>CM056050.1:213314141-213989823 GCA_029574335.1 Rana kukunoris | reverse complement strand
TGGTCAATGTTAGAATAATGGGCAATCAGTTTAGGCCATTGAGAGGAAGCCTGTAGAGGCGTATAAATTTATCACTCAGATATTCAAAACATGGATTATGAAGAATGGCGGGTGAATTTGAATTGTATGAACAGAAGCAGTAGTGACAAAGGCCGAATTAAGGACAATGGGATGAGAGTGATGGTTGGAAGATAAACGACACTTTGGGGGCCCGTTCGTACTTGCATGCTGGGAAAACCAGCAGCCGACCGACTCCCGATCAATGCTCTTAGTTCAATGGCAGATGAATGGATGTGTGACTCTGGCGGGGGCGGGGTGAGTAGTCAAAGAAATATAAGGGAGATTGCTGAAGAATTGGTGTGTTTGGGAAAGGATCACTCCACTTATTCAACGTATGCTTAAGGGGTGATCCTTTAAAGGAATTTGATTTCAGGGCTGGAGGTTTGGACTGATAGGGTGGGGGGGTTGTCATTATTCATGCTACTATTTATGATAAGAATGTTGGTTGGTAGGGATATTATGGGTTCCACCGCCAGCCTCAATGGGAGTGATGGTTGGTTGCAATTTGTTGTACAATTATTGGTTGTGTAGTATATGGTTTTAAGTATGGTTGGTGAAATAGGAGGAATGTTTGGAGGTGAGTGGACTCATGTGTGACCATGTCAGATGTGGGCGGAAACCTACACTCTCACTGACGTTTGGAGACACATGACCCGAACGCTGAGGGAATGTACTTGTCATTCCTCCTCATTTAAGACCTTGTCTAGATTGACTTGGTGTATGCCTCTGGCCCTGCTTTTCAACGTGTCAGATATATTACTGTGCTTCCCAGGGGTATTTCAGATCATGCTCCCTTATGTCTGTCTCTTGCCCTGACTTTCCCCCCGGAATCCCGTCTCTGGCATTTGTCCAGATTCTGGGCTAACGACGAGTGTTTGCAGGAACCTCTTGCTGCTTATATCTGTAATTTTTTTGACTGACACTAGTGACTCTGTTGCTCTTCTGACCTTGTGGGACTCCTTTAAGGCATGGGCTAGGGGGGAGTTTATATATGTATCTCTCGTCTTTTTTTTTTCCAAAACATTTTATTGGGATTACAAACAAATACAAATAGTACAACAGTTAAAAGACTTATTAGAAATAACATATATGGGAAGGGAAAGAAACAGAGAGCTAGCTGGATCCAAAAGTAGAACCAAACCAGTGTACTGGAACTAAATGCAGCCGATCAGACAAGTGGTAGGGAAAGGTAAAGGGAGGGGAAAGAAAAGAGAAAAAAAGAGAGAAAAGGAAGGGGGGAGGTGGTGGAGGGGAGAGTGGGAGGGAAGGGAGGAGGGGGGAGGAAGGTGTATAGTAATGAGAAAAACAAGAAGGTTGATCAGGGGTGGTAAAATAAAATGGAATGGACAACAGCACGGGGAGAACTAAATGGAGTACATGCAGCACATATACCAGTAGAAGCACTATTCGCTTTGTGAGTGTGAGGGTGTCAAGAAAGCGAATGGTGAGGAGAGCAGGGCTCGCTGTTCATTCTCAGACAGATTATACCTAATAAAGGCGTCCCATTTCTTGTCAAACTTGTCCCTTGATTGTGTTGGAGAGGACTGTACGTCCAGGTTCTCCCTGAAGAGTGAGGACTTCATGTGTCTTATTATTTCCGTCAATGAGGGGGGAGTAGTTGAAATCCATTGGTTGAAAATGGTCCTGCGGGCCACAAAAAGTAGACAGAGGATCCAGTGCTTAGTTCCTTGGGGAAGTATGATGAACTCCTCATCCGATGCTAGGCATTGGGGAGGGCAACCGAATAATAGAAGGCGGGGATCTTTCCTCAGGGGGTGTTCTGTCACGTCCTTTACGTACCGAAGAATCGAGGTCCAGAAAGCATCAATGGGGGGACAGTTCCAGAGGCGGTGGAGCAAAGTGGGCCTATGAGTTAGGCACCAAGGACAGGCGGGACCGATGTCAGGGGATTTTGAGGTGGAGAACGGGTAGTAGGCCCGATGCATAAGCTTGAATTGCGTTTCTCTCCATGTTTCACAGGGGGTGATAGACCTTGTGGTCCTATATCCTCGTATGACATCTTCAACATTGATCTGGTCGGGTAGGTCCCTGGTCCAGGAAGACATGGAAGTGCAGTGTAGGGGTTTGACAAATTCCAAAGATAGTGGTTGGTAGATGTCTGATATAGAGTATTTCTTCTCTGAAATAAGACTGAAGGAGGGTTGGAATCTAATGGTTTTGTTGGGGCAAAGTTTGTTGACACAGTCCACATATTGTAGGATCTGATAGTAGTGGGTAGGGGGTAGAGTGTATTCCCTCGCAAGTTAAGCAAAAGATTTGGAGCTGCCAGCTGAGATCTGGAATAAAGAGCACACTCTGTCTAGGCCCTTGTCCTTCCATTTTGAGAAGGGTTCGTATTGGAGGCTAGGCGTGAACATGGGGTTACCACATATTGGAAGGTGTCTAGAGATGTGGGGGTCAGACCCAATTTTTTCCTTACCTCCCTCCATGCCACAATAGTGTCACGAAAAAACAAATTCTGCTTGATGGGATTAGATAATTTTTGGAGCGAGCTGTAAAGAATAGCTGCCAAATCCAAAGGGCCGACCATAGCCGATTCTAGGTCAAAGTTAGAATAGCGGGATGATCTTAGTATCCAGTCCACTCCAACTCTCAGAAGGCAGGCGAGGTTGTACACTCTTACATTGGGGAGACTCACCCCCCCTTCGCTCCCCGGGAGATACAACTTTGAAAGGGCAATTCTAGGCCTACTCTTTTTTCCATATAAATTTGACAAGGGCTTTATTCAAAGATTGTACATCCTTGTGTTTCAGTAGAAGGGGTAGGGTTTGTAGTGGAAAGAGTAGGCGGGCAAAATTAATCATTTTGAAGAGTGCACATCTCCCAAAGAACGAGAGGGGCAAGCCAGCCCATACTTCCATTTCATTTACCAGTTTAGTAATCAGAGGAGGGTAATTTAAATAGTACAGAGAGGATGGTTCCCAATTTTCAGGCCTAGGTAGGTGATATGTTGTCCTGCTAGCCGCAGGCTGGAGGGGGGAGCTGAGATCGTGAGGTATATGGCCCTAGAGGGAGGATTTCACTCTTGGAAAAATTAATTTTCAAGCCAGAGCATAGGCGAAAGGAGTCAAAGATGGTTTGTATGGCAGGGATGTCTGTGTGAGGGGAAGTGGAGAATATGAGTATGTCATCAGCAAATAGAGCCACCCTCATGTCCTTGTGTCCAAACGGTATCCCATGTAACAGAGGGGTGGTGCTAAGAAGGCGTGAGAGCGGCTCTATGGCAAGGTTGAATAGCAGAGGGGAAAGAGGGCAACCCTGCCTCGTACCTCTGTATAGCCTAAAGGGGGGGGGGATTGGATTCCTGCTGCCGTAACTGTGGCTGACGGGGCAGAGTACATATTTTGAATAAAGGTGTTGAAAGGGCCCACCGGACCAAATTTAGCAAGACCCGTGATAACCACTTAAAACTTACATTGTCGAACGCCTTTTCGGCGTCTAAAGTGACTATCACTACTTCTCGCGAGGAATTCGACTTTGCATATTCCAGGGCAGCCATGACTTTACAGATATTGGCAGCCGCAGACCTCCCCTTGGTAAAACC
Organism: Rana kukunoris; assembly: GCA_029574335.1. NCBI lineage: Eukaryota > Metazoa > Chordata > Amphibia > Anura > Ranidae > Rana > Rana kukunoris. The sequence continues at coordinate 213,986,198 of CM056050.1, read as the reverse complement.
TGATTGGGCGTTGTGTATAAGTGCAGGCATTATCTCACCTAGCCTCGATGCCACTATTTTGGAGAATATTTTAGAATCAACATTTAGCAGGGAGATAGGGCGGAAAGAGCCCGGGTCAAGGGGGTCTTTGTCCTTCTTAGCGATAAGCTTGATGTTTGCGAGGTGTCCCGTCTGTAGGTATGGTCCCCCGCCCCAGATATAGTTATAGACTGATAGCAGTGTGGGGGTAATCTCGGGTTTTAGTAGTTTAAAGAACTCAGGCGTAAAGCCATCCGGGCCCGGTGCTTTGCAATTAGAGAGCCCGCTGATGGTACCACTGATTTCTTCCAGGGTGATGGGGGCATTTAAGCGTGACAGTTTACTTTGATCAATCTGGGCCAGGGCAACATCATCTAACCATTTACCCGCTAACTCAGCATCAGTAGAGTCTGGACCGTATAGAGTCATATAGAAATTTTCCATTGTCTTATTCACATCCTTAGGTGAAGAAGACAGTGTTCCGTCTGGATTGCGTAGCTTACTGATGTGGGTAGGCGTGTAAGTGCCCCTAGTAATCCTCGCAAGAAGTGTCCCGGCCAAATTACCAATTTAAAATAATGAAGTTGCAAGGCAGACAGCTTCATTTGTTCCACTCTTTCAGCCCAGGTGTCAAAATGGTCCTTGGCTTCCTTCCAAGCAGAAAGGTGTTCTTCGGTGTGCATTGCGTTAAGAAGTGACTTGGCCATTCTCACGCGCTTGCTAGCCTCTAGAAACAGTTTTTGGGCGTTTTTTTTGTACGCTGAGGTGAAGGATATAATCCTCCCCCTCAGATAGGCTTTGCCCGCTTCCCATAGTAGGTTAGGGCCATTCGTGTGTTGGGCATTGTTGTGAAGGTAATCCTCCCAAGCCTCGGACAACATCTTTTTAAAAGTTTCGTTTTGGTTAAGGTAAGCTGGGAACCACCATTGCCTGACCTCTGGACGGTGCTGGAGATTGCTCAGGGAGACCGAGACGGGAGAGTGATCTGAGATTACCAGGTCATGTATGAGCGTGGACGATATTTTCTGCAGTAGAGAGTGGGTGCCCAGGAAGTAGTCTAATCTGGCAAAAGACCCGTGTACAGGAGAGAAGAAAGTGTATTCCCTCTCCATGGGGTGTTGCACCCGCCATATATCTATCAAGTCAAGGGTCTGGACCATATGTGACATAGAAGTTGGACGCTCAGAGCGAGCGTTAGGGACCTGTGAGCGGGGTTTGGATCTATCCTCCAGGTCACACATAGTGGAGTTGAAGTCACCCCCCACAAGGTGGGGTGTGAGATCTTCGGTAGCTAACAGGGGTGCTAGTTTAGAAAAGTAGGTTTGGTCCGGGGAGATGGGGGCCTAGATGTTGGAGAGCCGTAATTCACCCGAGGGGAGTTTAAGGTATATGGAAATATGTCTGCCCTCATCGTCTATGTCGATAGACAGTACATCATATACTAGGTTCTTATGCAGTAGAATAATTACCCCTGACTTACGGCCCAAAGAAGCTGACCCTAGAACCTGTCCCATCCATAACTTCTGCAAACGGAAGAAATCTCTTTCCTCCAGGTGTGTCTCCTGAAGCAAGGCTATGTCAGCCTTAAGCCGTTTTAGATGCCTAAGGATTTTCATTCTTTTGATAGGTGAGTGCAAACCCTTCACATTCCAGGTCACTATGCAAGTCTTTGACATGGGTGGTACGGGAGGGGATCACTGGATTGATTGTACAAGAAATGTAGTTTACCTGGCAAAATATGAGCATGCAAACTCTGCAGGTGGGCTGTGTGTCCATGAAGTCGCTGGGGACGTTGAAGGAACCATCCTCTCATTGGAAAAAAGGATCACACCGGGAAGGGCGGAAGGGAATAAGTAAGAAAGGTTAATAACAGGGGGAAAAGGGGAAATAAAAATAACAGTAAACCATGACTTTTCTTTTTTCCGCATGTTTTCCCACGTCCGAGTGAGCCGTCTGACCACCCACAAAATATTATATACAATTTCCAGCATCACCCCCAAGATGGAATGGGAGTGACAGCCAAGGATAAGTGCATTCAGGAGAACTAAGCGGTTCCCAGCACAGCAGGGGTCATGACATGGGGTCAGCCCAGCGGTGGGAAAACATATTGTTGCTCTATATAGATAAAGAAGCAGGTACCTAGGATGGAACGGTCAATAAAAGGAGAACACATAAAAAATAAAAACAGCAATGTATCTTATCTTATGGCAACCTCGCAGCCACACTCTTGTACGTAGAGCAGCAACTAAGAGCAGGTATAACTGACAGCAATCAGATATGTAAAAATGCAAAGAAAAATAGAAGAAAACAAAAAGTTCTGTCCCAAGGTGAGGAGGAGTGACTGAGTCTAGGTGGCCATTAAGTTGGAGAGAGGTAGACTCCTAGTATAAAACAAAACTGGGAAGGCCATTCCCCAGCCGGCCGTAAACCCCGGTTCAGGGGGGTCAAAAATTAAGCCAGCCAGGGCGTCACCCCTCTGATAGGCGTGATGCGGGAAGCACTGGCTCACCCGGATCCCAGGTGGACTTGCTCGGGCACGGATTTCAGGCGCTTGGGTGGTTCCTTCCTCGGATTTATTTGGTCTCTCGGCCCCTGCTTCGCCTTGTCAGCATATGTGGGCGTCGTACCTTGATCCCCCTGGCAGTGAATGTAGATAGGCACAGGCTTTGTCCAGCGATTGGATAGTGAGCTGTTGTCCATCTGGAGTTTGCAGGCGCAAGATGGCCGGATACGCCAGCGAGAAGCGGGTGCCTCTTGTACAGCTCCGGGCAAACTGGTCGGAAGTCTTTTCGTTTGCGAGAGACCTCCGCTGAGTAATCGGCAAACAGCAAGATTTTATGGCCAGCGATCTCTATGGAGCGCGACTTGCGGAAGCTCTGAAGTATGGCCGCGCGATCCGCGTAGTTCAAAAATCTTGTGATCACCGGTCTGGGGCGGGCACGATCCTCAGCCAGAGCGCCCATACGATGCGCTCGTTCCACTGTGAAGCCACGTCCTAGGCCCAAGGACTCGGGCAATGTGTTAGAACAAAAGTCCATCAGGGAGTTGGGTTTGAAGGATTCTGGGAGGCCTATAACCCGCAGATTGTTCCTTCTGGAACGATTCTTGAGGTCCTCCATGCGTTCATGTACGTGCTGTTGGTCCTGAGTGGAACCGTTCCAACATGGCGCTCATGTGGTATTGGTCATCCTCCACCGAAGCAATATGTTGTTCAGCCGTGGATAGTCGCAGGGAATGGTCTCCCAGCTCCTTGCGTGTTTGGTGCATCCCCTCTGCCACCGCCTTTTCAACAGCAGCAGCAATGGAGGGGGAGAGGAGCGCAGCAACAGCCTTGGCAATCCTGTCATAGGAGCTGTCGTGATCCAGGCCTTTAGCGGCCAAAGTGTCCATGTCCTCGGAAGACAGGTCGTCTCTCGCCACTAATCCCTGCGTCTCCTGAGGCTGCGAGGCCTGTACTGGAGGGGGGGCCTTGTGCCGCGGCGGCCATGTTGGACAGGGCCGCGAGCTCCGTCGGAATGTCTGTGATGGCGGATCCCTGGTGCGTACGTGGCTGAATAAGGTACCGTTCCATGCGCTGAGGTAGCGGTAGTACGGGGATGCGGTGAGCGGTGCAATCCGGGGCGATGCCGGGGCTTTGTATGCCGATTTCTGGGGGGTCAGAGCGGAGCCTCCGGAGCTAGCTTCCCTCACATGCGGCGCCGGAACCGGAAGTTGGGCTTATCTCTTGTCTTAAGCGAGAGGCAGCTCAATCCTTGAAGGACCTGGAGGCTAGGGCTGCTGCACTGGAGGCTGAATTTGTCGCTAACCCGAACGACGCACACTATCAGACATGGCGGCGGGCGTTGCAAAGTCTCTCCACGGCCAGAGTGGCACAAACCGATAAGGCCCTCCTGTATTCGGCCCAAGGGGTCTTTGAGCATGGGGGGGGGAAATGGGAGGCTCTTGGCCTGGTTGGGGCTATACCATCTACTCCTCATGGCTCCATCAGGGATAGTCAGGATCGGTTGATTGCGGCGCCAGACGGCATCAATCGTCGTTTTGGGTAATTTTTTAAAGACATTTACTCCTCTCGTGCGGATTTTTCCGAATCGGACCTCTCTTCCATTTTAGACCCCTTATCGTTCTCTCTAAAAAAGGCCAAGGAGGGGTTGGAAGCGGATATCACCCTGGAGGAGGTGCAGGTGGCCATGGGACATCTTCGGGGTGGGAAGGCTCCTGGAGCAGATGGCTTGCCATCTGAATTTTATATGAATTTTACCGAAATCCTAGCCCCTAAACTGACTTCACTCCTCTCTAAGTTTGGAATCTTGGAGGCCCTGCCCAATTCGATGAATGAGGCTATTATTGTACTAGTGCCCAAGCCTGGCAAGAATCCGCTGGATTGTGCATCCTTCAGACCCATCTCCCTCCTTAATGTGGATGCAAAGCTCTTTGCAAAGATCTTGGCCCTCTGACTGTCCCGGGTCATTGACGACCTGGTGGGTATTTATCAAACTGGGTTTATGCCGGGTAAGGGGACTGGTATCAATGTTAGGCACCTCTTCCTGAACCTCACCATCCCGCATGATAACCCGGGCACCAGGGTCATTGCCTCTCTTGATGCCAAGAAGGCATTTGACTGTTGAGTGGTCCTTTCTGTGGGAGGTTCTGCGTCGCTTTGGGTTTGGCCCTAGTTTTATACATGGGATTAAACTGCTCTACCAGGTGCCTAGAGCTCGAGTCTGCACCAACAACTGGCTCTCAGAACCCTTTAACTTGTATTGTTATATGGCAGGGGTGCCCGCTCTCCCCCGGCCTGTTTGCTCTGGCTTTGGAGCCCCTGTCGATTTTGATCAGGAGCGCTCCGGATATCCTGGGCCTGCGGGTGGGTAAGCTGAAGGAGCGACTGCCCTGTATGCCAATGACATGTTGCTATACTTGAATGATGCTGGCCCCTCTCTATTAGCTGCACTGCATATTTTTAATGAATTTGGGAAATTTTCTGGCATCAAAATCAACTGGGCAAATCTGTGTTATTTCCCATTAATGATGGTGTGGTTTCGGGGGCTTCCCCCTCCCCCTGAGGTGGGTGGAGGAGTTCCGATATCTTGGTGTTTTGGTGACCTGTGACCCTTCTAAGTATGTCGAAAATAATTTAAAACCGGTCCTGACTACCCTGCGTTCCAGGTGTAGTGCCTGGGCTGACCTTCCACTTAACCTTTTTGGTCGCATTAATTTGTTAAAAATGGTGATACTGCCTAAGTTTACCTATCTCTTTGGGAACTGTCCATTGTGGGTCCCGGTCTCATTTTTTAAAGACATTAATAACTGTGTGGGCTCCTTTATCTGAGTTGGCGCGGTCCCCAGGTTGGCTCGCTCCACCTTGTGGTTGCCTGCACACATGGGGGGCCTGGCTCTCCCTGACTTCCAGGTGTACTTTTGGGCCGCAATGTTAGTGTTGGTCCATTGGTGGTTTCAGGGCTCCAGATCTAACGAAGTGATCTGCCCTGAGGCTAACTGCCTTGGTTCACTAGCTGACCTTCAAAATTTTGTCTATAGGGGACCGGGGGCATATGAGGTGGTCCCCGGGCGACATGGAGGGTGTGGAAGGCTGCTCGGCGGCACTATTTGAAACCCGATCAGTTGTCCCCTGCACATCCACTATGGGGCAGCCCCGCCCTGCCGCACTTCCGTTCCACTCCGGACCCTCAGGCCTGGGCAATATTTGGTATCACCAAGTTGAGCCATGTTATATCCCGGGGAGAGTTAATACCCTTCCCCGAATTGAGAGATGAGTACCGCCTGGCCCGGTGGATGCATTTCAGATACCTGCAACTTAAGCATGCGGCAAGGGCCCAGTTCCCTCAGCGCTCTATCATTCAGGCTGATCCCATAGAGGAGCTTCTGGCACCGGGAGATCTTACTAGGCCTCTCTTCACCCTGTATGGGGTGCTTTTGTGTTAGGACTCCCCCAAGATGGAGAGACTGTGGGAAGCCTGGCACATTGACATACAGGTCTAATTGTGTCAGTTGTTGTGTTTGTGCAACCTGTTGGATCGTACGGAAAAAAAAAATAGGTAGTTTGTACCTGGCTTAAAGGAGTTGTAAAGGATTTTATTATTTTTTTTTGCTGAAATTACTGGTCACAGGGTATAGATACATAAGTTAACTGATTCCTTTTAAAAATATATAACAATCAATCATATAATGTGCCTGCAGTTTCAGTTTTGTTTTTAATCTAGTTTCATGCCTGTGTGAAGGACAAAGGCACAAGCCAATACAGGGCAGTGTTTGTTTTTAAAATTAAACTGATTGGTTCTGAGGGGTTTTAGACACACGGTAATCACACCTTCTTGATTAGAGACCACAGAGAGAAGCTCCCAGTACTTTTTTCATAAGGAAATAGACAACCAAGAAGTGTGCAGAACAGAGAAGGATTACAGCAAAAACGAACAATGAGAACATGAAACCAGGACTGCATTAGTGTAAAGGAAGCTATTTAGCTAAAAAAGAAAAACAAAATCCTTTAGTGACCCTTTAATGTAAGCTTTTATGCTATACTTAATGTTTTATTACACATTACTCAGAATTGTGGTATTGAAAGGTAAAGGTCTATTCAATATAATTGTTGCTTGAGTAACTGATTCTTTAAAAAATACATACCCATATTTATCGGGGTATATCGCGCTGCCGCGTATAGTGCGCACCCCTAAAATTGTCCCCATTCCTGTGGAATTTTTCTTTTTTTGTACTTACAGTTTTGGCGCCTTGCGCCGGCGTCCATCGGCGGCTTTGGGTGTCCTCCTCGTCGGGTCCGTCTGCGGCTTCGGGTGTCCTCTTTGTCCTTCTGCGGCATCGTCCTCGTCCTTCTGCGGCATCCTCGCTTTCCCGCGCCGATTTTGAATACTGCGCCGGCATATACCGAGCACAGTACACTCGCGTATAGTCGGGCAGACTCGGCTCCTCTCGCGCTGACGTCCTGGACGTACAGGACGTGAGCGCGAAAGGAGCCGAGCCTGCCCGACTATACGCGAGTGTACTGCGCTCGGTATATGCAGGCGCAGTACACTCGTGAATAGTCGGGCAGGCTCGGCTTGTTTTGCGCTCACGTCCTGTACGTCCAGGACGTCAGCACGAGAGGAGCCGAGTCTGCCCGACTATACCCGAGTGTACTGTGCTCGGTATATGCCGGCGCAGTATTCGAAATAGACGCGGGAAAGCAGCTATCGGCGTATACCGCGCACCCACAATTTTGTCCTGATTTTCAGGGCAAAAAATTGCGCGGTATACGCCGATAAATACGGTATATATTTTAGGAAGCAAATTAAAGCATCTAGGGATTGACAGCTGTTAGTTTTTCCCTAGTTCGTCTTTCAGGACAGCACCTTAGAGAGATCCCGGCTCCTCCCCTTCTAGGAAACACCGCCTTCTTTAGATCTTTAAAGCCTCATCCTCCCACTGGCCCTTCAGTTATGGTGTTTCCTCCGGTGGGGAGACACTGCTGTGGAACCAGGGCTGTTAGCTGGGGAGGCTAAGGCTGATATTTCAGAGAAGGGCAGGATCCGGGAGTTGCCTGGTGTTTGTGCTCTCTTTTTGTTTGTATTTGGCGCCAGGTAGAAACGAGCGCGTTTGGCTTACCTGTAATGGCGCCGTGCATCTCAGAGCTCCTTGGGGAAAGGATGGCAGCTGGGAGGTCCGCTCTTTCGCGTGCCTAGGGTGGCGCTGTGTGTTGAATCCACTTCCCCTCCACGCTTCAGCCTGGAGACTCAGTGGCTGCGTCGGATGGCAGGTGACGTCAGTTCCGGCGGAAGGGGCGGGTCTGACACACGAGGCCGCGTCTTCCGGTTCCGGACGCGGCCTAGAAAGGCGGAACCAGCACTGGGCTGGTGCGGTCTCCTATTGAGCTGTAGAGACAGCATTTTTTGGGACCAGAGGCCACCGTTACCATGCAGGAAGATGTCGGAGGCAGAGGCTTCTAAAACTGCTCCTGGAGAGAAGGGCACCAGCCAAGCAAAGGTCAGTGGAACCCAGGGGTGGTGTTCCCTGATTCACAAAACCCCTGTTAGCTCCACGGGTGTGTTTTCCCTACCAGGTGGTCGGTAGGAGAGGAGTGGGTCCCTGGTGGTGGTCATTCCTGGGGATTAGGCACTCCTGGTGATCCCTGTTTATTTAGCTGGGGGGTTCTGACTAATACTGCTGCTCTCTGTTTCTGTTTGTTTTCAGAAATACACAAGCGAATCGCTCCATGGCTCTAAGAGAAAGTGCCCTGTCTGCAGGTCCACGTTAGGGGAGACTTGGGACAAGACTCTCTGTAGGGGGTGTATGGATGCGGTAGTGAGAGAGCAGGCAGCAGAACAGGGGGTAGATCTGGCGGCATCAGTTAAGGAGCTTTCAAGCACCTTCCAATCGTTTAAAACTCTGTTTGCTAACTTTCAGTTGCCCCAGGCCCAGAGCACCCCTCCCCCAGTACAACAGGCGGTTTCACCTGATCCACCGGTACCCCTCGCTATTGGTGCGGAGAGACCAGTAGGGTCGGCAGAGGAAATTGAGGTAGAAGCAGGCAGCACTCCCTCTGATTCTCAGGGAGAATCAGATGAAGAGGGGATGGACGGGGAGTCCACTAAACCCTCATGTTACAAACTCTCCCTAGAGGGGGTTGAGGAGCTTTTAGGGGCTATCCACACCACCCTAGGGATTCAGGAGGAGAGGAAGCCGCTGTCCCTGCACGACCAAATGTACAGAGGCTTAGGGGAACAGAAAAGGAAAGTTTTCCCAGTCCATGACGTTCTGGTCGATGCCATCAAGAGAGAATGGCAGGATCCGGAAAGGAAACCTTTCTTCTCAAAGGCGCTGAAAAGAAGATTTCCTTTTGAGGAGGGAGAAACCTTAGTTTGGAATAAGACGCCTAAACTTGACGGGGCTTTTTCCCAAGTTTCTAGACACACAGACCTGGCCTTTGAGGACATGGGGGTACTCTCTGATCCCATGGATAAGAGGATGGATTCCCTGTTAAAGAAAACCTGGGATTCCTCCCAGGGTAATCTTAGGCCAGCAATGGCGGCTACAGTAGTAGCCCACAATTTGGAGTACTGGCTGACTCAGATTAAATCCCATATCAAGGCAGGTACAGCAAAGGAGACAATCATCTCCTCTTTCCCCATGCTACTGAAGGGGGTAGCTTTCTTGGCAGACGCCTCAGCGGAGTCTATTCATATGTCCGCAAGGTCTGCAGCATTGTGCAACTCAGCCAGAAGGGCCTTGTGGCTCAAAACGTGGCAGGGGGACAGTGCGTCCAAAGTAAAACTTTGTGGTATCCCTCTTACGGGGGATTTGTTGTTTGGTCCTGGTCTGGAAGCAGTCCTAGACCGGACCGCCGACAAAAAGAAGGCATTCCCCGTTAAAAAGAAGTTTGGGGAACAGCCAAAAAAGAGGTTTCGATTTTGTGGGAAATCAGAGACACCCAGGTCAGGTCCCCAGAAGAAAGGTTGGGGGCAGAAGGGGAAGGGTCGAGGGGGAGCAATTTTTTGCCCTCCTGAACCCCCCAAAAAGACCAATTGACTCCCAAACAGTGGGAGGAAGATTGGGGGTCTTCCTCCCACAATGGGAGATGATTACCTCCAACCAGTACATCTTGGAGATCATCCGAAGGGGTTACAGACTAGAATTCTCAACCCCTCCCCCCCCCCTCAGACTGTTAATTACCAACCTTCCGAAGTGTGTGGAAAAGTCTTGTGCCCTCCTCTCCTCACTTCAGGAATTGGAGGAGCAGCAGGTGGTTGTCCAGGTCCCGACCAGGGAGATAGGTGGGGGTTTTTACTCCCACATCTTTGTGGTCCGCAAGCCGTCGGGAAGGTTCAGGCTTATCCTCAACCTAAAACCTTTAAATACCTCGGTCAGATACAAGAGGTTCAGAATGGATTCAATCCATTCTGTAAAAGCCCTTCTCCCGCCAAACTGCTTTATGGCTTCGATAGACCTAAAGGACGCTTACCTACATATCCCCATAGCGGAGGAACATCAGAAGTTCCTGAGGCTAGCAATAAACACCGGGGATCAGGTACTGCACCTACAATTCAGAGCCCTTCCTTTTGGCTTGTCATCTTCCCCCCTTTTCACAAAGGTAATGGCAGAGGTCTTGGCTTTCCTGCAACTCAGGGGAATCCTGATAGTCGCATATCTGGACGACCTTCTATTGTTCGCTCCCTCCCCGGAACAATTGAATCGGGACTTAGTCAGCCAGAGACATTCTGGAAAGCTTGGGTTGGCTCATAAATCCAGAAAAACCAACCTAATCCCGTCACAGAGGGTGTCCTTCCTAGGATTTGTGTTGGACTCGACAGATCAAAAGGCTTTCCTTCCTCCAGAGAAGGTTCAAAAAGTGGACAAGGCCATGCTGTTTCTGCAGGGCAGCGGCCAGGTCTCTATAAGAAAGGCCATGGGGTTGCTGACCTCCACCCTTCCAGCAGTACAGTGGGCGGGCCTTCATTTCCGTCCCCTTCAACTCTTCATCTTGAAGGTGTGGGACCACAGCCCGGGGTCATTGGATTCCCTAGTCTCGGTCCCAAGTCAAGTCAAACGGTCCCTCTGGTGGTGGAGAAGGGGGGCAAACTTGTCTCAAGGCCTAGAGTGGGTCCTACCCATATCCAGGACGGTCACAACCGACGCCAGCAACACAGGTTGGGGAGCACATTTGGGTTCCCGCTGGGTACAGGGCACCTGGGCGTCCGTGAATACAGTGAAGTCCTCCAATTGGAGGGAAATGAGGGAAGTGTCACTGGCCCTTGTCTCATTCCAAAAGGATCTGCGGGGTCACCACGTTCGAGTTCGAACAGACAACTCGTCGGCAGTGGCTTACATCAACAGGCAGGGGGGCACAAGGTGCGGCTCCCTCTGGCTGTTGACAGAGGCCATTCTCAAATGGGCCGAGATCAATGTCCTGTCCCTGTCGGCCTTACATCTGAAGGGGGATCAGAACTGCTTAGCAGACTTCCTCAGCAGAACAACGCTGAGGGAGGGCGATTGGTCACTGAGTCAGGAGGTTTTCAGGATGATAGCCCAGAGATGGGGGCCGCCATGCGTGGACCTCTTTGCCTCCAGGCAGAATGCCAAGGCGGACAGGTTATTTTCTCTAAGCAGGTACGATGGAGCTTTGGGGATAGATGCACTAGCTCAGAAATGGGAATTTTTCAGGTGTTATGCCTTCCCCCCTCCGGTTCTGATCCCTGCGGTGTTGAGGAAATTTCAACAAGAGAACACAACCTTAATTCTAAATCTAATTGCCCCATATTGGCCCAGGAGACCGTGGTTTTCAATCCTAAAGAACTTGGCTGTAGAGCCCCCCTGGCTTCTACCAGCTCGGGACAACCTTCTCACTCAAGGTCCAGTCTGCTGCCCTCACGTGGACAGGTGGAACCTTGCAGCCTGGTTTCTGAGGAGGAGTTGCTGAGGGGAAAAGGGTTTTCAGATCGCTTGGTTGCGACCCTCCTAAATTGTAGGAAAAGGGAAACGCAAACCATCTACCACAAAGTGTGGAGACGATTCAATTCATGGTGCTCTGAAAGCTCCTTTAGTGTACACAGTTCCGTAGCAGTACTAGAGTTCCTACAGGCGGGGGCAGATAAGGGATTGCCTCTCAGCACCTTGAAGGGACAGGTGTCAGCCCTGAGTGTATTTTTAGAGAAAAATCTAGCAGGGGATCCCTGGATAGTAAGATTTTTTAAATCTTTGAGTAGGCAGAGGCCAGTTGGTGTGACCCCTTTTCCCGTGTGGGATCTTTCCTTAGTTTTGCAGGCCCTTACGGGAGATCCTTTTGAACCATTGGGGTCATGCTCTTTGAGGTTAATCACTCTCAAAACTGCATTTCTGGTAGCGATTACGACGGCACGTCGAGTAAGTGAACTCGAGGCCCTCTCAATTAAAACTCCTTTTTTTCAAGTTTTTCCGGATCGTATTGTTTTTAAGACCGATCCGGCCTTTTTGCCAAAGGTGGCCCCAAGGTTTCACAGAGGCCAGGAAATTATTCTGCCAACATTTTGTTCAAACCCGGTGAGGGAAAAATAATTTATTTTTCACAACCTAGATGTAAGGAGGTGCGTCCTTCAATATTTGGAGTGCACCAAACAGTTTAAAAATCAGATTCCCTTTTTGTTTTATTTTCAGGGGCTAGAAAAGGTTCTAGAGCCTCCAGGCGTACTATAGCGGGCTGGATTAGAGCAGCTATTAGTCAAGCTTATGTGTTAAAGGGGATGGAGCCTCCAGTGGGAATCAGGGCACATTCTACTAGAGCAGTGGCGACTTCACAAGCGGAATGGGCTGGTGCTTCTCCGGAGCAGATCTGCAGAGCAGCGACATGGTCGAGTTTTGCTACCTTCGTAAAGCACTACAGACTAGACCTGCTGTCAGCACAGGACCAAGCCTTTGGTCGTAAGGTGCTACAGGCAGTAGTCCCACCCTAAGGTAAGGTACTCGCTTATCCTCTCTAAGGTGCTGTCCTGAAAGACGAACTAGGGAAAAATGGAGTTACTTACCGGTAACGTCCTTTTCCAGGAGTCTTTCAGGACAGCACCGCTACCCACCCAGGGTTTGAAGATTGGAAGACTCATCACATGAGGACGTCAGGTAAGATAAAGTATTCTTGTATAACGTTGTCTTGTGTCTCCCCAGTTGGCCGGAGGTACTCTGTAAGAACTGAAGGGCCAGTGGGAGGATGAGGCTTTAAAGATCTGAAGAAGGCGGTGTTTCCTAGAAGGGGAGGAGTCGGGATCTCTCTAAGGTGCTGTCCTGAAAGACTCCTGGAAAAGGACGTTACCGGTAAGTAACTCCATTTTTTTTCCCCAGAGATTTCATTTAAAATGCGACATGTAATCCTGTTCTTTGTAACACAAATAAATAATTATATTTGTATATGTATTATGTTGCTTTTAGTTGACAGAGGATAGCTTCTCCATGGTTCCACTGTGTAAGAACATAGCAACCATATTTTGCTCACTCCCGAGATGCATTAGAGACCATAAACGATGTGTTATGGAATTTGTAGTGTGGATAGATCAGCCCACATGACCACAACTATCATGCACTGCTCTTTCCAAATAAAAATAAATTCAAGGGAAAAAAAGGAAATTTGGGAACTCAAATAGGAGGCCGAAAAACACATTTAAAAAAAAAATGTGAACTGATTATTTTTGGTGTACAAGGATATTGTTTATTGTCACTTTAATGTGACCACTTTAGAACCCCCTGCAGAACACACGCACACTCAAACCTTCAGATTTCTGATTCGCTGTGCACATTGTTGTAAACCACGATCACTATGTATGTTATTATCGCAAGGCAGCTCCGTTTGTCTTTTAAGATTTAGCTTGTTTCTTGAGAATCAGAATTATAATATAATGGTTAAAAATAATGTAATTGTCCTTATTGAAAATGATTATAAAGAAGGCTTCCTTTAGTGCAATCAGGGCTGTCTTATCCACCGGGCACACCTGGGCACAGCCCGGGGGCCCCAGATGCACATGGGGCCCAATTAAGTCCAGTCAGATGTAGAGCGAAGCTACTGGGAGTGCTAAGGTGGAATTATATGCTGCACTGCACACTGATTAAGTCCCAGAAACTTTGTTAGAAGCAGCGCAGCATGAGGGTCTGGCATGTTATGAGACAGTCCACCCCCTTCCCCACATGTGCCGTTGGAACAGGCCGCTGAGTGGAGGAGGCAGGTCATCTGGTAAGGGGCCGTTCTATTGGAATGACACTGCCTTCCAACTCCCTCATGTCCTTCCAATTCGTGCACCTCCATGATCGGACCGCACCCCCTCTGTGATCAGGCCACGCCCCCTTTGCGATCAGGCCATGCCCCTCCATGATCAGGCCATGCCCCCCTCCTCGCTGGTTGCCTCACCCTCTCGTCCAACTGATCTCTCGCTTGTTCCCCTCCCTCGCCTCACCTGTCCTCAGTAATAGCCTAGCTTATACTAAAAGGGATGAGGATTGATACTCCCCTGGAGTGACAGGAGCCAGCATGTGGGCGCGGTAAGTTCGCTGGGACTTGTAGTGTGCAGGCAGCATAGTGCTGGGTCCATGCTCCAGGGGCCCATTCCACCTCCCTGTCACAATCACGGTCACATTATGTCAGGCGTGCTCAGCCACTGGTCTGTGGGCCACATGCGGGTATGGCTAGCTGGCTGTCCCCCCCTGCCTTGGGGACAGCAACCGCCGCCAGCCATGCTCACCCTAGAGGATAGCAGCAGCAGCCATCAGCCATGCCCACCGTAGAGGACAGCAGGAACAGCAGCCGCCAGCCATGCCCACCCTAGAGGACAGCAGGAACAGCAGCCGCCAGCCATGCCCACCCTAGAGGGCAGCAGCAGCCGCCAGCCATGCCCACCCTAGAGGACAGCAGCAGCAGCCGCCAGCCATGCCCACCCTAGAGGACAGCAGCAGCCGCCAGCCATGCCCACCCTAGAGGACAGCAGCCGCCAGCCATACCCCCCTGGCGGACAGCAGCCGCCGCTGCCAGCCATACCCCCCCTGGCGGACAGCAGCCGCCGCTGCCAGCCATACCCCCCCTGGCGGACAGCAGCCGCCGCTGCCAGCCATACCCCCCCTGGCAGACAGCAGCAGCAGCTGCCATCTATACCCGCTCTGGAGGACAGCAGTAGCACCCAGCCAGTGAAGATTGAGGTCAGTTTTGTATTTAGTAGTTATAGTGAACAGGGCCGGTGGCCGCACCTACCTGCTGACAGCCGCTGAAAGCTACAGGAGGAACTACAGCTTCAATTCGCTCCGGCCCCAATCACCAGTGTGAACGTAGCCTAATGTGCACTATATGCAGTGACAGATATTTTACTCCACTCAGGAAACAACTACATCCTATGTGTCCCATTCACACTGCAACGCAGCATATGGATGCACTTTAGCATGCTGCAGTGTCAGCTCCTCACTCGTTTTTACTCCAAAAAATGCTGCATCACCCCATCACAATCACATGTATTGCACACAGTTGTGGGGAAGTTGCAGCACAGCTCTACCCATTCTAATAAAGAAATAATCTGATAGCAAATCTAATAATCTATCAATTATTTATACTTTAATATTTTGGAGTAGGTGCAAAAATTGGCACAGGCTTGTAGGGGGCCCAGAGCATTACATTGCCCAGGGGCCAATGATGTTGTTAAGATGGCCCTAAGTGCAATTAGCATGTTCAATCTTTCAAGTGAACCAGAGACAGCTGAAGTCTTTTATGTAAATCTTGACTTTTAATGGAGGCAAACAAAAAAAAAAACTCTTCCCTCTCAAGCTTCCCTAATGGTTCTTAATATGATTTACAGCCTCATTCACCTTTTACTGGAAAAAGTCAATATTTTCATAAAACTAGAAGCCCTTGTATGTTTGTGTCTGGTTTTTCTTACATATGGTTTCCAGTAAAGGTAACCTGTGTATGTGCCATTTTTTCCACCATATTCTCAAATGTTATGATTGCTTTATCAATGGCTCTGACTTTTAACTTCTCCTTACTGCTAGCATCTAAACCCAATACCAATTTATTTATTTTTTAACACTAGTTTTCATTGATGATTAATCAATACAAAAATCAAAATATGGATAAGAGTGTATACTTGTAATTGTATCTTATACAAAATATACAGTACAGTGGGTCTAAAGAGGAAAGAATAGATAAGGCCCAAATTTCACAAGTCAGTTAAACAGAAACACAAAATACCGTTTGTGTCATAGTGACATGGGGGGAAAACCCAAAAACTAAACTTTTAATATATTGCAGCTTACCAGTCCCTAGATTTGGTGGTGTTTTTAGCATTTTTTTTTTCTCTAGCCCAAAGGGAACAATGCTAACTGATATGGAAAAAAAAAATCAAGAGATGGTGTTGCGCTTCAATAGCATGGAATGGTGTAATTGGTAAAAATGTATAAATAACCAAAATAGTATAATTGATAAATGAATGTGCAAATAGACTGACTGAAAGATAAAAATTGCTTTAAATGCTAAGATAAGGTGCATCCAAAGGTGCACTGAATGAATGTGCAAACAATGCAGATAAGGTGACTCGGTGCATAAATAAAATCACAATGTAAAGATATTATATGCATTTGCAAGGGAAGAAATTGCAGGATGATGTTATGCTCTAATGAAAATGAATAACTGGACATAACTGATATACAACAATGATGGATGAATAAAACAGTGAACGTAATAAGCGTGCAAATACATACAAATAGGTGACTGTATAATGTAAGTAAAATTGCATCAATTGAATCGTGGATGGAACCGCAAGATTGTCCAATTGTTACAAAATGTAAATGGTGCAACTGTGACTCAGTCTAAGAGGTGAAGAAATTGCAAGGTGCAAGTAGAGTGATGGGTGCAGAAATGGAATTGCAGCATAAAGATAATATATGCAGTCGCAGAGGAAATCACAGGATGGTGTTATGCTCCCATCAACATGAATGACTGAACATAACCAATATACACTAATGATGGATGATGCAACTGTGACTCAGTCCAGGAGGTAATGCAATTCAATCAAATAAAATTGCAAAGTGCGAGTGAAGTGCTGGGTGCTAAATGACATCAGCAGGTGGCAAGGTGACTTGTTGGTGAATCTTCGGTGTATGGTTACCTGTGTTGCTCACCGTCCTTTAAAAAAGTAATTGGTTACAGTTACAAATTACTTGTCCGAAAAAGTAATTGAGTTACTGACTCAGTTACTACATTGGCAAAGTAATTAGTTACTCAGCAAAGTAACTGACTTTGCCTGGGTATGTAGACCCCCTAATTTCCCAGCTATAATTTTGGTTTTGGGATATACTCACTGTATAAGATGACCCCTCGCTGTGCCATCTGTAACATGCCTCGCTGTGCCATCTGTAACATGCCTCGCTGACAGTGAGGCATGTTACAGGCACAGTGAGGGAGGCATGTAACAGGCACAGGGAGTCACTGTGCCATCATACATGCCTCACTGTGACTGTAAAATGCCTCGACGACGATCTCCCTACCTTCTCCTGTGGCCATTCTCCATTATTTAAAGCCGCGCCTCCCCCTCTGACTGTCCGTCACCGTCGGCGGGCATCCTCCATTATTAAAAAAAACTGCCTCCCCCTCTGACTGTTCCGGACCGTCCGTGATAGGCAGAACACTAATTTTCCCAGCAGAGCCTCTGTTCAGTGTTCTGCCTATCACGGATGTCCTCTCGTCCGAGGCTGAGGATGAGAGGACATCCGTGATAGGCTGAACACTAAACAGAGGCTCTGCTGGGAAAATGAGTGTTCCGCCTATCACGGACGATCCGGAACAGTCGGAAGGGGAGGCGCGCTTTTTTTTAATAATGGAGGATGGCCGCCGACGGTGACAGGTACACAAATACATGTGTAATTGTGGTAACGCCGCCCAAGTAATGGGAATGGCGTTACCGTGAGGGGAAGAGTAATCTGGTAGATTACTCGTTAATCCTCAAAAGGGGCATTGTTGGGTAACAGTGTTTATTTTAATGCCGTTACTTACAACACTGATGGTGACACTCAAAGGTGTGCTAGCAAATTACCTTATGGCTGCAAGGTAAGCAACTTTCAATAAAACCAATGGAATCACTCGGGGGTAGAGGGGATAACTCCTATCCGTCCTTCCAGTGGTGTGGCGCCTAGGGGGTTAAGGCTTCCTTCCAGGCTGGGTGGTCAGCAAAGTAAGACGGCTCCAAAGTGTGTCACCAGGCAGGGTAGAGAAAACATAGAGGAAGCTCTCTAGTGTAATACATTTTAAGCACTCAGCGGTTTATACAAACAGGGTACTCACATTTAAAACAGTAATGCAGTGTATATCAGAAACGAGCAACGAGCTCACACTGTGCAAATGTCACTTCCGGTGTCCTAGTGTCTGACGCGTATTGTCACTGTCACATGACTTCATTCTCCGATGAAGTCATGTGACAGTGACGATACGTGTCAGACACTAGGACACCAGAAGTGACGTTTGCACAGTGTGATTTTATTTATGCACCTGAGTCACCTTATCTGCACTGTTTGCACATTCATTCAGTACACCTTTGGATGCACCTTATCTTGGCATTTATAGTGATTGTTATCTTTCAGTCAGTCTATTTGCACATTTATTTATCAATTATACTATTTTGGTTCTTTATACATTTTTACCAATTACACCATTCTATGCTATTGGAGCGCAACACCATCTCTTGATTTTTTTCCATGTCTCACTGTGGGTAGTGGTTGGCCCATACGGTAGTTGTCACACCTTTACCCTCTGCACAGATTGTTTCCACTGTAGCACAGGAATAACTTTTTTTTTTTTTTTTTATAAATCTTTTTTATTGCATTTTCGAACAAGAAACATCAAAAAGCAACAAAAACAAAACAAAAAGGGTGCAAAAACTTAACAGGTACATAATCAGCAGATAGATAGTGCTTAACAAGTCTTGATAGTTTTAGCGTGTGATCTGAACAATGCATGACAGGTATATGCGACACAGCTTACAACCAGTACGTCAGACATCCCCTCCATCACCAGGAACAGCTATTCCCCCAATCAGGCATGCAATGCTCCCGCACCCCACTACAGCAAAGTATCCACAACTACTCCGTAACCTTGTCACCTGACAATCAAGCCGGTGTAGGTTCCGCTAACCAGGTACGCCAAATGTTGTCATATTTCAAGGGGCACCCTCTATTTTCATATGTATCTTTGTACAAGGAAAGGCTCTCGTTCACAAGGCGCTTCCATCGAGCCAGAGAAGGCATCGTGGGCTTCTTCCAATGCATAGCTATATTTTTTCGAGCATAAAAGAGTAATAACCCAATCAAAGTTCTCCTCGCAACAGTCGGCACCAACGTCTCTATCAGGCCCAAGAGGCAGACCTCCATCGTCATTGGCAACGTAATCAGGGCAACTAGGCCAATCAAATCCAGCACTTCAGTCCAATATTGCTGGATCTTAGGACAAGCCCAGAAAATATGTGTAAAGTCTCCCGGGGAGACACCACACCTCCAGCATTCTGCAGAGAGCTCAGGTTTCATTTTATGAAGCCTATGAGGTGTAAAGTACGCTCTGTGTACTATTTTAAATTGTACAAGTCTGTCTCGCAACAAAACTAGGGAGCTAAAGGGGAAGTCCCAGACATCATCCCAGTCATCGTTGTCCAGCGTAGAGATATCTCTTTGCCAACAAGACCAGAGCTTATCCATGGGAGGGAGAGACACAAATATCAGATGGTCATACAGACAGGATGTTGGTTTTTCAGCACATCTGGAGCGAAGTGTCTTCTCCAATCCTGACTGAACCACCATGCAGGAGGAATGTGGGAATTGGGCATTAAACGCATGTGACAGTTGTAGGTACCGAAAAACATAATGGTTTGGTATATTATGAGTCTGTGAGAGTCGGGACAAGGGGATCAAAGTATTGTTCTCTGTGATATGCGATATAAGTTTGATGCCATACTTGGTCCATACACATGGATCCGGCATGTTGTAGAGATGAGATGTGGTCGGATTCAGCCAAAGCGGAGCGTTCGGTGAGATCTCAGTAGATCTATATTTTTCCACCGCCAACCCCGCTCGCCATGCGCGTATGGTGGTGCACATGGAGGGGGTCAGGGGGTAGGGGGCACGAGGTCCCCTATAAACTAGCAATTTGAGTGCCTCCAATGAACCCACCACTGCCGCCTCCAGGGCTATAGCTGAATTTGAGGCATCCGGAGCTAGCCACCATGCCACTGTCACCAGCTGTGCGGCAAGGTAGTATTTATAACAATCTGGGAACTCCATACCCCCCTGTGTTTGCAGTCTCATTAAGGTGCTTAGTTTATATCTCGGCGGGGAGGGACCCCAGAGGAAGGAAGAAAAAATCTGATTAAGCCTTTTAAAGAAAGTTTTTGGAATCCACTGCGGGGAATGACGGAAAAGGTAAGTGAGTCTGGGAACGATCTTCATTTTAATGAGGTTAAGGTGGCCCCATAAGGACAGCGGCAAATTACTCCACGATTTAAGTTTAACCTTTATATCCAGCAACACTGGGTCTAAGTTGAGGGAAATTAAGTCTATTGCTTGGGAAGTGTCTACCCACTGAAGGGGAGTGTCAGAAGGGGATGTCGTCCGCTCTGCTTGGTCAATTGGAAATAGCAACAATTTGGACCAGTTAACCTGCAATCCTGTGACCCCCGCAAAGTTGTTCAGCACTGTCAGCGCACCCTGTAACGACGGACCCGCATCACAGAGGAAAAGGAGCATGTCGTCAGCGTAAAGTGCCACCCTCTCCTCCAGCAGCCTCACACATAGACCCCTGATGTGCGGGGACGTGCGCAGTGCCTCCACCACCGGTTCCACTGCAAGGGCGAATAGTGCCAGGGAGAGAGGGCAACCCTGCCTCGTGCCCCTGAATAGCCTGAAGGGGCCAGACAATAGACCCCCCAGGCATACAGAGAAGGTGGGACATTTGTAAATCACCTGAAGCCATTTACTGAAGAGCAAAGGGAAGCCCATTCTACGCAATGTCTCCCATATGAAGGGCCACTAAACAGTATCAAATGCCTTCTCGATGTCTAAGAAGGCAACAGTGCGGGATCCCTCATTAATGTGCTGGGCATGTATATTTGTGAAAAGTCTACGAAGGTTGACATCAGTCGGTCTACGGGGCATGAAACCTGTTTGATCAGAGTCAACCACCGAGGGTAGCATGGGGTATAATCTATTGGCAAGGAGTTTGGTCAAAATGTTAAAGTCATTGTTTAGCAGCGCAATGGGCCTATAAGAAGCACAGGAAGTGGCGTCCTTTTGAGGTTTATAGATCAATATCAGATGGGCGTGATACATATAATCCGGTAATTTCCCCTCCGAGAGACATTTTGTAAATAGTGATGCCAACTGCGGCGCCAGCACCTCTTTGTGTGTTTTATAAAAAATCTATCGGCAGCCCGTCAGGGCCTGGTGCCTTTCCGGAGGGGAAGGATCGGATTGCATTTAGAAACGCCAATGTTGTGAAAGGTCACACTAAAGTCTTCCGTTCCGAGTCCAACAACCAGCCGAGGGCCAAAGGGTCCAACAGATCCCGTAGCTCCTCAGGCCGGAAGGCAGAGGGCAGGCTGGAGGTATATAAAGTTTAATAGAAGTCAGTAAATGCTTGTAGGATATCTGAAGGGGTAGTTGCTGTCACCCCACCCAGGGTGGTTATAGTGGAGATAAGCATAAGTGGCTGGTCATGTTGAGCCAACATGGCCAACAGCCGACCATTCCTGTCTCCCTGTTCAAAGAACCGTTGCCTGTTCTTATACGTGTCTAACTTTGTGATTTCTACCAGATGAAGGTTTAGTTCTCTCTGTGCTGCTGCCAAGAGATCAAAGTGGCCTGGGGTGGGGTCTGCGCCATAAGTGCTAGTATGGTCTAGTACCGACTGCTGCAAGGATTGAGTCTCTGAAGCTCGTTTTTGTCTGATTGCCGCAATAGAAGAAATATATTGTCCCCTAGAGTAGGCCTTAAAGGCGTCCCATGTAATGTCAGAAGGGGCGGACCCTGAGTTATGTTCCCAGAACTCACTTAATAATTGAGGCATTTCATCTGCAAGGTCTGGATGGGAGATCCATTCGGGCCCCAGCCTCCACAGAGCTGCGCTACGGGAGACAGGGGCGCAAAAAAACACTGACAAAGGGCTATGATCCGACAGTCCACTGGTCAAATAGGTTGCTTCTAGAACATCCGCCAACCGTGGGTTGGCAAAGGCCAGGTCTATCCGCAAGGCAGTTTTGTGGGAGGCCCAGAAGCAGGAGTAGGACCGTGCAGTTGGATGCTTCCATCTCCATATCTCAACCAAGCCAATTGCTTGGGCCCAAGCGGACAGACCTGAACAATGCGATTTGGCAGGAGTGGGCCTGTCAAGATCAGCTGACATGGTGGCATTGAAATCGCCCATCACCAACAGCCTTCCAGGGCAAAAGGGAGTGACCCTTTCCAGGACCTTGTACAAAACCGTAGGGGAGAAAGGTGGAGGGACATAAATATTTACCACAATATATCTTTGAGACCATAAGGTAAATACCACCATGGCAAACTTACCCTGGGGGTCTGTGCATATCTCTTCAATTACACACGGGAAGTTCTTGTGCACCAGAACCGACACTCCCCTGGCGTAAGTGGAGTATGTGGCGTGAATCGCCCTTTGAATCCACGGCTTTTTTAATGTTAGGATTTTGCTGCCCATAAGGTGGGTCTCCTGGAGGAGGATTATTTGGGGAGAATGTGATTTCAGGTATTGAAATAGGAGGGCTATTTTAAATTGGGAATTTAGGCCTCTTACGTTCCACGAAAGAATGGAAAAGGAGTTATCTTTGAGATCAGCCATCATGTTGGGGACTTAGCAGGAGGATCGGATAATATACTTGAATTTGGAGACCAATCCTGAGCAGCACAATCCCTGTCAGGACACATCTCTGAATGTCAGCACTATAGCATATGAAAATCATGAAACATACCAGTAAAACAAATAAAAAGAAAGGAATTAAACAACCCAGGCACGTGGTGCCCTTCCTACTATAACCCATCCCCCTCACGAAACAGGGGAGAGAGCCTGGGAATAGTTTGTACCTCAGATCAAAAACTGGAGCAACTAATAGAAAACATTAAAAACAACATAACTTCCCAAGCACTGAGTGCTTTTCCTACCAGCATCAGGCATCTCCCAAAAACACCGGGGATGACCGGAGGCCGGTTTATACTGCAAAAAATTGCCTACTTGAGGCGTGGAGTTCCAGGGAAGATCCCTGGCAGTTTCTGGCCTGCAACAGCAGGCAAGGGTGAGGGGACGTGTATCACATCACATCCGGTGGGGGGCCGACGTATCCATAGATGCACAGTGTCCTCAAGAGGGTACGTTGAATTGTCTTGCTGTAGCTCCCTTTAACTAGGATCTAGCAGAAGCAGGGGAAAACGTAACCCTAAGTAGAGGGGTGAGCCACATCAATTGCCCGCCACAGAAGGGACCTACCAGAAGACCGGAAACAAATATAAGTCAGTTAATGGGAGGTCAGTCCATCCCCCGAATCGGGGACCCGCGCATATGACAGACGATTAGTCCCATTAAACATTCCCCAGGATGAGTGTCAGACAACTGGGCAGAGGAGTCCCCTCCTGCGTTCCCTCCGCGGGAGAGCCGTGGCGCCCCACCTGTCCCATCATACCGAAGCAATCAAGCAGGTATGAAACATATCCGCAATCCGTGGAACAAAAGAAAAACAACAGCCAGGATTGTAGGGTAAAGCAGGCATAAAGATCACTGCAAAGATAACAGCCAGATGACAGCCTCTGCAGGGGAGTCAAAAAAACTTCAGAGCCGCCATGTTGAACTCGCAGGCGACTAGGGTAGAGCATGGAGTACTTGATGTCCCGTTACCGGAGCCGTCTTCTGACCTCAGTGAAGGTTTTGCGATGTCTTTGGAGATCCGCAGAGAAGTCAGGATAAAGATGCACTACCGTATGCTCAAAGGGAAGGGTAGGATGATTGCGGGCCTCACGGAGGATGCGGTCACTGTCTCTGTAATTGAGAAAACTCACCAGGAAGGGCCTTGGCAGGCCCCCAGGGGTGCTCTGGCCAGTCGGGATCCTGTGTGCCCTTTCTACTACGTACGTCGGGGGGACCTCAGTCAGGTTAAGAAGTGACTTAAAGAAGGCCTCTGCAAACTCAGCTGGGCGATCCCCCTCCGCTCCCTCCGGCAGACCGAGGACCCTGACATTATTCCTTCGAAGGCGGTTTTCGGCATCATCAGATTTCACCACCAAGGACTGGACGGTGCGCTGCAGCGTAAGGAGGGCAACATCATGACGGGCAGTAAGATCCTCTGTGGCGGAGATTCGTGACTCAGTCTCAGAAAGTCTGCCCCTGATTTTATCCAAGTCCGCTCTGATGAAGGTACATTCCTCAGCCAGATGATCAATGCGGACTAATAGGGAGGTTCTACTCTGTTCTATAGCCGCTAGGACAGGGGGTCTCAAAGCACCGGCCCGCGGGCCATTAACGGCCCGCGGACCGGTAATAAATGGCCCGCAGGCAGGGCGGGTGCCGCGGAAGTGTAGATCGAGGTGCATGAAGAGTAGTGCAGGAAGCATCTGTCAGAGGTTCACTTCTCTCTCATGTCACTTTGCTACTCCCCGGCGGCCCCTCCTCTCTTCTCGTCCATCCCTATTTGCTTGTGACATCATCTGAGATGGACGAGGGGGGGGGGCGCCGGCAGCGTGACATGAGAGAGAAGTGAACCTCTGACAGACGCTTTCTGCACTGCTCTGCGTCTGAAGACAACAACAAGTAAACGCTGACCTTTGCCCTGATTGTGCCCTGATGTGCCTCATGTACCCTGATGTGCCTCATGTACCCTGATGTGCCTCATGTACCCTCATGTACGCTCATGTGCCTGGCTCTGTACATCAGAGTACCCTGTGCCCTGTACCCTGATGTGCCATGTACTGATGTGCTGTGCCTGGTGTGCTCTCATGTGCCCTGATATGCCCCATGTGCCCTGATTGTGCTCTAAAAGTGGACCATGTACCCTGATTTGCTTGGCTTTGTACCCTGATGTGCTGTTTCATGTTCCCTGTACCCTGATGTGCCATGTGCCCTGTCCTGATGTGCCATGTGCCCTGTCCTGATGTGCCATGTGCCCTGTCCTGATGTGCCATGTGCCCTGTCCTGATGTGCCGTGTGCCCTGTCCTGATGTGCCGTGTGCCCTGTCCTGATGTGCCATGTGCCCTGTCCTGATGTGCCATGTGCCCTGTCCTGATGTGCCATGTGCCCTGTCCTGATGTGCCATGTGCCCTGTCCTGATGTGCCATGTCCTGTACCCTGATGTGCCATGTCCTGTACCCTGATGTGCCATGTCCTGTACCCTGATGTGCCATGTCCTGTACCCTGATGTGCCATGTCCTGTACCCTGATGTGCCATGTCCTGTACCCTGATGTGCCATGTCCTGTACCCTGATGTGCCATGTCCTGTACCCTGATGTGCCATGTCCTGTACCCTGATGTGCCATGTCCTGTACCCTGATGTGCCATGTCCTGTACCCTGATGTGCCATGTCATGTACCCTGATGTGCCATGTCATGTACCCTGATGTGCCATGTCCTGTACCCTGATGTGCCATGTGCCTCGTCCTGATATGGCCTGTCCTGATGTGCCGTGCCCTGTGTACCCTGATGTGGCCTGTTGTGCTGTACCCCTATGTGCTGTGCTCTGATGTGCCCTCCTGTACCCTGTTGTGCTCTGATGCGTTGGGCTCTGTACCCTGATGTGATGTGCCCTGTACCCTGATGTGCCCTGTACCCTGATGTGCCCTGTACCCTGATGTGCCCTGTACCCTGATGTGCCCTGTACCCTGATGTGCCCTGTACCCTGTACCCTGATTTGCTGTTCCATGAGCCCTGATGTTCTGTGCCATGAGCCCGGATGTTCTGAGCCATGTGCCCTGATGTTCTGCGCCATGTGCCCTGACGTTCTGAGCCATGTGCCCTGATGTTCTGCGCCATGTGCCCTGATGTTCTGCGCCATGTGCCCTGATGTTCTGCGCCATGTGCCCTGATGTTCTGCGCCATGTGCCCTGATGTTCTGCGCCATGTGCCCTGATGTTCTGTGCCATGTGCCCTGATGTTCTGTGCCATGTGCCCTGATGTTCTGTGCCATGTGCCCTGATGTGTTGTGCCATGTGCCCTGATGTGTTGTGCCATGTGCCCTGATGTGTTGTGCCATGTGCCCTGATGTGTTGTGCCATGTGCCCTGATGTGTTGTGCCATGTGCCCTGATGTGTTGTGCCATGTGCCCTGATGTGTTGTGCCATGTGCCCTGATGTGTTGTGCCATGTGCCCTGATGTGCTGTGCCATGTGCCCTGATGTGCTGTGCCATGTGCCCTGATGTGCTGTGCCCTGATGTGCTGTGCCATGTGCCCTGATGTGCTGTGCCATGTGCCCTGATATGCTGTGCCCTGATGTGCTGTGCCCTGATGTGCTGGGCTCTGTGCCCTGATGTGCTGGGCTCTGTGCCCTGATGTGCTGGGCTCTGTGCCCTGATGTGCTGGGCTCTGTGCCCTGATGTGCTGGGCTCTGTGCCCTGATGTGCTGGGCTCTGTGCCCTGATGTGCTGGGCTCTGTGCCCTGATGTGCTGGGCTCTGTGCCCTGATGTGCTGGGCTCTGTGCCCTGATGTGCTGGGCTCTGTGCCCTGATGTGCTGGGCTCTGTGCCCTGATGTGCTGGGCTCTGTGCCCTGATTTGCTGGGCTCTGAGCCTTGATGTGCTGTGCCATGATGGTGAGTGGTCCGTTGGCAGTGTAGTGGTCTGTCGGCAGTGTGGTCCGGGTTAATAATGTGTTTGCTGACACCAATACTAGGGGTTAATAATGTGTCCGCTGACACTAGTGCTGGGGGTTAATAATATGTTCGCTGACACCAGTACTGTTTTTGAAGTTTGAAAGTTTGCATGCGGCCCCCCATGGGATATGAAATCTTGTCTTGCGGCCCTCAGGTAATTTGAGTTTTAGACCCCTGCGCTAGGATAACGGTTGTGTCACTGGCTTGAGGCGGAGAGGCTGTCGGGTTCCCCGCCTGTTCCATGTCTGCTATCAGCACTCTGAGTTGATCAAGAATGGAACTGGGGCACTGGGCAGGCTGTGGTGGCACCTTTTTTGTTGTTGACTTGCCCTTAGATGGCATGAGTATGTGCCTCTGTAAGTTCAAGGCAATGCGCAGAGAGGTGGGTCTGCCCCTTTAAGAGCCTGGGATGTACAGAGGGAGATCCTTCAGTGCAGGGAAGACAGACACCTGAGGCTGCTGCAGTGCTGATCTCCCCAGGACAGGAGTGTAGTGACACCTACCTGCTCCACCAAGTATTCCTGGCACAAGGATATGGCCGGTCCCCTCCCAGTCCAAGGCACTCCAGCAGGGAGGATGTAACCTTGTCCGTAGGCCTCAAGATGGTGGCGCCCTGCGAGAGCGCGGATCTGGCTGTCCGGGTCCCACCGACTGCCCCCCGATGCTGCTGGCCCCCTCCTGAGATGAATCCACAGGCGAGCAGGGGAGGGTGACCTCCCGTTTTGCGGCACCGGAGCACGGAGAATGCAGGCTCCGTCGGCCGCAAGATGGCCGTGGCCGCGAGTGAGGAGAGCTGGCCGTCCGGGAGCTTCTGGCTGCCCCCCGATGTCACGTACCCCCTCCGGAGATGACCCCACAAGTGGATGAGGCAGGGGGCGACTGCTGTCTCCGCGGATTGCAGGTCCGGTGCGCGGAAATGGTAGGATGCTCCGTAGGCTCCAAGATGGCGGCAGGCCTCGACTATGCAGGGCTGGCCAGGGACTAGATGGTGTTCAATCGTCCTACCAGGCTCCAAGATACCGGCCTGGGACGAGGCAGG
Source organism: Rana kukunoris (assembly GCA_029574335.1). Lineage (NCBI taxonomy): Eukaryota > Metazoa > Chordata > Amphibia > Anura > Ranidae > Rana > Rana kukunoris. The sequence continues at coordinate 213,958,802 of CM056050.1, read as the reverse complement.
GGATGTCCGGGGACACGCAGGGTGGTTTTTCAGGGCTCACCAGGATGTGCAGTGAAGCGGATGACCGCGGATTCTCTCAGGATTTGTGGAGCTCTAGGTCAGCACGTCTACCTTGGCTTACATCCGGACATGCCCCCCAGGAATAACTACTTTACCCAATGCTAACTAATATCAGTCAGCAGAGGCAGAACACACAGGAAGTTATAAGCTCACAAGTGTTCTGGCAGGATCATCAGGTATAGAACGTAATTGATGATGTTCTCTATCTAAAAACTGTAATGCAAGAATGTCTGAGGCTGCCTCATACATGTGGGGTTATTGACCATTGCAATTGAAGATTTCAGGATCAGCTGACCATTATCTTGTGTCTGGGAACCTTTTAGAGATCTTCGCTATCGCATCCAAAAATACCACTTTTTTTTAGTGTCGGTGCATCATCTGTGACTAAATGTTTAGATATAGCTTTCTGAAAGGAGTGACTAGTAACTTTTCTTTTAATGTGCAAAGGCGTTTCAGGGACAGCTCCTCACATGGATCTAATTAGTCTTTCACAGGAACCGAGGGTCCAATTCTTGCTGCTGAATTCTCATTTCACTCACCCATAACTGGAAACACCTCTCTACAAACGGGTGCCTTCAAAGGATAGGGGAGTTTAGGGTTGCTTGTCTCACAGCTTTTTGATGTTGGTCTCTCTTTGTTTATACAACTGTTATTATTGAGAAAACATAGCTTTGTTCGGTAGAGATCATTTAGTATCAATGTCTGCGATTGACAGATCAGAGATGAGTGCAACATAGGCCGCTGTGTAGAATATAAATGTTATTTGTTACAAACATTTGTGAAGACTCAATGGCTTTGGCAGATTCAGCTTCCTTTTTCTAACATACAGATTAAATAGGGTAAACCCTCTAATTTAAAATTACTGCTATCTAAAGAAAATAAAAAAAAATAAGAGGTTAACATTAACTGATAGAGTAAACCCTTTGCCAGTTTATATATGGTAATTGTTTAATTCAGTCTGTTTTACATACAAAAACAATAATTTTTCCAACGCCTTTTAAAAAAAAATGAATGAAAAAATAACAAAACCGTAAAGTTAGCCCGATTTTTTTTTTTTTTTTATAATCTGGAAGATGATGTTACGCCGAGTAAATAAATACCAAACGTGTCACGCTTTAAAATTGCGACACATTCATGGAATAGTGCCAAACTTTGGTACTTGGAAATCTCCATAGGCAATGCTTTATTTTTTTTTACAGGTTACCAGTTTAGAGTTAGAGGAGATCTAGTGTTTAGAATTATTGCCCTCGCTCTAACGCACCTGGCAATACCTCACGTGTGGTTTGAACGGTGCTTACATATGTGGGTGGGACATGCGTGCAGTTTCGCTTTTGAGCGCGAACGACTGGGCACAGGGGCGTTTTTTAAATATTTGTTTTATATATAAAGATTTTTTTTTACTTTTTTTTTTTTATAACTTTTATTCCTATTACAAGGAATTTTAAACATCCCTTGTAAAAGGAATAGTGCGTGACAGGTCCTCTTTATGAAGAGATGCAGGGTCAATAAGACCCCACATCTCTCCTCCAGGCTGGAAAGCATAAGATCGGGAAACAAATTCACAGATCTCATGCTTTCAGCCGTGATTGTGACTTTGTTTACTTCCGGGTACCAGGGCGTGACGTCATTTAGTGGCGGCCGATTCGTTCTCTGGGCCTCCCTGGCACGGGAGAGCCCCAGAAGCACTGGATGGTGGTGGGATTATACAGCTCCAGAATTACTGGACAGAGTATATAGGTCAGTCTCACAGATCAGACTATAAAGCTCAGCATTACAGATCAGGGTATATAGCTCAACCTCGCAGATAAGGGTATATATTATCTGTCCTATATGTAGCTATATACACCCAGCTTCCTTTCTGTATTTAGAGACCTTCCTCCATTATCACTGACTGCAGATATACATATTTTGTCCTGTATATAGCTATATATACAGTAACAGGACAGATGATGTATATCTGCATGGAGGAAGGTCTTTATATACAGGTGGGTTCATATAACTGTATATGCTACACAAGACAGATGTACTCACAATTTGTGAGTGCTGCTTTATACCCCTTATTTAACCACTTAAGGACCCCCGCACGCACATATACGGCCACAGAATGGCACGTACAGGCACAAGGGCAAAAATTTACGTCCCCGCCTAAGTGCGGTTTGGGGGTCCCATCGGGACCCCCTCCACGGCGTGCGGGGGTCCCCCTGGCTCCGGGAGCGATCCGGGATCAGCAGGCGGATGTCAGCGCTTACCCGCCCCCCCCCGCGATCGCTCCCAGCCAATGGGAGCGCGCTCCCATCCTGTCAGTTCCTCCTCCTGTGTTTACACAGGAAGGAGGAAATGATGTCACCTCTCATCGCAGCGCTGTTTCCCAGCGCTGCTGATGAGAGAAGACATCACAAGTAAGTGTGCACCAACACAACACTGACACACACTCACACAGGCATATTAACCCCTTGTGATCGCCCCCCCACCCCCTGTCACAGTGTCACTGAATGCAGTGATCTAATCACTGCATTTAGTGTCAGTGTGACAGGCAGTGTAAAAAACAGTTAGTGTTAGGTTCAGGATAGCCCCCCCACCCCCCCTAATAAAGTTTTAACCCCCTGATCACCGCCCTAGTTAACCCTTTCACTCCCTATTGCCAGCGTCACTAAGCGATCATTTTTCTGATCGCTGTATTAGTGTCGCTGTTCCCGCTAGGTAGCTATTTTTTTTTTATTGTGATTCTTTTTTTTACTAAAGACATGTGGCTAAATAAATTTTGGCCTAAATGTTTGACTAAAATTTAGTTTATTTGATTTTTTTTTAACAAAAAGTAAAAAATAGTGTTTTTTTTTTCAAAAATGTCGCTCTATTTTTGTATATAGCGCAAAAAATAAAAATCGCAGAGGTGATCAAATACCACCAAAAGAAAGCTCTATTTGTGGGAAGAAAAGGACGCAAATTTTGTTTGGGAGCCACGTCGCACGACCGCGCAATTGTCTGTTAAAGTGACGCAGTGCCGAATCGCAAAAACACCTTGGGTCATTTACCAGCGTATTGGTCCGGGTCTTAAGTGGTTAAACTGTTTGTAACTTACTAATCAATAACACATTAATGGAAGAACCCTCCAATGCAGGGGTAGGCAACCCTTTGAGCAGAGTGTGCCGAAAATATTTTTTGAAGAAACCTAGGAGTGCTTGCTACATAAAAACAAAATGTCAACTTCACACAATCACGAAAAGTAAATTTCTGAAAACAACTTGAATAATAGTAATATATATTGCAAGGTAACTCTGGTAAATTTGAAATGTATATGCCAGTCCCAATTCCTACCCTATCACACCTCAAGGCCTGGTATATAGCATTTCTCACAAATCCTGGGATATAGCATTTCTCACAAAGCCTGGTGTATAGCATTTTCCACAAAGCCTGGGATATAAACATTTTCACAAAGCCTGGGATATAGCATTTTTCACAATCCTCTGAAAAACAGGGGGAAAAAGTGCATACCATATTTATCGGGGTAAAGCGCGCTCCCGCGTATAGTGCGCACCCCTAAAGTGGCCCCCATTCCTGTGGAAAACGTGTTTGTACTTAGTTTTGGTGTCTTGTGCGGCGTCCATCGGCGGCTTCGGGTGTCCTCTTCGTCGGGTCTGGCGTCGTTCTGCGGCGTCCTCCCCGCTCGATCCTCGCTTTCCCGCGCCGATTTCGAATACTGTGCCAGCATTTACCGGGCGCAGTACACTCGGGTATAGTCGGGCAGACTCGGCTCCTCTCGCGCTGACGTCCTGGACGTTCAGGACGTCAGCGCGAGAGGAGCCGAGTCTGCCCGACTATTCACGAGTGTACTGCACCTGCATATACCGAGCGCAGTACACTCGCGTATAGTCGGGCAGGCTCGGCTCCTTTCGCGCTCACGTCCAGGACGTCAGCGCGAGAGGAGCAGAGTCTGCCCGACTATACCCGAGTGTACTGCGCTCGGTATATGCCGGCGCAGTATTCGAAAGTGGCGCGGGTATCGGCGTATACTGCGCACCCACGATTTTGTCCCGATTTTCAGGGCAAAAAAGTGCGCGGTATACGCCGATAAATACGGTAATTGCCAACATGAGCAGTGCTGCTGGCCCCAGGGCCCTCGATTTCCTCACTGCACAGTTGGAATAAATGGAAATGGATAATAAATGGAAAGTCCAAGAGAGATGGACCAGCCCCACTGCTGAATCTCCTCTATACTGCCGCTGACTGAACTGAACCGGTTTTCACTTGTGGGAGGTGGGTCTCCCAGGATCGTTCTTGCATGCCTCCTGTTCACGTGCTACGTCCACCACACGTTTCGGGGGTTGCCGACTCCTGCTCTAATGTATAGAAATCTTCAATATTACCACAGTACCGGTCTCTGATATGTAATGTTGCATATAATGCAGGTCACGCTGAAAATAAGACCAAAAAAATACTGAAAATTTAGCAGGGAGGGTGGAAACCCATCCTACAGATATTTGGCTGTGGACTGTCAGTAAAGCAGTAGACAGTGTCAGTAAGGCAGTGGATGGTGCCCATTGCTTATCAGTGCCCATAAGTTCAGCCTCTTCAGTGCAGCATATCAGTGCACTCTCATATCATGTGCTCATAAGTGTCTGCCTGCCTGTGCCCACCAATGCTGCCTCATCCGTGCCCACCAGTGTTGTCTCATATACAGATATATATTTTTTTCCTGTTCATAGAAACCTTCATTCATCATCACTTACTGCAGATATACTGTACATTGTGTGCCCTGTGTATATATATATATATATATATATATATATATATATATATATATATGTATGTATGTATGTATGTATGTACACACACAGTAACATGACAAATTATGTATATCTGCAGTCAATGATGATGGAGGAAGGTGTGAGTATATATAGCTGTATACACTACTACAAGGATAATTTACCCAAATTGTAAATACATATTTCCTGTGTAGTGTATACGGCTATATACAATCACCTTCTTGTATATACCCTATCAGGCTTGGGCATATCTTAGTCTATCGGGAAAAGTCTATCTGATAAAAAATATGGGTTCCAGGTAAAAGGTATAGTGGAGAGTGACAAGAGTCAGTGGTTATGGCAAGCCGCGCTGTGGCTTTAGTGTGAACTCTGTCTCTGTAGATTGGAAAGTCAACACGACCGTGTATTCAGAGTGAGGCTAGGGTAGCATCACAGCACAGCACCCGGCAATGACATCACACACATGCAACATGTTTCGAAGCTAGCAAGCCATTGATGGAAAAAAGGCTGCACGTCTTTTAAGCATGTCACATTTGTGTGATGTCATTGCTGGGTGCTGTGCTGGGATGCTCTTATCTGTGCCCACCAGTGTTGTCTCATATACAGAGCTGTATACCCTACCTTCCTTCCTGTACATAGAAACCTGCATTCATCATCACTGACTGCAGATATACATCATCTGTCCTGTCCAGTGTACAGCTATATATATATATATATATATATATAATGTCTGTGCCCATCAGTGTGGGCTTGTCTGTGCCCACCAATGCTGTCTCGTATGTGCCCACCAATGCCGTCGCGTATGTGCCCATTAATGTGTCGTCTTGTATGTGCCCATTAATGTGCTGTCTAATCTGTGCCCACCAGTGATGTCTCATCTGTGCTGTCCACCCACCTTATTCATTCCTGTGGAAGGAAGAAGGTGGGTGTACATAGCTGTATACACTACCCAGGACAGATGTACTCACAATATGTGTATATTGTGTATTGTATACAGCTATATAGACACAACATCCAGGCACTTGGAAGAAGACAAAAAAGGCCCCTTGATGTCCAGCTGCTCATCGCATCCGCCCTGCACTGGCTGGCCTGGTGTCTGAGTACAGTTGTAATATCCATCAGAATTCAGGGATTTACTCAGCGCGTGGCTGTGCGGAACGTATGGGCGGGCAGCATAGTCTCGGAGAGAGGGGGAAGAGAAGACAGTGTGGGTCCGCAGCGCCAGCACTTACCTCCAAAGGCGCGGCTCGGTCTCTCTGAATCCACCGCACGCACAGTCGACTATTTTTGGGGAAACACGGTAGTAAACCGTTTACACTATTTGTCAGTTTCCGTTTGAAATATTGTAAACCCTGTTAACTATAGTTCATTTTCTGAATGATTATGAGTCGCTATACAGTCTCCTATCTCATTCATCCACAGTGCAGTGTCTTCAGTCCCTGTCTCTGTCTCAAAAAAGAGACATAGGTCTGTTTAGACCCCTGATGTCTCTCCATAATAAAATATTGTAGAAATAATAGTAATTAAAAAAAAGAAAGTTGTACATTTTTTAAAATAACACAATCAAATTGTAATGGCCATTTTACACGGGCAGACTATAAAGTGGATCTGACCTGCTCAGCGGGGTTACTGTCCGCTATGCTGAGTTTACAGAGCCCGCTCTCCTCTGAGGCGGTTGGATGAAAACAGACTGGGGCAACACAAAACTAAAATACACTACTAAAAGTGCCCCCACTGTGGATGAATAAGCACAGGTGCACCTTTGGACAGCAGCATTATTAATCTGGGGAGAGGAGAGTGTTGTACTGGCATATTCATATACAGCAAACATTTTTCTTTTCTTTTTGGGATAAAGGTTTTACACAAATAAATACAAAGTTTACCGTTGCGAGTACCCCTGTCAGTGTTAAATGTGTTTTTCTTGATCATACATCACAGGAAACAGAGCCTTAATTACGTAATGGGTTATGTAGTCACCACAGGTGATTAGACACTGATTAACCCAATTAGAATAGAGTTCCTCCCCTATATGACCCCTCCCAAATGGAGAGTTTTTTCGCCAGTGTTAAGGTGGTTACTCACGTTCAACATGTGCTAAGAAGAAAAATCTTCTTTTGATGGTCTAGCTGCGGAGACCTAGGAGCTATAACCGGATCCATTTCTCGGGCTATCAAAGGCCTTAGATGGTTGGTACCCGGGCGTTGTGTAAGAAGAAACAAGGTTTGCCTGTAATGTCTCTCTGGGAAGGTTTGGGCTCTGGGATCCAGACTTACATCTGTGGCACAAAAAGTTTCTGGCAGAGTCTTCTACAGGTCCAGGTATGAGTTTTGTCTTTTTCTAATAAAACTCTTTGTAAACCTGAAGGTTGGCCAAACTTGCCCGCCGTGATGGGTGAAAGCTGGAACTACTTTTTAGTTGCTTTTCCTGTGGTGTGGATCAGGTGAGAAGAGGATAATTTCATTTATGTATTCTCTTCTTTGGAGTAGGATGTCTTCCTGGTTTTCACCACTGGAGGGAGTAAGTGCAAACCTGATGTATTCTTACATAGCCATCCAGAAACAAGCTTAGTGAAATTGGTCAATAAAAAAACGCCACTCCCCTCATTCCGCTGCAGGCTCTGCCACAAATGCATACAGGGGTCCCCCAAATGATGCCCCAGGAGCGTGTTTTTATGCTGTCTAAATGGGCAGAGGGGGTGGCCGTAGTTGCGTGTACCTGTGTGCGGACACGGCACACCTGTGTGTAGGCGCCAAGAGGCTGATAAAAGCCCAGCACACGAGAAGCCTTGTGTAAGCGGCATGGACACAGAGCTGTGGGCTGTAAGCATCCCTGTGGATTGAACCAGGCAAACCTAAGACACCTACTCTGCATCAGATTGTGCAGTGAGCTAATATATGTGTATTGTAAGACGATAACACAACAATGATTGATTGTTTTTGTTTGTGGATAGTACCTTTGCTTTACAGTAAGGACTATGTCCCCGAGAAGAGGGGCAAGGGCTGGTAAAGAGGCATCAGAAGATCCCCCCCCCCCTTATGGCTAAGAAACCTGAGCTTGCCTGCAGTTTACCACCCCCCTCTTGCTTCTCCTGTGGCAGCTCCTGTATACATCACTAAGAGAGAAAGGAGTCACCGCTCCAGGTGGGATCACTAAATGGTTACAGGTGGTGCAGGATACCGAGGGTGCTGGCGGTGCACTAAGCAAAATGAAGACAAAGAAAAATGGATAGCCGCACTCCAAAACCTGATGGGTGGTCTTTTATTCAATAGACAGCATGTACAAAAATAGGGTCACAGCAGTAGAAACAAGGAACAGCCGACGTGTTTCGCACTGGATCAGTGCTTATTCATGGCTCATGAATAAGCACTGATCCAGTGCGAAACGCGTCGGCTGTTCCTTGTTTCTACTGCTGTGACCCTATTTTTGTACATGCTGTCTATTGAATAATAGACTACCCATCAGGTTTTGGAGTGCGGCTATCCATTTTTCTTTGTCTTCATTATACATCACTAAGGACTCTTTAAAAGTTGCTTTGGATGGCCTAGAAGGAAGGATTGCTACTACTATTGTAACCTCTTTAAATACTAGAAGACAATGGGGTAGATCCCCTTCATCTGCTCTGGCTCTCTCATCAGATCCCTCTGGAGATGAGGATCATGAGCAGTCTGAGGACTCAGAGGATTCCTGCTACCTCTCAGTCGCTAAAGATGCAGGTGCAATATTATGCATAGACGGTGCGTTCCACTTACAAATTGCCTCCTGTGGAAGCTTCTATGACCTCTGTTTCCTCTTTTGGGGATCTTGGAAGTCCCTGCAGGCTGCATGCTCCTTTCCAGTTCATCCCTTGCTGGATAAACTGATGTATGATGACTGGGTTCACCCAGATAAATTGTTTTCTCCTCCTAAGCGGTTTTCCCTCCTGTATCCTATGAAGGAAGGTTTCACTAAGAAATGGGGGGTACCTGCTATAGATGCAGCTATTTCCTGTGCAAACAAAAGCCTAACCTGTCTTATAGACAATGCTCATGGCTTTAAGGATCCAATTGAAAAAAAGCTGGAGTTCCTATTGAAAGCCTCCTCTTCCATGGCTGGTGCTGTAAAACAATCTGCAGTGGCAGCCATTGGTGTATGTCAGTTCATCAAGGAACAAATGAAGCAGATGTTTAACCTCCTCTCTACAGAGGAAATTAAGGTCTAAGGACCTTCTTAGGCCTTGTGTTTTGTGGTTGATGTGATTACGGACTCTGTTCAGCAAGCATCCCAATTGAATCTTTTTCAGGTACACATGCGCATGTCCCTTTGGTTAAAACATTGGGTGGGCCGAGTTTGTTTGCAAAAGATACTTGGCAGCGTTCCCCTTTGGGGGAGGCCGCCTATTTGGGGATGACCTGGATAAATGCATCCAAAAGTTTACCGGGGGCAAGTCTACTCTGTTGCCGATTAAATAGAGTAAACGTCCTTCTAAGGACTTGGGGTTCAAAGTCTTGGCAGACCCCCAAAACTTCCCTAGTGTGGGATGCCCCCGCTCAGTCGAATAGGGGGAAGGCTGCTGCAATATGCAACCTCCTGGCAGAACAAGGTTAAGGACAAGTGGGTCATCTCCACAGTGTCCTCAGGCTACATGCTAGAATTCGGAGAACTTTTGCCACCCCGTTTTCTGATTACAGCTGTTGTCCCAAGGGGTAATCATGGAGTTATCCCCAGAGGATCAGGGATCACGGTTTTATTCAAACATTTCACGGTTCCAAACCTAAATGGGGATGTCAGACCTATCCTTGATCTGAAAAGCCTGAATCAGTTTTTGATCATTCGCTCCTTTTGCATGAAGTCTGTCCGATCAGGTGTTTCCACCCTGCAGGGAGAAGAATGATTGGCATCAATAGACATCAGAAATGCATATCTGCATGTGCCAATATTTCCCGCTCGCCAAAGGTTTCTAAAGGTTTGTGATGGTTCAGTACCACTTTCAGTTTATGGCCCTTTCTTTTCGGGCTGGCTACAGCACCTGGAGTGTTCACAAAGATACTGGCCCTGGCAAGGCGAAGGGCACAAGGCATAGCAGGACCAGGCCTATCTGGACGATCTGTTGATCATAGATCAATCCGCTGTATGCTTGGGCCTCTATATGTACAGCACAGTGGAATATTTAGAGTACCTAGACTGGGTTCTCAATCTGGGGAAATCCCCCTTGCAGCCTCAAAGAAGGCTGGAGTACTTGGGCATGATTATAGACATGTCCCAAAGCCAGGTATTGCTTCCCTAGCCAAAGGCAAAAGCCATAGGAGACTTGGTCCGAATGATAAAGGCAAAGAGAAGGCCTTCCATCTCTATGCATGAGGTTATTGGGGAAGATGGTAGCCTCATTTGAGGCTGTTCCCAACGCCCAGTTTCACTCAAGGTCTTTATAGGGCAGAATTCTTACAAAAACATGGAATATACAGTCTCAAACTTACCGACCAATCAGCAACCAACCAAATTCACCTGTCTAACAGTGTGCATTAAAAACAGAGGTTTAGTTGCACGCATTTGCAAATGCATGTGTAAGCTGCAGGCCCCGTCAAGGCTTTCTGTATACTGCAGTCCTAACTATAACATTGCATTTTAAGTCTCCTCAGGAGCACATGACTTCTGATGGATAGATAAGGGGCAGGTGACTGGAGATACGGCTCAGATACGCAAGACTGATTGTCTGTTATTATGCCAGGGCCCAGTAAAGGGCCAGGCAGCGGCAGATTGGATTCGACAAGTCATTATTCAGGCCTATTGTTAAAAAAGAAGATTCATCCTTTTCAGCTGAAGGTCATGCTTGGCTAAAGCAGTTGGTGCTTTATGGGCAGTGCATCACCAGGCCTCCATGGCTCAGATCTGTAAGGCTGCTACTTGGTCTTGGTCTTTGGTCCATACATTTACTAAGTTCTACCAGGTAGACGTGGAAGGGTATGAGGATGCTGCCTTCGGGCATAGTGTGCTGCAGGCAGCAGTATAGATCCTCTGGCCCGACGGCTTATTTCTGATCTGTGTCTCCCTTCCCTCAATTTTAGCATTGCTACAGAACATTCCATTAAGTAATTAAGGCTCTGTGTCCCGTGATGTATGATCAAGAAAATAGGATTTTTTTAATATGGCTTACCTGTAAAATCCTTTTCTTGGGAATACATAACGGGACACAGAGCTCCCACCCCTCTTCGGAGTTAAAATTGGAACACGTATTGCTTTGCTACAAAACTGAGGTACTCTCCATTTGGGACTGGTTATATAGGGGAGGAACTCAATTCTATTAGAGTTAACCAGTGTCCAATATACTGTGGTGACTATATAACCCATTAAGTAATTAACCCCTTACATACAGGGCATTTTCACCCCCTTCCTGCCCAGACCAATTTTTAGTTTTCAGCGCTGTTGCACTTTGAATGACAATTGCGCGGTCATGCAACACTGTACGCAAATTAAATCTTTGTTTTTCCCCCCACAAATAGAGCTTCCGTTTGGTGGTATTTGATCATCTCTGCAGTTTTTATTTTTTGCGCTATAAACAAAAGAATAGCAACAATAAAATTTTTTTTTTTTTTTACTTTATTTAATAAATATCAATTTGTTTTCCAAACATTTTTTTTCAAACATTTTTTTTTCCTCAGTTTAGACCGATACGTATTTTTGGTAAAAAAAAACAAAAAAACAATAATCATATATTGATTGGTTTGCGCAAAAGTTATAGCGTCTAAAAAATAGATGATAGATTTATGGCATTTTTATTTTATTATTTTTTTTACAAGTAATTGCGGCGATCTGCAATTTTTTTTATTGTGACCGTGACATTGCGACGGACATATCGGACACTTTTGACACGTTTTTGGGACCATTCACATTTACACAGCTGATTACTGTGTAAATGTGACTGTCAGGGAAGGGGTTAACACTAGGGGGCGATCAAGGGGTTAAAATGTTACCTAAAGTGTGTTCTAATGTAGGGGGGAGGGGACTCACAAGGGGAGGACACTGATGTGTGTTCCTCTGTACTGGGACCACAGCATTGGTCTCCTCGCCTCTGAGAGGAGGTGGATCTGTGTGTTTACACACACAGATCCACACTCCTGCCATGATCACCGGTAATCGCGGGTGCCCGGCAGCTATCGCGGGCACGAGCACGGGGTTGCGAGCGGTGCCGTGTGCCCTAGATCGCCGGGATTGAAGGACGTCCTATGACGTCCACCTCAATCGAGGGAGGGTTCCTGCCGGCGCGATTTTACAATAACCCGGTAAGGAAAGGGTTAAGGCTCTGTGTCCTGTGATGTATTCCCAAGAAAAGCATTTTACAGGTAAACTGTATTAAGAAAAATCCTATTGTCTCAATCCTCTAACTGCTGCATCTGCCAGAGAGCTTGTCCTTTTTGGAAAATAACTGACTTACTGGAAGAGTCACTAGGTGAAATTAAAAGAAAAAAATGCCTAAAAAAGAAAATGTATGCACCTATAACATCTCATAATTGGTAACATGAAATATGATAAATGTTTGTTTTTGAATTTTAATACTTTTTTTTTAGTTTTCTAGGAGACAGAATGCTGAAATATGATGTATTGGCATGGAAAATTGGAAATCATATCTAAGTAGTTACATGAACAATTTGCATATTTTACAAATAACGTGTAATTGTGTGTGCTGGATGCATAGAGAGATAATGTGATTTGTACAACGTCCCTTGGCAAGATCTCACTAAGAGTAAACCAAGAACCATCTGCTGTCAATGCAGGGTTCCTTAATAACTTTATCTGGAAATATATAAATAAGCTCTCAAATTATTTTTTACTTGTAATAGAGTAGTACATTTAGCAACAATCACAGCAGTGTCTATATATGAATTAAATGTGTACAGTTGCACCACATTGCCATATCAGTGCCATAAATCAGATTTTTTTTTGTCACTACAATGCATTTGAGTTGAGTGAAGTGCATTTCGTAAGGTAGTGTAACACTATGTTCTTTCAAAATTGGGTACACAAATTCAAGTGGAGCGATTCAAGGAAATCCTTGACCATAAAGGCTACTTACTTGATAGTCTCTATTTTATTTTGTATCCCTGCCTCCATCCCGGTTCAGTATTTGAAAGGGGAGAAAGAGGTGGGACTTTTATATGAAGCACATGGGAGCAGATAAATAAGTATAATAAAAGATAGTCTTTAATTGGTTCAAATTGTCATATCATTTCATATCTAAATTGTATGCATTTTGCTATATATTAATAATTTTTACATTTCATTCAAACCTAATATTGCACAGTGATTGACAATCCAACAGACATTTCATATAATTACAAATACATGGAATAGTTGATGCCTATTTACATACATTGCAGTTGATACCTGTACAGATTATTGACCTACTGAAATATTTGTTAATGGAGATGGAACGGGATGAAATATGTTAAAAGAATGTCCATAAAAAAATTGGATATAGACACATTGGTAGTTATTATCTCTACACGTTTTGGGGCCTTATAGCAACTCATCAGGAGAAAAACCTTTGTGATCATCTATAAATAAGAAAGACATACAGATAAAGCTGCGCAATGATGGTGTGGCAATGACAATCACAGACCAGCCAAAAATGTCACCTTCAGGAGCTGAGGGGGCAGATTGGGCGACAGCAGCACCTCAAGAGGGTCAGAGTGTATAAAAAAACACAGGTGTATGCAGAATGGGGTGACCCCACAATAGGGGACCTCTGTGGAAAAAAATGTGACAAGAACAATATAAAAATAGTGCAAAAAATGTGTTTGAAAATGTTGAGCAGGGTGAAAAAATTAAGTGCTGGAAAGAAGAGGAAAAAGCGAAAGCACATACAATCTGGTCTTTTTCTATCTTTTGCTCTTTTCTCGCTCTGTCTTCCTTGTTTTGTCTTTCCTGTTTTCTCTTGTTCCTAGAGTGGGAAAACAAGCTAAAAGATCTTTTGTGCAATAAAATTGCTCAGAGCGGCCCAGAGCTCCCCTTGCCTGGGGTCCCCCACCGGCAATCCTAGTTCCTCCCCTTATGAGTGGGCTATCATTGTAAAGCACGTCCTATGTGGGTGCACGTGTAGGCTCAATCAGTGCTGCTCAGCCCCACCACCCACACTCTGCGCACAGGATTTGATTGACAGCAGCAGCAGCCAATAGATCCAGCTGTTGCCTTTTGTAAGCAGAGAGAACCACTGCAAGACAGGCATAGCACTGGCTCGAAATCTAAGATGGGTTAAGGAAGCGATATAATTACTGGGACATTTGTTACCTTTTAAGCCGGCACTACATGGATTAAATTTTGGCTAGTTCAGCAGGGACCACTTGAATTTTGATCCATGCATGGTTGTTAATTGACTTGTGCACAACCAGCCTGTTGGAAATGGTTCTCTTGATTAGCACTGCAGGCTATATCCAGCATTGGCGATCTGTGTATTCTGATTTTGGGGAAGTCTATTCCCTGTCAGAATACAATAGCTCAGCGGGAGAGATTCCCCCATCCACATTGAGTAAATGGGGGAATACAATAATTTATATAAAACTAAGGAAAAAATTAGTTAAATAACAAAAAAGTTAAAAGTTAAATTGACTCTCAATAAGTGCTAGTGTGCATCATAAAATGCAGATCAAATTACACTGGCCCTGAGAATTATGAATGATTTTACCTATTTTCCGGTTTGAAGGTGAATTGGGGTAGGTCCTCGGTTCTGCCCTTAGATGCCGGGGGCCGGGAGGGGGGCGGATCCGACCTTGCCCTTGCAGTGGGTTTCTTCCATCACCTACTTGGGAGTCAAGGTCACGGCAGACAGCACACATTACATGGCACTCAATTTGCTGCCCCTTCTAGCCTTCTTTAAATAGAAGGCACTGGCCTGGCAGAGGCTACCGCTGTCTCTCATAGGAAGAATCAACTTCCTGAAGATTAAAATTCTTCCAGCCCCGTAGCCCTTTCCAGCCTTGTGGAGGTGTACAATTTTGTCTCTAGTGTCTTTGGACAGCTCTTTGGTCTTGGCCATGTTAGCAGTTGGATTCTTACTGATTGTATGGGGTGGACAGGTGTCTTTATGCAGCTAATGACCTCAAACAGGTGCATCTAATTTAGGATAATAAATGGAGTGGAGGTGGACATTTTAAAGGCAGACTAACAGGTCTTTAAGGGTGAGAATTCTAGCTGATAGACAGGTGTTCAAATACTTCTTTGCAGCTGTATCATACAAATAAATAGTTAAAAAAATCATACATTGTGATTTCTTGATTTTTTTTTTTTTTATTATGTCTCTCACAGTGGACATGCACCTACGATAACAATTTCAGACCCCTCCATGATTTCCAAGTGGGAGAACTTGCAAAATAGCAGGGTGTTCAAATACTTATTTTCTGCACTGTATATTGGAGACTTTCTGCAAACATTGAATAGCTCATAATGGACCCATAATCTGTGTAAAACAAAATGAGCAGAAATTTCAATTAATTTGAATGGACATTTGAAATTTCTGCTAATTTTGTTTTACACAGATTGTGTCCCTTATGAGCTATCCAATGTTTGCACAAAGTCTCATAGTCACAGGTTTGCAAATGTGACAAAAAACGGCCTCTGAAATCACAAAAGAAAGGCCTCAATTTGCAATAAGACCTCCAAACTGACACCAAACACACATTTATTTATTTTTGTCTTGAACATGTATCATGTTTAACCCCATGTATGAAATACAATGTTAAATAACCTAGCAGTATCTGCAAACATGTACAGTAAGATGGAACAGAATATTTGCAGATACTGACGCTTAGACTGCGTTTTATTTGAAGCATATCTTCAGATCACAATTCTAACCCCTGACATCTTTCGAAAAATGTAAGTGTTAAGAGTTAGGGCTCATTAATGTCAGGTGGCATTTCCTGCACTATTTGGAAAAGGATGTTTGTTAAAACATGTTACATTGTCAACATTACAAAAATAAAAACCAACCCTTTGCAAGATTTTCAGGTATAGCTTGACAAATGTTATCTTTGTTATCTTTATTAGCCAGAGAGAAAAAAAAGGGGTCTTGAACCTGTCAATTCACAAGGAAATTGAGTCTTAAAATACTATTGGTTTAAAAAACATTGGAAGGCATTTATGAAAATTGTGTTTTTGTTTGCAGTTGTTTTAATCGTGGGCTTCTTTTATTTTTAATGCAGCTCAAGGACACATACATTTAAATAGAAAAGTGAATGCAGAAAAAGATTAAGTAGTTTAAGGCCACGTACACACTATCAGTTAAACCGATGAGAACGGTCTGATGGACCACTTTCATTGGTCCCAACTGATCGTGTGTGGGTGCCATCGGTTAAAAAAAAAGCAAACTTGTTTTCAATTCAACCGATGAATACCTAACCGATGGCAAAAAACGACTGTTTGTAGGCACAACCATTGGTTAAAAATCAACGCATGCTCAGAATGAAGTCGACGCATGCTTGGAAGCATTGAACTTCATTTTTTTCTGCACGCCGTTTTTTACGTCACCGCGTTCTGACACGATCAGTTTTTTTAACCGATGGTGTGTAGGCATGACTGACCATCAGTCGGCTTCATCGGTTAACCGATGAAAACGGTCCATCAGACCATTCTCATCAGATAGACCGATCGTGTGTACAGGATTTTTTTTTTTTTTTGCTAAAGCGCTTCCTTTACCTTACTGCAGTCCTGGTTTCATGTCCTCATTTTTCGTTTTTGCTCTGATGTTGCTGTAATTCCTCTGTTTTGGACACTTCCTGGTTGGAGGACCACAGTACTGGGAGCTTCTAGTTTGGTTTTTCAAACCATCACTGCTCTATGGCTCTGTCCAGCACAGATACAGCATAACATGCAAAAACAAAACTAGATGCAAAAACAAAACTAAAAAAACTACAGGTACATTAGATGATAGATTTGTATCTATTTTTAATAGTTTTTAAAAGGGGTGTTCCGGCCAAAAGTTTTGTTTATTAAAGGCTTTTAATAAACAATCGCTTACCTGCTCCAGCGTTCCAGCGACGCGCCGGGGGGCTCCGCTCCTCCCCGTCCGGTGTCTTCATTTCTACTGTGGGCACCCGGCCGTGACAGCCTTCAGCTTCATGGCCGGGCACCCACTGCGCATGCGCGAGTTGCACTGCGCAAGCGAGAGTGCCGCGGCTCGCCGCTGATTAGACAGGCGATCGTCTAGGACCTGTCAGTGTCCTAGATGATTGCCTACGGGAGGGGCTGCAGTAAGGTGATTAAGCCTAATCGCCTTACCAGCCCCTCGGCGGAAGCAGGAAGTGGGACAGGAAGTCCCACTCCTCCTGAAGCCCCCACTCCCCCCCAAAAAAATTACATGCCAAATGTGGCATGTAAGGGGGAGGGGAGTGGATTAAGCGGAAGTTCCATTTTTGGGTGGAACTCCGCTTTAACTATTTTATGTCTCCATACCCTGTAAACAGACATTTTTAGCAAAAAAATATTTTTTTTCTTTTACAAATCCTTTGTTTTCATGTTTTATTATAGTAGAACTGATTGCAGAAGTATTTTGTACAAATTGTACATATAGAGATAGGGATGCTTACTAAATGATTATGGGTAACATAGAGTTATTAGATCCATTTCTTTCTATACAGTGCTACACTTAACTGAATTAATTGGGCTTTGAAGGAAAGCTTTTGAATCTCGGTTTAGATCTGTTGTTCAATGTTTGCAAAGTGTCCAGTCGCCATGAAAATTTTATTGTAGTTACAGGATTTTAGCCAGCTGCCCAACTAAATCCTACTTTACATTAGGCATGTTTTATTTCAGGCTCTGCCGTGAATAGTTATGACTAAATTTAATGTAATGAAACTTGTCATACTGTTGACATGTTTTGTAATTTACTTTGAGGTTAGCAGTAACCATTCCACATGTAATTCTTGCAGCACGTTGGCAGTTTGCCCCACAAGTGAGCAATGTAATGTGTTGGTAATAGAACGAGCAAATTAGTATTTAAGCTACTGCACTTAAGTTATTTGGTTTCACATGTGCCTCTAGTTGGCAAGAAAAGAACGGAAATTAAACTCTTGAAAAATCTGAATGCATAAAAGTGCTTGTTCTTTTGATTGAAACCACATACTTAGCATTTGATTTTAGCCATTGCCAGTGGTAGGGAAAATTACAGCTGAGGAAAAAATACATTGCAAGCTGTGAAAAATGGCTTTGGCAGTGCATGTCTTCCATGTGTTTGCAGTATTTCTGCAAATTCATTGGTGAACATTCTGTATTTTTTTTTTATCTCTCCAGGTATGCCAAATGTTTTACCTTTAGTTGAAGTGGAATTATTTCCTACCCCTTTCGTAAAATAACAGTTCCCCTTCCTTCACTGCTACTCCTAATTCCCTTTCTTAACATGTTTCTGCAGGCTACATATTTTCCTTTATCATTTATTTCCAATGTCCTCTATAATGCTGTTCTATCTTGCGAAGAGTAATTTCTACTTTTTTAACTTTTAATATTTCAATCCAGGGCCAGCACCTGTACAAATATGCATATAGCAGGTTTTGTACTCCACTCAAAGTAATGGACACTCGGTAGCAAAGATTTTGGATGACCTTATGTCACATAAATAATACACTTTTTATTCATTACATTTCAAATGTTTCTATTGTAGCCTTTGAAAATATGTTATAGCATTTTTTTTCATTTGTGTACTTTTAAGGCCATGTTTTTATAGGAACAAGTACATTAACCTATATTAAGTATTGAACAGCTTTTATTGGTCTGACTTCTCTTAACTGATTAAAAATCTAATTTGATTTGATAATTGCACATGAATATATCTGTAGAGGTTAATTAAGTGTTAGAAGTTAGGGTAATATTTGTGTCAGTATTAATGGGCTTAAGAGTTAGAAATATTGGCCCGGATTCACGTAGGAGTTACACCGACGTATTTATAGATACACCACCGTAAGTACAAATGTGCGCCGTCGTATCCCTGTGCTGATTCCCCAAGCTAGACACGTAAAAATAGCCTTCAGCTGCCCGGCGTAAGTTGCCTACGCCGGCACATAGTTGCGCTGGACGCATTCGGCCCACCCATTTTAAATATACAAATGAGTAAGATATGCCGATTCACAAACGTACTTGCGCCCGACGCATGTTTTTAGCGATTTGCGTAGGGGTTACGTCCGGCGTTGTTATTTCTCATATAGGAGGCACAAATCATTCAAAGGTATGGACCAGTGAACGAATGCCGTCAATTTTTACGTCGTTTACATAGTACGTGAATAGGGCTGTGCGTAGGTTACGTTCACGTTGTAGGCAGTGTTTTGACGTAGCTTAGGCAGTTATCTCAACATAACTGAGCATGCGCACTAGGATGCGTCCAAGATATGATGCATGTGCAGTTCGTTTTTTAAAGCTTAGTCCATCTTTTGCATGGGGTCACGCTTCATTTAAATATATCACGCCCACTTCCAGCTCACTTCCACCTACTTTGACTTACGTTGGCAACTATACACTACGCCGGCGCAACGTTGAGAGCATTTGCTTTGTGAATACCATGGTTGCCCCCTCAAACTTGCCCCCTCAAACTTGCCCCCTCAAACTTGCCCCCTCAAACTTGCCCCCTCAAACTTGCCCCCTCAAACTTGCCCCCAGAAGATACGCTACGCCGGCAGAAAGATGCGCCCAGAAGATACGCTACGCCGGCAGAAAGATGCGCCCAGAAGATACGCTACGCCGGCAGAAAGATGCGCCCAGGTATGTGAATCCCGGCCATTGTGTTGGTAAGTGTTTATGAAATTGAGTGATGGGTTAAGTGTTGAGGGTTAACTTTAAGTGTTAAATTAAAGTATATTTTTAGTAGTTTTTATAATTTAAAGAAAGGGCTAGAATCTGTGTCTCCATTTGAAACTTAAAATAAAATTGATTTGAATAACATTTTAGGTATTTGGGAATGCCTAATAGTAGGACCAGATTGAGGTTAAAAATAATTTATGGTTTATAGCACTAATTTTGGAACATCATTATTGTAATATCAATACAAACCATAAGTGTTTTGACAATCCAATATAAGCTTACTTAAAAATCTAATTTTCATGTTGTGAGTTCTGTCTGTCTACTGGACTTCCTTTTCCACAAACTCCATGATTTCCTGCATTAAACAAGTAAAAATGTGCAATGCACAGGTACCTCAGTGGTGTATGTAGTGCCCAATAGTCCAGGGATAAAAGATGTGTATATGTACACATATATACGCATAAAATTAGTATGTAAATCGGTCAGTCAGGGCAGCCACCAAAAAGACCAGAAGTGGGTTCCAGCGTGCTAGAGTAAAAACAAGGAAAAGGGGCGCCTCCGAATATATATCATATAAGCCTTTATTAAAACAACAATATCCACTCACATGGGGGATTGCAGATCTGAATTCAGATCAAGTGCTGGGCTAAAGAGATGGGACTGCTGGGATGGCTGAGCACAGCAGAGTCGTCGTTAATCGTCCAGGCTTAATATATCACATTTAGGTGGGGTTAAAAGGAGTCCATCTGATGAGGTTATTGGTTCCACTGTAGATAGGTGAGGGGGGAAAAGAAACATACATCAAAACCTATGGCTAGCCATGCCATGCTTGCATAAGGATCATCTGGCTTCCGCAGTGTGGAAGGGACACGGCCGTGTTTCCAGAGCCAATACGAGGCTTGAACAGCAGGGCACAGGGCTATGACGTCACTAGTATGTGACACATTTCAAATTTTGCAGGCTGATGGGTGTAGAAAATAGTCATGCTTCTATTTCAAGCGTTATGCTCACTGACAGGCGGCTGTGATGGGCACTGATGATGAGGTACTGACAGGTGTTACTGCTGGGCAGTGATTGGCACTGTGGTAAGCAGTGATTGGCACTGTAGTGGGCAAGGATTATTGTATGGGGCACTGCTGGGCATGTCATTTTTACATTGGAGGGGACTGTGCTGATTATCAGCACAGACCCCCCCCCCCCCCCTCTGACAGGGAGAGCCGCTGATCGGCTCTCCCTGTCAGTGTGAACCGAGAAATGCCGTTTACCGTCACTTCCTGGTTCACGCGATCATCAGCTGTGATTGGTCACAGCTGATCACGTTGTAAGAAGCCTTTGACAGAGGCTTCTTATCACGATCGAAGATGCCACAGGCTTTGATGTCCGTTTATCCCCCCCCCCCCTATTTTCCCCCCTCACTTATCTACATTGGAACCAATAACCTCATCAGATGGACTCCTTTTGAGATATATTAAGTCTGGACGATTGAAGAAGACTCTGCTGTGCTCAGCCATCCCAGCAGTCCCATCTCTTCAGCCCAGCAATTGATCTGAATTCAGCTCTGCAATCCCCCATGTGAGTGGATATTGTTGTTTTAATAAAGGCTTACTTGATATATATTAAGAGGCATCCCTTTTCCTTGTTTTTACTTTAGCACACTGGAACCCGCTTCTGGTCTTTTTGGTGGCTGCCCTGACTATCTGATTGACATAGTCGTTTTATGTGTATGCTTTTCAAAGCCTCATTCTGAGAGTTGCTGCTTTTGTGGTGAAAACAAACATACTGTCAGTTACTTGCTTTGCCATTTTTCCACAGATAGACCGGCATGTCCACCGGCAGGCTGGAGACCTGAAACAAAGCTGGAATCGGCTTTGATCAGGTCTCGGATGTATTAACCCGGAAGTGACGTCACAGCGTCACTTTCGGTTTACTCGGCAGCCAACAGTGCCATATTTCCAAAATCCAAAGTATTCAAAAACTCTAGTCTTGGCATTTTTCGAATACTTTCAAGTGTAGGGGAGGGGTTTGGGGTCTTAAAGACCCCAGATCTCTCTATGAAGAGTACCTGTCACTGCCTATTACTGTCACAAGGGATGCTTACTTTCTTTCTCGTACATCACGGGACACAGAGCAGCATATTCATTACTATATGGGTTATATGGAGTACCTTCAGGTGTGGACACTGGCAATCTCAAACAGGAAGTCCCCTCCCTATATAACCCCCTCCCATAGAGGAAGTACCTCAGTTTTTTCGCCAGTGTCTTAGGTGTTGGTCACGGAATAGCTTTGCCTCCACATTCTTGGGATTAAGGCGGGCTAACCGGATCTGTCCAAGGAGCCTCAGTGCCAAAGTGGACAGTACCTGGGCCCCAAACCGTGGGGTTTTGCCTATAATGCTCCTCTCTAGAGGGCTGGACCCTGGGCCCAGGACTTGGAGTTTTCTAAACCAAAAGATCCTGTTTGCCAGGGTGCTGTATAGGTCCAGGATAGCGGATCCTTCCAGGACCCCAGTGCCTGAAGATATACTACGCTACCCACGGAGATGGGAGAAGATTGGACCGTTTTGCAAACGTCCTGCGGCATGGAGCAGGTAAGAGGGGAGCCTGCAGGACTTGGTTCGACAGCAGGCTCTCCAGGGGAGATCTTAAGGGGGGGAGCCAGAGTATGCTCTGCATTGGCACCATGGTCACTATGTCTGATGGACAGGATGCCCTGAAATGTTCCCCCCCCATCACTTGATCCCCCTACCTATCTATGTATGTTTGCTAGCTACCTGCTGCTTGCTGGTTGAAGATCTTTTAAAAAAAAAAAAAAAAAAGGACAGATCTGTCTCTAGGCTAAAGGGACTCCTTAGGGGCCTGTTTTTAGCCTTACCTAGCCGGGATTCAAATCTGCCGCCTGATGCGTCCTCCAGCCTGCATTCCTGGGCTCCAGAGTGCGTCTCCTCCTGGGCTCTCCTCCCCCGACAGTCGCACGCACGCGCATGCATATAGAAAAATGTTTGCGCCGTTCGGGAGGGGGGGGGAGCGTGACTGCAGTGTAGCGTGGGCGTGCCTTCAATTGCTGTTATACACAGCAGGCGCGTTCTTAGCTCAGTTCAAAGCTGAGCTGGAGAGAGAGGACGTAGAGCTGGCAGCACAGTGACTCCCGGTGGCGAGAAGGGGTACTACATGCTGGAGTCAGCTCCAATACTTTTTGTTAAGCCAAAAATCCCCTTGGCAACAGGTTGAATGCTGGCAAACATGTTGGGGGTGGGGCTGTATGTTGTGAATAATATTATAAAGGAAAACATACTGAGCCCCACCGTTTTTGGGCATTAGTGATCCTATTGTCCCCTAAACCTTATTTTTTTTGTACTCCTGGCTATAACAGTCTGTTGTTGTAGGCGGAGTCCCTCGGTTTTGTATTATGGCTTCCAAGGGTTCAGGATCAAAACACAAAAAAAAAAAGAAAAGGCAAAGACAAAGGGGTTCCTCCTCTGGTTCTGATGATATGCCAATACTTTCCCCACAGGTTATTCCTATAGGGGTCACCTTGGATAAGCCATTAAGGGGGTCTGGTGCTGAGGCTGGCCCAGGTCGGCCCAACCCTGTGTTATCACAGAGGAGATGCTAGCCGTCACCCTAGGGGGGCTAGAGAAAAAAAAAAAAAAAGTTAACAGCTATGATCGCTGGCTCTTTTTCTGGCAAGAAGCGGACTAGATCCCCATCGCCAAAAGGTGTATCCTCGGATGCTGAGATTCTCTCTCCGGAGGAATTAGAATTTCAGGAGGATCGGTTGGACCAGAACCTAGAGGAAGGATCTACCACTGAAGAATCGTTTTCAGCCTCCCAGACGGAGAGTCTGTGGGTCCAGTCTTTGACAGACATGGTCCGCTCGGCATTTAATTTGCCATTTCCAGAGCCTCAGGTTCCTGCGGTATCCTCTTTGGGTTCTTTTAAAAGCGCCTTTAAGCAACACAGCTTTTCCGGTCCATCCTCTGTTAGAGGAATTGGTTTTTCCAGGATTGGGACGACCGGACAGAACTTTTTCTGCCGCCTAAAGCTGACGATAGGGTAGTCTTTATGCACGTCTGCCAGGAAATATTTGTGCTTGCAGGCACTCTTTCCCCTGACCAATTGCTCTTTAAAAGGGGCCCGGATGGCTCAGTCGGTAGAGCATCGGACTTTTGGTCTGAGGGTCCAGGGTTCAAGTCCCGGTTCGGGCGCTGCTTTTCAACTACCCGTGAGGTCCTTGAGGCCACATCACCCTGAAAGCGCCCGATCTCGTCTGATCTCGGAGGCTAAGCAGGGTCGGGCCTGGTTAGTGCCTGGATGGGAGACCACCTGGAAGGTTTTCTGTTATTTACCCTATGGAAAAGACATTTTTTCTAAGAAAGGGGCACTCCCAACTGTGGACGCAGCCATCTCATGGGTGAATAAATCATTAACTGGCCTGAGGGGAAACATACAAATGTTTAAGGTCCCGGTCGATAAACGTTTAGAGACACTTTTTCCAGCATCCTTGGCTACGGCCGGAGCAGTGGTACAGCCAGCAGTGGCTGCAATTGGAGTTTTGTCAGGCGTTAAAGAACCAGACAAAACAGATGCTTAAAGACATCCCTGCCCAATAGGCAGATGAATTATTGGATATTCCCAGAGCTCTGTGCTTTGCGGTAGAGGTTATAAAAAGACTCCATCCAGCAGGCGTCTCGTTTGTCACTATTTTTAGTGCATATGAGAAGGCTCTTATGGTTGAAGAACTGGGCGGCCGAGCCCCATGTAAAAGACTACTGGCAGGTTTGCCCTTCCATGGAAAGATCTGGATAAATACATTCAGACTGTTTCAAGTGGCAAAAGTACCCTTTTACCAGTCAAAAGAAGTTCCTTGGTTTTACGCTTTGCAGTGATACAGCGTCACTTCGAATTTGTGGCGCCCCCCTTCGGGCTGGCTACGGCCCCCGGGTATTCACGAAGGTCCTAGCTCCAATTCTAGTCAGTCTAAAGGATCCAAGGGATCTCGGTCCTAGCATACCTGGACGACCTCTTAATCATAGATCACTCGCTTCCTTGGTGGAATGCGTAGTAGCCCTCATGGTTCAGTACCTCGAGAGGTTCGGCTGGGTCCTAAACCGGGGAAAGATCAGCATTTCAACCTACAAAGCAGTTGGAATATCTCGGCATGAGATTAGACACAGAACAGAAGATGGGTGTTCCTGCCCCTGGTAAAGGTCGAGGCTATCAAAAGATTGATTCAGTTGGTTCTAAGCAAAAGAGAACCAACTATTCGCCTATGTATGCGATTACTAGGCAAACTAATGGCCATGTTCGAGGCGATACCGCACGCTTCCACACTCGTGTCCTACAGACAGCAATTCTAGCAGCTTGGTTCTGCCCAGTGGTCTGGAAGGCTGGAGAGCGGTCTTGAACGGGTTCACTCGCCAAGGAACTTGGGCAGAGGTGGAGAGGCAGCTGCCCATCAAGGTCTGGGAGATCAGAGCGGCTCGGCTAGCCCTCCTGGCATAGACATCCAGATTACAGGGGTCCTCGGTGATAAGTCATTCAGACAATGCCACAGCGGTGGCATATATGTGAACCACCAAGGGGGAACCAAGAGTCAAGCCACTCAGAGTGAGAGGAGCTTGGTTTTTCGGTGGGCAGGGGTTTATGTACCCTGCATATCGGCGACATTCATTCCCGGGGTGGACAACCTGCAGGCGTACTTCCTAAGTCGCTAAACCCTGTCGCCGGGGGAGTGGTCTCTGCATCCACAAGTTTTTCAGACAATCTGCCAGAAGTGGGGAGTGCCAGACGTGGATGTCATGGCATCAGGATTCAACAAGAAGCTAGACAGGTTCATGTCTCGAACGAGGGACCCTATGGCCTGCGGAACCGATGTGTTGGTTTGCCCGTGGCATCAATCATAACTTCTATATGCATTTCCCCCGCTGCAGTTACTACCCCGCCTGTGGCGCAGGATCATAGCACAGGCCGGTTATCCTGGTAGCCCCAGCTTGGTACCGGAGGGCATGGTACTCACTAGTCCTGAAATTGGCAGCGGGAGGCCCTTGGACTCTTCCTCTATGGCCAGACCTACTCTCACAAGGCCCGATCCTCCACCCTGCATTACGGCGTCTAAATTTGACGGCCTGGCGGCTGAATCCCTGATTCTCAAAGGTAGAGGTCTGTCTAGGCAGGTAATCCCTACCCTCATTAAGGCTAGAAAGCCGGCCTCCAGGGTAATTTTGTTACAGGGTTTGGAGGGCCTATGTAGGCTGGTGTGAGGCTAAGAGATGGGTTTCCCGCAAGTATACCATTAATAGAGTATTACGTTTTCTCCAGCTAGGAGTGGATAAAGGCCTGGCATTAAGCACGATCTAGGGACAGATTTCTGCCTTATCAGTGTGGTTTCAGAGGCCGCTGGCCGCCCACTCGCTGGTTAAGATCTTCGTACAGGGAGTCTTGCGTGTTAATCCTCCGGTCAAATCACCACTTTGTCCATGGGACTTAAATCTTGTTCTGTCAACTCTACAGAAACAACCCTTTGAGCCGTTGGCTGAGGTACCTTTGGTTTTACTGACTAGAAAGTCGGTATTTCTGATCACCATAGTTTCGGCCAGGAGAGTATCGGAATTGGCAGCCTTATCTTGTAAGGAACCATATCTCATTTTACATAAGGATAGGGCGGGTTCCCGTCCTCATCCTTCCTTTCTACCAAAGGTTATAGCCAGTTTCCACTTGAACTAGGAGGTGGTACTTCCATCCTTCTTTCCAAAAACCCACCTCTAGAAAGGAGGGGTTGCGGCATACGTTGGATATTGTCAGGGCCATAAAGGCCTATCTTAAAGCTACAGAGAAGGTTCGGAAAACAGATGTGGTGTTTGTTTTACCGGAAGGGCCCAAGATGGGTCAGGCAGCTGCTTGATCCACCATCGCAAGATGGATTAAACAATTAATCGTTCAGGCCTGCGGTTTGAAGAGGTTGCCTCCTCCTTTGTCGGTAAAGGCCCATTCTACCAGGGCCATGGGCACCTCCGGGGCAGCACATCATCAGATCTCTATGGCTCGAATATGCAAGGCAGCAACGTGGTCGTCAGTCCACATGTTTACAACATTTTTATCAATTGGACGTAAGAAGGAATGCGGATACAGCCTTTGGACAGGCAGTACTACAGGCCGCGATTCAAGCTCCTCAGGATCTGAGGGGGCTCCCTTGATTTAGATTTGAGATTTACATTTCTTGTCTAAGTTGGATTTACTAGTATTTGAGTATACCTCTAAATTAAATCCTTTTTTGGAAGATGTCTCCCTCCCCTCATTAAAGCATTGCTTTCAGGCATCCCATATAGTAATGATTATGCTGCTCTGTGTCCCGTGATGTACGAGAAAGAAAAATAGATTTTTTTAATACAGCTTACCTGTAAAATCTTTTTCTTGGAGTACATCACGGGACACAGAGCTCCCACCCCTCTTTTGGGGAACGTTTTTGGGAGGCATTCTGCTTGCTACAAAACTGAGGTACTTCCTCTATGGGAGGGGGTTATATAGGGAGGGGACTTCCTGTTTGAGATTGCCAGTGTCCACACCTGAAGGTACTCCATATAACCCATATAGTAATGAATATGCTGCTCTGTGTCCCGTGATGTACTCCAAGAAAAAGATTTTACAGGTAAGCTGTATTAAAAAATCTTTTTTCTTGTGAAAGCAATAAAAGTGATGATATTTTTTTTTTTACTGGAACAGTGTAAAAAAAAAAAGTAGAACTGCCCCATCCGTTTGTGCTTGCATGCCCACAAATGTAAACAGTGTTAAAACCACACGTGAAGTTTCACTGCAATCACTATAGCGAGAGTAGTAATTCTAGTGCAAGACCTCCTCTGTAACTCTAAACAGGTAACCGTTAATTTTGTTTAACCACTTAAGGACCCCCGCACGCACATTTACGGCCACAACATGGCTCGTACAGGCACAAGGGCGTAAATTTACGTCCCCGCCTTCGTGCGGTTCGGGGGTCCCATCGGGACCCCCTCCGCGGCGTGCGGCGGTCCCCCTGGCTCTGGGAGCGATCGCCGACGAGCGGGTGGATGTCAGTGTTTTCCGCCCCCCCCCCCCCCCCCCCCCCCCCCCGCGCGCGATCGCTCCCAGCCAATGGGAGCGCTCCCCCTTCGTGTCAGTTCCTCCTCCTGTGTTTACACAGGAAGGAGGAAATGATGTCACCTCTCATCGCAGCGGTGTTTCCCACCGCTGCTGATGAGAGAAGACATCCACAGTAAGTGTGCACCAACACAACACTGACACACACACACATAGGCACATTAACCCCTTGTGATTTTTTTTTTTTTTTTTTACTAAAGACATGTGGCTGAATTAAGTTTGGCCTAAATGTTTTACTAAAATTTAGTTTATTTGATTTTTTTTATAACACAAAGTAAAAAAATAGTGATTTTTTTTTTTAAATTGTCGCTCTATTTTAGTTTATAGCGCAAAAAATAAAAATCGCAGTGGCGATCAAATACCACCGAAAGAAAGCTCTATTTGTGGGAAGAAAAGGACGCAAATTTTGTTTGGGAGCCACGTCGCACGACCGCGCAATTGTCAAAGTGACGCAGCGCCGAATTGTAAAAACACCTTGGGTCATTTAGCAGCGTATGTGTCCGGGTCTTAAGTGGTTAAAGTGTCACCTATTGAGATTTTTAAGTAGTGTAGTTTGTTGCCATTCCACAAGTGTGCGCAATTTTAAAGCGTGACATGTGATGTATAGAGGTCGGCTGATATATCGGGCAATGTTTGACCGTTTTGGAGAAATCGGCATCGGCCGATTTTTATCCAAATCGGGCCGATATTTTACAATTTCCGCTAGCGATGCCACGGCTCTGGAGCTAGGCCGGAGCCGCGGGCTTTCTTGATGCTGTGACCGCTGCAGCAATCCGTGAGTTTGTGGATTGCCGCCACGGTCACAGCATCAGGAAAGACCGCGGCTTCGGCCTAGCTCCGGAGCCGCGGCCATCTTGGTACACCCAGCACGGCGTCCCTCCTCTGTTTACGCCCACAGAGGAGGAGGGGCTCGCGCTCGTGGGACACACACTGCTCTGGTGTCTGTACTATGGGGGGCAGGAGGGGGTGTCTATACTGGAGGGAGAGGGTGTGTACTGAAGGGGGGTGACACCATTTTTTTTGCACCAGTGCCAATTAGTGCCACATTCCATCCAGTGCCACCCGCCAATGCCACCTGCCAGTGCCAATTCCAGTGCCAATTAGTGCCACCTTCCATCCAGTGCCATCCGCCAATGCCACCTGCCAGTGCCACCATCCAGTGCCAATTAGTGCCACCTTCCATCCAGTGCCATCCGCCAATGCCACCTGCCAGTGCCAATACCAGTGCCAATTAGTGCCACCGTCCATCCAGTGTCATCCGCCATTGCCACCCGCCAGTGGCAATACCAGTGGCACCATCCAGTGCCAGTAATTGCCACCTTCCATCCAGTGCCACCTGCCAGTGCGATCCAGTGCCACCTACCAGTGCCAACTAAAGCCATCAGTGCCACCCGCCAATGCCAACCAGTGCTAACTATTGCCACCCAGTGCCATCTACCAGTGCCATCTGCCAATCGGTGCCACCTGCTAGTACCATCTTTCAGTGCCATCCAGTGCAACCTGCCAGTGCCAATAAGTGCCTTCTGCTAGTGCCATCTTCCTTCCAGTGCCAATTAGTGCCACGAGCCAGTGCCACCAATAAAAAATGAAAATTGGCCTAAAATATTGGCTGCAAAAATCGGCTTCATATATCGGCCGCCCAGATTTCTAAATATTGACATCGGCCAGAGAAAAACCTATATCGGTCGACCTCCAGTCATGTATCTATTTACTCAGCAAAACATATTTCACAATATACAAAAAAATTGGGCTAACTTTACTGTTTTTTTTTTTTTTCTTTTAATTAATTGAATGCATTTTTTTCCCAAAAATTGTGTTTTACATAAAATATTGCAGTGACCGCCATTTTACTCTCTAGGGTCTCTGCTAAAAAATATATAATGTTTGTGGGTACAAAGTAATTTTCTTGCAAAAAATACAGATTTTAACTTGTAAGCAAAAAATGACAAAAAAAACCTCTAATTAAAAAAAAAACTAATAATAATAATTTAATCACTATATGGATAACCTGATATCTGCAAACATGTATACTGCATTACCATCCAATTTTTTTCTCTTTAACCGCTTCCTTACCAGCCCATAGGGGAATCGCGTCATGGCGATCCCCTCGCCGATGAGACTGGACGTTGCACAACGTCCAGTCTTCACGGCGTTCTAGGGCGCGCGCGTGCCCGACGGCCGTGATTGCCGCCGGGCACCCGCGATTTCCGGCAATCACGTCAGGAGTGTGGATCTGTGTGTGTAAACACACAGATCCACCTCCTGTCAGCGGTGAGGAGACTGATGTGTGTTCCCAGTACAGAGGAACACACATCGATCTCCTCCCCCTGTGAGTCCCCCTCCCCCTACAGTTAGAACATACTTTAGGACACATTTTAACCCCTTCAGCGCCCCCTAGTGTTAACCCCTTCCCTGCCAGTCACATTTACACAGTAATCAGTGCAGTTTTATAGCACTAATCGTTGTGTAAATGTGAACGGTCCCAAAAATGTGTCAAAAGTGTCCGATATGTCCGCCGCAACGTCACGGTCACAAAAAAAAAACGCAGATCCCCGCCATTACTAGTAAAAAAAATAAAATAAAAATGCCATAAATCTATCACCTATTTTGTAGACGCTATAACGTTTGCGCAAACCAATCAATATACGATTATTGCGTTATTTTTTTACCAAAAATACGTAGAATACGTATCGGTCTAAACTGAGGGGAAAAAAAGTTTTTTTTTAAAAAAATATTGTGAGATGTATTAAATAAAAAGGAAAACATATTGTGTTTTTTTTTAAATTGTCGCTCTTCTTTTGTTTATAGCGCAAAAAATAAAAACCGCAGAGATGATCAAATACCACCAAACGAAAGCTCTATTTGTGTGGGGAAAAAACATAATGATTTAATTTGGGTACAGTGTTGCCTGACCGCGCAATTGCCATTCAAAGTGCAACAGCGCTGAAAACTAAAAATTGGTCTGGGCAGGAAGGGGGTGAAAATGCCCTGTATGGAAGGGGTTAAGGAGTCAAGGGTAGGATTATGTTTGATGGACTTTGTTTTCTGTTATGGCCAACTGTACAATTTCTGATTTTGGTTCTACAATAAACAGAAATAAAAGAACATACAGTTTGTTAGAACCTAGTCCTTATCCAGGTGAACACATTTTTGGTTTTCTAAAATTGTTGAAAGTCTCTTTTTTTTTTTGTGTTCTCTTTTTAATAAAACAAGAATCTGCATACAATGAATGCAGATCTACTACTAAGTAAATTTTGCCTTTTAAATCAAACAAGAAAATAAACACAATGGGCCAGATTCAGGTAGAGTTAGGCTGGAGTATCAGTGATACTCCAGCCTAACTCTCACTTTGAGCCGGCGTTTCTGTTTTCTGTAAGCAGAAAACAAGAAACGCCGGGTTGGAGTTCCTATACGAGCGGCGTAATTGTATTTTGCTGTCGTATAGGAACTTCAATTTTAAAAATGGCGCTTGGGGCGTTCCCGCTGATTAACGCCGAGAATATGTTAATCAGCGAGAATCGGCAATTCACGATCGTATTCGGGCCCGACGCAGTGACTTTCCGACGTTTCCGTAAGAGATATGCGGCGTAAAAAAAAAAACAAGCCCCCTAGTGGAGTATCCTATGTTAAGTATGGCCGTCGTCATCGTGTCGAATTTAAAAATGTTTGCGTCGTTTGCGTAAAACGTCCGTGAATGGGGATTGACTTTCACTGACAGAATTTGGAGCATGCGCACTGACAGTCGACGCATGCGCAGTACGTTCGCCGCGGGATCGCGCCTAGTTTAAATAATACACGCCCCCTACCCGCCCAATTTGAATTCCGCCGGCTCATTTTCGCTACGCCGCCGCAACTTTAGGAGCAAGTGTTATGTGAATAACAGTACTTGCACCTAAAGTTTTGGCGGAGTAACGTAAATGAGAAACGTTACGCCACCATAAAGATGCGCGCATCTACCTGAATCTGGCCCAATGTTTGTGTTTCTCAATGTCAGGGCTGGCTACCCCAGCTTTCTGCCCTTTTCTGTGCTCGGGTTTCTCAGCTGTCTGTTAATTTCCAGTACTTGTTGTTCCACAGTGGATCATCTCCTTCTAGTTAGTCAAGCCCACAGCCAGCCCCTTCTGGCCATTTAAACTCCCTGGTTTATTTCATCAATTGCCCTTGTCTTGGTCAACATATCTAGAGACTCTGATGTGTTCCTGTTGAAGACTTGCCTGCCTGACGTCCCTTCTGGTCCTTGTTCCTGCCTGCTGCCTCTGACTACACTGATCTCTTGCTTCCTGATTTCCTGGTTTGTTCTGACTACCCAATTTGGCTACCGAACCCTGGCTATGTTTTGACTATGTTTACCAGTTGTACCTTTTTTACCATTTTATTAAAAGGTGTGATTTGTACTGCATTTTCTGTCTCTGTCTGTTTCACGGTTTCTGACCGTAGACAAAAGCCATGAATTCAGAAGATACAGGCAATCCACCTTGTGGTAATATTTTTTCCAGGTTGATTGAGCAGGATCACTGCATCGATCAGTTTGTCATAGCGTTACAGATGCTCCTGATTTGCCCAGTTCACCTGGATCCTCTCGCTATGCCTGCTGCAGGCACCCACTTCAAATATTACCTATGTAAGAGGTATGTCTGCTTCTGCTGCGCTTCCCTAGCGATTTGGGGGTGATCCAGTTGAATGCCGAGGGTTTCTGAACCAGGTTGGGATATACTTTGCGATACTGCCCCAGGTGTTCCCCATCGACAGACGCAAAGTATGAGTCATAATTGTTTTGCTTTCTGATAGAGCTCCACTTCTACTGCCAGGAGCCTCATGTCCATTAAAGTACAAGAACTGTTGCCGATTACGCCATTAAATTCCGTACTCCCGTAGCTTATTTTTCTCATCGTCTCTCAAATAACATCAAAGATGAGATAGCAGTCAGACACATACCTACAGATCTGGAGAAGTTGATCACATTTGCCATTCTCATTGACTCCAGACTCAAAAAGAGACCTCCATTTAAGGAGCACTTGTAGAAGTCCCTTGTATGTTTGGCTCCAAGCTTTGCAGTCCCACCCTTGCCTCCCTCACCTCCCATGCCTCCTGGTAGAGAGTCTGCCAATATAGTAAAACTGATGCAGTTGGGCTTCACATGTCTCTTTAGGAGGAGGGAGAAAGTGTGCCTTTATTGTGTCCAGGCAGGTCACTTATTGAAGTCTTGTTCTACCCATTTGGAAAATGCTTGCACCTTAGGTCCTGTAGAGGACAGACCTTAGTTGGTGGTGTTGCGTCCCCAGTTACCTTGAAGCATAAGCCTCTAGTTTTGATTACCCTTTTGTGATCTGAGTCGTCCCTCTAATTGGCTCTGGGACTACATTCCTGTTCATAGATGGTGCCTTTGCGTCTAAGCACTCGATTCCACTGCTGTTTCGTGCCACTCCCCTTGCCATTGAGGCTATCGATGGGAGATCTCTATAGTGCCTTCCCCTAGTAAAAAATTAGACTGCTTCTTTGACCATGGCCGTATGGGCTCTTCACCATGATAATCCCAATTTCAAGTCATTTCCTCTCCTTATTATCCGGTGGTTATTGATTATCCTTGGTTACAGAGGCACAACCCCTCTGTTTTGATTGGCTTTGTGCTGAGGTTCTTTCCTGGTTGTCACAATGCAGTAAGATATGTTTTTAGAAAGTGGCTAAGGTCTTGTGCACCTCTTCCCTCTCTTTGCCAGAGGAGTACCGCAAATTTAGCAATGTCTTTGACAAGGGTCAAGCCGGTAGTTTGCCTCCACATTGGTCGTATGTTTGTGCAATTGACTTTCAACATGGTGCTATGCCTCCCCGTGGCCAGGTTTACACTTTGTCTGTCTCGGAGGATAAATGATTAATGCATTATAATTAAGAACGCCTTAAGGGAGCAATGGTTTTCATGAAGCTCGATCTGAGAGGGGTATGCAATCTTGTGCGTTTAACACCAGGAAAGGACATTAAGAATACCTTGTAAAGCCGTTTGGTATTTGCAACTCTCCTGCAGTTTTTTTTAGGAAATCATCAATGATGTCCCCTGAGTTATGGTGCAGCAATGTTGTGGTGGTTTATCACGACAATTTCTCATATATTCTAAATTCCTAGAGAGCCACCACACAGATGTCTCCCGTGTGTTACAGAGGTTGAGAGATAATAACCTGTATTGTAAGTTGGAGAAGTGCGAGTTCTATCGTAAACAGGCTAAATTGCTGGGTTATGGCATTTCTACTGCCGTTTTTCGATGGACCCATAGAAATTATCTGCAGTTCTACATTGACCTTGACCCATAACTTCAGTTATAAAGTTTTCCTGGCTTTGCTAATTATTATCAGAAATGTATTCAGAACTTCTCTTCTCTGGTCAAACCCCTGACTGATATGACTAGAAAGGACAGTAACCCACCGAATCGATATCTGGATTCCATTAAAGCCTTTGAGTCGCTCAATGTTGCCTTTTTATTTAGCTCCTGTGTTAGCACATCCTGATCCTATGCTACCATTCATTCTTGAGGATGATGCATCAGAGACTGGAGTGGGCATCCTTCTGTCTCAGCGTCCTACCTCTGAGAGTTATGCATTTTTGTGGCTACTTTTCTAAGAAATTGTCTCCTGCAGAATGAGGACAGAAACCTGGTGATTGCTGCGTTGTCCCTGAGAATCTCTGCACTGCTTTGCTCCAGACTTGCTATTCTCCCAAGGAGACTAATTATCAAGGGAAAAATCAACTCATTTGGGCTAGTTATCAACAATTCTGGTGGCCTAGTCTCTGTGCTGATGTAACTGCCTTTGTAGCTGCTTGTTCCATGTGTGCGCAGAGTAAGACACCACAACAATTTTCAGTGGGCCTCCTACAACCCATACCCAATAGAGGGAGGCCTTGGACCCACCTGTCTATGGATTTTGTTGTGGAGTTACCCAACTTCCAGAGCAACACAGTTATTCTTATGGTGGTTGACCGATTCTCAAAAATGTCACATTGTATTTGTTAGGTACCTGGTTACCAGAGTCTGATGCAGGATAGCCTCTCTCACGGCTCTGGTTCGCGAACCACTGAAGTGGGAACAGCGGACTCAGAGCACAGAGGGGTAGGAGTGCCGAGGTGGTGAATAGTAGAAGCAGATGGATGAATACCTCTGGTGTGGAGAGGTTGAAGATGCTGAAGACGCTGAAGCAGAGGATGGGTCAGCGACCCGCACGGAAGCTGTGACTACTGCAGCACAAGCTGGTAAGGTAAGTTGCTCTAGAGGACGACAACTGGAACAGCAGGGTCAGACAAGCCGGGCCATAACAGGTAAGCAGGAGAAATGCAGGCAGATGGCTGGAGCGTAGTCGGTTAAAGCAGGCAGGTAGGTCTGGCAACGGAAGGTCAATCAGGCGGGTGGTCAAACAGAAGCTGGGTCAAGGGTTGGAGAATTACGGATGGTCAGGCAAGCCAAAGTCAGAGTTCAATCAGGTATTCCAGACAGATGATCAGGGCACAGGTCTCAGATATGGACCAGTCACAAACTGCAGATCAGGCAGCAATGTGCTGCAAACATCAATAAACTTTTAAAGGGGTTTCCTGGCGCCAAAGCCTATTAACGTTAAAGTGCTTGCCCCCGCCTATTGTGCACCCGCACGAGCACGGGACGCCGACGGCGTTCAGACTGCATGGAGGAAGCCTGCATGGAGGAAGGCTTCATGGAGGAAGCCTGCAGGGAGGAAGACGGCATGGAGGTGAGTCCCTGACAGTATTCCACTAAAGAAGTTGCTCACATCCAAAGAACTGGCATCCATTTTTGCTTGTGAGATCTTTCGGTTACATGGACTACCCAAGTTTATCATCTCTAACTGGGTAGCCAGTTTGTCTCCAGGGTTTTGTGAGCCTTTTGTGCACAGTTATGAATTCAGCTTTCCTCCTTTGCATATCACCCACAGTCCAATGGGACCGCAGAACGAGACAACCAAGCCTTGTAGCAGTTTCTACACTGCTATATTTCTGACCACCATAACTGGTCAGACCCCCTACCTTG
The DNA here is from genome assembly GCA_029574335.1 of Rana kukunoris. Classification (NCBI taxonomy): domain Eukaryota; kingdom Metazoa; phylum Chordata; class Amphibia; order Anura; family Ranidae; genus Rana; species Rana kukunoris. Next base: position 213,923,076 of record CM056050.1, on the reverse strand, counting down.
GGCAAAGTTTGGTCACAATAGTGCCATCAGTACCGCTTCCCGATTTATCTACATTTTGTGGCGAATTATGGTTTCCAGCCATCCATGTTGCCTGACTCATTCCTCATAGATATTCCTGTGTTAGAGGAGCATCTCAGCAATCTTTGTTCCACTTAGGTGCAGGTCCAGGAGTCCTTGTGACGTGCCAGTGAGAGGTACAGACTCCATGCTGACCGCCGACACCTACCTGTGCCTTCCTACCAGGTTGGGGAGAGGGTCTGGCTGTCACCTTGTACCCGCCCACGTAGGATCAACCCAGTGCCTTTTGCATTAGACCTTTCTTCTAACATGCGTATTTTGAATGTTTTTCATGCCTCCTTATTAAAAGCTTTGGTGTGCAACCGCTTCACCAACTCGGTACCACGTCCTTGCCCTGTGCAGGTCAAGAACTATGAGGAGTGTGAGATTTAATCAATCATTGACTGACGTAGATTCCGTGGGCGCATCCAGTACCTGGTTCATTGGAAAGGGTATAGAAGAAAAACTCTGGCGTTCACAAATTTGTATACATTTAGAGGTCACCACATCCCTTGTAAATATGAGAAAGAACAAAATAACCCCCAAAGGGTGGGACTTTAAAAGTGACCATAAACAAAATAACTGTATAAAAAGTAACCAATTTTATTAATTACACATAGTATAACAATTATAACAAAAACATGTGCACTGGGAATACAGATCATTCAAATATGTAATTGAACAGGAAACACAAGGCTGCTTAGAGTCGCACCCAACAGCTGTTCCGGAAATTCTCCCTTCTTTAGGGTATTTATAGACAATAAGATCAAAGATATCTAAAAGATAATTACACAATTTACATTAATACAGATCATTTCCAATATACACAACAAGGGGGAAGAAAAAAAAATGGAGGGGAGGGAAAGGCTTACTTGAAAATATAATAGTATTCCATGTGTCCAAGAATATGCATGGCTCAAGATGTAGTTGAGAGGCAACAGGAATATGACTCTGTCACAGGGCCGGGTCAGAGGCAGAAATCCAATGAGGGTCCACCTCAAATGAAAGCGGTCAAGCTAACAACCAAATCCAGTCCCAACGGAATCTAAATAGAAAATAATGGGCAAAAATGCGGGTAAAGTATAAGCCAAAACATCCACTAAGCAATCCCTCCAATCTGAGATTGATATCTCATGTATACCTTCCCCTCTCTATACAAGTTACTATACACATACAGTGCGTGAAATATCTAAACTCAAAACACCCACCTGACAGCCTGATGGCAAAAGCACCAAGCCTTGGACTGTCCTAAATCCAAACAGTGCTAGATAAGGGCTACAAGTCAAAATGATTTAATAGTATGTAGCAAATCCTACGGAATGTTCACGTGCGTGGGCGGACACACATCCACCGCTATTTAAAGAGTCTGTTAGTGTTCAGCTGCCTGTACTTGGTGGATGGTGACAGGATATTTCTGGATATCAACCATTGGGTAACTACCAAACCTTTTTCCTTCTTCTAGCCACATTTACCCCTTGCTGGCTTTCTATTCAAGATGTTGTTTGCTATTTTTACAGACTATCCACTATCAACATTCCGTAGGATTTGATCACACTGTCCTATTTTGGGGCAAGCTAGAACATTGTCAATTGTGTTTGGGCAATTTTTTTTTTTTCTTTTTACATTTAACTTTTTTTTTTCCCAGCCCTTGCTGCCTTTCCTTACCAGCTGCCTTCTATTCCCCTTCTCCTAAGATTTATGTGCAGCAGTAGCGGTGTTGTAGGCCACTACAGTAATTTGAAAGCTGGGTCCTTTCCTGGCAGAATTGCCAGGTATTTTAATTGCCAAAAAGTAAAAACGGTATAGCGTGGAAAAATGTATATCTGTTGGCGAGGCTTGCCTGAATAAGTTGGTTTTACACACACAAACACACATTTATTCTAAACTAATATAAGAGGAACCTCCCCAAATGGCTACAATATAATAAAAACAGCAGCCTTTCGCAATTTCTTTAACCACTTAAGACCCGGACCTTTACGCAGCTAAAAGACCCAAGGTGTTTTTACAATTTGGAACTGCGCTACTTTAACTGGTAATTGCGCGGTCATGCAATGTTGTACTGAAACAAAATGTGTGTCCTTTTTTTCCCACAAATAGAGCTTTCTTTTGATGGTATTTGATTGCCTCTGCGATTTTTATTTTTTGCGATATTAACGGCTTTTGAATAATACATTTTGAAAAAAAAACAATTTTTCTTATAACAAAAAGTAAAAAATATCGAATAAACTAAATTTTAGTCAAACATTTAGGCCAAAATGTATTCAGCCACATGTCTTTAGTAAAAAAAATCACAATAAGCGTATATTGGTTTTCGCAAAAGTTATAACGTCTACAAACTAGGGTACATTTTCTGTAATTTACACAGCTTTTATTTTATGACTGCCTATCTCATTTTTTGAGGTGCTAAAATGGCAGGGCAGTACAAACCCCCCCCCCCCAAATGACCCCATTTTGGAAAGTAGACACCCCAAGGAAACTGCTGAGAGGCATGTTGAGTCCATTGAATATTTATTTTTTTGTCCCAAGTGATTGAATAATGACAAATAAAAAAAAAAAATTACAAAAAGTTGTCACTAAATGATATATTGCTCACACATGCCATGGTTATATGTGTAATTGCACCCCAAAATACATTCTGCTGCTTCTCCCGAGTACGGGAATACCACATGTATGGGACTTTTTGGGAGCCTAGCCGTGTATGGGACCCAAAAAACCAAGCACCGCCTTCAGCATTTCTAAGGACGCAATTTTTTGATTTCACTCTGCATTACCTATCACAGTTTTGAAGGCCATAAAATGCCAAAATAGCACAAAACGACCCCATTTTGGAAAGTAGACACCCCAAGCTATTTGCTGAGAGGCATGTTGAGTCCATGGAATATTTAATTTGTTTGCCCCAAGTCATTGAATAATGACCAAAAATAAATAAATTACAAAACGTTGTCACTAAATGATATATTTCTCACACATGCCATGGTTATATGTGGAATTGCACCCCAAAATACATTCTGCTGCTTCTCCTGATTACGATGATACCAAATGTGTGGGACTTTTTGTGAGCCTAGCCCCGTACGGGACCCCGGAATCCAATCACCGCCTTCAAGATTTGTGTGAGTGAAATCAAAAATGTATGTCCTTAGAAATCTTGAAGGTGGTGCTTGGTTTTTGGGGTCCCGTATGCGGCTAGGCTCCCAAAAAGTCCCACACATGTGGTATCCCCGTACTCAGGAGAAGCAACAGAATGTATTTTGGGGTGCGATTCCACATATAACCATGGCATGTGTGAGCAATATATCATTTAGTGACCATGTTTTGTATTTTTTTTTTTTCTGGTCATTATTCAATCACTTGGGGCAAAAAAATTTAATATTCCATGGGCTCAATATGCCTTTCAGCAAATAGCTTGGGGTGTCTTCTTTCCAAAATGGGGTCAATTGGGGGGGGGGGTTGTGTGCCATCTTGGCATTTTATGGCCTTCAAAACTGTGATAGGTAGTGAGGAGTGAAATCAAAAATTTGCGCCCTTAGAAATGCTGAAGGCGGTGCTTGGTTTTTGGGGCCCCATACGCGGCTAGGCTCCCAAAAAGTCCCACACATGTGGTATCCCCGTATTCCGGAGAAGCAGCAGAATGTATTTTGGGGTGCAATTCCACATATAACCATGGCATGTGTGAGCAATACATCATTTAGTGACAACTGTTTTGTAATTTTTATTTACATTTTTTTGTCATTATTCAATCACTTTGGACAAAAAAAAAAAAAAATCAATGGACTCAACATGCCTCTCAGCAGTTTCCTTGGGTTGTCTACTTTCCAAAATTGGGTAATTTGGGGTGTTTTTGTGCTATTTTGGCATTTTATGGCCTTCGAAACTGTGATAGATAGTGAGGAGTGAAATCAAAAATTTACACCCTTAGAAAGCCTGAAGGTGGTGATTGGTTTTTGGGGTCCCGCACGTGGCTAGGCTCCCAAATGTGGTATCCCCGTACTCAGGAGAAAATCGCTCCTCCGCCCCTAATGCCCCCATGCTTCGCATTTATATGCTCTTTTTTTAACTGTGGTGGTGAAATCACCTCCTACAGCGCTGGAGTCGCGGCTTTATATATATCGTGGGAGCAAACGCTGTTGCTGTCACGCTAAATAAATCCGCGCTGCAACTGAATGGCGTACCTGCTAAGCAAATGATGGTTAACATTAAAACAAAGTAACATTACAGTATAACAGTAAGATCATACCATACTTGCAAAGCAAATACCAATAAAAAAAAAAATAGTAAAAAATAAAACACTTTTTAACGCAACCTGTGCCTAATATATATATATATATGTATGTATATGCCGAAGCATGGGGGCATCCTCCCGCAAAAAAGTTATGCCGCGTACACATGGTTGGACTTTTCTATGCCGTGTACACATGGTAAGACTTTTCCACAGCCTCCATAGGAATGTCAACCGTATGTGCGCGGCATTAGGAGCAAAATCGCTCCTCCGCCCCTAATGCCTCCCTGCTTCGGCATATTTGCTCTTTTTTTAACTGTGGTGGTGAAATCACCTCCTACAGCACTGGAGTCACAGCTTTATATATCGTGGGAGCAAACGCTGTTGCTGTCACGCTAAATAATTCCGCGCAACAGCTGAATGGCATACCTGAAAACAGTAAAGTAAATTACATACCTGAAAAGCAAGCATGAAAAAACATAACAATAAAACTTTAAAGAATATAATATAGTAAAAAAGAGCAGAACAATAGAGAGAGAATAGAGAGGGAGAGAACAATAAAACGACAACTATTAGAAAAAAAGAGCAGAACAATAGAGAGAGAATAGAGAGGGAGAGAACAATAAAACAACAACTATTTTTTATTTATTTTTTATTTTATATATTTTTTGTTTTTTTTATTTTTTACTTTTTTTTTTGTAACTGTTGAACTTTTCGGTTCCAGGTTTGGGTCTCTCAAAATGTGATGGCATCTTGGGAGACCCTGTGTACGTGTGCCTAGCCTGTGAAAGTTTTTCCCTACACTAATACTTCACTTGTGTGTGGGAAGCTTTAAAAACATTCACCAATACAAAGACCAGGATCGGCAGGACATCGGGGACACGCCTCCATCCGCGCTTGGTACAGACACAACATTTTCTTTGGGGGGCTCGTTGGGTACGGGTACTCTCGAGGCATATATAAAATGCCTCTCATGCAGCCGGCTTACTTTTTTTGTACCAGCGTCTCGCCTTACTGGCAATATGATACGGCGCCATCAACTGGTCGTTGAGGTCCACCCCACCCATGTTTTTGTTATATTCGTGGACACAGAGGGGTCTCTCCACAACACCAGTCGCCGTACGAATTTGTACTGTCGTGTCTGCGTGAAGGGTGGTAAGAATGAAAACATTCTTATTGTCCCGCCACTTCACAGCGAGCAAATTCTTACATCTGCAGCAGGCTCTCGCCCCCAGCTTAATACGGGCATCTACAAGCCGCTGGGGAAAGACCTGGCGATTAGGTCGCACGGTGCCACATGCTCCAATCTGTTGATCAAACAAGTGACTAAAAAGTGGCACGCTGCTGTAAAAATTGTCCACATACAAGTGGTACCCCTTTCCGAATAAGGGTGACACCAAGTCCCAAACGATCTTGCCAGCGCTTCCCATGTTATCTGGGCATCCTTCCGGCTCTACATGACTATCTTTGCCCTCATTAACCCTAAAGCTCCATGTGTAGCCTGTTGCCTTGTCACAGAGCTTATAGAGCTTGACCCCGTATCTGGCACGCTTGCTGGGAAGGTACTGCTTGAAAGACAAGCGGACAGAAAATTTAACCAGGGACTCGTCAACGCAGACAACTTGCTGGGGATTAAACAAGGCTGCATAACGTTCGTTGAAATGGTTTATAAGGGACCGAATTTTGTAGAGCCGGTCAAATTCAGGGTCTCCACCTAGACGACAAAGTGCATTGTCACTGAAATGCAGGAACCGCAGGATCATCTCGTATCGTTTCCTGGCCATGTGAGCAGAGAATATGGGCATTTGGTCAATTGGCTCTGTGGACCAATACATGCGCAATTGAGGAAATTTGTGTATGCCCATATTGAGGGTAAGGCCCAGAAAGGTCTTAAATTCGGAAACCTCAAGAGGGGCTGGGGATTAGCGGCGATGTAGGTACCAGCATATAAATTAGTCTGGTCCACAATAGATCTATAGAGATCTTCCGTGAAATACAGCGAATAAAAATCAAGTGAATGAATGAATGAAAAACTTGTATAGCGCAACAGATGCGAATTTAATCGCCTCTGGGCGCTTGTTGTTCCTTTCTCTTTTGAAATCAAAAGAGATGAGTCTTGATCTTTCTCCTGAATGCTAGGTGGTTCTCCTCCAACCGAATACTGGTCGGTAAAGCGTTCCATAGTCTGGGACCTTGGAGCGCAAATCTTCTTTCTCCTTTGGACTTAAAGTTGGCTTTCGGAATCTGGAGCAGATTTTGATTGGTGGATCGCACAACGTGATTGGGATTGTGAGCTTTTATTTTTTCACATAGATAATGGGGGGCATTCCCATGAATACATCTATGCGTTAGGCAGAGAGTTTTAAAAACAATTCTGTCTTTTACTGGCAACCAGTGAAGGGATCTCAGAGAAGGTGAGATTGATTCCCATGTTTTTTTTTTCCAGTCACAAGTCTAGCGGCCGTATTTTGCACGACTTGAAGACGAGCGATTTGGTACTTGGGGAGTCCGAGGTAAAGAGCATTTGCATAGTCTAATCTTGAATTCACAATTGCTCCCACCACGACTGGTACGTCTTCTTTGGGGATGAAAGGAGTAAGTCTGCGTAGTAGGCGTAGCAGATGGTGAGATCCGCTGACTACAGACCCTATTTGTGCATCCATTGTCATGTAGGAGTCAAAGATGACCCCAAGACTTTTGACTTTGGTGCTAGGGGTGATGATTTTGCCCAAAATGGGCGGAGGTATCCAAGTTGTCCCCGGGTGATTCGTGTGCTTGAAACAGTAGAAGTTCTGTTTTTGCTCCGTTGAGTTTTAGGTAACTCTTTGTCATCCAGTTCTCTATCAAAGAGAGGCATGTCTCTAGATTGAGGTGATGATCCTTTTTATTGCATATGCGGAAATACAGTTGTGTATCGTCTGCATATGAGTGATAAAGCAGTTTTTGGCTGCTAATTATTTCAAAAAGGGGACGAAGATAGATGTTGAATAACACCGGCGACAGAGGCGATCCTTGGGGGACTCCGCACGATACTGTGCGTTTCTCGGAAGTGAAAGATCCCAACTTCACAGTTTGCGATCGGTTTTCCAAAAAAGAGGAGAACCAAGATAAGTCGCTTTCTGCGACTCTGGCTACTTCGACTAGTCGAGTCAGTAATAGCTTATGGTCTACAGTGTCGAAGGCTGCGCTTAGGTCCAACAGGACCAGGAGACAGGATTCACCTTCGTCTGCGGCCTCGAGGGCGTTGTCCCATATTTTGAGCAGTGCTGTTTCCGTCCCGTGTCCAGGACGGAAGCCAGATTGGTATGGATCTAGTAGGTTGTGGGTATCTAGATGCTGTTGCAGCTGTTGTACCACTACTTTCTCCATTACCTTTGAGAGGACATTTAGGCCTGTTATGGGACGGCGGTGAGTTGGGTCCTTGGGGTCAAGGGTATGTTTTTTTTCAGAATGGGGTGAATTATGCCCTCTTTCAACTGGGAGGGCACTATGCCTTCCTTGAAGGATTGATTTATAAGCTGCGTGATCGGAGGTGCCAGGATGTCGGCACATTCCTTCAGCAGTTTAGTGGGGATGATATCATTTGGCGCTGTGCCGTTACGCAAAGAATCAATGATAATCTTTGTGGCCTGTATAGTAATGGGTTCCAGGGTGAACTTACCTGATTGTGGCGAAATATTGATGGTGCTGTGTGAAAGATTACGGGAGGGATTGGGGGGGGTTTGGTTCTGCTGAATGCTTTCCCGGATTGCCTCAATTTTATTAATGAAGTAATCCGACAATTCATCGCAAAATTCTTGGGTGTCAGAGTTGGGGGCTTCTAGACATCTTGGATTCATGGTCTGATTGACCAATCTGAAGAGCTCGCGGGGGCGATTTAGGGCGCTGTTGATAGCCTCGGAAAAATAATTTTTCTTGGCTTTGAAAATTTCTTTGTGGTATTTCCTGGTTGATGCCTTGTAGATGGAGAGGTTCGCCTCTGAAGAGCTTCTCTTCCAGGCGGCTTCCGCCCTTCTACGCTCTTGTTTTAATAACGCCAATTGGTTGTTGAACCAGCTGGAGGTATTTTTTCGGATGCAGGTTTTATGTTTCGGCGCTATTAAGTCAGCTGACTGTAATAGGGCTGTTTTTATGGCATCCAGTGTTTCTACAGCCGTTTGGTCCGGCTGAATTGTTTTTATTTTATTCCTTAACGTGGTTTTGAAGAGTTCCGAATGGAGCTTCTTCTGACATCTAGTCCAGTGTGTTGTCACTGGTTTTGATCTTTTTGTTAAGGGAGGGAAATCGGAAATAATGAATTTAATTGCATAGTGGTCTGTCCATGGCAATATTTCCTTTTCCAAGATTTTTATTTCCAGATTTTGCCTGAAAATAAGATCGAGGGTGTGACCTGAAGTATGTGTGGGCCCACATACTAATTGCTGTAGCCCTAATCCTCCTAGATGTTCAATGCAGGTGTTGGCAATGGGGTCTTGTGATGAATTGGCCCAAAGATTAAAATCCCCGAGCAGCAAAAGGTGTTTGCTGTTAAGGGTATAAGTAGAGATGAAGTCCGTCAATGATAGTAAAAGCTGCGATTTTGGGCCGGGTGGTCTATAGCAGAGTAAAATCTGTACGGTCTCCTGGGAGTTTATTTCCAGCTTCAGCGTAAGGGTTTCCATGAATGGAAGAGGATTTTGAAGGACTGGTTTAATGAACGTAAGATGGGACTTGGGGATCACCGCCAGTCCTCCTCCTCTTTGCCCTATTCTGTTTTCCGTTATAATACGGTAGTTTTTTGGCACCATTTCTCCTAAAATGGTGTTACAGTCGGCTGTGAGCCAGCTCTCTGTAATATAGAGGCAGTCTAAATTGTATTGTAGAATGAAATCATGGATTTCTAATCGATGTTTTACTGCCGATCTGGTGTTGATCAATGCACATGATATGTGCTTAGGCTGGGGTAGGCGGCTGTGATGTTTGATAGTCGATCTCCGATCATTTCTCAAAAGGCACCGAATTTTGCATAAAGTGGCATAAAATTTGCTGTATCCACCTGAATACCGGGTTGGCCAGTGAATGGGGAAAGTACAGGTGCTGCAGAAGTGGCGGGACCCAATCAGGATAGGCGAGATCTGCAGGAAGGGCACTATGGGCACGACGGGCCTGTCTTTGTCTTCTTCTTGGTGGAAGCGGGCCACTACTTGTGCTTGCCACCTCGCCAGCTTGAACTGCACTTATGGGACTCGCCACGTCACCACGTGATACTGCAGTGCTGGATGAACGACCAGGGTGTACTAGGCCGCTGGTGCTTGCCAATCCACCAGAAGAAATAGCGGCGCTAGTACTGGCTCTCTGCTCCATACAAGGGTCCTGCGGTTCTTGCTCCTCAACAACCTCAGAACGGGATCGGGTACCCCTGGCCTTAGCAGGGACCACCACTCCGTCGTCAGAGCTATCTGACATGGAGCCGCTGTCGTAAACAGGATCGTATTCTGAGCCCGAATCTGTCAGATGCGTGACCTCCTCTTCACTATCTGACGACATGCTCAGGATCCTAACAGCCTCTTCGCCAGTGTACATTCGCTTTGCCATTTTGGGCTCTAAATTTAGTCGTAGACTGGTGATGATTCACGGATAAAAAAAGCACCTGGCTATAGAAAAGCAAATGTAGACAACGCTTAAAAAAAAACTGTTAGCGATCGCAGGGATCAGGCCTGTCTTTGCGAACGCTGCAGTTGTGTGTGATGTGTTTTTGAAGTGACAGTGATCGATCGATACTGCACTTGGGTGGGTTGGGCTGGGCTGGGCTGGGCGGCAAAACGCAGGTGCTAGCGGGTATCTGGGCTGATTCCGCTAACAATGCGTTTTTGGGTACCCTAAACTGCTGGGTACGCTAGTATAGATCCGATCAGATCAGGTATCGATCCGTTCAGATATTATACCACTAAGGGGGGTGTATGCTTTGCGAATGGGTGTAAGCGTTACTGGCACAAACCTAACACTGCCTGGGGCGACGCAGACCCTAACTGGCGCTAAAATTGAATTTATATCACCCGCCGGGCGATCAGGGGGTTAAACCTGTATTGGGTAATATACGGCGGGTGCGCTGATGCTATAAACAGCAAACTAATTAACCAGCGTCAACCGTAACACTTATACGGTGATCACTGGTGAAAGGGTTAACTAGGGGGCAATCAAGGGTTAAAACTTGTATTTATGGGAGTACCTAACGCTATAGAACCTGGTGGTGAACCTCAAAAAAACCTAGCTACCTGGCGGCAACAGTGACACTAATACAGCGATCAGAAAACCGATTGCTTAGTGACACTGGCAATAGGGGGTGACAGGGTTAACTAGGGGGCAATCAAGGGTTAAAACTTCTATTTATGGGGGTACCTAACGCTATAGAATCTGGTGGTATACCTCAAAAAAACCTAGCTACCTGGCGGCAACAATGACACTAATACAGCGATCAGAAAACAGATTGCTTAGTGATACTGGCAATAGGGGGTTAAAGGGTTAACTAGGGCGGTGATCAAGGGGTTAAACCTGTATTGGGGGGGGGTAGGGGGCTACCCTGGACCTAAAGGGACCTAAAACTAACTGCCCTGCAACTTTTTTCTGTAACAATGACACTAAATGCAGTGATAAGTAAATATAAAATCACTGCATTCAGTGACACTGTGACAGGGGACTGGGGGGGGGGGGGTGATCAGCGGTGACTGGGGGGGTTTGTGTGCCTATGTGAGGTTGAAAAGACCTGACACGAGGAGGAACACATCACTTCCCTCTTCCTGTGTTTACAGTTAGCACAGGAAGAGGCGGGAGGCGGACGCCCATTGGCTGGGAGCGATCGCAAGGGGGTGGCTAGAAACAAATATGGTTAATGATTAATGATGGTAAGTGAGAGGAAAAATATTTCAATGATGTGAAGGCTAACCAAGCCACCAACCACCAGTGTTTAACCACTTCCATACAAGGCATTTTCACCCCCTTCCTACCCAGACCAATTTTTAGTTTTCAGCGCTGTTGCAATTTGAATGACAATTGCGCGGTCGTGCGACGTGGCTCCCAAACAAAATTGGCGTCCTTTTTTCCCCACAAATAGAGCTTTCTTTTGGTGGTATTTGATCACCTCTACGGTTTAATTTTTTTGCGCTATAAACAAAAATAGAGCGACAATTTTGAAAAAAAATGCAATACTTTTTGCTATAATAAATATCCCCCAAAAATATGTATATAAAAAAAAATGTCCTCAGTTTAGGCCGATACGTATTCTTCTACCTATTTTTGGTAGAAAAAAAATCAATAAGTGTTTATCGGTTGGTTTGCGCAAAATTTATAGTGTTTACAAATTAGGGGATAGTTTTATTGCATTTTTATTATTATTTTTTTTACTACTAATGGCTGTGATCAGCAATTTTTTTCATGACTGTGACATTATGGCGGACACTTCTGACAATTTTGACACATTTTTGGGACCAGTGTCATTTTCACAGCAAAAAATGCATTTAACTTGCATTGTTTACTGTGGAAATGACAGTTGCAGTTTGGGAGTTAACCACAGGGGGCGCTGATGGTGTTATGTGTGTGTATGAAGTGTGTTTACAACTGTAGGGGGGTGTGGCTGTAGGTCTGACGTCATCGATTGTTTCCCGCTATACGTGCCATTCTGCCGACGTATATGTGCAGGAGGCGGGCTTAAGTGGTTAAGATATGCAATTGAAAAACAAAGTCCCCTTTCAAACTTATACGACTTGTCCCACGATTTTGGACTGCATTCTCCATTATTTTCAATGACTACCATTCATACTGGCACGACTTTAAGTAGTGCCGACTTTAAAGTAGTCCTTGCACTATTTTGGTCCGATTTTGATGCCACCCCACAGGCATTCATTAAAATCGCGGCCGCGAAATTGCAGTAAAATCGCGTGACTTTGAAGTCGTATAAGTGTGAAAGGGACCAAACTGACCGCTGTCATGCACAGCTGCTCCAGTTTAGATTTTTGATAATTTCCCCTCAATGTGTTTCAATAACTGCATCACATTCATACACATAATTATAGAATTCTGTACATTAAAATATACAGAGACACACACAATTTGTCCACCAAAGGTAACAGTGATTGGACGAATTATAATACTTTTATGGGTGCTCACACCATTTTGGCTTTTTATTCAACAGATTTCAATTTTCTTTAAAAAACTCCCTGCAGATAGTTTAATCCCAACCCACTGCTACTTTTTTCTGAACAGCCTATAAGTAAATGTGAAAAAGTGTATGTAAAATTATGTGAAATTAAGGAAATTATATACTGAATACTAGCATTACGTTTATTAACTGTATACAGTTGTCAGAACGTAGTTGTGCAGTAGTAGTCCTTCAAGCGGTCCCCAACCTTTTTGGCACCGGGGACCAGCTCCGTGCAAGAAAATTGTGCCAAAGCCCGGGGGACAGCGTTTTTTTTGTTGTGGGCAATTTGTCAGGGCAAAGGCTGGTGTTAGTTCTTCAATAATCCCGGCACCATGGTTGTTATGGCGTCAGGATGATTGAAACACATTATTTCTATCATTACATTGTAATATAAAATTAAATAGTTAAATTCCCCACAATGTTAAATCAGTGGGAGTCTTGAGAGCGTCACTTGCAACCATCGCTTATCACTTTCCAAATCACCTGCCACCAGATGAGGATGTCACTTGCCACTAGATGAGGATGTCACTTGCCACTAGATGAGGATGTCACTTGCCACTAGATGAGGATGTCACTTGCCACTAGATGAGGATGTCACTTGATTAACCACTTAACCCCCGGACCATATTGCTGGTCAAAGACCAGAGCACTTTTTGTGATTCGGCACTGTGTCGCTTTAACTGACAATTGCGCGATCGTGCGATGTGGCTCCCAAACAAAATTGGCGTCCTTTTTTTTCCACAAATAGAGCTTCCTTTTGGTGGTATTTGATCATCTCTGCGGTTTTTATTTTTTGCGCTATAAACAAAAATAGAGCGACAATTTTGAAAAAAATGAAATATTTTTTTAAATGTTGCTATAATAAATATCCCCAACAAATATATCAAAAAACATTTATTTTTTCCTCAGTTTAGGCCGATACGTATTCTTCTACATATTTTTCGTCCAAAAAAATCGCAATGGCCGTTTATTGATTGGTTTGCGCAAAATTTATAGCGTTTACAAAAAAGGGGGTAGTTTTATGGCATATTTTTTTTTTTTTTTTTTTTTTTTTTATACTAGTAATGGCGGCGATCAGCGTTTTTTTTCAGTACCGAGACATTATGGCGGACACATCGGAGAATGTTGACAATTTTTTGGGACCATTGGCATTTTATAGCGATCAATGCTATAAAAATGCATTGGATTACTATAAAAATGCCATTGGCAGTGAAGGGGTTAACACTAGGGGGCAGGGAAGGGGTTAAGTGTGTTCCTGGGTGTGTTCTAACTGTATGGGGGGGTTGACTTGCTAAGGGAAATCACTGATCTTCTGTTCATACATTGTATGAACAGGAGATCAGTGTTTCCCCTGCTGACAGGACCGAGAGCTTTGTGTTTACACACAAAGCTCCCGGTCCCCGCTCTGTAACGAAGGAGCGCGCGTGCCCAGCGGAGATCGCGCCCGCCGGGCACGCACGCTGGACTCGGGATGAGCGGGGCGCTAAAGGGAGGACGTAGAGCTACGTGCTCTCGCCCAGCAGTGCCACCGTCCCGCCGTATAACGACGGTGGGCGGTCGGCATCTGGTTAACATGTAACATGGCTGCAGAGTACTTGCAGCCAGGCACAACACTGTTAGCCTCTGCAGGTGAAAATGCATGCGAGGGAGAGAGGGCAGGCGGTGAGAGATGACGTCATTCTCTCTCTGAATCGCGGCTGCAACCCCGTGTAGAGCAGCCTTCGCACCACTGAAAGTAAGAGTGGAACAGCGGCGCGGGCAATGAGAGATGACATCATTTCTCTCCCCCGTCGCCGCACCGCTGACATTAACTGTCTCCACGACCCGGCAGCAGAGGCGCTATGGCCCGGTGTTGGGCCGTGGACCACAGGTTGGAGACCTCTGCTGTAAGTGAAGTGTTACTGTATTATATTCTGTATGCTTTGCCTTTGTATTACATACTGCACTCATTGTGTACATGGCACTAATGTTTTAATTATGTGTTTGCATTCTTTTGAGTCCAAATAAGAAACCAGCTTATATTACACCCTTTTTCACCATAAAAGTACAATTGTAATATTAATGTCTATGTAAGCATGTGTTTAAAAAAACGTAATTTGCGCCAAATAAACAGAACAGTGGTTTGGAAATGCTGAGTTTATTTTTTTGTATCTGTTTCATACTGCAGTAGTTATTAATTTGGAACCACTAATCAATATAAGGATAGGAGTTGCCTATAAAAATTCCAGAACAGAGGTTACACAAGGCTCAATATTTGAAAAGGCTGCTTCAATTCAGCAGTTTGAGACAAAAAAATGTGGTTTGCGACAGATTCCTTTTAATTTGTACTGGGAAATTCCCTTCTGGATTGCAAAGGGATTCACAACACAAGTCCAATTTTAGATGACAAGCCTAATATGAGGTATTTTTCAGCATTCATCAATGAAATGTTTTTACACATGTTCATCACTATACTGGCTAGCATATCATTCTGCTTTATACATTTTATTGTCTAGAAATGTTTACTGTTATATATTACATTTCCTTTTGATTGCCTGGTTACATGTAAGCTGGCAGAATCATGGACATGAAAGAGAAATGAGATAATATTTTCCACCACTGTAATGAATAATGAGAAACGTGACCTGAAAACTGGTGACACTGTAATGTATCCTGTGTAAAATCCAAGTTCACAAGGTCCCAATAATTCCCACCAATGTTTTAACTTTAAATGTCTCTTCTTTACACAGTTTAATCTGCTTTATAATGGTTTATTGAGCAAAAGTGTTAAAGTAGGAAACTAATAGTTTACAGGGGTTTTGTCTAATGTGAGTGAGGGGGTTGTACGAGTTCAGCATGTTAAAGCGGAACTGAAGGCTTTATTAGAACAGACTGCAAGCACACAGGCCATTATCGCAGACCAGACATGCAATGTCTTTTCTGCTGTAAAATACACCACCTTGCCTGCTCAGTCTTTTTTCGGTATGTAGGCTGAGCTGCACATGCACAACTCCACTTTACTGGCACAGTCCCTGTGTGCCAGGATGACTGGAGCAGAATTGTTGCCACATCATCCACAAGAAGCTGCATTAGGTGGACCTCACAATAAAAGGATTAATAAGTACGTGTGGTACTTTGCAGGGGAGCTTAGACGTGCCTCTGCACATACATATTTTTTTCAGCGCATAGTTCTACTAGGGTTGCAATTTCCATTACTTGGTAACTTTGCAAACAGCTGGATAGTATGCACAAAATGCAATTGAAGGTAAACTCCAAAGGCATGTCATGTAGCTATTGGCTGTCTATTATTTGTTACATTGTTCTTAAAATATGGAGGGTTCTGCATTTTTTTTTTTTTTTTATCTACTTCTATTTGTATGGCAGGACTAAATATCCATAGTTTATTTAGAATAATTAAGAATTGTTTAATGACAGCACTAACATCCGATCACAGACCTAATATGGCCAGCTTAAGCATCTATCAAAATGTATGTATTTGGAGTTGTCATTTTTTGAATTCTTTATTTTCAAAAGGCATGCATTGAACAATATCACTTAGCATTTGATTTATAAAAGAAAAACCTCTCTGCTTTTATGTTTTAGTGTTATTTTAGATGAAACAAAGGTGGCATTATTTTGGAACTATATTTATTATGCAGCAAGCATAGCACGGTTTCTCTCTAGTTAATAGTTAGTATTCAGGATATACCATATATAGCACCTAATGATTGGTTCAAACTACCTCCTGCTGCTTCAGACCTCTTTAGCAGTGTGTCATTCAAAAGAGAGTTAATTATTGAATATTATTTTGTATGCTGACAAAGCATGTGCTATAGATTTTTTTTTTTTACCTACTTGTGTTAGTTCAGGTTATAATTTGTAGTAATAATTTATAACTCACAGCAGTTGGTGAAGCGCCTATTAATTTTTTACACTGTTTGTTGGTAGCTGCAAAGAGGTATTGTGTCCTCTTTAAAAGTAGGAATTATTTCCAAGTTACCCATCACTAGTGATGGTAAAAAAAAAGCGTAAATGATCTCAGCTGCAATACAGGAGCAGTAAAGATGTTTCAAATTATTAAAGTGGTAAAGTAAGGCTCACCAAGCTTCACCTTAACCGCCTTAGCACCACTACCTTTCTACCTGTACAAAATATGTTTCTTTATTTCATGTCTACAGTAGGTGACCACGATATTGTGTCAATCTCGCTCCCTTTCTCGGCGAGATTGACCACCTACGAGCCCCATCGCGGTAGCCAGCGCCGAGCTGGCTTGCTGCGATGGAGTCAAAGCCGTCATAGATCCGACTTGGATTCCCGCCAAATCTACACGCATTTGGTATGTATCATGAGGGGGAACTCCACGCCGGATTTTTAAATAAAAATCCGGCATGGGTTCCCCCCAGGGGACATACCTGGTCCTTAGATCTGCTATGGATTGTAAGGAGAACCCCCCTAGGCCGAAATAAACGGCGTGCGGGTTCCCCCACAATCCATACCAGACCCGTATCCAAAGCACGCCGCCTGGCCGGTCAGGAAAGGAGTGGGGACGAGCGCCCCCTCCTGGGCCTTACCAGGCAGCATGCCCTCAACATGGGGGGTTAGGTGCTCTGGGGCAGGGGGGCGCACTGCGGCCCCCCCCACCCCAAAGCACCCTGTCCCCATGTTGATAAGGACAGGGCCTCTTCCCGACAACCCTGGCCGTTGGCTGTCGGGGTCTGAGGGCGGGAGGCTTATCAGAATCTGGGAGCCCCCTTTAATAAGGGGGCCCCCAGATACCGGCGCCCCACCCTAGGTGAATGAATATGGGATGCATTGTACCCCTACCCATTCACCTGGAGGCAAAGTGTAAAAACAAATAAACACAGGGTTTTTAAAGTATTTTATTAGACAGCTCCCTCTTCTTTAGCTCTTTTACTAGGGGGGCATTCTTCAGCTCTCCGGGGGTCTTCTCCGCTTTTCGGGGGTTTTCTCCACTCTCCGGGGGTTTTCTCCACTCTCCGGGGGTCTTCTCTACTCTCTGGGGGTCTTCTCTACTCTCTGAGGGTCTTCTCTACTCTCTGGGGGTCTTCTCTACTCTCTGGGGGTCTTCTCTACTCTCTGGGGTCTTCTCTACTCTCTGGGGGTCTTCTTCCACTCTCTGGGGGTCTTCTTCCACTCTCTGGGGGTCTTCTTCCACTCTCTGGGGGTCTTTTTCCGCTCTCTGTGGGTCTTCTTCCGCTCTCTGCTGTTGTCTCGGCGCTCTCCGGTGCCTTCTTCTTCAGGACTGGCCGCTGCTATCTTTGTGTTAGCTCAATTACTAGCGGTGGCCAGTCCGCTCTGTGACGTCTTCTTCTCTTCTCCAGATGTTGACTCGACGCTTCTTCCCGCTGTTATGCCAGACGCGGCTCCCATCGGTTTATATAGGCCTCTCTTATGACGTCACAGTCCCATCATGCTCCGGTACCTACCCATGTGGGTAGGTACCGCAGCATGATGGGACTGTGACGTCATAAGAGAGGCCTATTTAAACCGATGGTAGCCGCGCCTGGTATAACAGCGGGAAGAAGCGTTGAGTCAACATCTGGAGAAGAGAAGAAGACAGAAGATGTCACAGAAGAACGGACTGGCAGCCGTATTCATATTCATTCACCTAGGGTGGGGGGGCGGTATCTGGGGGCCCCCTTATTAAAGGGGGCTCCCAATTTCCGATAAGCCCCCTGCCCACAGACCCCGACAACCAACGGCCAGGGTTGTCGGGAAGAGGCCCTGTCCTTTTCAACATGGGGACAGGGTGCTCTGGGGTGGGGGGGCCGCAGTGCGCCCACCTGACCCCCCCATGTTGATGGCATGCTGCCTGGTACGGCTCAAGGGGGGGGGGGGGGCTCGCTCTTCCCCACTCCTTTCCTGACCGGCCGGGCGGCGTGCTTTGGATACGGGTCTGGTATGGATTGTGGGGGAACTCCCACGCCGTTTTTTTTTTGGCGTAGGGGGGATTCTCCTTACAATCCATAGCAGACCTAAGAGCATGTTATGTCCCCTGGGGTGGGGGGCAAGCTGGATTTTTATTTAAAATGTTGGCGTGGAGTACCCCCTCATGATGCATACCAAACGCCGCATCTAGATTTGGAGGGAATCCAAGTCGGATCCCTGTCGCTTTTATGACACGCATGCTGAAATGTGCTTTGTCTATTACAGCGTGTGCGAGATGTCGGCACCCTGACGCCGAGATTCAGCCCGATACTGTCGTGCTGGAAACACATTCTCGGTGACAGGTACTGTAGGTTTTGCAACAAATTCTGTTTTGCTTTTTTTAGTTTTTTGAACATTAACCTTCCCTTGACCACATTATATAAATTTAGTTTTAATTTGGTAGCAAATTTAATGCATAGACTGTCTTTTCTAGAGTGTAATTTGAAAGAAGTTTAATACTACCTTTAAGTAATTGGTGGAACCACAGATATTTAGCCCAAAATATAATTGACAAAGGACAGTCAAATATGTATATTTCTTTTGTATTGTAGCAAAGTGGTAAATTCCTAAAACGTTTTTGTTGTTCTTAGGTCTGGTAACTGTGGTTGGAGGACCCCCCTTCTCTGGCATCATCCAGTACTGGTTATGGCGAAGTCCTGGTTGTATTTGTCCCTGTACTTTCTGCCAGAAGGGTTCCCTATTTTGGAGGTGCCTGGTGAAAGTGGTGGATACTTCCTTCAGGTTTTTCCCCAGCTCTGCCTGTGTGGAAACCTTGTCCTCCTTGTGCTTTGTCGAGGTGTACCAAGCTGGCGTCGGAGGACTTCCGGTGACGCGCCAAGATGGCGCCGGAACCGGAAATCATGTGATGCACTTTTCGGCGCCATGTTGGTAAGGAACATGGCGTGATACACTGAGGACATGCTGCCTGGGGAACAGTCTGCTGAAACGCAGGACAGGGGCATTTTAGCAGGACAACAGCAGCTTATCTCTCTTGCCGCTCTCCACTTGCCTTAACCACTTGAGGCCCGCGCTACCGTCGGATGACGGCAACAGCGCGGACCTCAATATCCAACATGCCGTCATTTGACGGCATGTCTTTCTGGCGTTCCCAGCGCGCGCTGTACAGCGCGCTGCGGGGAAGCCCTGTGTTGTCCGTGTCCCTTGGACACGGCCAATCACAGATCGCGGCAAACGGCCAATCAGAGCGGCCGTTTGCAATGCGATCTGTGGGCGAATGAGAGATGATCTCTCATAGATCATCTCTCATTGCCGGCTGACACAGAGACAATGTCCTGTCTCTGGAAGGGAGGAGCCCGATCTGTGTTCCTTCCTACATAGGGACACAGATCGGTCACCCCCCCAGTCACCCCCCCCCTCCCCCTACAGTTAGAACACACCTAGCATACACATTTAACCCCTTCCTCACCCCCTAGTGTTAACCCCTTCAATGCCAGTCACATTTATACTGTAATTAGTGCATATTTATAGCACTGATCGCAGTATAAATGTGAATGGCACCAAAAATGTGTCAAAAGTGTCCGATGTGTCCGCCATAACGTCGCAGTAACAATAAAAATCGCAGATCGCCGCCATTTCTAGTAAAAAAAAAATAATAAAAAATAATAATTCTCTCCCCTATTTTGTAAGCGCTATAACTTTTGCGCAAACCAGTCGCTTATTGCGATTTTTTTTTTTTTTTTTTTTTACCAAAAATATGTAGAAGAATACGTATCGCCCTAAACTGAGAAAAAAAAATGTGTTTTTTTTTTTAATTGGGATATTTATTATAGCAACAAGTAAAAAATATTGTATTTTTCTTCAAAATTGTTGCTCTTTTTTGTTTATAGCGCAAAAAATAAAAATCGCACAGGCGATCAAATACCACCAAAAGAAAGCTCTACTTGTGGGGAAAAAAGGACGTAAATTTTGTTTGGGAGCCACGTCGCACGACCGCGCAATTGTCAGTTAAAGCGACGCAGTGCCGGAAGCTGAAATTTCACCTGGGCAGGAGGGGGGTGTAAGTGCCCAGTAAGCAAGTGGTTAAAGAGCTTGAGGACAGGTCTGAAGATGGAGCACCCGTTCTGATTGAACCGGCGGTAGCCTCCAGGTCCCATACTGCCTCCAAGGTAAGCCCTTGTCTGTGATTATACAGCAGGGAACCTTTTTCTGTATGGACCTTCTTTCTTATTTCTCTTGTTTCTGCTTTTTTTCCTAGGACAAACCGGTGAAAAAGAAATGTGGAAACTGTAGGGCCAGGCTTTCTGATGGATATAGAAAAAACTATTTTGTGAGGAATGTATTACATCAAGGGCTATGTCAGAGACTGCCTCTTTGAAAGAGTTAATGTCTTCTATGCAGGAGGTTATGGCCTCCTTCCGGTCTTTTAATGACAGAGTAGCTGGGCTGGGACCTTCCTCATCTAGTTCCATAGCTCAAGAGCCTTCAGCCTCGGCTAGACCCCTCTTTGGTTCGCACTATACTTCTGATCTGGAACTAGGGGAGAACCCAAGCTCTTCCTCTGATGGGGATTCCACATCAGAGGAGGAGGCGGGTAGCTCGAAGTATCTCTTTCCAGTGGAAGATATTGACAAACTTTTAAAGTCAATATATACCTCGGAGCAGATTAAGATGCCACAGCAAATCCAATCTGTACAGGATAAAATGTATAGGGGTCTTCAGGAGTGGAAATCAAGAACTTTTCTGGTACACCAGTCACTTAGGGCAAGCATGTGCCTCTTTGGGTTCTGTCATTAGTGTTAAATGCTCTAACACATGCTCCTGTTGAGCCTTTGCATGAGGCTTCCCTGAAATTCATTTCCTATAAAATTTCCTTTTTTTTTGGCTATTATGTCAGGGAGAAGGATTTCTGATCTGCAGTCCCTTTCCTGTAAAGATCCCTTCCTGAGGATTCTAGAGGACAGGGTAGTAATTAGGCCTGATCCTTTCTATTTGCTCAAAGTGTCTTTAAACTTTTATAGGTCATAGGAAGTAGTCATGCCTAGTTCCTGTACCTCTCCCAAGAATGCGGAGGAGGAAAGATTTAGTCTTCTAGACCTAAAGAGATGTCTTCTGCTTTACCAAGAGAAATCCAGTGGGTTTAGGAGTTCCTCCTAGCTGTTAGTATTGTTCAGTGGCCCCAAGAAGGGGTCCAAAGCGTCTAAAAGCTCTATTGCTAGGTGGATTAGGGAAGCCATTTGTGATGCATACAAAGTGTCAGGTCGTATCACTCCTCGAATTAGGGCTCATTCTACGAGATCCATGGCTACGTCATGGGAAGAAATTTCTAAAGCTGGTGGTCCTCTCATGCATTTGTCAAACATTATAGAGTTCAGATGCTTTCAAGCCAGGACCTCTCCTTTGGTAGGAAAGTGCTTTAGGCTGTCGTCCCTCCCTAAAGTATAAAATCTTGCTAATCCTCTCAAGTAGCTGTCCTGGAAGTTTAGGGGGGAAAACCCCCATTAGATTTACCAGTAACGGTATCTCCAGGAACCTTCCAGGACAGTGTCTATATTCCCACCCTATTCTACTTTCACCTTGTGTTTTTATATGTTTCTATGTGTTTTCATCTCAAGTAGCTGTCCTGGAAGGTTCCTGGAAATACCGTTACCAGTAAGTCTAACGGGGGTTTCGAAGATTGAATGGTGTAAAAATCAAAAGCTAGGAGGAGATGACTTGGAATAAAAAATATATAGGTAGATGGCGCACGACTTAAAAAATGCAATCAAAAGAATTAATAATATAATTAGCACTTAGTGAATCATAAGGTCCATGTCAATATCAAAAGGGAAAAAAATAAATGAATAAAATAATAAGTGACCATAAAATGATAGTCCAAATAAATGATCATACAAAAGATGGTTAAAATAAAAAGTCCCAAAGGTACAATGTATAGTCCAACAACACTAGTGGCAGCACAGTCCTGAGGCAGAAGCAAAACTCTGAAAA
Organism: Rana kukunoris; assembly: GCA_029574335.1. NCBI lineage: Eukaryota > Metazoa > Chordata > Amphibia > Anura > Ranidae > Rana > Rana kukunoris. Next base: position 213,900,754 of record CM056050.1, on the reverse strand, counting down.
ACATATAAAGACAAGAAGGACATGCGCCAAACTAAGTGTAGTAAATTAGGGATTTAATGAAGTGAAAATAATAATAAACAGTAGATTGGCTACTCACAAAACAATTGAGAGCAAGGGCACATCAGGGGTTAATGGCTGGTCGAGAGTCACAGCGATCGTTTACATCTGCAGGCAGGCTGACTTGGCCAAGTCTTGGGAGTTATGGAGACCCATCCTGGGGAAGCCTGGAAGGAGCGACAGGAGATCCAGAAGCTGTGTTTCCTGGAAAGGACGCGCTATGCGTTCCAGCATGAAGCGCAGTCTATCGCCGTACGACCGGAAGTGACGTTGAATCTCGGGCCAGCCAATGGGATGACGCGTTTCTCAGCATCCGCTGGTTCATCAGATCCAAAACGTCCAATAGAAGCGGACGTAATAAAAGTTGAAGTAAACAGGCATGGGGTAGAGATCTTATGATTCGTCCGAACCAGCCGAGGAATGGTTGGGTCCCGGGGAGCTCTTCAGACTGTTGTCAGCTGTGCAGGAAACAAACAGCGCTGAGCTCCGAGGGCGTGCGGGAGTTTAAGTTTGCTGATTGCCGACTTCTGTCAGAGGGAAATCGGTCCTTCACACAGAGAGCAGCGGCTGCCTCATCTGTGCCCACCAGTGCCACCTACCAATCAGGGATGTATTTAGGTTTTGTGCTGCCCTAGGCCTGACTCAGGCCTAGGGCAGCACAAAACCTAAATACATCCCTGATTGGTAGGTGGCACTGGTGGGCACAGATGAGGCAGCCGCTGCTCTCTGTGTGAAGGACCGATTTCCCTCTGACAGAAGTCGGCAATCAGCAAACTTAAACTCCCGCACGCCCTCGGAGCTCAGCGCTGTTTGTTTCCTGCACAGCTGACAACAGTCTGAAGAGTTCCCCGGGACCCAACCATTCCTCGGCTGGTTCGGACGAATCATAAGATCTCTACCCCATGCCTGTTTACTTCAACTTTTATTACGTCCGCTTCTATTGGACGTTTTGGATCTGATGAACCAGCGGATGCTGAGAAACGCGTCATCCCATTGGCTGGCCCGAGATTCAACGTCACTTCCGGTCGTACGGCGATAGACTGCGCTTCATGCTGGAACGCATAGCGCGTCCTTTCCAGGAAACACAGCTTCTGGATCTCCTGTCGCTCCTTCCAGGCTTCCCCAGGATGGGTCTCCATAACTCCCAAGACTTGGCCAAGTCAGCCTGCCTGCAGATGTAAACGATCGCTGTGACCCTCGACCAGCCATTAACCCCTGATGTGCCCTTGCTCTCAATTGTTTTGTGAGTAGCCAATCTACTGTTTATTATTATTTTCACTTCATTAAATCCCTAATTTACTACACTTAGTTTGGCGCATGTCCTTCTTGTCTTTATCTGGAGATGACTTGGAAGGCTGCCTTGAAGAATAGTGTAAATCCAAGCTACTGTGGACCCAATTATTAAAGGAGAGAAGTATATACAGCTATACATATCCTATGGATCACAGGAGTGCGGTTCATTCTGCACTCATGTGACCTATTTTCAGCTGACAGCAGACTGCCCACTGACATCAACCGGCTCTGAAAAGATCTGGAATCCACCCAGCAGTCTGGACCGGCAACCTGGCCCAGCCTCTCAGCAATATGCAGAGAGCCTTTTCCAGCCCCTCCACAATCCAGCACTCCAATGAGCGCTGGAGGGGCAGAGCAGAGAGCTGGAGAGTGGCAGTCCTGACTCGCTACTCAGAGTGGAGGGGGAGAACTGAGCGATCAGCGTTTAATTGCTCAGTCCACACTGCAGAGCCAGCAGGGGACAGATGCAGCATTGGATTTTTTTTTCTACTCATTTAAGTTAACAGGGTCATGGAGGTCCATGAGCACGGGTTTTGTGTTTTGGGAAGGATGTGTTTTGTAGTCCATCATGCACGTTTTCTGGAGCATATTTTGAGATTTGGGTGACGAAGCACTGGGTTTTAGAGACATTTATTTGTGGTTATATAATTTAAGTATAAAGAACACACTGTATGGACTTTGAATTCACTTTATGGTTTTTCACTGGATACTTTAAATGATTGTTTAAATGACCACGTTAAATGATTGATTGTCATTTGTTTTTTCACCTTTTACATTGATTATAAGAGAAAAATATTTATGTATGTAAGGGGAATGCAGCACTTTATTGTATGTATCACAAAATAAAGGTTATCCATACATAGAGGGTTATATGGTTAACAGTGCTAGGAGCCTCCACGGAGTAGGGACATCACAGTAGTAGCATAAACGCAGGATCTTTGTCGTTTTTCACCTATTAGATATTGCTTGTTCTCACAAGGGAAATATTGGAAGGTAGTAGGTTTGAAGTTTCAAAGTGTGGCAATCAGAGTAGTGGTGTGAGCCACTAAGTAAGGTTTGATCTCCAAGTACAATAGTGAAGTAGAAGGGGGAAAAAAGGGGGGGTAGGAGGGAAAGTTGTAGGTGGGGAGGAGAGTACAGATATGGGGGGAAAAAAAAGGTGTAGTGAGATGAAAGAGGGAGAATGAGAGTGTAACAGAAAAGGGTTAGATACAAAGGGTAACTAGGTAAGTTATGTGCGAAAAGGACCCACGTGTATGTATAGAGAGAAGGGGGGGTGGAGCAGAAAACAATGTATCTGATCCGCTGACATGGCCCAGGGGCTAAATGTCTGCTTGTAATGTCCTCTGTAATTTATACGCTATAGTCACATTCCAACATTCTACTTGTTTTCAATTGTTCATGAGATCTGTGTAGGGCTGAAACTAACAATTATTTTCAAATTTGATTAGTCGGCTGATTTATCGTTTTTATTAATCAAGATCAGACGCCTCAAAAATGTGTGATGTATAATTTAGTTGATATGTAAAGTTTAAAAAAAAAGAAAATGTATATCTATATGCAGTGGTAAATATAAATAACCAGCTATATAGTTAGGAAACAAAATATCTAATCCATGCTGAGCATAAAAGACAGTGTGTATGTATGTGTGTATATGTGTATATATATACAATCAGAGGTTGAATCTGCTTGTTTATTTAAAGATAAAAATATTTAAAAGACTTAAAACACCGGCAGATTTTCAGACAGGATTGTAATATAATATGTATGACAGACTCCCGTGTCAATTTCTTTATTTTTCAAATAATTTTCCAACATTTATACAAAACATGGGAGATAACATTCATATTAGCTAAAAAACAAAAGCAAAATACATTGTTATCTTAATACAATGCAGTCTCTCTCTTTCATTTATCTCAACTGCAAAAAATACAGAAGAGAGAAAAAAGAAAAGAAACCAAGCAATAACATTCCTACCATTGGGATCTATTCCCCCCCCCCCCACCCTCTGCTCCCACCCTACCGAGCCGAGAGCTTGGGCCATTGGATCCCAATTTTTTTCATGGCGAAAGAAAAGAGCTCCCTGGAAATGACCTCTAATCTTGTTAAAAAAAAGGAAAAACGTCCAATTTCTTAGTGTCTGGTCATGGGGGAAGCTCTCCCATGTCATTCCAGAGTATCTTAACCCACTCCCCGTTCTCCCTTCCACCTTAGTACTAATAGTTCCTTATCCACATGTTCCTTCCCATGTTCTCCCTACCCAATCCTAACCATTGTCCAAAATCAAATCAAAGCAACCCCACAACCAAAAAAAAAAAAAAAAAACACCAAAAATGTTTCTTCCTTTTTCTCAAATCTCCCTCTCCCCCCCCCCCCCCCACCGTCTCCTACTCCCCCTCCAATAGTCCTTCATTTTCCTCAGACTGAATCAAATCATTCCATGGTGTCCAAATTTACAGTATATTTCTCTTTTTTTCCTACCTGTCCAAATCAGGTCTTCCATTCTATTCACTTCTTCCACCTTCCTAATCCACATGCTCAAAGTAGGGGGTTGTGTTTGTTTCCATTTAAGCGGTATTCATGCTTTAGCAGCATTCAACAGATGATGCAATAGTAAGTTCCTGTTTATTCCCCAGGCAGTATCTGACAGATGCAGGAGGAAGAAAGCTGGGTCTTCCGATATAACCTTCTCACAACATTTTTGAATAATCTTCCGGACGTACCCCCAGTACCCCCTGATTCTGGAACAGGTCCAGAAGATGTGTACCATTGTTCCATTCTCTGCCTTGCATCTCCAACATTCACTTTTTATATTCATGAAATATCTATGTAACTTATCTGTAGTTCTGTACCATTGTGCAATTATTGTATAATTACTTTCCTGCATTTTGGTGCAGGTTGCTGTCTTAAATATAGCTTGACTCCCTTGTCATAGGCAGACTTGATACAAGTTACCTGTGCCTATTGTCACTTATGCTGGCCATGCTTTCTTTTAAAAGTGTTAGGGGGGGGGGGTCAAATCGACATTTGTTTTCTACCACAGTGATGGGAAAATTTGAAGGAGCAGAATCGAGAACTTTTCTTGATCAAAGTTTTGAACAGCGTATGTGGTTTAGAAGAGTTGTTGATGCATTGAGGAAAGGCAGGTTGCTGTGCTCTGAGTCAAGATTATACAGTTTCTTATAGTATTGTTTTTAATTGTTGAGCGATCTTGTTGGTTTTATAATGTACCGCCCCTGACTGTTGTTATTAATATGACAGCCTTGTCCGATTTCCTTGCCTGTAAAGATCCAGCCAGCAGTTTTCCACTTTTGTTAGTTTGCTCATCAAATCGTTTTTGAGCCAGAACAATACTTTATGTTCCCTTGTTCCACAAGTAACTTGCTTTTAATTGGTGCAAGGTTGTCCCTGTACAAACCGCCACCAGTTGTTTATGGGCCACTTCTGTCTTTTGTATTTGAATCCTCAGAGAGCGTATTCCACCTTGCTGTGCCATTTTTATTTTACTTGTCAATGCTTTAAATTCATAGAGAAAACAGTGCAGCGCAAAACCAACAAATAATGAATAAATATAGAGAAAATCAGTAAAGTCCAAAGAAAATTTCAACGGAATTCCAACAATTCTTTTAGGATTCTTCACCAAAGTGATATTGAACACACCAAACTTATAAGTGATCCCTCCATAGAATATAGATGGCTACTCTCACCTCAGCACAATACCACTGTATTACCAGATGGTCTAAAAAGCAGGTATGTCAATCAAAGAAAAACAGGGAGCAGGATGGTATATACTTCCTCATACATCAGCCATGCACATGGATCTGGACATGTAAAAATAAACCATTGATCTAAGAGCTTCCACTAGATAAAACTATTTATTAAGCGTATAAAAAAAAGCTACTCACATTTAGCCAGTAAACATCGGGCATATAAATACAACCAGGGCATCAAGTCTTGGATTATTTATTTTTTATTTTTTTTGTAAATAAAAGTTTTTTATTCCATATGGTGAAGCATTATAGAGCACAGTTGCAACACAATATCAATGTAGCAGGTTTATTTGTCTGCTCAAGATAGGGACCAATGTATATACTGTGTACACTACAGCAACCAAAAAGCTGTAAAACAAATTCAGATTTCAGTAATGTTCATATTTCTTTTCAGCAGTTGTATCACAAGACAAAAATACAAAGTTTCAGAGTCTTGGTTCAGATGGAATCCATACCCAGCCCTCTTTTTTTGAAATCTTGGCAAAAGCAGCAAGTCCTCCAAATGCAAGACATGCCGTGGCCCCAGTTCCATAGCTGTGACTTTTTAACCCTAGGAGTGCACCAGATGTACAACCCCCTATAAAATAGTTCCATGCATCGTCTGGCTTCTCACGAATCTGAGCTGTTAAACAGGTAGTGATACCAAAGATTGCTCCAAGCGAAGCCATAGCAAGAGTTGCACCTCCAGTTTTTTTAATGCCCTCTAGTACTGTCTTAGGCTCGAAAAGCACTATGTAATATGCAGATCCCACCACACCCATCCCCGTGGCTATCTTCGTTGTCATCAATGCCTTTTCCCCGCAATTGGTTCCGTCCGGTGTATCCCAGTAACCCATCTTCTTCGTACAGCCAAGGACACCGAACTAGCGACGTCCGCACGTCACGTCGACATCAAGTCTTGGATTAAATTTAAGGGGCTCTCAGAGCGGCAGCGAGCGACACACAGTATGCTCCTATCCCCTGGACACGTTGCATTATTTAGCTTCCTCAGCAGGGCTTTAAATTCACCTCTGACCATGCATTTGTTTGCTTCAAATTGTGTCATAGCTGAAGCGTCTAGGGTGTCGGTGTCATTTGATTGGGAAAAAAAAATATTTAAACAGCACTTAAGATTGCAAGGGTTACCCAAAAGAGTGGCATTTAGTCTCCAAATCCTCAGTCGCCAATCTTAGTCTGGGAAAAGCAGTGTCATGGTAAATAGGTAATGATCCAAAAAGTACATTGGGTCAATCATCAGAGAAAGAAATAACCTATTCTGGAATTTGTTTGGTGGGAAGTGTGGAAGTAAGTAAAACCTTTACACTAGAATGTAATAGTATGTCAGGGTCGTGAAGTGTGAGAGTCATCAGTTGGGACATGACTTGTCTCTATGCCCTATAAGGTTCAGTTGATGGTGCCCCATTCGGATAGTGATTGGTGCAGTAAATGCTAAAAATTGAGCCTCATACACACAATTGGATGTTTCAGCAACAAATATGAAATGGCAGGGTTTTATCACACTCCATCGGTCAATTGTTGGAATTTCCGACATCAAGTGTTTTATAGCATGCTTTCAAATTTTCCGACAACAAATATGTCTTGTTGGATTATCCGATCGTGTGTACACAAGTCCATCAGAAAACAATCCAAAGTATAAACACGCATGTTCCGAACCAATGCTAACCATAAGACAACATTAGCAAAAGTTGCCCAAAGGATGGTGCTAAAGAGCTGAAAAACCACATTGTTTTGTGTATGTTGGCTGAAAAATTTCTGCCATCTGTATGCATACCGAGTTCACAGCCAACGCCCTTCACACAAAATTCCACGGATTTGTCCGATTGAAATCCGATCGTGTGTACGAGGCTTTAGTCTAATGTCATTTAAAGGACATAATATTTAGCCTTATTTCTTTATATAATTTACTATAAACATTATTCAAACTAGTTGCTGATAACATGTAATCAGTTTACATTTCTTATTAAATAAGTCTTAAAACATTTAATCATTCCTGGGGCGTAGCTTTTATCTGCTATATGATGATTTTCTGAAAGGTTTGATAAAATGGATGTAGCATAAAGTTCTCCTCTAATTAAAGCTTCTTTATTAATTAGAGTCACCATAAAGAACTCTCTAATGTAATACACAGGTCTAAGCCTCGGAGAGAATATTATATGCTAGGCCTGTTCTATAACTAGCAAAATGTCACCTCAATGTTTCCAAATTACCTGTCTAATTTTATTAAATGTAGCATGTCTGCAAACACCCATAATTTAGCTGGCATTTTCTTGTTTGCTGTAAATCACTTGATGCAGCAATACCCAGAGGCAGATGTTCACAGGTCCTTCACCTTTCCCCAGAGATGACTAAATGCTTACATATTTGGACCCTGTCGGATAGCAGGATTGGTAAACATGACAGGTTGCTTGGAAGCCATCTGTTTAAAATGTCTTTTGCTTTGTGTGCAGTAATGAACTTTAGAGAACCTTTTTGTCTGCCTCTATATTAATAGTCTTTTATGATGTCCAAACAGGTGGAAGTTGATGGGACTAAAGTGAATGTGTCTAGTGAATGGAACCTGTCTTTGCCTTTACTGTCTGTCAGCATTAATGACACGCTGAAAACTATACAGGTAAGCTCTTGGCTTCCCCTGAGGGTGTTTTGACAGTTGGTTTAGGTCTGCTTAACACTTAATAAGTCTGAAACTGCAGGTTTTTTTTTTTCTGTTCATTTATTATTTAACTATCTTTCATAGTAAAAAAAAATCTTTATTTTTTATTTATTTTTGTTATTATTGTTATTATTATTATTATTATTATTATTATTATTATTATTATTATTTTCTTTATAATATAAAACAGAAGAGCATTTCATGTTTCCTGTCAGCACAGGGGCTTTGTGTGCCCATTCAGCTTTACACCCTCAGTAAGCATGCCTTATAGGAGTTGTAAAGGAAAAAAAAATGTGCCTAAAATGAATGTCTGCAAGGTAGACAGACAGAATAGTGTAATGATTCTGTTAACAAATGAGTAAATACCTATTAAATTCCTTCATCTATATCACATCCGGCGTTCTAGTTTCTGTTCTCTCATTCACTTCCTGGTTTGCATCACTTGTTCATGTAAGAACTGCATTTCCCAGTATGAATTGTGGCACGCCCAGTATTTCACACCTCCTTGAAGTCTCTAACACGTAGAGAGTGTCCTGCCACACAGATGTAGTTCCCAGGAGGAGGCGAGCACGTTACTGACCACCGCAGTAAAGTCTCCCTTCACGGTGGTTAGTAAAATCAGGAAGTGAACAGAACAGAGAATAAATAGAGCAGCTTCTGAGTAAAAACAAACAATGAGGAAGTGAAAAGAGGAATGTCTGCAGGTAACGGATGCTTATAATTTTTTTTTTTTCTTTTACAACCTTTTTAACTCCCTGTTTACTCTTATCAGTTTCCCCCTCCCAACTGTGCTCTACAGAAAGGCACTGGCCATTTCCTGTCAGCTGTTCTGAAGACTTTCTGTATGCGTTCAGTCTCACACCCTCATGATTTAAACTACGTTCACACTTTTGCATTTTTAGTCAGTTCTGCAGAAATGCACTACAGCCCATTTAACATGGTTCCTACGATACACATTCAAATCTATGCATTTTGCAGTTGCTGTGTTTTTGGGAAGGGCCAGGGACTGACCGCATTTTGATTGCATTTTGCGTGTAATAGACTTCAATGGACCTGCACCAAAAGTGCAAGTGTTGCATTTATATTGTCTTTTTTTACATGCTCCATAACAATTTGCAAATATTTGTTAAGGAGTGGGTGGAAGCCACACCCTTTACAACCAATGAGTCATCATCTGTCAGAGTTCCCTGCTGACAGCTGAATGTAAAAAAAATGAATTACAGCAAAGATAAAAAAAAGAAAAATGGTGTGCGTTTTCACCCAAAATCCTTACCAGTCCCTTATCCAAGCATGTAGCCTGACAGGCCAGAAAAGGGAGGGGAAAGATGAGCCCCCCCCCCCCCACCACCACCACCACTTATCGGAATCTAGAAGCCCATTTTTTATAAGGGGGCCCCCAGATTTCCCCCCCCCATGTGAATGAGTACAGGGTGTAGTGTGAAAACGGGCATGTGATTCCCCTCAAAATCCACACTAGATTTGAAGCGCCTTGTATGCTGTTGGGGGGCCCACACCATTTTATTTTGGATTATTATTATTATTACTGACAATTCCTTTTTTTCACAATCAAATTAAATGAGTTTTTTTTAACTACGTCTGGTACCCACCTAATTTTAAAAGTAGATTATGCTGCACAGACAATGTATTTGATCGCCTTTGTGTTATATAAATCTGTCAGAAGGCTGATATATTTTAATATGCTTGTTTCTTTCATTTTGCATTTTTAATCCACCTGGACACAGCTGGTCGTAGTTTGGCCTAGTCCATTATTATCAGCCCTATAGAAAAGTCTTCAAATGATCTGTTGCTCTAGTACATTTCTCTCACAATAATTATGTCCCTTTTGTGTTTTTATTGCTAGCAAACTCATTTATGTTTGAAGTCTGATGAAGGTAGTCACCCATTTCAGACCTCAGTGCTCAACAGATTGTACTAGTCCTAGAGCTCGTAGTGAATAAGTCATTGATACCCAACTAGGTGGAACTAATTTTCTGTGGCAAGGCAGCTGAGTTATGGGGAGCTGCGCTGAAACCCTGCATATGTAGGGGAAATTGCAAATTATAATAATTAGCAGAGAACCAGTAAAAGGTTGCACTTGTTTAGGAGTGGTTCATTTATATCAGTCTAAATATGCACTCACACCCCTAACATATGTATGGATAATCACCCAATTGACATTTCTTGGGATTTTAAACCAAAATAAAAAAGTTTTTTTTAAACCTCCTATCTGTTTATAATGGTTTCAACACTTGATCTATTCTTTTAATGGCACCTATTGGTTTTGTTTAGTGTCTCATACTTCAGTATCTTAATTCGTACCATATGAATGAGCAAATGTACTAAAATATACTAAGTGTAAGTGATTTGTTCATAGTGTTGTTTTGGGTGACAGTTGTTTCGCAATACCATAAATTAAATTATACTTTAGATATTGAAAATTAATTCTTCCTGTGCTAGTATGCTATCTGTTGATTACTTTATACCTATGAATATGTGTAGGCACAAGTTTTTATACATTTATTCTGCTAGTTCATTTTCATTCCCATTCTTTTTGATTGTTTTGCCTTAATGCCCTTCTCAATGTCACTGTCAGTTTAAGAGTAGAAATGTAGGATTTATATATATCCCTGAATGACGCATTAGTTGTCAGTCTATTAACCAGCAGCTGCATCAAGTCTGCATGTTATACTTCAGTCCTTTCAAACGCATAGTTAAAAGGTGTTCCAATTATCTAGTCTGTGCAGACAGTTAAGACCACCTTGTTTTCTGTAGCTCTTGTTTAGAGGTAGACTTTCTTGTGTCTGAATGAATGCCCTCTATATAGACTAGGCCATGGCCCTCCGTTGCTTTGCCTCTCGCTCAGCCCACTGTCCTAACTTTGTCAGCTGAAACATACAGGGCTAACCTGCCTTATTATACTTGCTTACTCTTCATGATTAGGTCACACATTCATTGAATTAGTAATTCTGTTTGTCACTGCATGCCATAGTTGAAAGAAAAAGGTTCAATAAATGACATCCTAAAGTGACACTAGTCACCTCTTTTACTTTTGGACGAGATGTAACACAATAGTCAAAAGCCCACTAATTAGGGTGGAGTGCTAATAAAACGATAAAAAGGTCTTGTGTTTTCTTTTTCATCTGGACACGTACTGACAGCTTATCATGCACCCAAGTCCTTGTTTGTTTTGGCACTCACTTCACTCATTGTCGGCACTTGTAGCTTTGTTCACCTTTGCAGTTTCCAAAAGCAGTTGGCTCTATTTATTATGAGTTGTGGGAAAAGTACAAGCTCTTGTTTCCTTTAATAAAAGTTAATGTTGGGACTTTTTTACTACCTTTTTCATTTGCAATATTTTCCATCTCATTAATCATCATTGCTGAAATATGTCTGCTGTTGGCACATTTTAGTCCATACTTTTTATAATGATGGTTTAGAGATTTGACTAATAAGTAATTACATTTACCGTATGTAATGTGATATATAGATTTAGTTATTTTGCTGAGTATATTTAATCATTTATTTTACTGTAATTGGACCTCTTCTTTTTCACAGTGGATCAATCTAAAAATGCTGTGGTATCTCTTAATTTATAACATTTTAATTTACACTTTACTTTTTGTGTCATTCTGTCATGTGTACTTTTTATATTAAAAAAAAGTGACACAGGTATAGTCATTTAAAAATGATGTTAGCCATTTGTGCTAAGGCTGAGTACACTCAGGCCAAATATCGGCCAGTTTAACAGGAACCGGCCTACATTCAGTCAGTGTGTACAGCTGTCATTCTGACAAAAGACAGTCATTAGAAGGGGCATCCTGGAAAACCAGCAACCAATCACAACTCGCAGACAAAGACTATGAGCGCTAATCTGTGTGTTTTGGCAGAGTCCCCCTGTCAGAACGCAATAGCTCATCTGGGGAGATTGACACACTAACATCATGTGTGGCGATCTGTCTTTTTTTGTGTGTACCAGGCTTAACACAAAATTTTACCAAAACAGAACACACATTGGGGCTGATTTACTAAGCCTTTGCTCCATGATTCATGGAGCAAAGGCTGGAGCAACAGTCGTTTTGGAATTTACTAAAGGAATGCGCTGTTTGTGAGTGTGTTTATTAGGGGGGGATGTGGGGTGATGTGGGGAAGTGTAGTGACATGTGTTTAACTTTCACGGGCCAAAGTGAAAGTGACTTTTCTGAAAACGAGCCGCTACGCCGGGAAGTACATTTAAACCTGTGTTAGGTTTATTTGAGTAATGCGCATGCGTGAGCGGCAAATTCAGGCACTTACGCATGCCGCTCCACTACGCTGGCAAAATATTGGTAAATACCAAGCAGCGTAGCTGCCTTTGCGCGACTTGAAGCGGCGCACGTGAATGCCCGAATCGTTTTCAGCTTACGCTGACCATGAAGGGGAACTCTGTGCCAAATAAAAAAAAAGAGATTTTTTAATACAGCTTACCTGTAAAATCTTTTTCTTGGAGTACATCACGGGACACAGAGCAGCATATTCATTACTATATGGGTTATATGGAGTACCTTCAGGTGTGGACACTGGCAATCTCAAACAGGAAGTCCCCTCCCTATATAACCCCCTCCCATAGAGGAAGTACCTCAGTTTTGTAGCAAGCAGTATGCCTCCCAAAAATGTTCCCCAAAAGAGGAGTGGGAGCTCTGTGTCCCGTGATGTACTCCAAGAAAAAGATTTTACAGGTAAGCTGTATTAAAAAATCTCTTTTTCTTTCTCGTACATCACGGGACACAGAGCAGCATATTCATTACTATATGGGATGTCCGAAAGCAGTGCTTTAATGAGGGGAGGGAGACATCTTCCAAAAAAGGATTTAATTTAGAGGTATACTCAAATACTAATAAATCCAACTTAGACAAGAAATGTAAATCTCAAATCTAAATCAAGGGAGCCTCCTCAGATCCTGAGGAGCTTGAATCGCGGCCTGTAGTACTGCCTGCCCAAATACTGTATCCGCATTCCTTCTTACGTCCAATTGATAAAAAATTTGTAAACATGTGGACTGACGACCACGTTGCTGCCTTGCATATTCGAGCCATAGAGATCTGATGATGTGCTGCCCAGGAGGTGCCCATGGCCCTGGTAGAATACCGACAAAGGAGGAGGCAACCTCTTCAAACCGCAGGCCTGAACGATTAATTGTTTAATCCATCTTGCGATGGTGGATCAAGCAGCTGCCTGACCCATCTTGGGCCCTTCCGGTAAAACGAACACCACATCTGTTTTCCGAACCTTCTCTGTAGCTTTAAGATAGGCCTTTATGGCCCTGACAATATCCAACGTATGCAGCAACCCCTCCTTTCTAGAGGTGGGTTTTGGAAAGAAGGATGGAAGTACCACATCCTGGTTCAAGTGGAAACTGGATATAACCTTTGGTAGAAAGGAAGGATGAGGACGGAAACCCGCCCTATCCTTATGTAAAATGAGATATGGTTCCTTACAAGATAAGGCTGCCAATTCCGATACTCTCCTGGCCGAAACTATGGCGATCAGAAATACCGACTTTCTAGTCAGTAAAACCAAAGGTACCTCAGCCAACGGCTCAAAGGGTTGTTTCTGTAGAGTTGACAGAACAAGATTTAAGTCCCATGGACAAAGTGGTGATTTGACCGGAGGATTAACACGTAAGACTCCCTGTATGAAGATCTTAACCAGCGAGTGGGCGGCCAGCGGCCTCTGAAACCACACTGATAAGGCTGAAATCTGTCCCTAGATCGTGCTTAATGCCAGGCCTTTATCCACTCCTAGCTGGAGAAAACTTAATACTCTATCAATGGTATACTTGCGGGAAAACCATCTCTTAGACTCACACCAGCCTACGTAGGCCCTCCAAACCCTGTGACAAATTACCCTGGAGGCCGGCTTTCTAGCCTTAATGAGGGTAAGGATTACCTGCCTAGACAGACCTCTACCCCTGAGAATCAGGGATTCAGCCGCCAGGCCGTCAAATTTAGACGCCGTAATGCAGGGTGGAGGATCGGGCCTTGTGAGAGTAGGTCTGGCCATAGAGGAAGAGTCCAAGGGCCTCCCGCTGCCAATTTCAGGACTAGTGAGTACCATGCCCTCCGGTACCAAGCTGGGGCTACCAGGATAACCGGCCTGTGCTATGATCCTGCGCAACAGGCGGGGTAGTAACTGCAGCGGGGGAAATGCATATAGAAGTTATGATTGATGCCAAGGGCAAACCAACGCATCGGTTCCACAGGCCATAGGGTCCCTCGTTCGAGACATGAACCTGTCTAGCTTCTTGTTGAATCCTGATGCCATGACGTCCACGTCTGGCACTCCCCACTTCTGGGAGATTGTCTGAAAGACCTGTGGATGCAGAGACCACTCTCCCAGCGACAGGGTTTGGCGACTTTAGGAAGTCCGCCTGCAGGTTGTCCACCCCGGGAATGAATATCGCCAATATGCAGGGTACATAAACCTCTGCCCACCGAAAAACCAAGCTCATCTCTCTCTGAGTGGCTTGACTCTTGGTTCCCCCTTGGTGGTTCACATATATGCCACTGCTGTGGCATTGTCTGAATGAATTTTCACCGAGGACCCCTGTAATCTGGATGTCTATGCCAGGAGGGCTAGCCGAGCCGCTCTGACCTCCCAGACATTGACGGGCAGCTGCCTCTCCGCCTCTGCCCAAGTTCCTTGGCGAGTGAACCCGTTCAAGACCGCTCTCCCGCCTTCCAGACCACTTGGCAGAAAGACTCCCCTTCAGAAAGTTCTGAGGGTTTAACCATCAGCATAGACTTCTGCCGGACCTTTAATGACGGCGTCAAAGGAAACTCCAAGGCCTTTGCTCCCTTACTCCAAGCTGCTAGAATTGCTGTCTGTAGGACGCGAATGTGGAAGCGTGCGGTACCGCCTCGAACATGGCCATTAGTTTGCCTAGTAATCGCATACATAGGCGAATAGTTGGTTCTCTTTTGCTTAGAACCAACTGAATCAATTTTTTGATAGCCTCGACCTTTACCAGGGGCAGGAACACCTTTTGTGGTGTCAGAAGTGGGATCTGAACCCATGCCTCCAGCCGAGACTGCGACCTGAACGCAGCGCCTTAGACCGCTCGGCCACCCTGACCGTGTTCTGTGTCTAATCTCATGCCGAGATATTCCAACTGCTTTGTAGGTTGAAATGCAGATTTTTCCCCGGTTTAGGACCCAGCCGAACCTCTCGAGGTACTGAACCATGAGGGCTACTGCGCATTCCAGCCAAGGAAGCGAGTGATCTATGATTAAGAGGTCGTCCAGGTATGCTAGGACCGAGACCCCTTGGATCCTTAGATTGACTAGAATTGGAGCTAGGACCTTCTTGAATACCCGGGTGCCGTAGCCAGCCCGAAGGGGAGCGCCACGAATTGGAAGTGACGCTGTATCACTGTGAAGCGTAAAAAATCTTTGATGTGGCTGAAAGATTGGTACATGAAGGTAACCATCCTTTATGTCTATAGAAGCCAGAAAGTCGTCCTTCTGGAGTGTGGCGACTGCTGACCGAACGGATTCCATCCGGAAAGAGCGAACCCTTAGGTCAGCATTTAAACCTTTAGGTCCAAAATTGGTCTGACATCGCCAATGGGCTTTGGTATGACAAACAGATTGGAATAGAAACCTAGCCCCCTGTTTTTGGGCTGGTACCTCTACCATTATGCCCTGGTAAGCAGATGTCCAATGCCGCCCGCATTGAGGCCTTCCTTGTGGAGGAACCTTAGAAATTCTAATCTGTAGCCTGTGGCCACAGATGATCGGACCCCCTCTGTCGGGGATCGATACCATGGCCTCTTGCCCCCAGAGGCCTGTCCTTGCGATCCATTGTTAAAAGTTTGATCGCGCAGGAGGCCTGATACTGCCTGGAATTTGAGGGCCCCGGAACAGGGAGGAGCTGCCTTTTAAACGCAGGACCCCGAACTCCTTTTGACTGGTAAAAGGGGTACTTTTGCCACTTGAAACAGTCTGAATGTATTTATCCAGATCTTTCCATGGAAGGGAAAACCTGCCAGTAGTCTTTTGCATGGGGCTCGGCCGCCCAGTTCTTCAACCATAAGAGCCTTCTCATATGCACTAAAAATAGTGACAAACGAGACGCCTGCTGGATGGAGTCTTTTATAGCCTCTACGGCAAAGCACAGAGCTCTGGGAATATCCAATAACTCCTCTGCCTATTGGGCAGGGATGTCTTTAAGCATCTGTTTTGTCTGGTCCTTTAACGCCTGACAAACTCCAATTGCAGCCACTGCTACCTGTACCACTGCTCCTGCCGTAGCAAAGGATGCTTGAAAAAGTGTCTCTAAACGTTTATCGACCGGGACCTTAAACATTTGTATGTTTTCCCCCGGGCCATTTAATGATTTATTCACACATGAGATGGCTGCGTCCACAGTTGGGAGCGCCCATTTCTTAGAAAAATTTCTCTTCCATAGGATAAATAACAGAAAACCTTCCAGGCGGTCTCCCATCCAGGCACTAACCAGGCCCGACCCTGCTTAGCCTCCGAGATCAGACGAGATCGGGCGCTTTCAGGGTGATGTGGCCGTAGGCTTTAGGCGGCAGAAAAAATTCTGTCCGGTCGTCCCAATCCTGGAAAAACCAATTCCTCTAACAGAGGATGGACCGGAAAAGCTGCGTTGCTTAAAGGCGCTTTAAAAGAACCCAAAGAGGATACCGCAGGAACCTGAGGCTCTGAAAATGGCAAATTAAATGCCGAGCGGACCATGTCTGTCAAAGACTGGACCCACAGACTCTCCGTCTGGGAGGCTGAAAACGATTCTTCAGTGGTAGATCCTTCCTCTAGGTTCTGGTCCAACCGATCCTCCTGAATCTCAGCATCCGAGGATACACCTTTTGGCGATGGGGATCTAGTCCGCTTCTTGCCAGAAAAAGAGCCAGCGATCATAGCTGTTAACTTTTTTTTTTTTTTTCTCTAGCCCCCCTAGGGTGACGGCTAGCATCTCCTCTGTGATAACACAGGGTTGGGCCGATCTGGGCCAGCCTCAGCACCAGACCCCTTTAATGGCTTATCCAAGGTGACCCCTATAGGAATAACCTGTGGGGAAAGTATTGGCATATCATCAGAACCAGAGGAGGAACCCCTTTGTCTTTGCCTTTTTTTTTTTTTGTGTTTTGATCCTGAACCTTTGGAAGCCATAATACAAAACCGAGGGACTCCACCTACAACAACAGACTGTTATAGCCAGGAGTACAAAAAAATAAGGTTTAGGGGACAATAGGATCACTAATGCCCAAAAACGGTGGGGCTCAGTATGTTTTCCTTTATAATATTATTGTTTTTCACAACATACAGCCCCACCCCCAACATGTTTGCCAGCATTCAACCTGTTGCCAAGGGGATTTTTGGCTTAACAAAAAGTATTGGAGCTGACTCCAGCATGTAGTACACCTTCTCGCCACCGGGAGTCACTGTGCTGCCAGCTCTGCGTCCTCTCTCTTCCAGCTCAGCTTTGAACTGAGCTAAGATTGCGCCTGCTGTGTATAACAGCAATTGAAGGCACGCCCACTCTACACTGCAGTCACGCTCCCCCCCCCCCCCCCCCCCCCCTCCCGAACGGCGCGGACATTTTTCTATATGCATGCGCGCGTGCGCGACTGTCGGGGGAGGAGACGCACTCTGGAGCCCAGGAATGCAGGCTGGAGGACGCATCAGACGGCAGATTTGAATCCCGGCTAGGTAAGGCTTAAAACAGGCCCCTAAGGAGTCCCTTTAGCCTAGAGACAGATCTCTTCTTTTAAAAAAAAAAAAAAAAAAAAACCTTCAACCAGCGAGCAGCAGGTAGCTAGCAAACATACCTAGATAGGTAGGGGGATCAAGTGATGGGGGGGGACATTTCAGGCCATCCTGTCCATCAGACATAGTGACCATGGTGCCAATGCAGAGCATACTCAGGCTACCCCCCTTAAGATCTCCCCTGGAGAGCCTGCTGTCGAACCAAGTCCCGCAGGCTCCCCTCTTACCTGCTCCATGCCGCAGGACGTTTGCAAAACGGTCCAATCTTCTCCCATCTCCGTGGGTAGCATAGTAGACCTTCAGGCACTGGGGTCCTGGAAGGAACCGACTGTCCTGGACCTATACAGCACCCTGGCAAACAGGATCTTTTGGTTTAGAAAACACCAAGTCCTGGGCCCAGGGTCCAGCCCTCTAGAGAGGAGCATTATAGGCAAAACCCCACGGTTTGGGGCCCGGGTACTGTCCACTTTGGCACTGAGGCTCTTTGGACAGATCCGGTTAGCCCGCCTTAATCCCAAGGATGTGGAGGCAAAGCTATTCTGTGACCAACACCTAAGACACTGGCGAAAAAACTGAGGTACTTCCTCTATGGGAGGGGGTTATATAGGGAGGGGACTTCCTGTTTGAGATTGCCAGTGTCCACACCTGAAGGTACTCCATATAACCCATATAGTAATGAATATGCTGCTCTGTGTCCCGTGATGTACGAGAAAGAAAAAAAAAAGTGTGGGTTCCCCTTCAGGAGCATATTAGACCCTTAAGTTTACTATGGATCGTTAAAAAACCACACTACACAGATTTTTGAAGTAATTTATTAATCTTCTGCCGCCCCCCTCTCTTTCTTCTTTAAGCTCTTTTACAAATGGGAGGGTAGGCCCGGTCTTCTGCGGGGGGGTGGTGGTCTTCTCTGTTCCTCTTCTGCCAGGCCCGGTCTTCTCCGCTGTCTTCTGCGGGCAGCGGGCTGCCGTCTTCTTTGTTCCTTTTTCTGCCGGGCCCTGTCTTCTACCGGTCTCCACCGCGGGGGCCCGGTCTGCTCTCTTCCCTCTTTTGCCGGGCCCGGGCTTCTCTGCTATCTTCTCTGTTCCCTCTTCTGCCAGGCTCCACCACGGGGGCCGGGTCTTCTCCGCTGTCTTGTTCCGTCTTCTCTTCCAGCGATGTTGACACGACAATGCTGTAATGCTGTCTGAGCGTTGGGCAACGACTTATATAGGCATGGGGCGTGGTCACCGGGTGACGCCAACCGGCAACCCCACCCTTTGTTACATCACATTCCCATCATGCCCCGGGAATGTCAATAAGACCCCACATCTGTCCTTCAGGCTGGGAAGCATGAGATCTCATGCTTTCAGTTGCGATTGCAGCGTTGTTAATGTTTTTAAATCTCTATGCTCCTCATTCAGCGGCAGACGATTCGTTCTCTGGGCCTCCGATGGCACGGTAGAGCCTGGAGAAGCACCGGATGGCGGTGGGGGGGGGGGGGGATGTATCCGATCAAGTAGCGGAACTGCTGCTTCTGTTTTTCAAATTGTTTTAACTGACCAAGTTGTCCAGCAATAGTTGCAGTTAGAAGGCCGAGACAAAACATTTACAACTGACAAGAATGCTTTTATTTATGCAAAATCTCTATCCCAAAAGGAAAATAAATTATTGTTGTAACAGCTTAAAAAAACATTAGCTGGAGTTGGGATTTACATTGTTGGTCACTTATGTCAAGTCCACCTTAACCTACTGGTCAGTTTACACAACCCTCTCTACTGTTCGAGAATGCCACTTTATAAGGGTGGCCATGTTGCTTCTCAATATATACAGTGGAGGAGGAAAGTAGCCATCCTAAGACAGGAGGTGTGTTACTGGGTGATGACCATGTGAAAGAAAAAGCTTGTTTTTGGTTTAATTACACTTAAATAGTAAATTATAGTATATTGTGGTGTTTTCCAAACTATCCACAATATACTATTAAGTCTGAACACATTGACATCACAATGTGTATGTGGATGCTTGTAAGTGGCAGACATATTAGAATAGGGCACTGAAGGGTGTATATTGTTATGTACTAACAAAATGAATACATTTAGCAACAACCCATCAAACTTTTTGTACTATTCAGTGTACTGTATTTACTGAAATCTAAATAAAATGCTAACAAATATCAGTCTACAAAGTTTCTGGCTGGATACACTCCATTTATTGAGCCCATCATCAGAGACTGAATTTTGTTATAACCATTTCATCTATAAAAAGCTTGACAAAAAGGATAACACCACAAGTTGAGCTGTTACCCACTGAAACCAACCAGGTTTCGGCTGTAATCCTCTTGTAAAACAAATAAGGTATCTAATCAATCATTATAAGTAACAACTCCACTTGTGTTTCAGGTTTTCACACATAAAATATGTAGTCTGTAAACGGACTAGATAAATATGTATGCAATGCAAGACATTACATGACTTTGTTATCACCTTTCTTGAAACGACCTACCAAAATATACAATATATACAATTAGCAAACACCATTGCAACAGAAAACCCTACAATATAAACCCAAAACTTGTTTTTACAAAAGGCATAATGTCAGTTAAGCAGAGATCTGTTCAAATTGAGGAAATACCCCTCTCATCACCATAACAGGTTTACTTATTTAGCTTTTCATTGCTGTCTGTTCCAGTGACAGCTCAAAAATGTAGGATCTTCCTAGCAGTGACCCAAAAAGCTATACAAATCCGTAAAAAAAAAAAAGATATTAAAAAAAAATTCAAATAGGATTTTTGACCGGATAGTAATATGTTTTTGAATTCATATTGTAGACTGGGGATCTTTTTCATTCTGCCAAACGTTAACCTAAGGCCTCATTCACACTAAGGATCGTTCAGGTCCGCCTGTCAGTTTTGACGGCGGACCTAAACGGCAGCTCCATGCACCCCTATGGAGCGTCAGATGTCAGCGGAGACATGTCCGCTGACATCCGATCCGCTAAAAACAGACGTATGGGGGATACATCCCCATCCATCCATGCAGATTGGTGAAGGAATATATCCAGGTACTTTGGGGACTGAATAAACAATTCCTATACTCAAGAGTGATCTGTTTCTGCAGTATGCTGATGTGCCGTTTACCTCTCACAGTAATTGTGAGATCTGAGCCCTGGGTATTTTCTAAGGGTAAAGTACACTTTTGGAATATTGTGTAAATATGTAAAAGCCTTTTCATTACAGCAGTTTTCAATTTTAGTTACAGAGTATTTCTGTACTTCCTTCTTCCAGATTTCCTTTCTTCTCGGCCACTGAGGGTGAGCAGCAAATCGATTACATAACTAAGGGGTCCATTTATAAATTTTTTCCCACAAGATTCAAACCTTTTTCACCCACAATTTGCACATATCCCTCTGACTGGCATGGGCAGGTGGGTGGATGACCTCGCAATCATGGCTAATCAGAAGAGGCCTTGTCACAAATCTGCATAAGTTGTTTGATCCAACCTAGCCTTGTCACAAATCTGCATAAGTTGTTTGATCCAACCTAGTCATTTAAAGTAATCTCATTCCTGGAATTCTTTCAGCCCTGGTTCACACTGGGCTGCGGGAATGAAGCTGAACTCGCACGATTTCACTCCCGCTGGCAGTCCCGATTTCGTCCGATTTAAGAGACATCTGTGCAGGTTTCTGCACAGATGTCAATGTAAATTGCAACCCGAAATCGCAAACTTTTTGAAGTTGGTGCAGCGCCGCAGATGCGGTGTCACACCAATTAGGACGGTGTCATTGCCGGCAAATGCCGCCGATTTGACATGTGAAATCCTACCAGATCGTGTGAACCTGAGCTAAAGCAGATCTATGGTCAACATGTTAAATCATATATTAATTTCCACATTGAACTTTTTCTAGCTTACTCATATTAAAAGCAGTATTAAATTCAAAAGCCAACATTTATTATATTGCAGCTTTCCAATTCTGTTTTTCACAACACAAACTCTCTAGCAGAATGTACTAGTTTATATTGATGAGACAAACCACTTACAACTGCCAGGGGTGATTAAAATTAAAACCTTGATCCCAAAAACATCTATTTGCTTCGCCCTGAATCATTGGCTGCTCACATCACGGTTATCCCTAAACCTGACAAGGACCCAACCCTATGTAGCAGCTATAGACCCATCTCCCTTTTAAATGTTGACACTAAACTTTACGCCAAAGTAATAGCGAACAGACTGCTTCCCCTTTTACCTAAATGGGTCTCGGCTGATCAGACCGGTTTCATTCCAAATAGAGAGGCGAGAGATAATTCCCTCCGTACTCTATCACTGATTCATTATGTGCGGAAATGTTCCCAGCCCACCCTTCTCCTCTCCACCGATGCTGAAAAAGCATTTGATAGAGTGGACTGGGAATACCTTAAAACTACTCTTTGTTATTTTGGCCTTGGCCCTAAGATGTCTTCTCGTATCTTCTCCCTTTACTCCAACCCTACCGCACAAGTGCGTATTAATGGTTCCTTAAGTGACCCATTTACGCTACGCAACGGAACCAGACAAGGTTGTCCTTTATCCCCCTTGTTATTTGCTATTTCCCTTGAGCCCTTTTTGGCTACTGTTAGGAGTAACAGGGGAATTCATGGTGTCCAGATCGGCACTGGAATACATAAATACGCAGCCTATGCGGATGATATTTTATTCTTTATCCAACAGCCAGGTGTTTCACTGCCGAATCTGATGTCTGAATTCTCCTCATTCCAAGATCTCTCTAACTTTAAGATTAATCTTTCAAAATCCGAAATCTTAAATATAACAGTTCCCCAACGAATAGCTGATCAGCTGATACCCCTATTTCCCCTTCGCTGGGTTCCATCACGCATGAAATATCTTGGCATTTATTTGACTCCCAACCTCCATTCCCTCTTTAGGCATAATTATATTCCTCTTCTAAATGCTATTAAGGATGACCTCCGTAAGTGGTCCTCCCTCACTCATTCTTGGTTGGGTAAGGTCAGCATAATAAAAATGAACGTACTCCCCCGTATTCTTTTTTTGTTACAAATGATTCCCTTGAAGATCCCGATAGTTTTTTTTACCCTTTTACAAACCATGGTCTCTCGCTTTATATGGAGGGATGGGCGTCCCAGGGTTTCTAGAGAGACTCTTTTCAGATCCAAATGTTCAGGGGGCCTGGCTTTACCTAATTTTAAAACTTACTATCAAGCAGTTATATTAGCACGGATTGCGGACTGGAAATATGCCTCCGCCTCCAAATTATGGGTCCAATTGGAACATTCTCTATCTGGCTCTGATCTCTCTCTAACCCCTTGGATCCCACGCTCTTTTAGAGATTTATCCCTTATCACCTCACCTCTCACCTTATCCTCCCTACAAATTTGGGATGATCTACACAAGAAATTCACGTGGTCCTACAATTCCCCATTAACTCCCTTGATGTCTCACAGATACTTCGCCCCGGGTCTCCTTGACTCAGGTTTTCAGACATGGTCACCGGGCGGCCCTCTCCTACTGTACCATGTGGTTTCCTCCAATTGTCTTAGGCCCCTTTCTGAGATTCTGGGTCATAACTCACCCTCGTTCTTAGATAAATGGAGATACAAGCAATTGAGTAGTTTTTTCCATACATTACCACGTCCCTTAAGAGGTATCCCAGATCTCAACAGCATAGAACAGATTCTCCTGCCTAGGGACCCTCCTATACGCTCTATCTCCCAATTTTACAAAGCTCTCTTGGACTTACAATCTCCTCTGTATCCAGAATATCTATCCCGGTGGGAGAAGGATTTGGAAACTACTATTACTGATAGACAAAAGGATAAGATGCTCAAGCTTACACATGTCTCTTCCCTGGCTTCTTCCATGACTGAATCTAACTTCAAGCTCCTTACTAGATGGCACCACACCCCTGCCAAGCTTCACTGTATGTTTCCTAGTAATTCTCCACTCTGTTGGAGGAACTGCGGTCAAATTGCAACCCATGCCCATATTTGGTGGTCTTGTCCCCTCATTCGCCCTTTCTGGACAGAAGTTTTGAACTTGATATTCCAGATCACCGAGGTACAAATCCCCCTTGAACCGTGGACGGTTCTTTTTCACGCCACCTCTAGATCCATTGGCAAATATAAACGCTCAATCATCCCACACCTTCTTAATGCGGCCAAAGCTATTATCCCTCGTCTTTGGGGTCAACCTGAAACTCCTTCCATTAAAACATGGCTGCAAAAGATTTCTGAGGTTAGCCTCATGGAAGAACTCACTCACATTGCAAGAGACACCAGCGAACAACACTCCTTAATATGGGCGTCCTGGTCTTCATTTATCTCTACACAGTGCTATTTAGATATCATTTCCTCACCCCCCTTACAGGCCTGAAACCACATGAGGTTGTTTTTCACCATATTGGGACCTTTTTTCCCACTCTTTGATGTGGTTCCCCCTTGTTCTTGATATCTTCCTAAATAGTTTAGCGATATGCTTGATACAATGACCATGTGTTCCGGCCTTCCCCCCTTCCCCTCCCTGCTTTTTCTCCCTCTATCCCTTTCATACCCTTTTCTCCATTTTTTTATTCTTTTTTCCTCTGCTCTCTTGCCTCGTGTCTTTCCCTTTATTAATAGACACTTGAAATGTTTGTGCTCTCTATGTTGCACCATTTGTCTTATTTCCCAATTTATTACTCTGTATTGATGCTTCTTTAAAGAGTTGTTTTACTTTTATTGTGTTGTCTATTTCTGCCAATAAAAATATATTAAACAAAAAAAAAAAAAAAAACATCTATTTGCTGTAACTGATAATAAAATGTGATCTGGAGTTTGGCTTCAATTTGTTAGTGGTTCTAAATCTGCCCAATACATTTAACACCCCAACCCCCCCCAGCCCCAGACTGACAATGCGGCTATCTGCTGTGCATCCTGTGCTCATTCTTACAGAGTTGTCTCTCACCAACACAGGAGGTGTGTTACTGGCCAGAAAACAGAGGGAAAAAGATGGTAAATGTTAGGGTTGTCCCGATACCAGTATCGGCATCGGGACCGATACTGAGTATTTGCGGGAGTACTTGTACTCCCGCAAATGCCCCCGATGCCTCATCTGATACTATACCCCCACTGCCCCTGGCCGCAGCAACGAAAGCCGCCGCCGCATACCGCAACAACGCCGTCGCCTGGTTAAACAGCGTGCAGAGAACATTACAGCTTTCATTTGAATAGCTGTAGTTTTTCCCGCCGCGTATAGACACTCCCCCCTGCTCGGGATTGGACGGGTGAACTGTCCAATCCCGAGCAAGGGGGAGTGTCTATACGTAGCGCAGCGGGGAACACTACAGCTATTCAAATGAAAGTTGTGATGTTCCCCACACGCTGATTAACCATGCGACGGCATCTAGGTATGGGGTGACATGGCTGTATATATGGGGGACATGGCTGGATATATGGGGGACATGGCTGGATATATGGGGGACATGGCTGGATATATGGGGGACATGGCTGGATATATGGGGGACATGGCTGGATATAGGGGGGACATGGCTGGATATAGGGGGGACATGGCTGGATATATGGGGGACATGGCTGCATATGTGGGGGGGACATGGCTGCATATGTGGGGGAACACGGCTGGATATGTGGGGGACATTGCTGTATATGTGGAGGGACATTGCTGTATATGTGGGGGGACATGGCTGCATATGTGGGGGACATGGCTGCATTTGGGGACACATTTAAAAGAAAAGTATCGGTACTTGTACTCCGTCCTAAAAAAGTGGTATCGAGACAACCCTAGTAAAAATAAAACTGATGCAGTCATCACATCTAATGATTGGTAAGCTGAAATACAATACATTTTTGGGCTTAACCACTTTCCGTCTCTAGGTCATTTATAAATGGCCTAATGTTGACGTGGTTATACCAGGATTATAACTGCAGCTACAGTCACGATGCCGGTATCAGTTTTTAGAACTGGTGATTCTCTTTCTAGTAAAAGTAGGCAGAGCCAATATACAGCCCCTGGATTATATTTAAAGGTGGTTCCCCCCTCCACCACTGCCTCTACTGGGCTCTCCTGTCCAATCATGATGTGACTAGAAGCATCCAGTTCGGAAATGATGTTGTTTCTCTCACTATGTGATGTCAGAAGTGAATGAATAAATGAATGAAAAACTTATATAGCGCGACACATGCGAACTAAATCGCCTCTGGGCGCTTGTTGTTCCAGTATCTCATAACCTCCAAAAAGCAGAGTTTTAATCGGTCTTCTGAAGGTTAGGTGGTTTTCCTCCAACCGAATGCTGGTTGGTAAAGCGTTCCATAGTCTAGGACCTTGGAAAGCAAACCTTCTTTCTCCTTTGGACTTGAATCTGGCTTTGGGTACTTTGACCAAATTTTGGTCAGTGGATCGCAGAACGCGATTGGGATTGTGGGCTTCTATTTTATTGCAAAGATATTGCGGGGCTTTTCCATGGATGCATTTATGTGTCAGACAGAGTGCTTTAAAATCAATTCTGTCCTTTACTGGCAACCAGTGAAGGGATCTCAGAGAAGGTGAGATTGATTCCCAGGGTTTTTTCCCAGTCACAAGTCTGGTGGCCGTATTTTGGACGACTTGCAGCCGAGTGATTTGGTACTTAGGGAGTCCGAGGTAAAGGGCATTTGCATAGTCCAGTCTGGAGTTCACAATTGTTACTACCACGACTGCTACGTTTTCTTTGGGAATGAATGGAATAAGTCTGCGTAGTAGGCGCAGCAGATCCACTGACTACTGACCCTATTTGTGCGTCCATTGTCATGTGGGTGTCAAAAATGACCACGAGACTTTTGACTTTGGCGCTAGGGGTGATGATCTGGCCCAGAATGGGTGGAGGTGTCCAGGTTGTTGCCAGTTGACTCTTGCGACTGGCATGAAACAGAAGAAGTTCTGTTTTGGAATTGTTGAGTTTGAGATAAATCTTAGTCATCCACTTTTCTATTGAAGAGAGACAATTCTCTAAACTGAGATGATGATCCTTTCTATTGCAGATGTGAAAATACAGTTGCATGTCGTCTGCGTATGAGTGATAAAGTAGTTGTTGACTACTGATGATTTTAAAGAGAGGACGAAGATAGATGTTAAAGAGCACCGGTGACAGGGGTGAGCCTTGGGGGACTCCACATGACACTGCGTTTTTCAGAAGTGAACGGTCCCAATTTCACTGTTTGTGATCGGTTTCCCAAAAAGGAGGAAAACCATGGTAAATCATCTTCTGTGACTCTGGCTACCTCAGCCAGCCGAGTCAGTAACAGTTTGTGGTCTACCGTGTCAAAGACTGCGCTTAGGTCCAGCAGAACCAGGAGACAAGATTCTCCTTCGTCTGCGGCCTCAAAAACGTCATCCCATATTTTGAGCAGTGCTGTTTCTGTCCCACGTCCGGGGAAGAATCCCGATTGCAATGGATCAAGAAGGTTGTGGGTATCTAGATGCTGTTGCAGCTGTTGTACCACTAGTTTCTCCATTACCTTGGAGAAAACGTTTAGCATTGTTATGGGACGGCGGTGCGTTGGGTCTTTGGGATCCAGGGTAGGTTTCTTCAAGATGGGCTGGATTGTGCCCTCTTTCAGCAGGGGGGGCACTATGCCTTCCTTAAATGACTGGTTTATAAGCTGCGTGATGGGAGGTGCCAGGATATCGGCACATTCCTTTAGCAGTTAAGTGGGGATGATCTCATTAGGCGATGTGCTGTTACGCAAAGCACCGATGATATTTTCTGTGGCATCGATGGACATGGGTTCCAGAGTGAACTTTGTTGGCTGTAGAAAGTTTCTCTGGGTGTTGTGTGGTTGATCAGGGGTATTGTTTTGCGGAATGCTTTCCCAGATTCTCTCAATTTTATTGATGAAGAAATCCGACAATTCATTGCAAAATTATTGGGCATCTGAGTTGGGGGCTTCAAGACAGCCTGGATTCATGGTCTGCGTGACCAGCTTGAAGAGTTCACGGGGGGGAGATTTAGGGCGCTGACGATAGCCTTGGAAAAATAATTTTTCTTGGCTTTGAAGATTTCTATGTGGTATTTTCTTGTTGCTACTTTGTAGATGGAGAGGTTCTCCTCAGAAGCGTTTCTTTTCCAGGCAGCTTCTGCCCTTCTACGCTCTTGCTTCAGTAGCGACAGCTGGTTGTTGAACCAGCCGGCCTTGTTTTTCCGGGTAAGGGTTTGCGTTTTGGTGCTACTAAGTCGGCTGACTGTAGGAGGGCTGCATTTATGGCATCCAGTGTATCTGAGGCAGTTTGATCTGGTTGAATTGTTTTAAGTTTATTTCCCAAGGTAGATTTGAAGAGTTCCGAATGGAGCTTCTTCTGAGATCTAGTACAGTGTGTTGTCAAGGATTTCATCATTTCAAATTTTGGTCTCATGTAAACAAGACATTACTAGCTTATAAAACCATCGGATCATATTGATACTTTGGAGGCCAGAGGTGAGGTCTGGGGTCTAATAGGTTCCAGAGCCCTCCTTAAAGAGGACCTGGCACGTCCCATGCCATGTTCATGTTTTTTTTTTTTTTTTAAAGCGATTGTAAAGTTTTTTTTTGCTTTTTTTAACCGCTTGCCGACCAGCCGCTGCAGTTTTACGGCGGCAGGTCGGCTCTGCTGGACGAGATCACGTATATATCTACGTCATCTCGCCGAGCAGCCAATAGGGGCGGCGCGCCCCCCGCTCGCCCCTGACGCCGACGCGTGCCCCTGGCTCGTTACAGAGCGAGAACCGGTAGCTGCGTGTGTAAACACACAGCTCCCGGTCCTGTCAGGGGGAGAAATGCCCGATTGTCTGTCCATGCAATGTATGAACAGCAATCAGTCATTTCCCCAAGTCAGTCTCACCCCCCCTTCAGTTAGAACACACACAGGGAACATAATTAACCCCTTCACTGCCAGTGGCATTTTTATAGCACTGATCGCTATAAAAATGCTAATGGTCCCAAAAATGTGTCCGCCATAAGGTCGCAGTACCGATAAAAATCGATGATCGCCGCCATTACTAGTAAAATAAAAATATTAATAAAAATGCCATAAAACTATCCCCTATTTTGTAGATGCTATAATTTTTGCGCAAACCAATCAATAAACGCTTATTGCGATATTTTTTTTACCATAAATATGTAGAAGAATACGTATCGGCCTAAACTGAGGATTTTTTTATATTTATATTTGAGGATATGTATTATAGCAAAAAGTAAAAAAAAATATTCATTATTTTTGTTTATAGCGCAAAACATAAAAACCGCAGAGGTGATCAAATGCCACCAAAAGAAAGCTCTATTTGTGGGAAAAAAAAGGATGCCAATTTTGTTCGTGAGCCACATCGCACGACCGTGCAATTGTCCGTTTAATCGACAGTGCCGAATTGCAAAAGTTGACCCGGTCATTGACCAGCAATATGGTCCAGGGCTGAAGTGGTTAAAAAATAAAACAGTAAAGTCAGCCCAATTTTTGGGAATGATGTGAAAGATGATGTTACACCGAGTAAATAGATACCTAACTTGTCACGCTTTAATATTGCACACACTCATAGAATGGCGCCAATCTTCGGGAGTTAAAAATCTCCATAGGCGACGCTTGATTTTTTTTTTTTAAAGGTAACCAATTTAGAGTTATAGAGAAGGTCTAGTGCTAAAATTATTGCCATCACTCTAACGCACGCGTCAATACCTCATATGTGGTTTGAACAGTGTTTACATATGTGGGCGGGACTTACCGGTACATGCATGTTCACTTCTGAGTGTGAGTTACTAGGGACAGGGGGGTTTTAATTTAATTTAATTTTTTTTTGCACTTTTTTGTTCCTTTTTTTTTATCACTTGTATTCCTATTACAAGGAACGTAAACATCCCTTGCAATAGGAATAGTGTGTGACAGGTCCTCTTAATGGAGAGAGGTGGGGTTAATAAGACCCCACATCTGTCCTTCAGGCTGGAAAGGACAAACATAAACAAAGCTGCAATCGCGGCTGAAAGCATGAGATCAGTGTTTTTTTTTCCCCCCGATCTCATGCTTCAGCCGCGATTGCAGCTTTGTTTGTTTTTAAATCTCTATGCGCCTCATTCGGCGGCGGACAATTCGTTCTGCGGGCCTCCGATGGCACGGGAGAGCCTGGAGAAGCACCGGATGGCGGTGGGTGGGGGATGTCCACTGCCTCTGCCTGTAAGAACGATCAAGTGTCGGAACTGCCGCTATGATTGTTCTTATGGTGCGAACAATCGCCGACTGTAAAAAACGATATGAGGATATGACATCCTACAGTACGGAAGTGGTTAAAATTTGCCTTGGAATCAGGGCTGGTGCTACCACTAGGCCTAGGGCGCACTAGAGAGAGGTGGTGGCACTAGCACCCAGGGCGCCTGGCTACCGTGTGATCCTACTTCCTCTCAGCAACTAACTCAACAGGCAGCCTCTCCACTATAGAGTCCCTCCGTACAGTGTTAGAGGTGCTGGCACAGCAGCAATGGAGGATGGAAATAAAACATCCCCTGATCATCGCAGTGCCACTAGCAGTGAGTGTGACCTGTCTGTGTACCTGCGGTCACATTGTTACCGTCCACCACCAGTCTGCCTCTGATTTACCGCTCCGCTACAGCCAGCCAGCTCTACCTCTGAGCCTCTGCCTTCCTGCCCAGTCCTGCCTGTGCCCATATGTCGCATGTCTCCCCCCCCCCCTCCATCATGGAGGCCGCTCTCTCTCCTGTGTGTTTCCTATTGCGGCAGCCAGCGCACGCTGAAAGTACAATAACGGCGGCAGGTACTGTATGTCCCTTAGGTGGGACCTGGGCCCCCATACCCATTTTAAGGCCAATTACTATAAGATAAGCCAGCCAAGTGGGGTCTAGCAAAATAAAAAAAAAGTCAATTCCCATAGACTGCAATAGTATTTATGGTATAACTTTTGCTCATGTTAGGCTCTTTGTTTGCCCACCCGGACCAGGGGATGTTTGTCCCATCTCTAATTTTGTAGCATCCTGGATGATGTGATTCATTTTGGACAGGGCTTTGCCTTTGCATTTCTGGTGATCTGAGCATGCCCAGGGACTTAGATTTTTTGATGTTGCTTTTTGTGTGTGATCAGCACTTGGATGTTTCTGAGCATGCTCATAGAGCGTGTTTTTTGGGTTAGTAATTTAAGGCGTACCCACTTTAAAGTTCAGTCTCTACATTGGGTGAACTTGTGTGTTGTGTGTTTCATGGGCTCTGCATGTGTTTTTCAATTGCCTCATTAGCACACAAGCCTATGTTATATAAAGCTTGCATAGAGCAGTTATTACCTGCCCTGAAAAGAGGCCAGACTGTGTGTGGGGCCAGCTGGCAAGATTATATGTGTGTGTCCTTATTGAATGTCTTTGCATAACAGATATATTTTTGATCAAGGGTTTGTTGACTGGTTTATTTATTTTGGGTGGGGGCTATCTTCGCCTGAAATATTTGTGAGGTTGTCAATGCATGTTGTTTTTAGGGTGTTTACTTTGATGTATTTGTCTGTGCTGCATGATTTTGCTAAATATTTCTCAAGATGTTGTGACAACTTAATGTTGCAATCCTTAATAGATGTCTGGGTCTATTTATCCTGTTTCCAAAGCATAAACTATATTCTGTTTACTGTCTCAAATGAACCTATGTTTATTTTTATTTTTTATATTTACTGTTGTTTGATTTTTTTGTTTGTTTTTTTTTCTTTCCTTGTTTTGTTGACCAATAAAATTACTTTCAAATTTTGAAGTTTGTTTTTTGTTACTTTTTCATGCTACAGATTTTTACAGCTGCAGCTGAAAAAGGGTGATTGGCCTAACAAAACAGGTGTGATTTTTGTCTCGAAGCTCCTTTCCTGATGCGTATGCATGGATTGTTTGCTGCCATGTATAATCACCAGGAAAGGAAAAATACAGAGTGGTAAGTATATATTTTTTCCTTTTTACTGCAGTGGTTCTCAGCCTCAGTCCTCAAGTACCCCCGACAGGACATGTTTTGTGGATTTATCCTATCAAGAATTGCTGTCCAGACTGTTTTTTAGGCCGGGTTCACACCAATGCGAATTGAGTGCGGGTTAAACCGCATTTAATTCGCAGAACATTTCTAAATACATTGTTTTCAATAAGTCTGGTTCACATATGTGCCATGCATTTGCTCTGCGCATTGCTGAAAAACGTGTGCGTTTTCTAGGCATTGCGGTGCGGCTCAGGTGCGAATTCAGGCCCATTATCTTCTATGGGTATGCATCTAATTCGCAGATGTGTTCATTTCTCTTCAGGATTTGTCTCATTCACCTCAATGCACTTCCCCCCTCCCCCTCCCCCCTCCCAAGTCTCCAAATTTGCAACTAAAACGGAGCTGATTTGCTGAACAGTTCTCTTATCTTTCTGCAGAGATAAGAGAGCTGAAAGTCACACTGCACAAGTGTGAATCCGGCCTTGATGAAGGAACACCTGCAAACATGGCCTGTTGGAGGGGGGGGGGGTCTTGGCGGAACAGGCTTGAAGTGCTGATTTACAGCACTGTGCTTAAATCTAGCGCAAGGCAATCCTATTCTAATTGTGGGTGTTTGAGGGAGGCCAAGTGAGTGTTAGAACCCCTGCTTGTGTTTTTTGGGTTGGGCTTTGTGTCCCTTTTCTTAAAATTGGCTTCACTTCCTGTCACACAGCTGAACAGGAAGTGAGGTTAAAACCCTACCAATGTCTTTTCTTGGGGACACACAGGTCAATCTAACTAGTGTCCCCATTAAGCAAATTGCACTCCAGCACTGCTGTGTACACCCCAAATGATTAGTTAGTTTTGGGTTTAGTAAAGGCAAAGCCACTCTGCAGTACAAGCGTATGCGCTGAAAATCTGAGGGGAAGCACTGATGATTTTAACATCCAATCATGTAGAAGCAAAGTTTATTTTTATTTTTTTCTTGCTTGTCTACTTGTAGTGCAAAGTGGATTTGCCTTTAATAAATGGACCCCAAAGTCCAAGATCCCTAAAAAGAGTGCAATATGTTTCGTACACAGGTACGTCATCAGGGGGGCCCCCCTGATGACGTACCTGTGTACGAAACATATGTCGGCGGCGACATCTGGCTCCCTCTTCTCGTAACAGACCACCTAGTGCCTCCAACTTTGACATCCAGCCGCACTTAGCGTTTGATGAGATCCCCAAATGGAGAGCTTTTGCTACGCTACAGTCCCAGTGCCAGGCAGGCACCCGCCATGGTAAGAGGCCATTTGGCTGTACATGCTATTTTTATTTATTTTTAATAAAGGTAATACACTATGATTTTTTCCGTATCTGTTTCCACCATCCTGTGAGCATTTTAGTTGCACCTATGGTCCCATTGTGATCCAGCTACGCCCCCAGTGTGAACAGGCACTTATCCTGTCCTGCTTTTCTGACCTACTTTTAAATTAGAGGTCTCACCGTCTGGTAAGAGCCTAGGATCTCCTTAGCACTTTGGGTGGAGCACATTATGCAGTGGTGAAGGAATCAGACTCATCCACAAATCAACTCCATATCTTTCAGGATGGACATGACCTCTTAACGAAAAGAAGGTCAATCTCGCTTTATGCAGGAATATGCCTACATTCATTTGGGAGGGTTCTTCACCAACAAGCAAGAGGATTCACTCCATAGGGATATACATAGAATAAATGGACAGAGAAAAAGCTCCCATAGTGCGATCAATTTAATTAAAACTGGAATAAAAAACAAACAGGCCAAGTGGCCACTTACATAAAACAGTGCCCTATCCCGGCACTGAGGCTGCAGGCAATCACAAACTGGGGGTCGAATACCGCAATCGCGTGAGATGACCTCGCTCAGATGTGTGGACATGCAGTAATTCCTCGTAGATACGTTGCTGTTTCCAATGCAATCATTCCTCGTGGATACGTAGTTGTATCAACTAGTACATTGCGAGTCTAATGAAGCAAAAGCCGGGAAGGAGGACAACGGGCATACACGTGACCAGGCTGCGCCAACCGACGTACGTTTCGTATAAGTAAAGTCTTCAGGGGTGCGTTACTCATACGAAACGATTGCAGTATTCGACCCCCAGTTTGTGATTGCCTGCAGCCTCAGTGCCGGGATAGGGCACTGTTTTATGTAAGTGGCCCCTTGGCCTGTTTGTTTTTTATTCCAGTTTTAATTAAATTGATCGCACTATGGGAGCTTTTTCTCTGTCCATTTATTCTATGTATATCCCTATGGAGTGAATCCTCTTGCTTGTTGGTGAAGAACCCTCCCAAATGAATGTAGGCATATTCCTGCATAAAGCGAGATTGACCTTCTTTTCGTTAAGAGGTCATATCCATCTGGTAAGCGCAAACTCTTTCTGAGCACGGTTGGGGTGATTCAATCTGCCTGGTGAAGGAGCTGTGGAATCTTATTGAAGAATCCTTTTGGTGTTTCTTTTTCTTCTTTTTGGATTTCAAGGACTGCACTGTTTGTCATTGCCAGAAAACTTTTTAGGACGCATTAGTTCTATCTTCTATCACTTGTATAGCACATTTTTGATATATTTATTCACTTTTTTATATACATTTGTTTGTGTATTCTATTGTGTTTTATATATCCCTCTACTACACATAATCACATTGTTTTTAGTTTTAGACTCACAAGTGTGTTTGTAGTTTATATATCAGGTATCCTACCAGAGCGCCCTCTATTACTTTCCTATCACATTGCATATTAGTTTATACTAATTTACACTCGAGGAGCAGCTTTATATATATATGTGTGTTTCATCTCAATATATATATATATATATATATATATATATATATATATATATATATATATATATATATATATATATACACCATTTTTGCAAAACTAATATTTTTTTTTCCACATTGAGCTATTGGCGCGGAAATTCCTCTTTTCATTTGTCCATATCTTTCAGTCACTGATCTACTTTGTGGCATTTATGGGACTTTACTCAAATATTTTCACACTGTGATTTATATTGCACATTATCCCCACCAATACTTATCTATTGAATATTATTGTTTTCTTCACTGGTGACCTATTTTTTGATATTGTTTTATGCAGTTAATTTGCCCAAAACTATCACATGGTATTTAAGTATGTTATGCACGTGTGTTGTTTAAAAGTACCCACCCACTTAGTTGATGTTGCACTATAATTATTGACAGGTGTTACACTTAATATATTCATTAGCACCCTCTATATCTTTTTATTTTCACTTTTTGCAGTAACTCACTGCACCACCGAGGAACAGCTCAATTATTTATATTTCTCACGTATAAATTAATTTATGTATTTTTCTGGTCAAAGCTCTAGGTAGCTTTACCAATTTTTTGGCGCGGAATTCACTCTTTTTTTCATTGGTAAGGTTTTACCCTCACTTTCTGCACGTAGATGCGCGACCACCGTGTATTGGATATGCACATATGTGGTACTCCGAAAGCGGTGGCCAGCACACAGGACATCATGCCCCTACAGGAAGTTGCCTGTACTGATGCTAAAGGTCTCTGAGGCAGGGATAATTCTTATTTGCAAATTAAGAAAATAGTTTATTTAACATTGGGTGGTGTTTGTGGGGGTCCCTAACACACATTCATACATATTAGCAATGCTGTATCATGGCCTATTGGCATGGTTATATTTTCTTAGCCCTCTCAATAAAATTATCAGAACTGTGTGCTTAAAGTAGAACTATAATCAACACTTTTTTTTTTCATTTTGGATAAAGTGAGGGAGGGAGGGTTATAGCCCCTGTCAGTTTATTTTGTACCATCCCTGTCCAACTGTGGAGATTTGCCTTCACTATGCAAAGTAAGGGAATTCATTGCCCCCCCCCCCCCAGAACTAGTGTGTGTGTGCCCCCCCTGAAAATTTCTGGACGGGTCATAAAAAAAACAGGGTGTGGCCTTGACAGGAAGGGGTGGGTCATTTTTCTATTATGAGGTGCAGAAGTTTAGTCAGGCCTAGGGCAGCACAAAATCTAAATATACTACTGCATATTAGGGCTTATTAGAGCAAGACAATAATTCTAGCCCTAGACGACCTCTGTATCTCTAAACTGGTAACCTTGTAAAAAAAATTCAAGAGTCGCCTATGGAGATTTTTAAGTCCTGAAGTTTGGAGCCATTCCATGAGTGTGTGCAATATTAAAGCATGACAAGTTGGGTATCTATTTACTCGGCGTAACATCGTGTTGTCCTGCTAAGATCTACTACTTATCTGCTCCGGGCCTGCTCTGCAATGTTTTTGTTTGATGTCATCAGGAGGCTGCCATCTCTTCCAGGTTCAGGCAAACGCTTCATAAATATGTGTTGCTAGGCCCACCGACTCCACCTTTAATAAATGGAAGATGCTCTGCACGTTAATTGTCCAAGTCGAGAAGAAAGATGTGTAGCGGGACTCAAACTTGTATACAAAACAAAAAAAGAGATATGTATGTAGAGGAGCAGGGGAGGGTTAGAGAGGAGGAAATTTATTTTTTAAGGGTGAAGATACTTCTCTCAAATGTTGTTGGGCTATTTTCTCTCATGATAGAATGTTCCTAGGCTGTTTTCTCCTAGGGTCAAATGTTCTTGGAATACGTTAAGTACATTCTTTTTTTTTACAAAATTATTTTATTTTTTTCAACAGTACAATAAATACAACATGCAGTACCCATACAGACATACAACATAAATGGTCTCAATAAGTACCCCTTACAAAAAAGAAAAGAAAAAGGAGACACCTTCTACCATTACTACTACTGGAATTTACCACCCCCGTTTTGAGCCCAGGCCTATACTTCCTGCGTGTTCTCAGGGGGGGATACAGGGAGAGGGCAGAGAAATTTGGAGAGGAGGGAGAGAGGGGAAGAGAGAGAGAAAAAAAAAAAACCAATATGATAGAAGGGGGATCAATTTCCCCTATATTGTTAAAGGAAAAAAAAAAGGCCAATATAATAGAAGAGGGATCAGATTCCCCTGTATTGTGAGAATAGAGAAAAAAAAAGTCTGTTTTAGGGGAAATAATTTCCCATTATTATGTATATACTACGTTGAGTACATTCAATTTAACAGCATTGGAACAAAAAATTGTTTGCTGTAACTGCTTAGAAAGTGTTATCTGGAGTTAAGCTTCAATTTGTTAGTGTATCTAAATCTGCTAGTACATCTAACACTCCCCTTACTGCAGATTAACGACACTGCTGTCCCCTGTGCTTCATCAATTGTGAAAGCACTCTAATACATCAGGTTTGTTACCGGTCAGATTACCAGGTGAAAACAGAGGAAAGAAAAAATAAAATAAGAAAATGAATTCAGGCACCACACCTAATGATTGGTAGGCTGCAATATATAAAATGTTTGGTTTAATTCTGCTTTAAAAACATTTGAAGTGCAATTATTTGTGACTGTTGTGCTAATGCTAAAACATCTGCACCTATTTTTTTTCCGAATAAACAGGGCATATAGACACTGCTTGCATAATTGTGTTATTAAACATTTTCTGAACTGCAAAAGGATGCTGTTACTTGTGTTTAAGACCTCTTGCACATCGGCATAATTTACTGCATACAGACTTTGCATATATGTGCATACATGCATATGTTTTTCTTCTTTTGCCAGTGTTGCAATTTACTTCTATATGCTTTTGCATATATACATACATTACCGCACTCTAACATATATATATATATATATATATATATATATATATATATATATATATATAATTGTTTATACGCCTCTGAACGCATCACTGCATTATGGATTTTTACATACGTACAGTAGCTACAGTATGTGTCCCATAGACATCAATAATCCTGTGTTGAGATTGTAGGGAAAAAAGTTCTACATGGCTACAAATGCTGCATTTTTCCACCCCTGTGCAAGCGGCCTAAAGAAATAACATTTGCATAAAATTGAAACTGACATATAGGTATGAAATTATAGTGTATTGTACTGAAGAGTGGAGAAAGTAATTTAGAATTGTGTTTGTGTGCTGTCACATGACCCAGCTCTTTCCCAGCCTGTCTATAGGAAAACTTTGTCAGCAGAAGGAGCTTTTAGTCCTCTGCTGATGGTCACATTTTCAAAACTTAAAAAAAAAAATACTGCTTTTGGGATGCAGAGTAAAAATACTGTATATACTCGATTATAAGCTGACTTTTTCAGCACATTTTTTTCTGCTGAAAAAGCCCCCCTTGGCTTATACTTGAGTGAAGGTCTCCTCTCTTGCTCTGTCAGCCTTAACTGTTCCGCGCCGTCCACTGTAACAAAGCCCCGCCGCTTCCTAGTCCGTGTACGGAACACTGATAACAATGCTGAGAAACTGAATCAGTGTCCCGTCTATCATGGATGAGAAGGAGACGGGGCTTTGTTACAGTGGACAGCGTGGACTTCCTATAATGTCTGTCTCAAGTGATTAATCCTGCATACAGCCCTGCTGAGAATCATCTGAGAGGGGGCAATGTACAAAGTGTAATCAGGTGCAAATCCCTTCCCTCCTCATCAAGACCGACACAGTGAATCAAGGGTACATGGGCACAGTGAGGCTGCATGTGGGCATTTGTTGACCCTCCCACCTACAGTAGCTACTGCATTTCCCACCCTAGGCTTATACTCGAGTTAATACGCTTTCCCATTTGTTTGTGGTAAAATTATGTGTCTCCGCTTATAGTCGGGTTGGCTTATACTCAAGTATATACGGTAATATCAATAAACTGTTTTAAATCGTCATACAAATATATTTTTTAAATCAAATATTTTATTATGTTTTGGCAATAACATGGTTTGTGCCAATTTCTGCCAGTCACAGGCTGTGTCTTGCCACTTAGCCTGTATCTTAGAATAACAGGGAAGTAAAGCCTCCATCAATCAAGATCGAATATCATACCCCCATTGTGTTTAGCTGGTTAGTGGACATGGAGGAGGGAGAGTGTGGAGTGTCATTTATCAGTGTGTATATATGCACATTTGTTATTTCTGTAGTTGCATGGGCTGCTCAAATGCGATAGGGAGGAAATGCTCAGGGTAGAAAATACCCTGAAAACTGAGCATGTGCACTAGCTGCCAGTGTTCTGCAAAATCCCCAACTGTGGCAACATGGACGGGGGGGTGGGGGGGGGGGACAGAGCAGCAGGATCAACCATGATTCGTTTTCACAGAAAAGGGATCCCATAGTCGATGAGTGAGTACAAACAGCATGTAATACAGCATTCATTGATAGTTTTTACTGATGTGCGCTTAATGAAACTTTAGGATTTTACATTCCTTTCTGACTCTCCCTCTTTCTCTCTTCATTCAGTGCCTTAACCGTGATGCAGCTGGAAATTTTGGCATTCAGTTCCTGGGCACAGTGGTGAGTAAATAATTTTGCTGGAAATACAACCATGCATACTTAGGTGTATGGTCTCTTGGTTAATTTTTAGATGCCAATTTGTAGTATAACTGTGTTTGAGTAGTTACACCTGGCAAAAACTCACTTATCCCTTGTACTAACTGTGCAGCAATGAATCATTAGAATTTGTGTTAAATGCATGCCTTACTTGCTCTGCATTTTTTCCCGGCAACTAACCTATATGAGATTGATCAACATCAAAAATGATTTTCCAAAACGTTTTTGTATAATCGTGAATTTATCTGGTTCATGCATGCAGAGCGCCATAAGCCAAGATCTCTGGCAAATCAATATACATCCATGTTACACAGTTTTATAAACTAGAAGGTGCTTACCTTTTATTTTCAATTTGTTGGATAAGATTTGACATCCTTAGAGAAAAACTTTTTTTTTTTTTTTTATCCTTTGGGCTTCAGTAAGCACAAGAGAACAGCCCTAGCATCCCGCATCGAACTAGTGGCCAACAGTCAAGCGGAATTGTTTAAAATCAGTAAAGAGCTATTTAACCCATCCTTGGCCTTCCAACAAATCGCCCAATCTCAAGCCCTATGCGACAATCTGTTTGAGGCCTTTACCAACAAAGTTTGTGACATCCAAGTTGGCCTAGGTCCCTCAGACCCTGTCCCCCCAGCCAACCCCACAACTAAGATCGACTGGCCTAATCACATCACTCCCCTTTGCTCCTTTCAACCAGTAACAAAAACTTAGCTCCATTAAACACCTAAAACCTTCTTACTATGCCGATGACACCTGTCCTGCCTGGCTGCTTAAGGATAATATCAACACAGTCATCGATGAGATTCTGATCCTGGTCAACCTCTCTTTGACAACTGGAGAGTTCCCAGACAAATATAAACATGCCCTGGTCACACCAATTCTAAAAAAAAATCACGCTGGATGCTAAAGTTATTTCCAATTACCGCCCCATCTCAGGATTATGCTTTCTGGCTAAGTTGGTGGAACATGAGGCTTTTATGCAACTCCAAGCACATTGCGAATCACAAAATATGTTCTATGCTGCCCAATCGGGGTTTAGACCCAAAAGAGGGATTGAGTTATCCATCCTGGCCACCAGAGAAAGGCTGCTGGAGTCGAGAGACGCGGGGGGGTCGGCGGCCTTGGTTCTGCTTGACCTCTCTGTGGCTTTCGATACTGTCAGCCACAAGATCCTTATGGCTCGGCTACAGGACGAGTTCCATATTACAGGCGTGTCCCTCACCTGGATACACAACTTTCTGACAGGCAGAACATTCCAAGTAAAGTTGGGTTCATTCAGGTCAGCGAGGGTGCCCTTCCTCTGCGGCGTCCGCCAGGGCTCGGCAATCTCCCCGTGGCTGTTCAATTGCTACGTGTGGCCCGTGGCAGACATCATCTCCTCATGGGGGTTTGCCACTCAGGTATATGCTGACAACATACAAATTGTGGCCAGCGACGTTCTCAACTCTAAGGCAGACTACCATCTCTTCAGCTGCCTCTCATCTATCCAGACCTGGATTAAGGACAACCATCTGGCCCTGAACGCATGTAAATCTGAGGTACTTCTCACAGGTCCACCGCCAAGCCTAAACCTGCTTGCAGAGTGGCCCGTATCAATGGGCCTGTGCCCCACTCCATCTAGCCAAGTAGGAAACCTGGGTGTCCTATTTGACAACAAACTTTCATGGATCCCACAGGTGAGGAATTGCACCAATAATGCCCTTTACTACCTTCAGATGTTGCGACAGGTAAAACACCTGCTTTCCCAAACACAGAGAAATACACTAGTACATGCCTTAGTCATCTCATGCCTTGACTTCTGCAACGTGGTATACCTTGGACTACCTATCAAATGGATCTCCAAGCTGCAGCTGGTGCAGAACCAGGCAGCTAGGTTGATTACGGGGACCCCCAGACGGGACCATATATCCCCCATTCTTAGACTACTCCACTAGCTCCCATGTGCAAAGAGGATCGAATTCAAGGCTTTGTGCATTATGTTCAGGGCCTACAAACAACAAGGCCCACTGGTCATTAATAACATGGCCGTACATTACCACCCCCTCAGGGCCTTGAGATCGGCCGACCTGGACCTTGCTGCCACCACTTCAGTAAGGCTGACTTCCACCGGTGGCCGCTCCTTTAGAGCCAGAGCCGCCATACTTTGGAACTTTCTCCCGTTGCCTCTGAGACAGACCACCGCTCTTATCACCCCTAATCAGACTACCTTGGTCCCTTTTCCCTTCCCCTACCCTTCTGTCCTCCTCACCCTAAACTCCCTGTTGCCCCCTCCTTTGTTCCTGTTTTGTCTTGTACTGTTTTATATGTCATACATGGTTTTTCCTTATCTATGTACACAAGCCACCGGTTCGTCTACGTAGTGTCTTCTCTCTTTCTCTAGATTGCTTTTTAGTTCAGAATAGATCAGTGGATCTCCTTCCAGCGCTTAGGCACACCCTCCTGGGTGTATGTGGCGCTGTAAAGAAAATTAAAAATCAATCAATCAGTATGTAGGCTCTTAAGAGTTTGTTTGAAAACTATCTGCAGAAAAATGTTGGCTCACTGCAGGTTAATCAAATATGCGTCAGTCATTCAGTTTGCACAAGCTGTTTTGATAAGCACAGTACATAAAAATAATTTGTTCTTTCTTTGCACTGTACATAGCAAAGCATTTGGTGCATCCTGGTGCAGGTGAGGTTCAGGTGGCCTCTTAAATGGGCTTTGTAACGGAATGGCCCATGACAGACAGAGATATTCCTATGTCTAGGGTCACCTTATGTCCACTAGGGCCATAGGGTGACAAAGAATCATAATTCATTCATTACAGAAGAAGGGACATTAATAATAATTCATGTTTGCAGGATGTCTTCAAATATCAAAAGCTGTTAGCTTATGCAATCTGGGCACACATGCTTTTGAAAGGTGTTAATTCAGGTCTACAAGACCAGAGTGAGTCATACCTTTGTATAATATGCTATTGAAATATCTTAAAGGGGTGTTCCAGCCCTAAGTTGTGTTTATTAAAAGTCAGCAGCTACAAAAAGTGTAGCTGCTGGCTTTTAATAAACACTCACTTACCTGCTCCTACGTTCCAGCGACGCGCCGACCGGGGCTCCGCTCCTCTCCCCCCCTGCCCGGCCGGCGTCTCCATCCTGACTGTGGGCACCCAGCCGTGACAGCCTTCGGCTTCACGGCCGGGCACCCACTGCGCATGCGCGAGCCGTACTGCGCATGCGTGCGCGGCTCGCCGCTGATTGGAGAGGCGATCGCATGGGACCTGTCAGTGTCCCATGTGATCGCCTACAGGGAGGGGCTGGTGTAGGCGATTAAGGCTTAATCGCCTAACCAGCCCCTCGGCGGAAGCAGGAAGTGGGACAGGAAGTCCCACTCCTACTGAAGCCCCCACTCCCCCCCCAAAAAAATTACATGCCAAATGGAGTGGAGTAAGAAAAGGTCGATTTTTTGGGTGGAACACCCCTTTAAGGTGGTGGCTATTCACTGTAAAGACATTCCGTTGAAGGTGTGGATTGCACCCACTCTCACAAGACTCTGCCATTGTGTGATAAAGCTGTCTAGAGAACTTATTCAACTAGCTGTCTGTGTTACTATTCAAGGTTAATTGAACCCTATTGATGATACGGTGCCGTCATGTCTAGCTACCAATTAAAGAATTATCCTCAGTGAGTGAATAGGGGGGTGGAGATTGCATTGTCCTGTGATAAACTGCATTATGCTTGAGACTGTATAAGAAGCTGAGAAAATACCAATAAATGGTCATATCTTTGGAAGCAAGAACGGAGCTCTGTCTCGTCTTATTCTGGGAAAGGATATGGATCGTGTATGCAATATTGTC
Source organism: Rana kukunoris (assembly GCA_029574335.1). Taxonomy (NCBI): domain Eukaryota; kingdom Metazoa; phylum Chordata; class Amphibia; order Anura; family Ranidae; genus Rana; species Rana kukunoris. The sequence goes on along the minus strand of CM056050.1, from coordinate 213,858,050 downwards.
GGAGTGTGTCAGATAAGCTTGTCGTGGTTGGATGGAAGGTTGTAAGCGGTGGTAACCGTTACAGGCTTCTTCTCTCCTATAGTTATTTAAGCTTAGCATTATATACAAAGGGAATCTATTGGGTAGGCATGCCTTCATTCTCCCTAGGCATGTTTCTTAGTTGGCCGTTCTCTAAACATGCTCCAATTACCCCAAGCATTTGAGATCACTTGGAGGGGGAAATCATATGAAGGCAACAATTGAACCAGATTGTTTTGGGGAAAGGAACAATGATCAAGCAAGGCTTGGTCAGTGGATGTCTGCTGTTGCCTTAGAGATGGTATTGTCATCCAGTCACAAAATGGTTTGATTAGACCACAGTCATCTTATGTCTATAGCTAGTCTTCATCATTTGGCTTAGATTGATCCTCTCATCAAATATATGTTTTTCATGTGAAGTGAGGTACTGGTTTAGAGATCATTCTGTTAAGTAACTCTAGTACTGTTCTAAGCTGTTTTCACAAAATACTTGTTTGAGTTGGTAATAAAATTACAATGTTTTAGTTTGATCACTAGGACCTAGGAAAAGCTTGACATTAATATATCCTACACAAAGTTACTGTTGCATATTGTGACAATCGAAATGTATTTATGTAGACTTGTAAAGTTACTGTATACAGTTACAGTGCTGCAAAAACTCCTGTCAACTAAATGGCAGTAGCTATTGGATGGCTGTGCATGGGCCAACAGATGGGAATGCCGGTGCCACTGGCCGGCAGTTCAAAAAGTCCAGCACTCAGCCTAGGACATATTTAATTGTGATCCTGCTATAAAAGTGCCCTAAAAGTTTGTGGTGTTTTTTTTTTTAAACATAATCGCATTGCTTCTACTGTTATATTTGAACTAGTGTGGGCTAGAGATGTGTTTTATTTATTTATTTATTTATTTATTTTTATTGTTTATGTTCATTTTTTTTCCCCAAAGGCAGAAATTAATAAAACAATAAGTATATAATATAAACACATAAAATAGCTACATTTATATAGAGATGAATTGCATGTATGGGGCTGTGTTTACCTGCTAAATACTGCACAATATTTTTTTCACCTGTGAATTATGCAGTATATTATTGAAAATAACGCATAGATTGAAAAGTACTGGTTTCCTTACATTACAAATCATGTTTTTGTATCCATTTGAAGCAAATATCTGGAGTTTCAATAAATATATATATATATATATTTTTATAACAGGAGGAATGTTTATTGATATAATATTCAGGGTTGTCCCGATACCGATACTAGTATCGGTATCTGGACCGATACCAAGCATTTGCCCGAGTACTTGTACTCAGGCAAATGCTCCCGATGCTTCACCCGATACTTGTACTGTCGGCGGTGATCAGTGCATGGGGAAGTTCCAAGCACCGATCACCGCTGATTTTAAAGCAGCTGAAAGCTAAAAAAAAAAAAAAAAATAAAGAATAAAAAAACAAAAGAATGAAAAAAATGATTGTAGAAAAAAAAAAATTAAAAATTAAAGAAAAAACACACTGACACGGTCCACCCCCCCCCCCCCCCATTTAAAAAAAACAAAGCATTATAAATAAAAAAAATGTAAAAAAAAATTAAAAAAAATTGTTAAAGATAAAAAAAAAACATACTGACACATGTGCCGCTGTCACATGAGATTAAAAAAAGTATCGGTATTCGGTATCGGCGAGTACTTGAAAAAAAGTATTTGTACTTGTACTCGGTCTTAAAAAAGTGGCATCGGGACAACCCTAATAATATTTTACATGTGAATATCAGCAAGTTATACAAAGCAGATATCTTTTACATCACCAGAAGCATAAAGATGAAATAGACATGTTTAGAATAGGCCTTGTATTTTTGTATAAATACATGTACATCTATAATATTATACAGTGCACTGCGGGGAGGAGTTGTCCCCAGGGAGACAGGGAAGAGGCATGGGTCCCAGATGAAGAGAGGGGGAGAAGGAGGCAGGAAGTCCTGTAAAGGAATTGGAGTGTGATTCCTATCCTCCACCCAGGCCGACCAAATTTTGTGGAACTTTTTCTGGCAGTTACGGCCTATATATGTCATTTTGTAAAATGGAAAACCATCGTGGGGGGTCAGGTGTCTTCCATCTAAGCAGTATTGTTTTCCAAGAATAGTTTGCTGCATAAAATATGAGCATTTTTATGCGTTTTTGTGGGTAGATTATCTGTTACACTTAACAGGAAGATCGGGGGGTCCAGTGTAAGGGGAACCCTGCTGATCCTTTGAATGTCGAAGACCACCTTTTCCAAAAGCCCTGAATAGACGGGCATAACCATACCATGTGCATGAAATTACCCACCTCCCCTCGACATCTCAGGCAGATGGCATCGGCTGTGGGGTAGATAACTGATAGCCCTGTGAATGAATTTTAATTGAATAAATCTGTCTTTGGTGGAGATCATAAGGGCATCAAATTGTTGGAGGGCTTCAAACCAATCTTCGTCAGTGAGGGTCAGTATGTCACGTTGCCAGGCCCGAAGGGCCCTATCTGACCTTTTATTACTCGCACAAGTGAGTCAGAAATAGATGGAGGGAAAGTTTTGTCTATATTGCAGGCAATGAGGAGTCGTTCCACTGAATGGGGCTCAAAGACAATTGGGCCAGGAAACTGTGATCGAACAGAATGGCGAAGTTGTTAATACCTGAAGTACATCCAGGGAGGAAGCGGAAATCGAGTCCTCATCTCAGCAAAAGTGAGAAGATGACTATCGGGCATAATGTCACGCAGCGTCCTGACCCCATATCTAGCCCACAGCTGTGGGTCAGGAATGGTCCGCAGATGAGGCAGAAATTGGTTACCCCACAATGGGGTATAAGGAGAGAACTCTCCAGGCCCTATCATGGAGGTCATTTTCCACACCATCACCGTGGTGTTCATGGGAGTGGTGGTGTGAGGGTTCAATCTGGGCCCCTATATACTAGGTTGCTGAGCTCAGAGTATGAACCCAGTATTGCGGCTTCCAAGTTAATCACAGGGTTAGATTGGTCTTGTGTAAACCACCACCTCACCGACACCAAGAGGACTGCCCAGTAATATTTTCTAAAGTTAGGCAACGCCAGCTCACCCTCCGACAAAGGGAGTTGCAGTGTGGTTCTAGCTACTCTGGGTACAGAACCTCTCCAAACATAGAAGCTGATGGCCTGATCCAGTTTGCTAAAAAAGGAATTAGGGATACAAATCGGTGTGTGTCTGAAAATGTATAGAAATTTAGGTAGGAAAGACATTTTAATTAAATTAACTCTGCCTACTGGCGTAAGCAGCATATTTTACAAGGGTGTACACCTATTTATTAGGTTCTGAAAAACTGGGCTTACATTGTCCTCTATGTATTTTGACAGATCTTTCTGGATAAGGATGCCAAGATATTTGAATTCATCTACTTATTGAAGGGTAGCAGGTAGATCAGCTGGCGGGGGGCTGTCTGGGTCAGGGGGATCAACATTGTCCCAATTGATTAGAATGCCTGAGGACCTACCAAAAATAATCTCTGTTGTTAAGGATTGGTGGGCATCTCCAAATAGAGGCGAGTATCATCTGCATACATAGACACCTTTTCCATCAGAGGGGGCATAGATATACCGGTGACCGCAAAAGAGGCCCAGATTATCACTACCAGGGGTTCAAAGGCCAGATCAAAGAGGGTGGGGGAGAGCGGGCAACCATGCCTCGGTGAAGCAGGGAAAGGTGCAGAGAGCATGTCATTTGTGCGGGCCCGAGCCATCTGGTTCAAATATAACAATTGTAACCGTGATATAAAGACTGGCTCAAAACCAAATTTGTGCAGTGTCATCCACAGGTATTCCCACTCCAGAGTCAAAGGCCTTCTCGGCATCCAATTAAGCCACCACCTCTGACCCGTCTCCCCACCCGATTGATCACCGTGAGCAGCCATCTGAGGTTAATATCTGTGCCTTTGCCTGGCATAAAGCCTGTCTGGTCCCCATGTATTAATAAAAGTATCATTCTATTAAGTCTAATTGCCAGTACTTTAGTAAGAATCTTAGCAACTACGTTTAACAGAGATATGGGCCTGTAGGAGGAACAAAGATCCAGGTCCTTCCCCAGCTTAGCTATGACCACCACAACCGCCCGGGACATCAAGGGAGGCAGGGAGGCGTCCCTAAGGGATCCCAGTAGTACCTCATGAAATGTTGTCGCCAGGGACGCACTGTGTGTTTTAAAGAACTCGGCTGGTAGACCGTCCTCGCCAGGGGTCTTGCCCATCTGCTGGAAGGCTGTAAGTCTGGATCTCTTTCAGGGTGAGCAGAGCGTAATTTCCCTCACGCGCCTCCTCCGAGAGCTTAGGGAATCAAACAGACTCCAAGAAGTAATGTAGTTAGGCCGGGGAGTATCCAATCCTAGATGAATATAGATCTGCATAATAGGAGGCAAAATGAGAATTAATTTCTCCGGAATTGGATAGCAGTCTCCCGTCTATATCTCTGATATTCGCAACATGTGCCAATATCGTCTGTTCTCTGGAGGGCTAGGCGAGTAACCGACCCTTCCGCTCACCCTGTTCAAACGCTCTGCGACTGATATAGTAGCTACTTCTTGGCCACCGAGACTCTGAGGCGTTGGACCTCCCTCAGCGCCACCAACAAATCCCTTCCCCTAGCCTTGTCTCCAGTCAATGTATACAGACTCTCCAGCAGGTGGGCATTGGCCTCCGCCTGGGTCAGTGCAAGTCGGGAGTAGTCGCAGGCCAAACCTATGGAGGTCTGGTATTGTTCCCTAATGTGTGTTTTAAAACCTTCCCAGGTGGACGACGATGGGTCCGGTGGGGGGAAGCCAACTAGCACGACTGAATGGCAGATTGCACCACTGGGTCTACTCGTTCATCAGAGACCTTGAAAAACGCCACAGGGATGCACTCGGGCTAACTTAGTCTGTAAGCGTAGAAGAACAGGGGCATGGTCAGAGATATCTCCCATACCCTAGCCAGGACGGGGTTGCTGACATAAATTAGGTCAATGCGCGACATAGTTGAGTATGTCGCAGAGTTACAGGTATACCCGCAGGTCTGGGGGTGTTTCCATCTCTGAACATCCACAAAGCCAAATGTGGAGGCCCACCTTGATAGTGGTGAGTCCGTGGCCACATCTGGAGTCAATTTGTCCATCTTGGGGCAGGTGACCATGTTGAAATCCCCAGCCAGGATGACCACAGCGGCCAGGTAATTGGCTATCAGCTGCATGTTTACAAATTTAGTCTCTGGGTCTAGATGCAGGTCCAGGATATCAAAACAAGTATACTGACCCCTCTGGCATAGGTAAAAGCCCACTCACGGCTTCTTAAGGCTAAGCACCCTGCTCCCCACCAGGTGGGTTTCTTGGAGAATACAAGTATCTGGGCCTTAGTTTTTAAGGAAGAGTAAGACTGGGGCCCTTTTAATTTTGGAATTTAACCCCCAGACATTCCAGGAACTCAATGTCAGCTGAGACATGGCCATATCAAAATAATTTGGAGGTAGGGCTAGACTGCTGCATTTGGACCCCCGCTGAGGGCCTGACATAGAACATGAAGCCAAGGAGGGGCCGAGGCCACCCCCAACCATCGTTCAAACACCTGTAGGAGATAAACAAGGTATTCCTTCCAAAAAATACAAAACTCTAAAAAAAAAATCCCACAGAAATTCCAGAAACCTCCACCCTGTACACCCATCCGAACTAGGATGCACTTAGATTCCAGAGCTGAGCTAGGTAGTAACCCTTATGGGGACATGAACATCAGTCAAGAGGAGGGCTAGAGCTACTCCAGGAACTGTGAGTGTTACATCGTAGAGATGCCGCCAAAAGAGCGGGAAAAATAGGATATGTAAATTCTCCCGGCCTAGTCCGGGGGCACTAACTTAGGAACAAGAGTAGGTAGTCCATGGATTCTGAGCAGAAAGCAATGTAGGAATATAGGACAGTGACGTCCAGCGAATCAGCCCTTGGCAAAGGTAGCATGCCAGGCTCCCCCGAATGAGTCAGATGGCAGTCTTCCCTCATACCGTGTAAATGTGCAAAAGATACTTCAAGCATCAGGGGAAATCCACCTGCAAACATTTTGACTTACTGCCAGGAGGGCCAGAGCAAATTTGAAGAGTTGCACATTGTAGCTGCAGGGGGAGCATAGAGCGATCCTGAACTGACTGTCAATTCAGTTCAGGGAGCGTGAAGAAACATAAGGACAGTACTCACATGGTTCCACCTGTTCATCCCTATGGAGGGAGAGTGTTCACCCATTGAGCCGCCTCAGCAGGCGAGGTAAAGAAACAGGTTGCCTCTTCGTCCACCACCCAGAGGCGAGTGGGGAACAACATGCTGTACTTGACTCCTTTGGTATGCAGGGTCTGTTTAACCGAGTCAAAGGATTTGCGGAGCTTCTGGGTGTCCACGGAGAAGTCCGGAAAGAACATGAGTTTTGCAGCTTCATGACGGATCACATCTTTCTTCCAGGCCTCCATGGGCACCAGATCTCGATCCCTGAAGTTCATCAATTGGAGGATGAATGTGCGGGGAGACCCCCAGGAGGGCAGCAAACAGACGGCGTCCTATGGGCCCACTCCACTACGAAGTGTGGCAAAAAGGCTGTTTACGGACATAGCGTGCGGAGAAGTGGCTCAGTAAAGGTGAGAGTTTCCAAGCCCTCTGTTCCCACCTGGAGGCCCAGGATCCGCAGGTTGTTACATTGGTTCCTATTCTCGGCATCTTATGCTCTGGATTTAAGGTGTTTCAGTCTCACCTGAGTGGTGTGAAGGGTAGCCGTATGGTCTCTCACCACATCCTCCTTGTCCCCCACACAGTGTTCAGCCTCCGTCACTCTATTACGGGTCTTGTTGTCTCTCTGTATGAGCCCGATCTTCAGCTGCAGAGAGTCTATCTTTTGAGGTCACTGCAGACTGACATCCAGTGATCGCCTGCATTAGGGCCCGAGAAATTGGACTTCTCGTTGAGAGCTAGGTCCAAGTCAGTAGTTTGAGATGTTAGAAGCTATCACCACGTGGGCCGATTCGCCGCCAAATTTAATGGGTGTTCTTGCGGTTCCGTTTCGGTTCCTCCCATGTCTCATCATCTGCTAGGAGGAGGTAAATGCAAGAACCGTGGGCAGAATTGTGCACTCAAAAGATAATTAATAGGATTTTTCCCCTCTTTGGCTGCAGAGCTTTGTGCCTATGCGTCCGAAACGGTCGCCATCTTGGTCACGCCCCCGGGGTTTCAATAATTAAAGTAAAATGAGAAGAAAAATTTGGGCAATATGCTTTTTGTACCCTATTTGTCAAGAAAAAAAAAGCTATAGTTTTCTTTTGGCCACCTTAAGACCTTTATGTTAAATCACCTTAGGCCTCGTACACACGATCGGACATATCCGATGAAAACGGTCCGCGGACCATTTCCATCGGATATGTCCGATCGGGAGTTTGATCCGATGGCGTGTACACACCATCGGATCAAATTCCCCGCCGCCGGACGGCGCGGTGACGCGGCGGTGACGTTGACGCCGCCACGTCACCGCACCAGGAAGTTCAACACTTCCGCGCATGCGCCGAATCCATTCGACGGCGGCGCGGCGGCGGTGGGGGACGACATGTCTGCTGGTAAGTGTACTAACCAGCAGCCATGTCGGGCGGACAGATTCCACCGGATGGATTTCAAAGCATGCTTTGAAATCTGTCGGGTGGAGAAATCTGTCCGCTAGCCCATACACACGAGCGGAGATGTCTGCTGAAACGGTCCATCGGACCGTTTTCAGCGGACATATCCCCTCGTGTGTACGAGGCCTTAGAGTCCAGGCCATTTTTCTTGTTCCCAGTACTGTCACATTTTGAATGACTCTGTACATAAATTTATTTTATATCATATTTTTAGGACAGATAGAGCTTTCTTTTGCTAGTATTCATCACTGAATTTGTTTCTCTATATAAAAGAAAAAAAGGTTAAAAGAATAAACCAGTTTTTATTTGTTTCTGCTTTAAACATTTGCAAATACATATTTTTTCATGAATGTAGAGCAAAATTTATTCTGCTGCAGTGCCTTCAAAAAGTATTCATAACCCTTAAAATGTTCCACATTTTGTCATGTTACAACCAAAAACATAAATGTATTTTATTGGACTTTTATGTGATATACACAAAGATGCACATAATGGAATGCCATATGGCATGAAATATGGTGGTAGCAGCATCATGTTGTGGGGATGATTTTCTTCAGTAGGAACAGAGAAGCTGGTCAGAGTTGATGGGAAGATGGATGGAGCTAAATACAGGGCAATCTTAGAATAAAACCTTAGAGTCTGCAAAAAAACTTCCAGTAGGACAGTGGCCCTAAACATACAGCCAGAGCTACAATGGAATAGTTTAGATCAAAGCATATAAATGTGTTAGAAGGGCCCAAGGTCCAGCCCTAAATCCAATTGAGACATTGTGGCAAGACTTGAAAATTGCTGTTCACAGATGCTCTCCAAACAATCTGACAGATGTGAGCTGATTTGCAAAGAAGAATAGCCAAAACGTTCACTCTCTAGATGTGCAAAGCTGGTAGACACATACCCTAAAAGACTTAATGTAATTGCAGCAAAAGGTGGTTCTACAAAGCATGCCACACTTTTCATATATTTGTCAAAAATGTAGAAAACCATTTATAATTTTCCTTCCACTTTGGGGATGGTGTATTCAGGGTGATGGGCAGTGTTAGTTTTCTGCCACACATAGCGTTTTGCTTTTAGGCCAAAAAGTTCAATTTTGGTCTCATCTGACCAGAGCATCTTCTTCTGCATGTTTGCTGTGTCCCCCACATTGCTTCTGACAAACGGGACTCCTTGTGGCTTTCTTTGAACAATGGCTTTCTTCTTGCCACTCATCCATAAAGATCAGATTTGTGGAGTTGTCCTGTTGACATATCCTCCCATCTGAGCTGTTGATCTCCACATCTCCTCCAGAGTTATCATGGGTCTGCTGGTTGCTTCTCGGATTAATGCTCTCCTTGCCTGGCCTGTCAGTTTAGGTGGACGGCCATGTTTTTTATAGGTTTGCAGTTGTGCCATACTCTTTCCATTTTCAGATGATGGATTGAACAGTTCCGTGAAATTTTCAAAGTTTGGAATATATATATATATATATATATATATATATATATATATATATATATATATTGTGACAGGGTACACGATTGTATGTACACCAGTGAGAGACTGGAAAAGTCAGCTTTCCCTGCCCTGGAAGGGGTTAAGCCTGGCCAACAGGTAAAACCTCCTCTCTTCTCCTATTAATTAACACTAACCTCGTAAGGAAGTGGGAAGTGAGAGCTCAGTGTGAGAGGTACGCTGAGCTGGACGGACAGGTTGGAAACTGTCTGCATTGAAGGAACAAGGTCTGTCATAGATTTGTTTACTTTGGACTGTTACTCTGTTTGTTTTATACTGGAGGCTGGAATAGCCCCTCCAGTACAGTGTAGTGAGGGACACTACTGTCAGTTAGCCTCCTAAATTGGAGTAGGCCATTTTGTTTTGTATTATTTTATTTTTGAGTGCAATAAAGCTGTATTTATTGCTTAAGATCAGCGACTTTGCTGCATAACATTATCGCTATTTCTACGACTTTGTCACAAGTGGTGGTCAGAAGTGGGATGTTTGCAGTTGTCAATTTACAGTTACAGTGGCCTTAAAGGTACAGGACCCAGAAAATGGAAGATATTGTGAAAGCCCTGTTACACTCTGTCTCTGTGCAGCAAGAGACCAATAGGCAAGCCGCTGCAGCGCAACAAGAGATTAGTAGACAGGCAGCGGCTGCAGCTGCAGTACAACAGGAGACCAACAGGCTCCTGACTTTAAAGATTGAAGCTTTGACTGAAGCTCAAAAGTCAGACCATGGGGTTCTCAAAGCAACCCTGGATCAGATGACTACTCAAGGGTCTTCTAACCCACCGGCGAGCGGGGTAAGCCAAATACGTGCAAGCAGCTGTCTGCAGAAAATGACCCCGGATGATGATGTGGAGACTTACCTACTGGCGTTCGAACGGACCGCCACCCGAGAAGGCTGGGCCCCAGAACAGTGGGCTGGAATCATTGCACCCTTCCTCCTGGGAGAAGCACAGAAAGCCTATTTTGATCTGGATGAGGTGGCTGCTGCAGACTATCCCAAACTGAAAGGAGAGATCCTGGCTCGCTTATGGGGTGACTTCCACAGTGAGGGCCCAGCGGTTCTACAACTGGAGGTTCAAAGAAGGAAAAGCGCCAAGATCACAGATTTAATTCATCTGGCTCGGAAGTGGCTCAAACCAGAGACTTAAACCTCTGCACAGATTATAGAAGCGCTTGTACTGGACCGTTACGTGAGAGAGCTTCCAAATGGCCTCCGGGAGTGGGTCACTCAGGGAAATCCCCAGGACTGTGATAGTATGGTCGCACAAGTGGAGCGGTACCTATCTACCAAAAGTTTGGACCGATCTCTCTCTAGGACGATCGGGAAAATACAGAGACCAGGAGACCGGAGGAGTGGAGTGGAAGCAGACTTCGGATCCAGAGCCCGTTTTTCCAAAACAGACTTTGGAAGTCAAAACCCTGGGAAAGAGGACCACCCTAGGAGAAATTCCATAACTTGTTTTGAGTGTGGCGCCAAAGGACATATCAGGGCGAGATGCCCCAATCTTCCTGAGCCAATGCAGTGTGGACTAGGGGAAGATTCCTCTGACTTTTGCAGACTCATTTGTTTAGCGGGCCTGGTAGAAGGGGGACATACCTTCCGAGTACCTGTCCTGCTGGACAAACAAGAGACCGTGGCCCTGGTGGACTCTGGCAGTGCCCTGACTTTGGTAGCCAGTAAATTGGTAAAACCTTGTTGGATTCAGAAGCATAGAACCATGGGGGTGTTGTGTATTCATGGGTGTACTGTGCGGTATCCTACTGCCAACATAGAAGTATTAGTACAGGGCAGTTTGGTAAGGATCGTAGCAGTGGTAGTTCCTCGTCTACCATACCCTTTGATAATAGGAAGGAATTTCCCTAATTTCCATGCTCTATTACAGCCCCCTGTGATGGAAGAACAAGGGGAACCTGAAGTGGAGCAGAGAAATACAGGGGTTCATGAAATATTTCCCTTTGCTCATCCTGACTTGTATATCTCTAATCCAAAAAGAGGTAAAACAAGACGGGAGAGCAAGCTAAGATTTAATAGGGCTGTCAAGGAAGTCCTGTTGAATCAGCGTGGGGAGCAGTCCAGGAGAGGCGGGGCCCCACGACAGACAGAAGATGAGCCAGAGGTTGGTCAACCAGACCCCGCCCCAGAGGCTACCAGTGAAGGTGATGAGGGGGATACAGATATCCTGGATATCTCGGGTAGTGGCTTTGGCCGTGACCAGGCAGATGATCCCCTGTTGCAGGAAGCCAGGAGTAATGTTGTAGAGGTTAATGGGGTACCAGTGGAGGGGGTAACTGGGACCAATGTCCTCCAGTATGTTGAAGATATGCGGGTGCGTATGGCTCAGATTGGCCCTCTTGTTCGCCAGCATATGGAGCAGGCGCAGACTAGGCAGAAGTCCTACTATGACCAGAGGGCCCTGGTGAGACAGTTTGAAAGGGGGGACCGAGTAATGGTTCTAATACCCACCGCAGAAAGCAAACTTCTAGCACAGTGGCAGGGACCCTATGAGGTCTTGGAAAAAGTGAGCCCAGTGAATTATAAAGTTAGTCAGCCGGGACGCCGGAAGAAGGAGGCTGTGTTCCACATAAACCTTCTTAAGCCATGGAGGACTAGAGAGGACTGCATGGCCGCAATGGGGGACACCACACCTGGTCCACAGGCACCTAGTCCTTCGGTGACAATCTCTCCAGAGCTGACACCTGAGCAAATAGAAGAAGCTAGAGGCTTGGTTGAGAGGAATAATGATGTCTTCTCCCCCAACCCTGGACAAACCCAAAAGATTACCCATGACATTATTACAGAACCAGGGGTTGTCGTAAGAGTGAAGTCTTACCGCATTCCGGATGCCAAGAGGGAAGCTGTAAGGGCTGAAGTCAAAAAAATGCTTGAGCTTGGAGTGATAGAGGAGTCTCATAGCCAATGGTGCAGCCCCATTGTTCTAGTGCCCAAACCTGATGGGTCCATCAGGTTTTGTAATGACTTCAGGAAGTTAAACAAGGTGTCTAAGTTTGACGCCTACCCCATGCCTAGGGTGGATGAACTAGTAGAGCGATTAGCCAAAGATAGGTTCTTCACCACGTTGGATCTGACAAAGGGTTATTGGCAGATCCCATTGACAAAGCGCGCCCGAGAGAAGACAGCCGTTGCCACTCCTGATGGCCTATTCCAGTACAGGATCATGCCTTTTGGCCTCCATGGAGCTCCAGCCACTTTCCAAAGGCTAATGGATAAGTTGCTCAGGCCCCACACTGAGTATGCAGTCGCATACTTGGATGATGTGATCATTCATAGCCCGGACTGGGAAAGCCATCTGGATAAAGTACAGGCAGTGTTGGACACTTTTAGAAGAGCGGGTCTGACAGCTAACCCCTCTAAATGTGCCTTGGGTCTAGCAGAGGCTAGATACTTGGGTTATCTCGTTGGCAGAGGACTTGTTAAGCCACAAGTGAACAAGATAGAAGCTATACAGAGCTGGCCCAGACCATTGAGGAAAAAACAAGTCAGAGCTTTCTTGGGGATTGTAGGCTACTATCGGAGGTTTATTCCTCACTTTGCAACGAGGGCTGCTCCGCTCACTGACCTTATTAAAGCCAGAAGTCCAGACACTGTAAAGTGGAACAGCGAGGCTGAGGAAGCCTTTGCTGGTCTGCGGGCAGCGCTTTGTGCCCAACCGGTGCCTGTGGCTCCTGACTTTAGAAAGGAGTTCTTTCTCCAGACCGATGCCTCAGAGGTGGGTCTGGGTGTAGTTTTGTCCCAATATGTTGATGGTGAGGAACACCCTGTGCTGTATTTGAGTCGGAAGTTGTTATCTCGAGAATAGCGCTATGCCACAGTGGAAAAAGAGTGTTTGGCGATCAAGTGGGCAGTAGAAACACTCTGCTACTATTTGTTGGGCAGGCGGTTTACCCTCGTCACAGACCATGCTCCGTTAAAGTGGATGCACACCAACAGGGACAAGAACGCTCGGGTCACGAGGTGGTTTCTGTCCCTACAGCCCTTTACTTTTGTGGTACGCCATAGGGCAGGTCTCCTCCACAGTAATGCAGATGCTCTGTCCCGAGTGCATGGGTTTGTAGAGGTGACCGCTTCCCACCCAAGTGTTAAGCTGGGGGGGAGGATGTGTGACAGGGTACACGATTGTATGTACACCAGTGAGAGACTGGAAAAGTCAGCGTTCCCTGCCCTGGAAGGGGTTAAGCCTGGCCAACAGGTAAAACCTCCTCTCTTCTCCTATTAATTAACACTCACCTTGTAAGGAAGTGGGAAGTGAGAGCTCAGTGTGAGAGGTACGCTGAGCTGGACGGACAGGTTGGAAACTGTCTGCATTGAAGGAACAAGGTCTGTCATAGATTTGTTTACTTTGGACTGTTACTCTGTTTGTTTTATACTGGAGGCTGGAATAGCCCCTCCAGTACAGTGTAGTGAGGGACACTACTGTCAGTTAGCCTCCTAAATTGGAGTAGGCCATTTTGTTTTGTATTTTATTTTTGAGTGCAATAAAGCGGTATTTATTGCTTAAGATCAGCGACTTTGCTGCATAACATTATCGCTATTTCTACGACTTTGTCACAATATATATATATATATTATATATACACACATATACAGGTGATACTTAAAAAAAATTGAATATCGTGCAAAAGTTGATTTATTTCACTAATTCAACTTAAAAAGGTGAAACTAATTTATGAGAGACTGATTGCATGCAAATCAAGATAGTTCAAGCCGTGATTTGTCATAATTGTGATGATTATGGCTTACAGCTCATGAAAACCCCAAATCCACAATCTCAGAAAATTTGAATATTGTGAAAAGGTGGAATATTCTAGGCTTAAAGTGTCCCACTCTAATCAGCTAACTAAGCCATAACACCTGCAAAGGGCTCCTGAGCCTTTAAATGGTCTCTCAGTCTGGTTCAGTTGGAATAGGAAAGACTGCTGACCTGACAGTTGTGCAGAAAACCATAATTGACACCATCCATAAGGAGGGAAAGCCGCAAAAGGTAATTGCAAAAGAAGACGGATGTTCCCAAAGTGCTGTATCAATGCACATTAATAGAAAGTTATGTGGAAGGGAAAAGTGTGGGAAAAAAATGTGCACAAGCAGCAGGGATGACCGCAGCCTGGAGAGGATTGTCAGGAAAAGGCCATTCAAAAGTGGGGACATTCACAAGGAGTGGACTGAGGCTGGAGTCAGTGCGTCAAGAGCCATCACACACAGACTGATGCTGGACATGGGCTTCAAATGTCGTATATTCCTCTTATCAAGCCACTCCTGTACAACAAACCACGTCAGACGCGTCTTACCTGGGCTAAAGAAAAACACACCTGGTCTGTTGCTCAGTGGTCCTCTTTTCTGATGAGAGCAAATTTTGCATCTCATTTGGAAACTAAGGACCCATTACTGACTGTGGCATTACTGTGCTTGATTGGCCAGGAAATTCGCCTGACCTGAACACCATAGAGAATCTATAGGGCATTGCCAAGAGAAAGATGAGAGATATGAGACTAAAAAATGCAGAAGAGCTGAAGGCGGCTATTGAAGCATCTTGGTCTTCCATAACACCTCAGCAGTGCCACAGGCTGATAGCTTCCATGCCACGCCGCATTGATGCAGTAATTGCTGCAAAAGGAGTACATATGCTTACTTTTCAGAGGTCCGATATTGTTCTATGTACAATCCTTGTTTTATTGATTGCATGTATTAATCAAATTTTCTGAGATTTTGGATTTGGGGTTTTCATGAGCTGTAAGCCATAATCAACACAATTATGACAAATCACAGCTAGAACTAGCTTGCTTTGCATGTTATGAGTCTCTCTCATATATTAGTTTCACCTTTTAACCACTTACCGCCCGGCCAATAGCCGATTTACGGCAGGGAAGTGGTTATGAAATCGTGACTAGACGTTCTCAAACGTCTAGCACGATTTCATGCCGCACGCGCCCGTGCGGGCGCGCAGCGCGGCGATCGGTGATGCGGGGTGTCAGTCTGACACCCTGCACCTCCGATCTCGGTAACGAGTCTCCGGCGGAGCCTCGTTACCACGTGATCAGCCGTGTCCAATCACGGCTGATCACGATGTAAACAGGAAGAGCCGCCGACGGCTCTTCCTCACTCGCGTCTGACAGACGCGAGTACAGGAGAGCCGATCAGCGGCTCTCCTGACAGGGGGGGTTCGCGCTGATTGTTTATCAGCGCAGCCCCCCCTCGGATCGCCACACTAGACCACCAGGAAAATAAAAAAAATACAAAAAAAAAAGACACAAAAAAATGACAAAAAAAAAAAAAGACAAAAAAAAAAAGGGGTGGCAGTAAAAAAAAATGATGCCAATCAGTGCCCACACATGGGCACTGATTGGCAACATTGATCCATCAGTGCCACCCCTCAGTGATCATCAGTGCCACCCCAGTGTCTGTCAGTGCCACCCCACAGTGCCAATCCATGCCCAGTGCCCACCTACCAGTGCCCACCTGTGCCACCTATCAGTGCCCACCTGTGCCGCCTATCAGTGCCCACCTGTGCCGCCTATCAGTGCCCACCTGTGCCGCCTATCAGTGCCCACCTGTGCCGCCTATGAGTGCCCACCTGTGCCGCCTATCAGTGCCCATCTGTGCTGCCTATGAGTGCCCAGTGCTGCCTATGAGTGCCCATCAGTGCCGCCCATGAGTGCCCATCAGTGCCGCCCATGAGTGCCCATCAGTGCCCAATACCAGCGCCGCCTATCAGTGCCCATCAGTGCTACCTAATCGGTGCCCATCAGAACTACCTCATCGGTGCCCATCAGTGCCACCTCATCGGTGCCCATCAGTGCCACCATATCAGTGCCCATAATTGAAAGAGAAAACATACTCATTTACAAAAAAATTAACAGAAAAAAATAAAAACTTTATTTTTTTTTCAAAATCTTCGCTCTATTTTTAGTTGTTGCACAAAAAAAAAAACCGCAGAGGTGATCAAATACCACCAAAAGAAAGCTCTATTTGTGGGGAAAAAAGGACGCCAATTTTGTTTGGGTGCAGTGTAGCATGACCGCGCAATTGTCATTCAAATTGCGACAGTGCTGAAAGCTGAAAATTGGCTTGGGCGGGAAGGTGCGTAAGTGCCTGGTATGGAAGTGGTTAAGTTGCATTATTGAAATAAATTAACTTTTGCACGATATTCTAATTTTTCAAGTATCAACTGTATATATCATTGACCTGTCTGGTGTGTTCCTTTGCATTCATGATGCTGTTTGTTCACTAAGGTTCTCTAACAAACCTCTGAAGCCTTCCCAGAACAGCTTTATTTCTCTAGGTGAAATTACACAAAGGTGGACTCTTATAATTTACTAATTAGGCGACTTCTGAAGGAAATTGCTCCATTAGATTTTAGTTAGGGTTATCAGAGTAAAGGGGGCTGAATAGAAATGCATACTACACTTTTCAGATTTTTTTTTTTAAATCCATTTATCATTTTGCATCTACTTCATAATTATGTGCCACTTTGTGTTGGTCTACCACTTAAAATCCCAATAAAATACATTTACATTTTTGGTTGTAACTTGACAAAATGTGGAAAATTTAAAGGAGTGTGAATACTTTTTCAAGTTATTGTGCATTTTTTTGGTGAAAAAAAATAATTACTCTGTATGAAAGTTATGGAGTCTACAAACTAGTGTGTGTGTAAAATTATTTGGAAAATGATGAAAGTAAATAAACTGTGTGTTTTTTCACAAGGTTGTAATTTCAACAAATTAAATATCACAGCGTAAGCATACTTACAATTGCACCTCGATACAAATTTTGCTACTCCTTCAGGGTATGCAGATTCTACATGTGTGACCAAATTGAAAGAGCACCTTCAGGCTTTCTAGTGGCATCACATTTTAGAGGTCCTGGAGAACCAGGACAGTGAAGTGTGTAGAGGAATAGGACTACAGTTATATTTAGTTTAATGCCGAGAAAGATTTTAAATGTGTCAACTATGATGGGCTTCCACTCAAAATTGGAATTATTTTTGATGTACTACTGGATATATAGATTACATTGGTCCACAATTGAATTAAATAAACTGTCAGTAAAAAAAAGAAATGAAAAAACTGAACAGATTTTCTGTTTTAACCTGAATGCCTGATTGCATTGTAAATGGAGGGATGATGGGCGTTGCTGAAGTGGAAGGTATCCACAAAGGATTTGAAAGTGACTCTGGGACAGTAGTATGGGCCCGAATACTTTTTGGATGACGTAACACGCCAGTACTTGTGCTTGCTATTTAATCGAAATATGCTGCACCACTGGCGCTTGCCACTTCACCAGAAAGTCCTGCCCTGCAGGTGCTTGCATGCTGCAGTTCCACAGGAAGTCTAGTATGCCTAACACTTTTATCCTCTGAATCTGAGTTGACAGTTATTGAACAGAATATTCTGAATTAAAATCTGACAGTGAGAGCTCCTCCCACTACTCTCATTTTAATGTTTAGAATCTGAAAAGCCTCCTTGTGAACCTTTTGTGTGTTTTTTTTTTGTTTGTTTACATGCTGGTCAGTCAGTACATTGGTTCTGGTGTACTGTACTTATGTGGCAATGATAACACTGTTGCTTGGCTTAACTAGCTCTGTTGACACTGACACTGGTGTGGCTAGCAATCAGAATAGTCTTGCTAACTTCAATGACATTGGTGTGATGGCAGTCGGGACACTGGCACTAGCTTAGAGTGGTTTATGCTTGTCTGGTGACACTGTGACTGGTGTGGTGTTGATCAGGAATACTATTGTTGGTTGAACTGATCTGGCGATCCTAGAACTGGTGTGGTAGTGATTAGGAACATTGTTGCTGGTGTATATTGGTTTTGCATCACTAACCCTGCAATCAGGAAAATTGTTCTGGCTTATACTGGGTTGATGACATCTATACTGATGTGACTGTGATCAGGAACACTTGCTGGCATACACTGGTTCGGCCTCACTGACATGGGTATGATGGCCATCGGGGGCACTGGTTTACTGCACTGGTCTGGTGACGGTGTGAATAGTGTAACTAGAAATAAGGTACACTATTGCTGGCTGCACCGGTGAAGCTGAGATTGATGTGGCTAGTGGTCAAGGACACTATGGCTGGTTGCACTAATTTGACACGGCACACTTCACTCTCCCTCGCTGTAGACACTTCTGTGTTCCTCAATGAATTTTTACAGTAAGCACAAACATCTTACTTTATAGTTTTGGGGGAAGCCCTAAAACCTTTTAGGTTTTTATAGCTATCCTTGTTCCCATTGGGAAGTTTTCTTTCTGACCCCTCTTTATAAAGCCAGTAAGTATAGGAAAATCACAAAGGTGTAAAAAAAAAGTTAGATCTTAAGGTACAGAAAATTAAAGGCCTCATGCACACAGGGAGTTTTTAGCAGCATCCTATTTATTTTTTTTGCAGCTTAAAAACTCCTCTCCATGTATTATATGTGTCCATGAACATACAGGATTTTAGGAGCTGTAAGTGGCATAGGCGTTTTCATGTTGTGGAAAAAAAAAAAAAAAGGCCTGAGGAACACTGTTACAGCTGTAAAAAACCTCTGACGCTGGTAAAAGATGCGTACGCATATTAATGCTGGATATAGCCACGTTAAGCCTCTTCAAGCATTTTATTTTTTTGTCAAAAGATTGTCCATTGATTGTAATAGAAGTCTCACCACAAGTCAGATCATAATGATCCTAATTGCGGTGCGGCTTGTGCGCTGAGGATTTTGAAGAGGAACCCTCACCAAAAAAAAAAACTTGTGTGGGGTTCCCCCCAAGAGCATACCAGACCAAAGGGTCTGGTATGGATTTTAAGGGGAACTTCCATGCCCAAAAACATTGCATGGCGTCCCCCCCAAAAATCCATACCAGACCCTTATCCAAGCACGTAAACTGGCAGGTCAGGAAAGAGGGGGCGAAAGAGTGCCTCCCCATATTCCCTCCTGGACCATGCCCATGGATGCTTTGGGGCAGGCATGATGAGGCAGTATGTCACAAGGGTCGGGTGTTCTGGATGACTTCATCGGGTGGACCCAGCCCATGGCTGTATAGTAAGGACACACGGCAGACCTAGCATTACAGTGGGAGAGAGAGTTGGGAGAATATTGGAGGAAGATTAGAGGGAGAAGACAGCAGAGAGAGGAGAACAGGCAGCTTAAGAATACAGTGGAGAGAAGAGAAGAACTGGAGGATGAAATCATTCGCCGGAGGAAGAAGAGACACTGGAGCTGCTTTAATAAATTATTTTGTCAAAAACCCATGTACTGTTTTTATTTTTGACACTTTTGTGGGGGGGGGGGTGAATGGGTAGGGGGTACACCATACTCGTTTAATTAGGTGCTTACAGATTCCCATAAGCCCCTGCCCGCAGACCCTGACAACCGCTGGCTAGGGTTGTTGGGAAGAGGCTCTTGCCCCCATCATGGGGACAAGGTGGTGTGGGGATGCAGGGCCCTCTTGCCCAAAAGCACCCCCCCCCATGTTGAGGGTGTGTGGCCTGGCATGGTCCGGGGGGACACTCGCTGCTCCCTCCCCCTTTTCTGACCTGCCTGTACTTAGATGTCATCATTTAAAAGTTAAATACATTGTTCTGCCCTGCACTTATGGGTTCTGTTTTTTTTTTTTTTTTTTCTTCTGCTTGCTCCTGTCATATTTAAATCTTGGCTACATGCTTTTTACTGGTATCTTAGTACTTGTCTTACAGGTTTTTTATTATTAGTATTTTTTAGTGGTTTACAACGGCATAATGTGCTGGTATGCATTGCATGCTAGCACATTATGAAATACCTTAGAATGACGATCTTCCAGCGGTGCCTGCTCAACGCTGAGATGACCAACATCTTCCCCTAGTGTTTCTTTCGGGTTCACAGGTTCCGGTGCTGCAAGAGCCATAGTTTCCGGCAGGGGCTCTAAAGGTTCGGCACTGTAAGCCGGACCTTCGGAGCGCATGCACTGATGATGTCAAGTGCTGCATGCACTCTAAATATCTCCTAAACTCTGCAAGTTTAGGAGGTATTCACAGTACCTACACGTAAATCTTACCTGTAGGTACAAGTGGTGTAACAGAGTTTATAACCATTTTAAACCTTTGCATTGCTATGAGAGCTCATTGAGTTTAACTTTAGGGAACTTATTATTGAGTGAAAGCTTTTAGCCACACTGGTACAGATAAGAGAATGCCCGCTACATTCAGAGCTATAGCATGGGAATCTCAGATGTTTCCCTAACCCTTTAGCAACAAGTCCATGTATAGAACACTTGGCAAAGGAGAGCTTTCTGAAAAGCTCTTTAAATATTTGTGTAATCTATACTCTCTCACAATAGATGAAGAGCTGAAAATAATGAGGCATAAAACCTTAATGGAAGTAAGTGCTTAGTACATAGTGGTAATTTTGGTAGTTTGCGGTGTGGGCATTTATTTTTGACACTGGAGAATGGCAAGACTTGTTGCATGCTAGTTCATTTGCATTTTCAACTCTCTCATGCTCACTCAAATAGTCAAGTCAAAACAATATTGATGTGAACTTCCTCCTATTCAGATCTGTATTCTAAAAATTTGAAAAAATATTCTTGCCTGCACATGAAGTTCTGACAGGAAATTGCGCATCTAATGTACATGTTATTTTCTTGCAGCCCAGATGTTCTAACATGCTTGTATTTTGTAAATTCTATTGTTTACTGGGCTCTGAATGGAAAATGTATCTGTCAGCTGGACAAACTGGAAAGCTCTTTTGTACACTAAAATTAATTTTTGTGAAGGTGCAACGTACTAAACTCACTAGCAACATCACTGGTGTACAATGGATATAAAAAAGTCTACACACCCCTTGATAAAATGTCAGGTTTATTGTGGTTGCATTAATGTGCACGCAATCTCATAACTGGGGATGTAGCTGTGTTCAGAATTAAGCAATCACATTCAAACTTGTGTTAAATAGGTACACATCTGCCATCATTTTAACATGGCTCTAATTAACCCTAAATAAAGTTCAGCTGTTCTAGTAGGTCTTTCCTGACATTTTCTTAGTCGCATCCTACAGCAAAAGCCATGGGCCACAGGGAGCTTCCAAAGTATTGGAGGGATCTCATTGTTAAACTGTATCAGTCAGGAGAAGGGTACAAAAGAATTTCCAAGGCATTAGATATACCATGGAACACAGTGAACACAGTGAAGACAGTTATCAAGTGGAGAAAATATGGCAGAACAGTGACATTACCAAGAACTGGACGTCCCTCCAAAATTGATGAAAAGACGAGAAGAAAACTGGGCTTTGAGGCTGCCAAGAGGCCTACAGCAACATTAACGGAGTTGCAGGAATATCTGGCAAGTACTGGCTGTGTGGTACACATGACACCAATCTCCCATATTCTTCCTATGTCTGGGCTATGGGGTAGAGTGGCAAGACGGAAGCTTTTCCTACGAAGAAAAACATCCAAGCCTGGCTAGATTTTGCATAAGCACATCTGAAGTCTCCCAAAAGCATGTGAGAAAATGTGTTATGGTCTGATTAAACCAAGGTTAAACTTTTTGCCAAGAATTCCAAAATATATGTTTGACCAAACAACACTGCATGTCACCGAAAGAATACCATACCCACAGTGAAGCATGGTGGTGGCAGCATCGTGCTTTGTGCTTTTTCAGCTGGAACAGGGGCCTTGGTCAAGGTAGAGGGAATTATGAACATATCCAAATGCCAGTCAATTTTGGCACAAATCGTAAATGCTTCTGCTAGAAATCTGAACGTAAAGAGGAACTTCATCTTTTAGCATGACAATGATGCAAAGGATACATCCAAATAAACAAAGGCTTCACTAAAATAAGAATAATGTTTTGGAATGACTCAGACCTGAATCCAATTAAAAATCTGTGGGGTGATCTGAAGAGGGTTGTGCACAGGAGATGCCCTCGCAATCTGACAGATTTGGAGTGTTTGCAAAGAAGAGTGGGCAAATATTGCCAAGTCCAGATGTGCCATGCTGATAGACTCGTACCAAAAAAGACTGAATGCTGTAATAAAATCAATTTTGAAAAAAACACTTTCACTTTTTGCTATAATAAATATCCCCCCCCCAAAAAAATATTACTCAGTTTAGGCTGATATATATTTGTCTACATATTCTTGGGAAAGAAAATTGCAATAAGCGAATATCGATTTGGTTTGCGCAAGTTATAGCATCTACAACATAGGGGATAGATTTATGGAATTTTTATTATAATTTTTTTACTTGTAATGGTGGTGATTGGTGATCTTTATCAGGACTGCGGCTGCTGTGAACAGATCGAAAAAATGTTGGAAGCACTGACAGTTATACAGCGATCAGTGCTATAAATAGCCACTGATTACTGTATAAATGTCACTGTCTGTGAAGGGGTTAACACTAGGGGGTGATCAAGGGGTTAAATGTGTTGCCTAAGCATGTTCCAACTGTAGAGGGATGGGACTGCCTGGGGGAGGAGACCGATCGTTAAACTAGGAACACACGATCTGTCTCCTCTCCCTGCCAGAACGTGGATTTGTGTGTTTACACACACAGATTTCTCATTCTGGCTCTGTCGGGAGCAATTGCGGGTACACGGCAGACATTGTGACCGCCGGACACGCGCATCGGCTTCTCAGTACTGTGGCAGGCACGCGCACCCCTATATCCCTTAAGGCGGGTGCCATACAGCTACGACAATTCGCACATTCTGCCACCGTTTAACGGCGGACGCTCGGCAAGCTTTTAAGGGTGTGCACACTTGTGCAACCATATTATTTTAGTTTTACCCCCCCCCCCCCCACGTAAAAAATTTTAGTTTGTTCATTTTCATTTGAGCTGTACAGTTTATAGGTCACATCCAAAAGTGGAGAAAGTTCGGAAATGTATCTTTGTCTTGTTTTTTACATCACAGAAATCTGACATTTTAACAGGGGTATGTAGACTTTTTATATCCACTGTATATCTAAAGCTAAAACTTTATTTTTACCATTTTGTGAAAATGGAAGCATACCTTTTAGACAACTGAACAAGTTTCCACACCGGAACATTTCTGCTCTATTCCTATATATACATTTTCCCTAACTTTCAGTGCTGATAACAGTAGCAATTTGTAGAAATAGAGTAAGGGCTAATTCAGACATAGTGGACTGGAAGAATCCCAGTCACCCACCGCTAGGATACAAAGAATGCATTTGTTTTCTGTGTGTCCTATTCACACTGTAATGCAGCCTGCAGCTGTGTTTCAGTGATCTGTGATTGAATGCAGACAATGCTGCATTTTATCATAGCACACTGGCCAGGATTGCATGTCACTGTACAGCAGTGCAGCACACCGCAAATCTGTACTAGATGCAGTTTTTTTTTTTCGATATGTGAAGAACTGAGCTGTTGGCCTGTTAACCAAGAGGGTAAGACATAGGGGTGTTAACATGCTGCCTGTTGATCAAGTGATCTAAGATGGAATTTAATCGAGCTAGACTTGTAAAAGGAAGTAGTACACAAAAGAGAGAACGGGAACTAAAGTTTAGGTTTTTGGGAAGGAAGAGAACCGAGATCTAGAGGTTTGCAGGAACAGAACTGATGGAAGGTTAGAATGTAAAGTAGGAGAGTGTGAAAGAAAAAAAATGAATGAGAAAATAGATGGGTAGAGATGATAAATAAGGAGAGGTCTAAGTCAGTGATTAATTGGAAGAAGATAATAGAAAAAAAGTACTGAAATGTTTACCCTCCATCCTTTAGGGCCGGTTCACACTGCTGTGATGCGAGAACCCTGTGAATACACTACGGGTTCCCACATCGCATGTTTCCTGGCAGCAGTTCACACTGCCCTATGCGAACCACTGGGAGTGTCAGTTAAAACACCCCCAAATCAGTTTGCAGTACAATCTGCAAACTCCAGAAAGAATCGGATTGCATGGGTGTGAACATTCATGTGATATGATTCTGCTGCGGACAAAAAAAGGGTCCTGTGCGAGTTTGATGCAAATTCAGCCATACAATTTGTATGGCTGAAATCGCATCGCACAGAGATTGCATGTGATTTTTCAGTGCAGTGTGAATCACAACCCTGACATCGCAGCAGTGGCCCTTAGGTTGCATCCATCAAACTTAAAGGGTCACTAAAGGAAAAAAAATGTTGTGCTGAAATGATTGTTTACAGGGTATAAAGACTTAATAGCTAACTGATTCACACAGAACAAAAACAAACAAATACAGGGCAGTGTTTTGTTTTTTAAAAATAATCTGGTTCTGAGGAGTTTTAAACACACAGTAATGACGGCTTGGACCACAGTGAAAAGCTGCCATGAGATTTTTCATAAGGAGCCAGACAAGCAGGAAGTGTGGAGATGAGAGCAGAATTACAGCAACTTCAAAGCAAAAACAAACAATGAGGACATGAAACCAGGACTGCAGTAAGGTAAAGAAAAGCTATTTAGCTAAAAAAATAAAATCCTTTAGTGATCCTTTAAATGTTAAATATTTAACATTGTGTATACGGTGTGTATATATTAGCCCTCATCAGCACAAATACATCACAAGATACTTTGAGCTCCAGACCCACATTGCCAGTGACCTTTCATACTGAAAACTGTAGTTTCACAAAGGCTGTAAGAAACTGAATTGTTAGGTTTAAAGCAAGCATTTTTGTGGGTGCTGGAGTTTTCAACTGAGTTGTGACCATGCCTTGGGCCTTATTTGGACTTAATTCAACCCTATTAGGATGACAATATTTTATTTTTCTTATAACTATAAGACCGCTTTGAATCCACCATGTCCGTGATTGGATAGTGAAGAAGCACCGAGAGATTGATGAGATCATCTCTCTACCCCCTCTGCTCTTGTGAACGTGTTCCTTTTTTGCACATATAAGTGCATAATATAGGATTCACACCCAGTACTGCTCCTTACTCTACCAGTCCTAAGCAGATCATAGACATATCAAAATTCAGCCAGCTTAGCAGGGCCGGCTGAATTTCGAACAGTGTGTGACTGTCCATGTTCAATGTAACAGTAGCAATACCTGTAATATTCTGAATACCAGTATTTAACATAATTGAACTGCATTTACCTAGCAACAGTATATACACAGTGGTGCAGTGAGTGCACTTTCGCCTAGCAGCAAAAAGGATCGCTGGTTGGAATCCCGACCACGACACCATCTGCCTGGAGTTTGTATGTTCTCCCTGTGTCTGCGTGGGTTTCCTCCGGGTACTCCAGTTTCCTCCTACACTCCAAAGACATGCTGGTAGGTAAATTGGATCTCGTCCAAAAAAAAAAATTGTCCCAGTATATATGTATATATGTGTGTATGACTGTGTGTCCATAGCGTGTCAAGATCCTACGGGGTAAAAATGAGCGCACCAGCCAAGCAGACACTGGCTGGAAAAAGCGCCCAGAGGTGATTCAGTTTGCATGTGTTGCGCTATACAAGTCATTCATTCATACAGTCCTGAGTTGCTGTGACAGTTTTACCCCACTGGCCAGAAATGTATTAAAAAAAAGATGTTGGCCAGCAAGTTTCCCAGTAGTCAGCAGATTAACTTGATTGATTGATAATCTTTTTACAAGTCCCAGGGCACCCTCTTCTGGGTCTCAAGACTGTCCACTGATTCAGTCAAAGTCCAGTTCAAGTCAGACAGGGATAGACATTACTGATGATCTCACTCTTTCAGTACTGCTGGCACAGTGGAGGTAGTTTACTAAAACTGGAGAGTGCAAAATACATAGAAGAATCTAGGAAAGGTTGTAGCTGACACGGGAGTATGAAAATAGACAAACAAAGGCCAAACACATCAGTGCTGCCAAAGGACAGAAAGTGGATAAAACTGCTAAATATTTTAAGAAAGGAGATACAACCTTTTTTTGGTACATTGGTGACAGAAGGAACAAACGCAATGGGATTGCTGAAATGAAAACTGGGCACAACACATTATATTGCACTATATTGCCAAAAGTATTGAGACACTTGCCTTAACACGCAAATGAACTATGAATAGCATCCCAGTCTTAGTCTGTAGGGTTCAATATTGAGTTGACCCACCCTTTGCAGCTAAAAACAGCTTTAACTCTTCTGAGAAGCCTGTCCACGAGGTTTAGGAGCGTGTCTATGGGAATGTTTGACCATTCTTTCAAAAGCGCATGTGTGAGGTCAGGTGCTGATGTTAGATGAGAAAGCGTGGCTCACAGTTTCTGCTGTAATTCATCCCAAAGGTGTTCTATCAGGTTGAGGTCAGGAATCTATGCAGGCCAGTCAAGTTTCTCCACCGCAAACTTGCTCATCCATTTCTTTATGTACCTTGCTTTGTGCCCTGGTCCAAATCACTTGGTGGAGAAGGTTTTATGGTGTGGGGTTGTTTTTCAGGGATTGGGCATGGCCCCCTTAGTTCCAGTAAAAGGAACTCCTAAGGTGTCAGCATACCAAGACATTTTGGACAAGTTCATGCTCCCAACTTTGTGGGAGCAGTTTGGGGAATGGCCCCTTCCTGTTCCAACATGACTGTGCACCAGTGCACAAAGCATTGCACAGTGTGTGATGACGGCAGCTGTCTCTGATCAACTTTCTGTTTCTAGGCAACACAGCATCAGATATCTTCAGCAGTTATCAGCTCAACAAAGAAAAATGGTTGCAGCAGCACATGGTCCCCGCATTGGCTTCCTCACTGCATTCTGCAGGCTGGTGGCACAACAGACTTCCCTTTTTCCAGCAGGCCAGGTCACTGTCTCCTTGCTCTGTTGCATCAGCCCATTATGATCCTCCAGACCCAGTCAAGATGACTGCCCCCTGCAGTGGAGACAGTCCATAGACAAGCATTACAAAATGGTCCCCTTAAAGATGGTTGCTGCACTTCTGCATTAATGAATATTTAGTTTAACCCTGTCCACATAAGGTTAATACAGCAACAGCAGAGGAAGATGTTATGCAGTAGTTATCAGCTACAGTCCAGGTTAAAATTCAAAAGATAAAAATGCACTCATAAACATGAGAAATAAGCTCGGTATCCAGTATCCTCGTCAGATGTCTTTGACCCCCTTGATGTGATGATGCATGAATGCGTTTTGGGGAAAACCTTCCCTTCCTCAGCCTCCACAGCTCATGAACGTAGTCCAATATGTGTTGGTTCAACCATTAGTTGGAGTGTCACTTCAATCATTAGTTGTATAGATATAGGGACTACCTCCAAGTTATACACATTTGTGTTCTCATTTCAGGGTTTATGTACTTGATTGGGTCGCACTTTCTTTCCTAAAGATGTAATTTACTTTAATACATCTGTATTCCTGATCACATTACTTTTGCCTGCAGATGTGTGAATGAGTACTTGAGGACAAGTTAATGACAAAAGGGGATAATCTGAGGTCTGTTGGTACTCTCTCACACATATACACCACCACCAATGGAAAGACATTTTACCCTTCACTGACATCGAAGCCAGGCCTTTTTCCAAAAACTGACCGGGCGTATTTTTTTACAACCATGCTTTTTTTTCAACTGCTGACACTTGAGTAATCCCCCCTACCCTCCCTAAAACTGGAGCAGTTTTTCGGATCACTGATGCTTTGAGGCATTTTTCCTCCCACAGGCCATTGACGCCAGGCATTTTTGTTTAACTGATAAACAACTTTAGGCTTTTTTTTTCTTTTACTGACCAATAATGCCAAGACATTTCTTCACTAATATTTAGTTGTTTGAAAATGTTCACTTCACCAGTCTACGTGGGTATTTGAGATCTGTTTGCATGTAATCTTCTTCATAGGGTTCATCTCAAAATGTACACACTGCATTCTACATCTTTCATGTTCGAAGCAATCCACAAACAGCCATGTTCCATACCGGTTACAAATGTTTCTCAAGCTTTCACCAAGTTTGGCCTTTTAATCTTTAGTTTTAATAGTTTAATTGTAATCAGTTATAATTCATGTTTTTGTGTATGAAAACTCCATGACTGAGTGTTATATTTTAAACAATTGAACCATCCACACTAGACTATCTTCAATTCAGCACTGGCTAGTATTTTCTTTTTTTTTTTGCTCAGCATATAATTTTGCAAAATAGTGTGTATTGTTTTGAGTCCTCCATTATCTCAGCTAATTTGTAGAGTTGCTGGTTTTAAAACAGACACAGTTGCCTCGTTTCATGTTTTTGTTTCTAGCTGCTTAGCGTGACAAATTTTAACATGTTTGACATAAATATAATTCTAAGGCTTTCTTTAATTTGACCCCTCTGTGTCTGCTCAATTAAATGTCAATGTGGTCATTTAAGACTTAACAGAAATTAATGATAACTATCCAAAACAATTTTAAACACAATCAGTTTAACAAGGGAGGATAAATTTAATATGATAATTTAGCTGACAGAATTGTATCAGCTTAGCGGGGATGTATGCAAATACATGACCCTTACTTAGTTTTTTAATGGAAGCTGTGCTGATAGATTTATCAGTTCTATTAACGAACTTTGGGGAACTTTGGTTTTTCGGCAATTGTTCCCTTGGAGGCTGAAAAATAAACCCGATCTCATACTGGGACCATTCTGGTCTGCATATTTCCATAATTTGCCTTTGCCACTAATATGACAGCAAGAGGCAAATAACAGTTTCTAATAATATCAGATTGAGTTGAAGAGGACAGCATTTTAATGTAGTAAAAAGACCTCCCTGTGGGGTTGTTATTGCTAATATTGAACAGCAGTTACACAGTTGCAACAGTAGCTTCATAATTGATTTGTTTAATTAGCAAGAGATGGAGCTAGTGTGGAGTCTTGTTGTCTTCTATCAGTGGTCTGCTGCTTAGCAATGAATATTTTTGTCTGTCTTACTCTTCATTAACTACTGGAGTGTTTCATTGTGTAGTGGAGATAGAGTAATTGTCAGTTTGAAGATTGACAGTGAAATCTAGTCAAGTGATTTGGCGTTATTGCTTATCTGTATGACTGATTTAGCAAAGACATTTGTTAAATGATTTAAGCACTTCTTTCTTAAAAAATCTACAATTCAATTCTCCTATCACATTTGGATCAAAACTTCAATCCACCTCTTTTGCAAACCGTATAATTGGAAACAATAGTTACATTTATATCAACACTTCTATCATCTGGAAGTAGCCTAAATCGCACAGGGAGACCCAGGAAACCGTGTTTAGATATTTATGTCCAACAATTAACTCTATGGTATAAACACACTGTATTTGTGCAGATATGTATTTTTTTTTTTTTTTAATGCAGATGTAAACCAATTTTGTCTCTAACAGCAGGAGATGAGCTCCAGAAACTATAGAACAACCTCTATATTTCCAAGATTAGGAGAGGAGGCGTGTTCTCTAGTTCTAACACTTTCTGTTCTAGGTGACAATACTGCTCTTTAATAGAAAAATACAGTGTGTTCGAGCTCTTGGACATGAGTAGTAACCTCACCAGGTGAAAATGAAAAAAGGTAATAATATTGTAGCCACCATAAAGACTGATTAGCTGTGATATATACATTTTGCGGTCTGAAGTTTAGTTGCTCATGTCACATGTGTTGTGTTTGCTTGTGCTTTCATACAGTGTGTAGAGTTATTAGTCACCTCTATATCCAATGCAAAACACATAAGCGTGGTGATCCTTAAAAAAAAAAAATAGATAATTTGACTTGGTAATTATAGATTTATATTTTAGTTATAATACATTTCTTTTAAATGTGTCTGTAACTGTCTACTGCTTTTTAGATCGATATAATTTCATGAATTTACCTTGTAAAACAGACCCAACAAAGCAAGAAAAACATGGTGAGCGTTAATGGGAAGGTGTGTTGGGGGGGGGGGGTGTTTGAAGGGGCATTGAAGCTGAATTCTTGAATCTTTCTTTGTTTGGTTTGGCAGTGTACTCTTCCTTAGATAAAACATTTAAATGCTAAGCAGTTCCTTTAGTTTTACTGGGCTTGGTTACTTTTTATGGTAACACACACTGGGCAGGAAGGTCATTGTAATGAAGCAAAAAAAAAATCTCAAAGCATGAAAGAGAAAGTTAAGATTGAACATGCCTATGTTTTCTTTTATGAGATCTCTGGAGCTCATTAATATTCTGGCAAATCTGTTCCTTAGAGGTTCAACAGTGCTTCACGAAGAAGAAAAATGTTTTGGAGATTTTTTTTTTAACCCTCTTGTTGTACAATTCACTTTTGTCTTCTAAACATAAAAAAACACCAAAATTTGAATGCTGAAATATTTCTTTCAGAATTTGCCGAAGGGGATCTTCATTTCAAATGTTTGTGGCTACTGTGTACGTGTCTCTTGACCTGTTGAGTCATTAAATATTGATCTCTCTCCCTCTGAGATGTTACTATTGTTCAGAACCCTAAGGCATTGCTGAAGCTTGTTGAGAATTGTGCACCGATTTATGGTAGTTGCAGCAACTATAAAACATATTAGTGAGAAGAAGAATCATTTATTACAAGGAACAAATACTTATTAAAACACATTTCTAACTACAGCTTTCTTTAATATTTTTTTTTTTTTAATTCCATCTACAGAATATAAGTTTGCACCAAACTGTGTGTGAGGGCATGCATATGCATATTTATAAGTGTAGTATATTTTTTGCTTTTGTCATGGTCAGCACATGGTTTGAATAGGTGCCATGGGCATAATGATTATCAAATTTACCCAACAGCATGTTGCTTGTTACTGCTTGTAACACCCTCTGTGAATGGAGGAGAGTGTGATCAGTCATAGGATTTTCTTCCTATTCACAAATTAAGTCACGTCTGGCAAATTTTCCTGACACCAAGATCAAAGTGAGGACAAGGGAGGGAGCTACAGCACACAGCCTGTGATTGACAACCTCAGCTCTGTTCCTGTGTGCTATATGAAGGGAGTGTGTCCCTTCCCTCCAATTAGCGCTCAGAGCTCTGCTCACGGATGTAACTTAAGCACTCTGCCCCCTGCTTTTTTAGAGCTGAGAGATCCTGTGTATCCTGTACTTTGAACATCTATAGAGAAGAGAGGACCGTAAATAAACAGGTACAACTCAACTTATGTTGGAGGGTGTTTCATCTCTGTGTATCATTCAAGGCCAGTCACTTCATTGGGTATACGTGAGGGGTTTATAACCACTTTAAGACCCCTTTCACACTGAAGCGTTTTAACAGCGTTTTAGCATTAAAAATAGCGCTATTTAAACGCTCATAAAACGCTCTCAATGCATCTCAATGGACCCTTTCACACTGAATCCTGCAAGCAGTAGCTTTTAAGCGCTGAAAAAAACACTCCAAAAACGCCTCTCTCCATTGAAATGAATTGAAAGCACTGTAAAAACGCCTTACCCTTTCACAACTGAGGCGTTGCACTGGCGGGGAATTGAGAAAAGTCCTGCAAGCAGCATCTTTGGAGCAGCTTTTGGGCGTCGAAAAAAGAAAACGCTCCAAAAATGCCCCTCTCCATTGAAATGAATTGAAAGCGCTGTAAAAACGCCTTACCCTTTCACACTGAGGCACTGCAAAAACGCCCTAAAACGTTAGGGTCTTAGTGGCGCTTTACCAGCACATTGGGATTGCAGATGAGGCTTCACTTTAATGCTCGAATAACGCTCAAAAAATGCCCCAGTGTGAAAAGTGCCTTAGTTGCAGGTATTGTAATCTATTAAATAATTTTCAGAATGGAAAAGGAGGAAGGTGGGGGGTGTCCTTGTCATACCATCTGTACTGCTTTTCTGCCTAGACCCCTTACACACTGGAGCATTATTAGAGCGTTATTCGAGCGGTTTTTCAAGCTTTATGCGAAGTCTCAACTGCAATCGCAATGTGCTTTTAAAGCACCGCTAAGACCCTAATGTTTTAGGGGCGTTTTTGCAGTGCCTCAGTGTGAAAGAGCAAGGCGTTTCTACAGCGCTTTCAATTCATTTCAATGGAGAGGGGCGTTTTTGGAGCGTTTTCTTCAGCGCCCAAAAGCTGCTCCAAAGAAACTGATTGCAGGACTTTTCTCAATGCCCTGCCAGTGCAACACCTCAGTGTAAAAAGGGTAAGGAGTTTTTACAGTGTTTACAATTCATTTTGAAGGAGAGGGCCGTTTTTGGAGCGTTTTTTTCATCACCCAAAAGCTGCTCCAAAGATGCTGCTTGCAGAACTCGGTGTGAAAGGGTCCATTGAGATGCATGGAGAGTGTTTTATGAGCGTTTTAATAGTGCTATTTTTAATGCTAAAACGCTGTAAAAATGCTTCGGTGTGAAAGGGGTCTAAAGATCTCAAAGCTATTAACCATTGCAGCGCCAGAAGTTTGGAAACCGGAAAAGGTCAGGCATCCCTGCAGTGAGGACTTCTCTAGGACCCAGCTAACTGCACAATATAGGACATACTTTACTACAGGACAGTGATGTGTGAATACAGTGCATTGTGTTTTCCTAGCTAAATGTTAGCTTTAACAAAATTCAATCTAAATGTTTAACTCCTCAAAGTAGTTACCTTTTGCACATATAACAATTGTGGCATTGTTCTTGCAATGAAAATCAAATAATCATTCTCTGAATGGAGAAGGTGGAAATCATGACAGCACCACTCCACCTAGTCCAATCAGAGAACACTTTACATTTACTGAGAAAATGCAAAGTGTTCGCTAAATAGCACCTGTGCAAAGATAGAGACCTCTTATATTCACTAAGCAGCAGGGCAGCTGCTTAAAAGGTACTCAGAATCTAGCAGCAATCGCTGTATTTTCTGTATCTACTTCAGTGAGTTCCAGCTTCCACAGGATTAGGCAAGGTATAGAACAGTGGTCTCCAAACTGCGGCCCTGGGGCCAGATGTGGCCCTTTGCTCACCTTTATTCGTTCCTTAAGTCATTACTCCCAAAGATACAAGACACTATTCTGCCAACTAACACCAGCAATGAAGTACAATATCCCCTCTGATACCAATAATGGGACACTATTCCTCCCACTGATACTCATGATGGAGCATTATTGCTTTCCAATGATACCGATGATGGGGTATTATTCCTCCCCTCCCAATCTTACCAATAAAGGGGAACTATTCCATCCAATTAAACCAATGATGGGGCACTGCTTCTCCCCAATACCAAGTATGGTGACGTTTACTCCCACCGATGCCAAAAAAAATTACACTACTACTGGCACTAGTCCGGCCCCCCTAAAGTCTGAAGGTCAATAAACTGGCCCTTTGTTTAGAAAGTTTGGAGACCCCTGGTATAGAACATGAATACTTACAAAGGTTAGAACAAAGTAACTATGCAAAAAATGTATCTTGATAGGGAGCAGAAGATACCAGAATGTGTGTTGTAGCAAAGGGACTATAAAAGGGCATACATAAAGTGAGTAAAACCAGCAAAACAGAAATATATTGCATACAATTCCAAATGTAATATACAAAAGTTTAAAAGGACATAGTAACCTCATCCATGTGTTGTACCCAAGTTCATATATATAATACAAAGAATATTCCTGTTTTTACAAAACTACCTGTGAACACATACTGTATGATGTCCAGAACTGGGTCAATACAGTAGGTGACCGCAATATTGTGTCAATCTCGCTCCCTTTCTCGGCGAGATTGACCACCTACGAGCCCCATTCCGGGAACCAGCGCCGAGCTGGCTTGCCGCGATGGAGACAAAGCCATCATAGAAGCGACGGGGATCCGACTTGGATTCCCGCCAAATCTACACACGGCGTTTGGTATGAATCATGAGGGGGAACTCCACACCAAATTTAAAAAAAAAAATCCGGCATGGGTTCCCCCCCAGGAGGCATACTAGGCTCTTAGGTCTGCTATGGATTGTAAGGAGAACCCCCCCCCCCCTACGCCGAAAAATAATGGCGTGGGGGTTCCCCCACAATCCATACCAGACCCGTATCCAAAGCACGCCGCCCAGCCGGTCAGGAAAGGAGTGGGAACGAACGAGCGCCCCCCCCCCCTCCTGAGCCGTACCAGACTGCATGCCCTCAACATGGGGGGGTCAGGTGCTCTGGGGCAGGGGGGCACACTGCGGCCCCCCCATCCCAGAGCACCCTGTCCCCATGTTAAGGACAGGGCCTCTTCCCAACAATCATGGCCGTTGGTTGTCGGTCTGCGGGCGGGGGGCTTATCGGAATCTGGGACCCCCTTTAATAAGGGGGCCCCCAGATACTGGCCCCCCACCCTAAGTGAATGAATATGGGGTACATCGTACCCCTACCCATTCAACTGGAGGCAACACAGGATTTTTAAAGTAATTTATTAGTCGGCTCTTTTACCAGGGGAGGCCACCTTCTTCCGCTCTCCGGGGGTCTTCTCCACTCTCCGGGGGTCTTCTTCCATCTTCTCCACTCTGCGGGGGTCTTCTTCCGCTCTCCGGGGGTCTTATTCCGCTCTCCGGGGGTCTTCTCCGCTCTTCGCTGTTGACTCAGTCCTCTCTGGTGCCTCCTTCTTCAAGGCTGGCCGCCGCTATCTTCGTGTTAGCTCAATTACTAGCGGCGGCCAGTCCGCTCATCTGTGCCGTTCTTCTGTCCTTATTTCTTCTCCAGATGTTGACTCGAAGCTTCTTCCCGCTGTTATGACGGATGTGCGGCTCCCATCGGTTTATATAGGTCTCTCTTATGACGTCACAGTCCCATCATGCTCCGGTACCTACCCACGTGGGTAGGTACCGAAGCATGATGGGACTGTGCCGTTATAAGGGAGGCCTATATAAACCGATGGGAGCCACGCATCTGTCATAACAGCGGGAAGAAGCATTGAGTCAACATCTGGAGAAGAGAAGAAAACAGAAGAACAGCACAGAAGTGCAGACTGGCCGCCGCTAGTAATTGAGCTAACACAAAGATAGTCCTGAAGAAGAAGGCACCGGAGAGCGCCGAGTCAACAGCGGAGAGCGGGAGAAGACCCCCAGAAAGCGGAGGTAGGCCCCCCTACTGAAAGATCTAAAGAAGAGGGGGGCCCCTGGAGCTGACTAATAAATGACTTTAAAAATCCTGTGTTGTGTTTATTTTTTCACTTTGCCTCCAGGTGAATGGGTAGGGGTACAATGTACCCCATATTCATTTACTTAGGGTGGAGGGCCCCCTTATTAAAGAGGGGTCCCAGATTCCGATAAGCCCCCCGCCCGCAGACCTCAACAACCAACGGCCAGGGTTGTCGGGAAGAGGCCCTGTCCTTATCAACATGGGGACAGGGTGCTCTGGGGAGCGGGGGCCGCAGTGCGTGCACCTGACCCCTCTGCATGCCGTCTGGTACGGCTCGGGGGGGGGGGGGGCACTCGTTGGTATGGTATGGATTAGGTATGGATTTTTTTCGGCGTAGGGGGGGTTCTCCTTACAATCCATAGCAGACCTAAGGGCCTGGTATGCCTCCTGGGGGTGAACCCATGCCGGATTTTTATTTAAAATTTGGCGTGGAGTTCCCCCTCATGATTCATACCGAACGCTGCGTGTAGATTTAGCGGGAATCCAAGTCGGATCCCCGGAGCTTCTATAACGCGCTCGCTGGAATGTGCTTTTTCTATTCCAGCGAGTGCGAGATGTCGGCAGCCTGTCGCCGAGAATCAGCGCGATGCTGTCGTGCTGGAAACACATTCTCGGTGACAGGTACTGTATATAAAAACAGTGTTGAAAGACCACCTCTTGTAAATTGTCCCCCAATTCTTATGCCCTGCTCCTAAGCATGCAAACAAAATCTCTCAAACTTGCCTTGACATAGAGCCATTCAAGCATGCCTTAACCACTGAAGGACCGCCTAACGCCAATATACGGCGGCGGAATGGCACAGGTACGTACAGGTACGATCCCCTTTAAGTGTCCAGCCGTGGGACTCGCGTGTGACCAGGTCTGAGGCTCCGTGAATGCGGAACCCGTGGACCCGATCGCCGCCGGTGTCCCGTGATCTAATCACAGTAGCTGAAGAACGGGGAGAGGTGAGTGTAAACACACCTTCCCCGTTCTTCTCTGTGGCTTGTCACTGATTGTCTATTCCCTGTTATAGTGACGATCAGTGACATCACACCTCCAGACATGCCCCTCTACAGTAAGAATCACTCCCTTAGGGCACACTTAACCCCTTAGCGCCCCCTAGTGGTTAACCCCTTCACTGCCATTGTCATTTTCACAGTAATCTGTGAATTTTTATAGCACTTTTCGCTGTGAAATTGACAATGGTCCCAAAAATGTGTCCGATGTGTCCGCCATAATGTCGCACGAAAAAATCGCTGATCGCCGCCATTACTGGTAAAAAAAAAAAAAATATCTATAAAAATGCCATAAAACTATTTGGTAGACGCTTTAACTTTTGCGCAAACCAATCAAACGCTTATTGTAGAAGAATACGTATCGGCCTAAGCAGAGGAAAAAAATGCTTTTTTATATATTTTTGGGGGATATTTATTATAGCAAAAAGTAAAACATAGATTTTTTTTTTTTAATTGTCGCTCTTTTTTTGTATGTAGCGCAAAGGTGATCAAATACCAGCAAAAGAAAGCTCTATTTGTGGGGGGAAAAAAGGACAATTTTGTTTGGGAGCCACGTCGCACGACCGCGCAATTGTCAGTTAAAGCGACGCAGTGCAGAATCGCAAAAAGGAGCCAGGCCCTTTACCTGCATAATAGTCTGGGTCTAAATGGTTAAGGATACTGCTACAATCAGACAGAGATTCCCTGTTTGTCCTGTTCTTTGGACCTCACAATGGACCACCTGTCTCAATGTCTACCTTCGCACAATAGATAGGAAAACTAATTGCAAGGTCTAACATTCTGAAAAACATAAACTTTTACTGCACGTTTGCGCACCCATTCCAACAGATCAGTGGGAGCTTCCTGGGGATTTCAGCACCAAGCCTTTGTAGCCATGTTGTTGGGTCTGTTAGCACAGTTCTGTTTGACTCATTGTTGCCCACCCGTCCTATTCATTGCTCGGGAATGTCCCATGGTGTATGAATATTCTGCCTTTGTCATGTATTCATTGCTCGGGAATGTCCCATGGTGTATGAATATTCTGCCTTTGTCATGTACTGTATGGTAAAGATAAGAGGAATTTTGACTTGCCTGTAAATTCCATATCTTGGAGTACAGTATAAGACACAGGCCACTGTCCCTTATGTTTCTGGGTTTGCACTCTCTTGCTTGCTGCAAAACTGAAGACTCATGGAGCGGAATAGGGTTATTGTGGAGTGCACATGGACTATGTCCTCTAAGTCTTTGCTAGTGTCTAGTCATCTGAAGGTATGACTACTCTGGCTAGGGCCTGTACTGTACTCCTATTAAAATGCTGATCCTATAAAATTAGTGTACGCTGTGTTGTTAGTATGAGGCAGCCTGGTGGGGCAATGAAAGTGTTCCTGAATGAGCAAAACATACATTCCAAATGGGTATTCCAAATAAGGCATTGCAGATGGGTAGGGGTTCTCAATCAGGGCTTCTGTGTGTTTGAAGGCCAGCGTGTGAGGACATGTGGGGAGTACAAGTCCAGGTCTGTCAGGCCTGATGGACAAGCATCAAAAGAGATGCTTGGAGACTGAGACAGTGGCTGTGTCAGCAGACTTGTAAGCAGAGCGAAAATATATGGGATCATCTCATGAGTGGTATACCCCGATATAATACTCATGGTTTCTGCTCAATTTTTTTGTTATAATGGCATTATTTTACTTTAAAGTTATTGTGTAAGTGGCCTTGGTTCATGGAGATTATATTGGGGGGAGAGAAAAATAATTGTTTATAATGATGAGCGCTAGAACTCATAAGCAGGCCAAAATGTGAAAACATTTTATTTTGGACATTTGTATGGACAGACACCTCTAGGATTAGCCTGATCTTAAAGGATAAGTTCACCTTTCGTAACATGTTACATGTTGCACCCATATTCGGGGTGTAACACGTTATGAACTGACCGTCCCCGTACTTCGATCTGGCAGCTAGCAGGGATCTTCTCCCTCCCTGTCATAATTTAAAAAACAATGGCTGAGCATTCTGTGAATGGAAAAATATAAGGTGCAGCAGCCTATGCAGCTGTCAGCTTGTAGTTTTCAATGGGCATTCTTCCTGTCAGCATGTATTGGCTTCCTTGTACGAGGTACGAGCAAGCAGACACACCGACAGACTCGTAGGAGACCTGCATGGCACCAGCGATCTGCTGATGGCTGGTGCAATGCTTCACATGCTCCTGCAGTGAAAAATATTAAATGCACTTTTTTTTTTTATACAGTGCATCTGGAAACTATTCACAGTGCTTTACTTTTTCCACATTTTGTTATGTTACAGCCTTATTCCAAAATGAATTAAATTCATTATTTTCCTCAAAATGCTACAAAAAATACCCCACAATGACAACATGAAAGAAGTTTGTGTGAAATATTTGCAAATGTATTAAAATAAAATAAAAAATCACATGTACATAAGTATTGAATGAATGAATGAATGAATGAAAACTTGTATAGCGCGGCACATGCGAACTGAATCGCCTCTGGGCCATCACACTCAAAGTTTAGCTCAGGTGCAGCCACATGACAGCCTGCCTGGGGTTTGCCTAAGGCCGGGTTCACACTTGCAACAAACGCTGCGACATTGGGAGCTCATGTCAATGTTTCTCTATGGGAGCTGTCTTAACTGGTCTGAAACAAGTCGTCCCGACTTTGAAAATGCTCCCTGTACTACTTTGGTCCGACTTTGATTCTACTTCAGCCTATAAATCACTTAAGACCCGGACCAAAATGCAGGTAAAGGACCAGGCCCCAGTAGGAGGGAGGAGTCTGGTAATGGCGCGAGTCAGGAGCGCACCGTGAGTTCCAGGTCTCCAGCCCCCAACCCCCGTACGCTGAATGATTAGTGCTATCCCTCCTCCGTAAGTTCCCCGGATAACATACCTGTTTCCTGTGCGATCGTGGTGCGTGGATCTGTCGCTTGTCAGGCCGCCAGTCGGAGCGGTGGGACGAGAGAGGAGATCAGAGGACCCGAGGACTCGACGTGAGCCGAGATATTGTGGAAGTCCTCCAGCCCTGTGCTATTAGCATACCGTCAACCTAACAACAGAGCGGCAGAGGAGTGCTAAACAACTGTTTCCTTCTCTACTTTATTCCCCACAACAGAAGCACAGAAAAGGGGAGTGAGAGTGAGTACCTCCCCCAGTACTATAGCCCAGAAAAAGAAAAAAAGGAAGGGAAAGGAAGTTAAACTTGTTTTTTCTTGGAAGTTCTGCAAAGCCTTTAATTTAACTATATGTACATACTAATATGCTACTTAGCTCACATGAAATAATCAACTGAACCCAGATGAAGAACCAGACTAAGATGAATACCCCATGAGAATTACATAAACACTGTACTGCATTGATCTGTATTTAATTGGGGGCTCTGGTCTAGGACTTTTGGATATCCTGAGGTCTTTTTTTTTTCTTCCTTATCTTATTTAATTCACCTGGAATAAATGAACTAAATATAAGTGGGATCGTGAGTAACAGCAGCGCATTATAAGTGAAATTTCTTGGTTCTCTTATGTGTAACCTACGCTACATTATGGAAGCATTGTACATAGAAGAAACATATAGTAAGTTTTAAAGTGACCTCGAGCTAGAAACAGAGTGAGACCAGCCTCTATAGAACTGAATTGAACTGTACGGTGCTGCTGTGCTATACTGTGTTAGTTCCTTGCTCGTTGCCCCTTGTCCCTGGTTTCTCCTCTTTTTTTTCCCCTCATCTCCTTCACACAGCTCGTCGAGATGTGTGGGCAGTATGAGGGGGAGATCGGGAAGAGGGGGGGCGGTCCCTAAATCACCTCGTACAAGCCTAAGCCCTGGCCCCATGATTAAATATGTAACGTTGGGGGCAAGCGAAAATAATCAAGGAGTAGAAAAACAGATCACTAAGGGATGGCAGACCGTAATAAAGGAGAAAAGGGACAAGAAGAAAAAGAAAACACAAAATAAAACAGCCCCCGAAATAAGTGCATCTACAGAGCCCCAGGAAGTGAGAGAGGAAGAAGAGATACAGGTGGACATGGAAGGGGGGGGGGGCAGTAACGTCAGGTAAAGAGGAACAAATAAGTAAGGACAAACCCCTAACAAAAAGTGAAATGGAAACAATGTTCCTAGCGCTGGACAAGTCACTGAAGAACTTGGAGTCGTCATTGAAAAAATAAATAGCTATAATTCATAATGTTGTGGGACACCTATTGACCAGAGTGGAAAAGGTAGAAAATAAAGTTGATACCCACACAAGCACGATAAAAGGACTAAAAGGGGAAATAAAATCTCTTAGAATGGAACAGAGGGAACAAGCATACAAGATGGAAGAACAAGAGAAGAAATTTGAGGATTAGAGGACAACAACCCCAGAAAGAAAACTTGAAAGAAATTATGGAGGAATTATTTAACCCCTTACTGGGAAATCAAGATCTAAATACGGTAGAAATTGAAGAAGCCTTTAGGATAAGGAGACCAATGAGAATTCCCACAGAGAGCCCAAGGGACATAATTGTAAGGTTTGAGAAATTAGAAGAAAAAACCCAAATATGGAGAAATATGAGGGGGAAGCCTCCATTAAAATATGAAGGAAACCTATTAGAAATATGTCCTGACCTATCCCAGGATACACTAAGAAGAAGGAGGGCGCTAAAACCTTTGATAAAAACATTACAAGAACATGAGATCCAGTATAACTGGGGTTTCCCTGCATGTCTGGTGGGAAAAAAGAATGGTCAATCGGTTAGACTCAGATTTATCGAAGAAACCCAAGAATTCTGTGGAAAACTGAACATTCCGGTACCCGAAGCTCTAAAGGGGAGCCAAGAACTAGAAATACAGGAAACACAGGAAGAAGAAACATGGCAATTAGTCCCAAGAAAGAAGCCATGAGGAAGATCAAACAGGGAGCACTGGGAGCATGGGGTTTATGGGACAAGGAGGAATAGTAACAAAAATAAGTTGGGGGGGTGGGAGACCCAGGGATGCAGGGGGGCTCTTGTGTCTGCCAAATAGGGGCAGGCAAGGCGCCAGACAGCTCTCCGCCTCGGCGCACATAGCAGGTAGGGAGAGAAAGGAGTAGAAACCTGCAAGACCATGGGTCTAGAAAACCAACAAGCGCTAAGGGATCAGGGGAGTTGGGGGGGGGGGAGAGGGGAGGGGGGAGAGGCAGGAGAGGGAAGGGAGGGAGTGGGTAGGGGGGTGGATGGGAATAGGGGAGAAGAGGGGAAGTGGTTTGTTTAAAAAAAGAGAATAAAAAAGAATATATTTGATAGACATGGTGGACCCCCTTGGGGGGCGGGTCACGCCCCTGGCACAAAAGGGCCCGGGCCTGCCCCGCCCCCCGACTTGAGCTGTTATTGGGAAAAATAGTCCTAAATATTTGGAGGAGGAGGAAGCAACTGACAAGAAATGGGTTCAATAAATTTTATAACATACAACGTCAGAGGACTAAATTCCCCTCAAAAGCGGCATATGGTAATGCGAGAACTAGAGAGGAAAGGTGCTGAAGTAATATTTTTACAAGAAACACATTTGGCATTAGTAATATTAAGTTATATTAAAAGCAAATCCCTACCTGGTTCTATAGTGATACCCCTGCAAAAGGGGTGGCAATCGGCTTCGGGAAAAATGTGGACTTCAAGATAGAGGTGAGGAAGACTGACCCAAACGGCAGATTTTTGATATTAATAGGAACCATTGCGAATATAAGATATACCCTGGTCAATATATACGGTCCAAACAAGCGCCCTAAAAACTATTTCATAAAAATCTTAAAAGAACTAGAGGAGGTAAAAAAAGGCAAATTAATACTAGCTGGAGATTTGAACTTCTATATGGACAATAAATTAGATACCACATCCAAGAGGACGAATACAGAAACAAAAGAAACCAGAAGATTAAAAAAAAAAACTTTTCGAATACCAACTAGGGGATATTTGGAGGATTCATCATCCCAGCAAAAAAGACTACACCTATCACTCAGCGGTACATAAAATGTATTCCAGACTAGACTACATTTTGATGATAGTTTTTTGACATTTTTGAACATAGTCTGTTAGAGGAAGCTGTGGACTCAAACATAGAAATAGTCACGCTATCAGATCATGCGCCTGTGACAATGAAAATGAATGCCTACAGGGAAACAAGAGGAATGGGAGTCTGGAGAATAAATGAAGATATACTAGAAGAGCAAGAAACAGAGAAGATAATTGAAAAAGAAATAGAAATGTACTTCCGGACTAACGACACTCCAGACTTAAGTAAGGCAACCATCTGGGAAGCGCACAAGGCCGTTATAAGGGGACAACTAATTGCCATAGGCGCCAGAAAAAAGGGAAAATAATATTAAAAAGACCCTGAAAGAATTATATGAATTAGAACATTAAAAGGACCGGAAACTCGAAACCCAGTGCGCCTTGGTGACTAAAAGAGAGACCTTGAAAATTAATTGGAGCAAGAGACAAGGAAAGAATTTGACAGGATGAAAAAGGAGCGCTATATAGGTGGGAATAAACCAGGAACATTTCTTGCAAAAATGTTAAAACATAAAAAAGCGTTAAACTTTATAGAAAAGATCAAAAACATAAGGGGTGAAATAGTGAACAAAACAGTAGATATAGCCGATGCATTCCATACATATTACAGTACCCTTTTTGCAATCGGCAAGGACAACGCATATAAGGAGGAAAAAAGGAGACGGGAGAAAATTCAAAAATATTTAAACAACGCAAATTTGCCAAAGTTACAAAAAGAACGTCTGACAGCTTTAGAAATGGAGATCACACCAGAAGAAATAGTAAGAGCACTTAAAGAAATGCCCAATGGGAAAAGCCCGGGACCTGACGGATTTACCATCAAATATTACAAAAAAATTCAAAAATTGCTGGTTCCGAGACTATGTGATTATTTTATTCAAATAGGAGAAGAGACAGAAATGAGACCCGAATCCCTGCTGGCAGACATCACTATAATACCAAAACCTGGGAAAGATAAGACAATATGTTCCAACTATAGACCAATCG
This sequence comes from Rana kukunoris, assembly GCA_029574335.1. Classification (NCBI taxonomy): domain Eukaryota; kingdom Metazoa; phylum Chordata; class Amphibia; order Anura; family Ranidae; genus Rana; species Rana kukunoris. The sequence goes on along the minus strand of CM056050.1, from coordinate 213,814,986 downwards.
CATTACTAAATACGGACACCAAACTGTATGCAAAAATCCTAGCTTCTAGACTCAAAGACCTAATGCCAGACTGGATTAATGCAGACCAAACCGGATTTGTACCAGGACGAGAAGGGCGGGATAATACCCTGAAGGCGATTATTATTAATGCAAAAAAATGATGCCGTAAAATCCCCAGTCTTACTGCTCTCAATCGACGCTGAGAAAGCGTTTGATAGGGTAGATTGGGGATTTTTGATAGAAACCCTTAAACACCTGGGGATTGGACCAAGATTTAGACGCTGGGTACAAAATCTATATAACAGACCAGCGGCAATGGTGAAAGTCAACGGTAAAGTTTCCGCCCCTTTCGAAATGTCTAATGGCACCAGACAGGGTTGCCCGCTCTCTCCGCTGCTATACATACTAGCACTTGAACCTTTTTTGACAACCTTACGAAACAACCCCAGAATCGAAGGTGCAAAAACAGGTGTAGAAGAACACAAAGTAGCAGCATACGCTGACGATATTTTAATGTTAATAACAAACCCAACTTCAACTTTACGGGAAATTTCTAAAGAAATAAAAAATTACGGAGAACTTTCTAATTTCAAAATAAACCCTAGAAAAACAGAAATCTTGAATATTGGTGTGGGGAAAGAGGATGAGATAGCTCTACAAAAACAACACACATACACATGGGTAGAGGAGCTGAGCTACCTGGGGATCAAATTGACACCCACAATAGAGGGCCTATTTCCTGCTAACTTCATTCCTTTGCTAAATGAGGTGAAAAATAGATCTAAAAAAAATGCTACTAAAGCCCTCACATGGATTGGAAGAATCAACGCCTTTAAGATGGTTAACTTGCCAAAAATAACATATAAATTCCAGACCTTGCCCATAAAAATCCCCCAAAGTTTCTTCAAGATCATGAAATCAATGCTGATAAAATATATCTGGAACAATAAAACCCCCAGGATAAATTTTAAAACACTCACAAGAAATAAAAAGCGTGGTGGACTAGCAGCACCAGATATAGAGAGATATTATAAATCTACAGTAATAGCACAAATGGTAGAATAAGAAAAAAACACAAAGAAAAAGATAAAAAATGGATACGAATAGAAAATAGTTTAAGTAACACAGCACTATATAAAAATATATGGATACCTCACAAATACAGAGACCTGGGAAGAAAGGTACATGGAATAACTATGAACGCTTTTCGAATATGGGACACACTGCACAAACAGAACAACTGGATCTATAATTCACCTTTTAATACCACTCACAAGTACTATTTTTTTCTTGCCGGGGAAAGCGACACGACTAGGAAATAAAATAGGAACATTTTAAAAGATATTATCGAAAGGGGAAAGATTAAACCATTTCATAAGGTAAAAGAAGAACTTGGATGGAACATCAATCAATGGGAATACTTACAACTCCAGCACTTGATAAAATCAATCCCCACACCAATAAGAGAGGGAGGAAACCTAAATCAATTTGAAAAACTATATGCCACACAAATCCCAATAAAACATGTAACATCAAAAATATATCAAATACTGACAGATATTGAGTCACAAGGAAAACCGGAATTCATAAAAAAAATGGGAACAAGAAATAAAGAATTTGAAGATTTACAACTCGCAAGAATTATAGCATCAGTGCATAATTTTGCAACAGATATGAACACTATCGAGATGAATTATAAATGCATTACTAGATGGCATAGAACACCTGAAACAATGCATAGGCTAAACAAAGACAACTCTCCGTTATGCTGGAGAGGTTGCGGACAGATGGGATCAACCCTGCACATCTGGTGGAACTGCCCCAAAATAACAGAATATTGGAGGGAAATCCAAGTAATTGCAAAAGAAATAACCCAGGAAGAATTAGACAATAATATTTACACATGTCTGTTCCACGACATAAAAGGTCTCAGAAACAGAAGGAAAGAAACCCTCCTTCCGCAGTTAATAAATGCTGCTAAAGGACTAATCCCAAAGAACTGGCTAAATCCAAATATACCAGACATAAAAGAGTGGTTCGCGCGAATAGATAATTATAACAAACTGGAATATTTAAGTAGTAGCGATAATAGCCAACTCGAAAAACACAATAGAAAATGGAAACAATGGGAGAATTATAAGGGGACGCAAGAATATATAAAGAAAACGTCGGAATGAAAAAGAAAGCAAAAAAAAATAAAAAATCTAGAAACAAACCACACAAGAGGGGGGGGAGAGGGGAGGAGCAGGGAGGGGGGGGGGGTGACATGGAGGAAGATAGGTAGGAGAGGAGAGATTAAACGGGAGAAAGTGCAGAATAAAAAGGGGATCATTTTAACAAATAAAAATAGAGGAATATACATAAGTGTGTAATTACCTTTAAGACTTAACAAAAAAAAAAAGAGAGGAAACAATAAAACAAAATTAAAAATAAATAAATAAAACAGAAATTCACAAATGATGCATTACCGAAGTGGAGATGGCGGTTTCTCTCTACTTGTGAAAACACGAGTGACTCTCTGGACATGGTAAAGTCTGATGTGAAAAAAATAAAAAAGGACCAGGCCCCTTTTTGCGAATCGGCAATGCGTCGCTTTAACTGACAATTGCGCGGTCGTGCGACGTGGCTCCCAAACAAAATTTGCGTCCTTTTCTTCCCACAAATAGAGCTTTCTTTTGGTGGTATTTGATCGCCTCTGCGATTTTTTATTTTTTGCGCTATATACAAAAATAGAGCGACATTTTTGAAAAAAAATCTATATTTATATTTTTTTTTTATAAGAAAAATCAAATAAACTACATTTTAGTCAAACATTTAGGCCAAAATGTATTATGTCTTTAGTAAAAAAAAAATAGCTACCTAGCGGGAACAGCGACACTAATACAGCGATCAGAAAAATCAACACTTAGTCACGCTGGTGATCAAGTTAAAACTTAGGGGGGGTACGGGGGCTACCCTGAACCTAACACTAACTGCCTGTCACACTGACACTATATGATTACTGTATTCAGTGACACTGTGACAGGGGGGAGGGTGGGGTGATTGCAAGGGGTTAAGTCTGCCTGCGTGTACTGGTGTCAGCGTAGTGTTGTGCAGACTCACTGTGTGATGTGATCTCTCCTCAGCGGCGGGGGGAGAGATCACATCACTTCCCTCTTCCTGTGTTTACACAGGAGGAGGAAGTGACACGGCTGGAGCGCGCGGATTGTCTGGGAGCGATCCGGAGGGGGTGGACAAAAACGAATAGCCGCCCCCTCGTCCCGGATCGCTCGGGCAGCCAGGGGGACCGCCGCATGTACCGGGGGGGTCCCGATCTGACCCACGGCAAGGCAGGCACGTATATATACGTTGATGTGCCTGCCTGTGCCATTCTGCTGACGTAATTGCACATGAGACGGTCCGCAAGCGGTTAAATATCATTGAAGTTGGATCAAAGTCGGAACGCTTTCTTGCATGCTCCGACTTTGGCATGCGACTTGTGCTCTGATGATCTTGAGGGGGAACTCCACACCAAATTTTAAATACATTTTAAAAACTGGCATGGGTTCCCCTTCCAAGAGCATACTAGGCCATTGGGTCTCGTATGTATTTTAAAGGGAACCCCTATGCTCCAAAATCCATACCAGACGCTTATCCGAGCACGCAGCCCGGCCGGTCAGGAAAGGGGGTGGGGACGAGCTTGCGCACCCCCTCCTAAACTGTACCAGGCCACATGCCCTCAAAATGGGGGGGTGAGTGCTTTGGGGCGCCCTGTCCCCATGTTGATGAGGACAGGGGCCTCTACCAGACAACCCTGGCTGTTGGTTGTCGGGGTCTGCGGGCCGGGGTCTTATCGGAATCTGGGAGCCTCCTTTAATAAGGCGGGGCCTCCATCTTTTATATGAATTAATAATTCCGGCCCCCACCTTTTATATGAATGAATATGGAGTACTGTCAATAAAAAAAACACAGGTTTTTAAAGTAATTCATTAGGCAGCTCCGAGGGTCTCTTCCGACTTCAGGGGTCTCTTCCGACTTCTCCGCTCTTTTACTAGCGGTGACCTGGTCTTCTTCCCTCTTCTCCCGATGTTGACACAACGCTCTCTCCTGCAGTAATGCCATGTGCGCTGGGCACAATGACTTATATAGGCATGGGGCGGGGTCGCCTTTTGATGCCACCCAGTGACCCCGTCCCAAAGCACCCACCCCGCCCATGTTAAGGGCATGCGGCCTGGTACGGTTCAGGAGGGGGGCGCATTCTCATTCCCTACACCCTTTTCTGACCGGCCGGGCTGTGTCCTTGGATAAGGGTCTGGTATGGATTTTGGAGGGACCTCACGTTTTTTCGGAGTAGGGGGGTTCCCCTTAAAATCCATACCAGACCCAAGTGCCTTGTATGCTCTTGGGGGAACCCATGCCATTTTTTTATAAAAAAATTGGCGTGGAGTTCCCCCTCAAGATTCATACCAAACACAGTGCCTGGTATTGGCGGGGATCCAAGTCTGATTTCCCCGGTCATTGAAGTCGGACGTGTCTCTGACTTCAAGTCGCAGGGCAAAGTCGGATCCAAAGTAGTAGAACTGTTGTGTCGTACCAGTGTGAACCCAGCCAAAAGGCTCCTAAAGGTCAGTCACCTAAAGACCACGAGAAACAAAATTATCTGGTTGATGAAACAAAGATTGAACCCTTTAACTTGAATGGCAAGTGTCATGTCTGGTTGGGACACTCCTATTGCCAGCAATAGGCTCTGATTTGACCTGTCAAATTACACCGATGTGAACGGGGCAGAGGATCAAATGAATAAAAGTACTTTACCAAGTCCCCTAGACATGAACGAACAGTTAACCCTTGCAGTGTAAGCAAAGAGTCATTAAAAGGAAAGTTTTTTTTTTTTGTTATCTGGATTTTAACTTTAAATAAAAAAAATTAAGAAAACCCTGCAAAGAAGCATACCTGTAAAAAAGACTGATTATTATCTTTCTTGCTGCACCACCAGATTGTGTGGTTTTTAAAAGATTTTTTATTTATTTTTTTGTTTTAAAGATTTTAAGATTTTATAAGTAATCTTCAAAAAAAGTCCACCTGGAAAAACCCACACTTTTGAAGCACTCAGTGGTTCCTCTTGTTGGTCTCCATGACTCTACTGTCTTCTTTAATGAAGATTTTCTTCTTTTGGGGGGTCTTGATTCAGTGGCAATTTAAGAAATATGTTTGTATACAACTGTAACTGCATAATCATATAATGAAACATTTTATTATGTATTTTATTTTAGTATGTTTTAATTCTAATGTGAGAACATGAAATACCACCACTGTTTCCCTTTGCATCGAAAGTTCCACTATATTATAATGTAATCTATGTTTTCAGTACTTTTTGTTGTGTACATTTTGGTCACTTTGACATACAAGTATGAATACCCTAAGTTCTATTGACTATAGCACAGATGGCTATTCGAAATCTTATCATAGCATGATGCCTGTCTTTGAAAATGTTAGAAATAGTTATTTTACTGCTTTCTTTGAAAAAAAAATGCCATTTGTCACGTCTTGACTTGTACGGGAGCTTATAGTGCATGTTTCTTCTGCCAGAGTACAATGGTGTTGAAACGATAATCACATTGGCAGATTCATTGTTTCATAAATGATCTCAAAAGTTTGTTAATAAACCTACACTTATTCATATAATAAAGGACACATTTGTCACCTTGTAAGACCACGGTTTAATTTTTACAGACTGCAAAACCAAGAATGTATCACATGTCATGAACGTTATTCATAGTTTTAAGTGTAACCCCTGGGAGATGACATAGGGATTTCCTGAGCTGTTGAAAGTCTAATGTCCCATAGGGACAAAACTCCAGCCATACGTACAAAGCTATGACCTTCCCTTTACTCAAGCAAGAATACTGTTCATGTAGATCAAACTAAAATTAGCATCCACAGCAGCAGCATTCTAAACTTAACTACAAGAGCATTCCTTTATTGGGCCTCTCAGTGTAATATTAATCCTGTTTCCTGTGAGAGGCATTCAGAGGAAAGAATTGCTACTTTCACACTAAACTATTGCCATTTTGTTTTTATGCTTTTGTTATAGAGGAATATTACTGTTCCTTTTTTATAAAAAAGTAAAATGATTTTATGGATGTGAATCCTATAGACTTTGTGCACAAGTACACTAGAATTGTCCTTTAAAGTTAATAGTAACCTGAATTAATCTTTGCTCATATTTTTATTCTTCAATAATAACTCCACTGGACATTAATTGCATCTAAACTGACTGCATAGACTGTCCGATTTTTATGAAACAACAAACCCTTTTATTAAAAAGCTTAGGGGTCCTAATGGCTGAAGTAGGCACACACATTTTCCTAATATAGTGGTGCTTCTTTTCTCAAAGCCGCTAGGCTTCTAAGCTGATCTCACAGCAAAAACAAAAGTGTGCCCCCTAAATATGAACTAAAGGCGTGAATTATGAATAATACAATAAAGGTGAGATAACTTACTAGGATGAAAGTTCATGGTTACAATATTTCCCATTAAGAGATAATGCAATAATGATTGACAGTGAGTGCAGGTGTCCATTAACTCTCCAGGGCTCCATTAAAGCTGACCTCCGGGAATTCAGCTACTTTGTAAAATGTGCTGGACTAGTAGGGATTAAGTCCAGTGAGGTACATGCCACCTTATGGGCATATCTCTTTAATTTGTAGTTCATATTTTTGATGAGTGCTGGGAGCATAACTATTTTTTGGCTTCCAGTGCTCCAACGCTGGACCCTCTGGTCTCGGCTCCTGTGGCTGCAGAGTTGCATGCAGCCCCTGTGTCCTTACCCCATACTGGACAATAACAGAACACTTTGTATTAAATTAACTCATTCACAGAATACAAAGATTCTTGTGAATGAGCAACGGAAGGATGGGGCAGACAGCAATGCTGTGTGTGAAAACACAACATTCCTGTCCGAGCTCTGGAAGGGTTGTAATAGCTGCACTCTGGGAGCTCAGATGTAAATTAAAGTGATAAGTCCCATGGGGAGGTATGCAACTTGTTGGACCTAAAACTAAATATTTCTCGAGCATAAGTCGACCTGAATATAAGCAGAGGCGCCTAATTTTACCACAAAAAAATGGGAAAACTTATTTACTCAAGTATAAGCCTAGGGTGTCCATCTGCATGCCATACTGTGCCTGTGACTAGACTAACATGGGAGTCTACGACCGGCCGGTACTGGGTCCCCAAAGTCACAAAGAAATTACTATTTAACATTGGAGTCTATGGAAGGGGTGCCCGGGTTTGAAAAACTGGTGCTACCCGGCAGTAGGTTCCCCAGACAACAAACTGTTCACACTTGTAGAGAAAGAGTGGGGCTACATGTGTGCCTACTGCCGGTCGGTACCAGATCCCCAAAGTTCAGGAGATCAGGCGCAAAAAGGGGACTTGTGTATAAGCCGAGGGGGACGTTTTCAGCACAAAAAAATTTGCTGAAAAACTCGGCTTTTATTCGAGTATTTACGGTAATAAGAATTAGTCCATAGTAGGAATATTAAGAAGTCCACAGGATGGATGTAGTATAGTAAATTATTAGATATATGGGTTATACTGCTGCCTACAGGAGTTTGGGACGTTTAAATGTGACCTCCAGGCTCTGTATTCTGCAATTGTGGCACTTTACAGACCTTTGTTTACTGTGTTAGCTGCAAACCGCTCTGCAGGTCCAGAGCCTCAGCACAGTCTTTGGTGTAACCCAGTCTCTGAAGTTGTACACTGTGAGTAAGCCCCTGATTGTGGGGAGTCTAGCCTGGAATGTGACCTGCTCCTAAAATTTACCCTTAGGAATAATTCTCAAAAAGTTATTCCCTCTCTTCCACAGGAAAATTTGTTGGATAATGTTGATCCTTGATATTCTGAATCCTCAGTTGGTCAGTTGGGACCAGTTTACCACCACTCCTTTCCCTTCCCTAGCAGGGTACTGAACCCCTCGGTGACCTTTAAGGGCTCTTGAAACTGTTCACAGTACCTGAGCTTGTATCCACCCTTATGCCGCGTACACACGATCATTTTTCGGCATGAAAAAACATTGTTTTAAAAAATGTCGCTTAAAATGATCGTGTGTGGTTCTGAAAAACGACAATTATTTTTTTCGAACATGCTGAATTTTTTAACAATGTTTTAAACAATGTAGTTTTTCAAGTTGTAAAAAATGATTGTGTGTGGGCTAAAACGACGTTAAAAACTTGCGCATGCTCAGAAGCAAGTTATGAGATGGGAACGCTCGTTCTGGTAAAACTACCATTCATAATGTAGTAAGCACATTCATCATGCTGTGACAGACAGAAAAGTGCAAATCGTTTTTTACCAACACAAAATCAGTTAAAGCAGCCCCAAGGGTGGCGTCATCCACATGGAACGTCCCCTTTATAGTGCCGTCATACGTGTTGTACGTCACCGCGCTTTGCTAGAGCATTTTTTTTAAACGATGGTGTGTGTCGTTTTAATGATTAAGTTGAAAAAAAATAAAAAATTCTGCATGCCGAAAAACATCATTTTTTTTCATACCAAAAAATGATTGTGTGTACACAGCATCCCCATTGTGGAACCTTCTTTAACCACTTGCTGTGTAGGGCAATCTTTCAAATACATGTTACAATCCGCATTTGTTGCTAGAAAATTACTTAAATTACCAAACAATTAAAATATATGTTGAAAGCAGAGGTCATGGAGGATAAATGTTGGTTGTTGCAATTGTGTATATATATTGAACAGAATTTTCTCAGCCCTTATACAAATGCATATGTTGTTTGATGTTTGCAGTGATACCTTACGTGTGTTGCAATAACAATTTACATGCACAGGCCTTTTGTGCATGTTTGCATTTGCATTAATTATAACTTTTTAACTTTTTAAAACTTTTTTTTTAACTTTATTGCTATCACAAGGGGCCTAACAGACCGGCTGATAGGTCGGGGACTGTAGAGCCACATGGATCACTTCTACTAAGCAGCCAATTGCAAGCTGTAAAAAAATAAATTGTACCAAGCTCATGGCTATTAGTCTTGAGCTTGTTTAAACCACTTCAAGTCGAAGACATTTTAAAACATCCTAAGGATGTGAAATTTTAAAAGGGTAATTTTTTGGACTCGGACAGCCAGAATTCTCTCAAAGGAGCCAACTCTTGCAAGTTTCGATTGATTTGAGCCTTTTAGGTGTCTATCATTGGTAACTTTCAGTCGCTAACTAACAAGACTGACCAACTTTGATTCTATTTTAAAGCACTCTGAACCCTCTGGGCTAGTGGAATCTTCCTTAATGTCAATGGTACCCCACTATCCTCTTATTTAAAGGCCTGTGGAGTAATGGAGAATTCACCTCTTTACATCATCTCTCCTGCTGCTGTTCACCTTTTGGCCTTCTTTAATCCCACTTTGATAACTGGGAGCTTAGACTTGAGGCAAGACATACAGGTGGTCCCTGTAGATGTGATGGCCCATATGCACCCTTGGACTTTTACGTTCTTTGAGTTGTGTTGCCAAATGGTTTTTGGTAATCTAAATTAGATAGAGATAGGTGTGTGTGTGTGCATATATATATGGGTATAGCCAAGTCTGGGTCTGTGTGTGTGTGTGTGTGTATATATATATATATATATATATATATATATATATATAGGAATATATATGTATGTTGTAATTATGAATATATTTCTCTTAGTAGTGGCATTCAGCGTACAGAGTATAGTGTTAATTTAGCTTGCTAATTCATGGCATTTAGCACATAGCAAAGCCTTTTGTTAGTCAACAGACAATTTGGAGTCAGTGAATTAAACCACCTTATGTGATGGACCCCCTGCTGGGATATACCCACCCTTTTTAACCCTGGGAAAGTCTACATAAGCTCCTGGCTGGACATAGCCAGCAGGATTTGCATGAAAGGGGGGCGGACTTATGTAGTCAGGCCTCCAATCCTGATCCTAGCTAGCCCAACCAATGGGACGTCAGCATAGAGAGATATACTCCACAGCATAGGGGAAGGGAGGTCACTTTTATGGACACCTGGCCTAAAGGATGGGTCTAAAGGGTAACTGTGGTTTGGTATTTTATACTTACATATAGCAACTGCACACGCTTGTACTCTAAGGTTTTAGAGGAATATGCTTTATATTCCTTTCTCAGTGTTTTCCTTATGTCTGGGTACCGCTTCTGGTTTTGCAGAAGTATTCCATACCTGCTTCTTCAGGGGCTCCCAATGTAAGTTGGTCTTCTGACCCATATTTTGTTGGACCAGCACTTGATGCTATAAAACCCTGACCTATGGGTAGGCCTGGAAATTCTCCCTATGACAGGGTGAATGACCTGATCCCTGCACTGGATGGCTTTGAGAATGTTACACTCAAGCTCACAATTCTTTTTAGAGGCACTTCTTTTGCCTTATGGGTTTTTTAAATCCTGTAATTTCCTTCTGGAAATTAATATTTGTACACACAGGTTTGCTTTATCACCTGCACAGCAGGAAGAAACCAGCACTGAAGAGCTTGCTAGTACACTTTTTTTTCTATTGAAATGTTATTGTTTGCTTATGCTTAAATAAAGACATCGTTTTCCGAGGAGTGCGGCGATCCAGGATTTTTCCTTCATTTCATGCTAAATGTGCACAGCCAGCACGCTCTTGGTTTGATTGGGACGGAAGCAACCAGGTTTTTTTATTTTTATGGAGCGGTACACTTCTCTCTACACTTCTACAAGGCATTTTAAAATGCTGATCTAAGTAATCCATGTTTTTTTTAATCTCATACAACATTGGATGGATGTCCTAAGCAACTCTATTCCCTCTTGGAGCTTTCTTTCCTGATAACTTTGGTTAAAAGTTTGAGGCTTGAGGTTTTTTCTTTTTTTTTTTTTTTTTTTGTAGGGGGGAGGTTGGGTTGCCATCCTAACCATCTGGTTTTACCTTTTGGACCTGCTGACCATCTTTCCCTTAGCGGAAATTTTCATGTGTTCCCTGTGTTGATCATTCTTGCTGTTGGTCTGTTATACCTATTTGTCACAACCTACCTGTACCAACCACAGGGGTCCTCACACTCACAGCATGTCAGTCCTTGGCACTCTTGTTGGTGGCCTAGCTGTGTCCTGTGGCACCCCAGTTTGAGTATAGTGAGGCCTCTAGCACATGTCTGAGGGCATCATCATATGAAGATGCCAGCACCAAAGTGCTTCCTGTTATAGACAGCAACTGCAGCACTTCCACCACACCCTCCGGACGTCATTTCCTGTTTAATCACTGTAAAGCTGAGAGGTTTCAGAGAGAGTGCTCAGTTGTTTTAGAGCTACCCACAGTATGTACCTTTTTCTTGCCATGTGATATTGCTACCTGACCTTTGCTACATTTATTGACTCTGATCCTTTGTTGCCTGCCCTGACCTTCTGCTATGTTTGACTTTGATTGGACTTTCCCTTTTGTACCAAACTGTGCTGGATTTACCTCCTGAGTATCCTTATCCAAGATGTGAACCCCTGCTATCGTGCTCCCCATAACCAAACACTGACAAAACAACTGAGCCAGTATTGAGTCTGCGAGGTTGGCTGAAGCATTAACGACATTGGCTCAACAGATGAGCATGCTGGCAGTGTCTGTGCAAGACCTACAAACTAATAATACCAACTTCAATCAAGCAAGATTGGACCAACTGGTTAATAGACCTACACCTGCTCCTGTGCCTGAAGCACCTGTGACATATCCAGAAAGAGGTTCTCCTGAACCCAAAGTTGCATTACCAGATAAATTCAATGGATATCGCTCATCTTATCGAACATTTATTATCTCATGCCAGATTCTCTTTTCTCTACAAACCCGTACCTATGCAACAGATTTTGTAAGGATACGGACCGTGATCTCTTTATTAACTGGTGAACCTGAGACCTGGGCACGTCATTTATTACACATACTGTAAAGAACTAGCGTCAAATGTAGGGCTTTAAGGACACCGCTACTCGCTGTTGCTTCTTTTTAAGGGCTTTTTTATTAAAAGCAAGTTTAGCAAACAAACCTAGGTTTCCCTTGCTGGGGTTTTCAGCATTCTTTTGTCCATCAACAAAAATGACATTCAGCCTAGTTGGCTCACTTGCAGCACTGCTGCTCTGGCCTTACACTCCAGGCCCGTGTCTGCTTTGTACAGACTTTCTTGACCACCTTGGTGCATATAGCTAGCAGCCTCTTGCTGCGCTGGCTCCCTCGTGGAGCTCTCCTGACTCCTGGTACTCAGACTTCCTATCTGCCAAGGGGGAGTCCAGAAATAGTCAGGTTGTTGCTAAAAGCCCAGCACACACCTGACCAATTAGTATTCCGGCTGTTCGTAAAATCAGGACTGGGGATTTCATCCCACCCAGATCTCAGAAATCTCCAGGCTCCAGGTCCCAAAGTGGACCTTTCTAAGAAAGCAGGAAACTGAAAAGCCAGTTTCCTCTTCACGTTACAAGCTCCCTGTAGCCCCTCAACCCATCCGGTTGAGAATTATGGGTAACAACCTCATTCTAGACCCTGGCAGGGCAACTCTTTGCCACAATACATAGCCCTAGATTGAATTCTTGGGGTGCCTTCATAAAAGCTATGTATGCACTGTATGAAGATCCCCATAAAGTAACCTCTGCCACAGCCTCACTTCTAGCCCTCACTCAAGGAAAGAGAAATGTTAATGAATATATTACTGAATTTCGTCATCTGGCAGTAGCATCTGACTGGAATGAACCCGCTCTACTAGATCAGTTTCGCTTAGGACTTTATGAAACCCTGAAGAATCAGTTGGAGTGCCATCCACACTTGCATGCACTGTCTCCTTGTGTATACAGATTGATCACAGATTACGGGAGAGAAGACAAGAATGGCTCAATACTTACAATATTCATCAGAGGTGCAATTTCTTCTGTCTCTTGCAATTCTGACATTTCCTCTGTGCTCCCACAGATGAACCAATGCAGTTTGGAATTACCCAAGGACCTCTCTGATATAGAAAGATCTTGCCGTAAATCTAAAGGACTGTGCTTATGTTGAGGAAGCCAGGACATCAAGTGAAGGAATGTAAAGCTAAGCCAAGTTCTGGGGGAGGCAAGCAATCTAATATATCCTCATTTGATTCTCTCTCTTTCTCTTTACAGTGGAGTAAAGAGCCTGTAAACCTTAATGCATTCATCGATTCCAAAGCTAGTGGCTGCTTTATAGACACTACATTAGCTAAAGCTTTGTCAGTACTTAAATTATAATCATGCATCAAAGAATGTGATTGCCATCATCACTTAAAGTTTACATTTTGTGAAAACCTCTAGAATTGGGATTATATTGGCAACATGAAAAACAAATTTAGAAACATATAAATTTAGTATTACAAAAACATTATACATGATACATATATATGTTGAAACATAAAAAATATAAAAAAGATCTATACAGAATGAGCAATACTAGCTGTCAAAGGGGCTGAGTAGGGAAGGAAAGTGGAAATAAAAAAAACTCAAGATCCAAAATCCTTCCTAGAAGTTACTGGGGGATGTAACTGGATCAGGAACAAAAAAACAACAGTGCTAATACCTCCTAGGTTATGAATACCCAGGAGGAAAACGGGCCAAAACACACAATGGCGTATGGCCCCCCTGACACCAGATAGGAGGAAGGGGCAATGTAGGCAAAACCACAGAGAAACAAATCTGCAGGGGATAGTTCAATACCAGAAACATCGATTAACACATATGAAATGCAAATGTTAAATACATAATATCTCTGATATAAGTCTGATAGCGTTCTACATAACATGACATAGAACACATTCTACAAATAATCAGAGAATCAAAACAAAACCAAAATGTTAAAAATATATTACAATAAACCCAAAAGTGTGTATATCCTGTGTCCCATCTCCTCCCATCTCCACACACAGAGCAGCGAGTTAAGAACTGCAGAAAATGGTTAACAGTGTACCAAAAGTGGTGCAAAAGAACAAGATGAGGAGCATCCAGGTAACCTATTTTCCCATGAAGTACAAAAATGAGTAATGGATGCATGTTTAACCACTTCAATACCGGGCTTTTATACACACCTCATTACCAGGCCTATTCTGGCACTTCTCTCCTACATGTACAAATCATCATTATTTTGCTAGAAAATTACGCAGAACCCCCAAACATTATATATGTTTTTTTTTAGAAGACACCCTAGGGAATAAAACAGTCGTTGCAACGTTTTATCTTGCACGGTATTTGCGCAATGATTTTTCAAACACATTTTTTGGGGGGAAAAAATTGTTCCATGAATTAAAAAAAATAACAAAACCGTAAAGTTAGCCCAATTTTTTTTTTTAAATATGAAAGATTATGTTACACCGAGTAAATAGATACCTAACATGTCACGCTTTAAAATTGCGCACACTCATGGAATGGCGCAAAACTTCGGTACTTAAAAATCTCCATAGGCAAGGCCTTGACATTTTTTACAGGTTACCAGTTTAGATTTACAGAGGAGAACTAGTGCTAGAATTGTTGCTGACACTCTTAACGCATGCGGCGATACCTCACATATGTGGTTTAAACGGCAGTTACATATGTCGGCGGGACTTGCGCGTGCGTTCGCTTCTGCGTTTTTTTTTTTTTTACTTATTTTTTTTTTTTTTTTTTACACTTTCTTTTTTATTTTTTTAATCACTTTTATTCCTATTACAAGGAATGTAAACATCCCTTGTAATAGGAAATGTGTGTGACAGGTCCTCTTTATGGAGAGATGCAGGGTCAATAAGACCCCACATCTCTCCTCCAGGCTGGGAAGCATGAAATCGGTGATTTTTTTTCCGATTTCATGATGTGTTGCTCACTAGCCACAATCGTGGCTTTGTTTACTTACGGGGACCCGGGCCTGACGTCATCACATCATGCCTGGGTCCTCCGACGGTCATAGAGATGACTGGTGACCATCTGGTCACCAGTCATCTCTATACTTCCTGCAAGCGCCGGACGATTCCTTCTTCGGGCCCCCGATGGCACAGGAGAGCCCGAAGAAGCACTGGAGGGGGGGTGTCCCCTTCCGTCATCTATAAGAACGATCAAGCGGCGGAACCACCGCTATGATCGTTCGTATGGTGCGCAGGATCGCGGCTGGAAAAAAAGGATATCTGGATGATGCCACTAGCTGCAGGCATGATTCAGATATCCCCCGACAAAGCCCAGGACGTTATATGACGTCCACCCAGGGTGGGAGATCCCATCTGTGGACATCATATGACAATGGGCAGGTATTGAAGTGGTTAAAGAAAATCCTTCTTATCCATTCTATTTTGATCATTTTTTAATCAGTCTTTCCAGAGCTATAGCCATCTAAGAAGGATCTGAAGCTCTCAATTTCATTCAAGCTTGGGGGCATTGTGGCTTTAAGGTACCTGATCCAGCGCATCTCCCGCTGGAGCAGGACCTTATTCAAATCACCTCCCTTTCAGGGTATATGAATCCTCTCTATCACTGAGAAGATTACCTTGGGCATTCTATATTTGTGCTGCCTTGCAACATGTCTTCTCAAAGGGAGATACAGGTTCCCCATTTTCATACTGTGCGTGTGTTTCTCTATCCATTTTCCCAGTTCCTGTCGGATTTTCCAATGTAGAAGGCCCCACATTGGCACCTCATGAGATAAACAACGCCCTGCGTTCTGCAGTTGGCAAAATGCCTGAGCGTTAATATCTCCCTATTTGGTAATGCCAATGTGTTACCCCCCACCAATGACAGGCCACTGGGAACATGCACCACAAGAGTAAGTCCCAAAGGTATTGCACAGATCTTTCCTTGCATCCCCCTGTACTCACTTTGTACCAACATTCTTCCAATGGATCCCGCTTTCTTGAAAGTGATCTGCGGCTTAGGGGTACAAACTTTTTTTAAATTGTATCATCTGTAAGGATTGACCAATATTTATTAACCACTTGCTTACTGGGCACATATACACCCCTCCTGCCCATGTGAAATTTCAGCTTCCGGCACTGCGTCGCTTTAACTGACAATTGCGTGGTCGTGCAACGTGGCTCCCAAACAAAATTGACGTCCTTTTTTTTCCCACAAGTAGGGCTTTCTTTTGGTGGTATTTGATCATTTCTGCTTTTTTTTTTTTTTTGCGCTATAAACAAAAAAGAGCAATTCAAAACAATTTTGAAAACAAAATACAATATTTTTTACTTGTTGCTATAATAAATAGCCCAATTCAAAAAAAAAAATTCTCAGTCTAGGCCGATATTCTACATATTTTTGGTAAAAAAAAAAAAATCGCAATAAGCGGCTGGTTTGCGCAAAAGTTATAGCGCCTACAAAATAGGTGACAGAATTTATTTTTATTTTTTTACTAGTAATGGCGGCGATCGGCGATTTTTATTGGGACTGTGACTGTGACATTATGGCGGACACTTTTGACACATTTTTGGCACCATTCACATTTATACTGCGATCAGTGCTATAAATATGCACTAATTACTGTATAAATGTGACTGGCATTGAAGGGGTTAACCCTAGGGGGTGAGGAAGGGGTTAAATGTGTACCCTGAATTGTGTTCTAACTGTGGGGGGAGGTGGACTGACTGGGGAGGTGACCGATCTGTGTCCCTATGTACAAGGGACACAGATCGGTCTCCTCTATCACAGGAGCTGTCTCTGTGTGAGCCGACAATGAGAGATGATCTCATATCTTTACATTTGAGATCATCTCTCATTGGCCACACAGATCGCATAGCAAACGGCCACTCTAATTGGCTGTTCGCCGCGATATGTGATTGGCTGTGTCCAAGGGACACGGCCAGCTTCGAATGTACCTGCTGCACGCTCAGGAGCGCGCATGGGGAATGCCCTAAGGGGCGGATGTCAAAAGACGTCCTGTTGGAAATTCAGGTCCGCGCTGTAGCCATCATTCGGCTGTAGCGCAGGCCTCAATAAGTTAATGACTTTTCTCATTTTTAAATGTTCATTTGAATAGTTCATAATAAATGTAGAAACATTCTCCTCCTTGTTCTTTTTCTTATTGGGTTTAAAAATCAGATCACGTCTCTTTATACCTTAAACCCTATTAAATGCCTTTTTAGGCTTGTTTTAGTGTATCCTATAGCCATCAAACATTTACTTCATCAGATTCCCTTTTGGAAGTCAATGTCACAAGTACAATTTATTTTGATGCAAAGAAATTGACTATATGGAATTGATTTCTTAAAGGCTATGGGGTGGAAATTGTCCGCATGTAACATTGTATTACCTGCAGTTTCCCTTCTGTATAGTTTGCTGGTGATCTTGTCATGAGTTTCTTCACATATACTAATGTCCAGGAAGCTTACTTCCTTCAAATCATATGACATTGTAAAAAATAAATTCAGATCATTGGTATTCATTAATTTCAGGACATCCTTTAGATCATCTTTTGATCCATCCCAAACTATAAAGATATCATCAATGTAACGCTGCCACATTAAAGCGGAGCTCCACCCAGGAAAACAACATTTTGCCATGTTGTTTAAAAAAAATTAAAATTAAAAAACCTGAAAAAAAAAAAATACTCACCCGAAATAGCTGTTGCTATGCGGAAGTCCGTAATCTGCCTCTTCCACTCCGCGGTTTGATTTCTTCTTGTCCTTCTCCTTGTGAATGGGGCGCGCTGCTTTCTGGGAACTGTGTGTGTTCTCAGCAGCGCGCCCATTCACAAGCCAGCGTACGGCTTCACTGCCTGTTTCCCATAGTGTGAATGGCGGCGCAGGACCCGGAGCGATCGTGGGACCGGCATCGGGGGGGCCGTCAGTGCGGGCGCCTAGGACAGGTAAGTGTCCTTATTTAAAGTCAGCAGATACACTGTTAGTAGCTGCTGACTTTAAAAAAAAATATGTTTCGCGGCTGGAGCTCCGCTTTAATATGTGGCTAGCGTACAAAGATGCATGATCACCCAAAAGAAAATCTTTCTTCCACTCCCCCAGGTACAGGTTGGCATATGAGGGTGCACAGCACCTCCCTATAGCCACCCCCTGTGCCTGGAGGTAGTGGAAGCCCTTAAAAATATTGCGTCTTAGAATGAAATCAAGCATGTGCACAATGAAGCGAGTTTCAGTCCATAGTTGGTCGTTGTCTCAACACCTGATTAACGACTTGAATTCCCAAGTCGTGTGGTATACTGTTATACAGTGATTCCACATAGACTGTGACTATTATGGCTGTTTGGGTGATAACCAAGTCCTCTAAGATTTGTAGCAAATGAATCGTATCCTTGGTATACGAAGGGAGATCCAATACATGGGGTCTTGGGAATCGATCCATTATTCGACTAGCTCCCTCCGAAATTGACCCATTACCTGAAATAATGGGTCTTCCAGGTGGATTATGTAAATTTTTATGTATTTTCGGGAGGGCGTATATCATAGATAAACGTGGATATCTGGTACGAGCAAAGTCCCAGGTATCTTTATCGATGGTTCCATCTCTAAAAGACTCATCCACCAGCTGATAGAATTCTCCATTCATCCTATCAACTGTTGAGGAAGAAATCTTCTAATAACATTTAGTGTTCCTTTGTATTTTCAAAACCATATCCTCATAGTTTGAATTGTCCATCAGGACAATACCCCCCCCCCCTTGTCAGATCCCTTAATTGTAATATTCAAATTATTCTTAAGGGTCTTAAGGGCATGTCTTTGCTCCAGACTAAGATTATGATGGATTTTCTCTCTCCCCAGCTTTGTCAGTACCTACCAACAATAAAGAGGTACCTACACAAATACAGCTAATAGATGAAACTCCTTTAAAATCTGGTCCTATTACCACAGAAACCATTCCTCTAGAAATGACCATGGAATCATACAGACACTCTATTCTAACCTTCTTTGTTTTCACATTTTTCCGCTGGTATTAGGAACAAATTGGTTATGGAGACACAACCCAGGCAAGTTTTCTTGTCTATCTAGTTTAATACCTCAAGTTGTGAATCTGACCTTGGAGCCTACTACTAATGACAACAATATGTCAAACATTCATGTACACTATTTGGCCTTTGTTGATGTTTTTGAGAAGAAAGGGGCTGATACTCTCCCTCCTCACGAGATTATGATTGGCCTATCGAATTGTTACCAGGGGCCTCAATAACTTATGGCAGGACATATCTTCTTGCAGAGCCTGAATTGCAAGTTTTAGAAGAATACATTGATGAAAATTTGAAGAAGGGCTTCATAAAGCCATCTACCTTCCGTGCTAGCGCTGGGATATTTTTGTAGGGAAAAAAGATGGAGGCCTCCATCCATGTGTGCATTATCGAGCACTGAATGCTCTTACCATTAAAAATATCCACTGCCTTTAATTCCTGAATTATTGAAAAGATTGCTTTCTGCTACCATTTTTTTTTAATCAGAAACAAAGGTTTTATTGAAAAAGTCAGGTGAAGACAAAAACATAAACACAGTATCAAACAAAGTGCACTTACAGTAAGAGTTACACCTAACAAAGTACTGATGTTTAGCTGTACAAATAAATATATAACCCATAGTACTATGAGACATGAACAGTTTAAGGCTGGGTAATCACCATCCCAGGACTAGTAGCCCTGGTTCAGAATCCAAAAGAGATCCAGTTCCATCTATATATCACTGAAAACTTAGCATATCAAAGAGATATGAGCAAGAAATGTACATATAAACATAGGACCGTGTGCGATATTTAAAGCATGCCGCGCCTGCTCCTCCATGATACACAATAACAAATCCAGATGGTATGTGTAATAAATCACATTAGTGTCTCCCATCCTAGTTGATCACATTTGCAATAGCCTCTCCATTACCAATTGAGGAGGGCCCAGCCCTGGTGTATCCAGCCAGGGCTGCCACATTGAATAAAATTTCCTAAGGGCATTACGATGTTGATATGTTATTTTTTCACGTATCAACAGGCTGTTAACCATCTCTACCCATTGTGTCTCCTTCGGCACTCTGGGAGTGATCCATAATCTCGCTATAGCCTTCCTGGCAACATACAGCAGACGTATAACAGCGGTGTGACCACCGGGCGAGAGAGAAGGTATCTCAAGCGCACCCAGTAGGCACACCAGGGGGTTACATGGCACCGGGAAGGCATAGACTTGGGATATAGTAGAGATAACATATTGCCAGTACCTAAATAACTTTGGGCATTTCCACATCATATGGAGCAAATCACCATCATGAGTGCAGCACTTTGGACAAAGCGGAGAGTCCCTAATGCCCCATTTATGCAGTTTGAGCGGTGTCCTGTAGACCCTATGTAGGAGAAATAAATGTGAGAGTCTGTGTGCTACCGAGACCGACACCAGGGGGGCGGAAGACAGGCATAGCTCCCACGTTTCCCCATCAATGGGCCCCACATCTTTTTCCCAGCCCTTCTTACAGATCAAAGTGGACGCATCATGAGTGGAACTAAGCAGTCTAGCATAGACCCTCGAGATCATGCCCTTCTTTTCCCCTGTCACCAAGACATCATTATGTAGGGGATGCACTATCACTTGAGCCGGGGACAATCTCTTCTCACACTGGAGAGCATGCCTCAACAGTAAGTACCTGTAGAATTGCGTCCTCTCCAGAGAGAACTCGTCCCGCAGGTCCGTGAACGACTTCAGGACCTGTCCTATAAACAATTGGGGTACGTAGTGAATCCCCGCTTCCTCCCAAGGTCTGAAGTCCCGGAGCTTGGAGAGCTCTTTATAGTAAGCATTCCTCCAAATGGGGGTGAAGGAACATACCCCTTTCACTCTAAAGACAGATCGGACATATTTCCACAGTGTGTTTAATAAAATTATTGTGGGAAGAGCCTGTGAAACATGCGTAAATCCCGCATCCAAATGGGATACAGCTGGGAGCTCTGATCCATAGGGGACCAGCAAGGCTCTTATTTAATCCTCCTCATCCACAGTCCCCCAGTTACCGATATGTTGGATCTGGGAGGCAATAAAATAGTACCGGGCGTGTGGGACTGCCATGCCCCCTTGGTCCTTAGCCAGGTGTAGCGTGGATAAACTTATCCGAGCCACTTTATATTTCCATATCAATTCCCTGAACTGTGTATCTATCTGGGAGAACCACTTGTGTGGTATCCAGATTGGAGAATTATGAAATATGTACAATAGCTGCGGGGCCCAGACCATCTTAATAAGATTAGCCCTGCCCGTTACCGATAAAGGAAGCTTCGTCCATGCTGAGCACTTCGCTCTGAACTTGGTGAGCAATGGCTTCAAATTCAGAGAGGTATTGGGTTGGGTCAGAGGTCACTTGAATTCCTAGGTAGCGAAATTGGGTCACTACCTGTATGTCCGAAGCGCAATCAGGTAAGGGAACTACTATAGGGTCCAAGGGCATAATCACCGACTTATCACAATTAATGCTGAACCCCGACAACCCTCCAAAGTCTGCGATCAAAGCCATCACATTCCTCAGAGAGGCATCGGTATCCCCCAGGTAAATTAAAGTGTCTGCGAACAGGGACACAACATCCTGTCTATCCCCCCTGATAAATCCAGTTATATCGGACGAGGCTCTAAAAGTGATCGCCAGGGGCTCCAGGGCCAGGGCAAACAGCAGGGGTGAAAGAGGGCATCCCTGAAAAGCCGAAAAGAGTCTGAGATCTCCCCATTGACCCTCATCCTAGCCATCGGTGAGCTATAGAGCAGCTGAACCCATTTTATGAAGGAGGGACCCACCCCAAACCTACGCAAAGCCTCCCACAAGTAGGGCCATTCAACACTATCGAATGCTTTGGCAGCATCCAAGGAGAAAATGGCCCTATTACCTGGATTATCCACGGGGACCTGCATATTAAGAAATCTGCGCATGTTCTGGGGCGTGGACCTGGTCGGTATGAAGCCGGATTGGTCCCTATGTATGACATGGTGAATACATCTAGCCAACCTCGTGGCTAACACCCTAGCTAGTAGTTTGATGTCAAATGTCAGAAGGGAAATGGGTCTGTACGAGTCCGGAGAAAGAGGGTCCTTCCCCGGCTTCAACAGAACCACTATCAGCGCTTCATTCATAGATGAGGGGAGTGAGCCAGTTTTGAAAGCTGTGTTATAGACCTTCAGTAGGGTAGGAATCAATTGAGTAGAGTAGCGGCTGTATACCTCCGAGGGAAGAACATCAGCTCCTGGGGCCCGCCCATTCTGTGCCTGCGCCAGTGCCTCCAGGAGCTCCTCCTCTGTCAGAGGGGCCTCCAGGAGTGCTACATCCGGAGCAGGCAGACAAGGGACGGGATATCTATCCAGGAAGGAGCAAAGCTCGGCAGATGAGGGCTGAACCTTAGATGTATACACACAAAAAAATTGTAAAGCATGCCATAATGGACTGAGTAGAGCAGCAACTCTCTCACCTGTCATTAGTCATGGCTACTATGTAGGCAGAGGGTTGCTGGGATCTAGCCAAGAGGGCGAGCATGTGCCATGTGGTCTCCCCCTCCTCAGTGTTTCTGCTGTAAGAAGAAACATTTGTTTTCTGCTAATTGTATGGATAGGTCTTTAAGCATAGACTCAGAGGCCAACCACCGCCTTTTGTTACCATCAGAGGGGTCCGCCACATAGTCTACTTCAGAGCTACGAGCTTCCTCCAAGACCTGCATTTCCCACTCCTTAGTATTAGTTTTAACACGGGATATGACTCTAATAAATTGACCTCTCAAGTAGGCTTTGGCTGCATCCCACACCGTCCCGAGACTAGCTGACTCCAAGTTATCATGAAAGAAAGTATTAAGGAGTAAAGGGATCGGGTCAGGGTCCGGTATGAGAGACAACCAGAATGGGTTGAGTTTCCACAGCCTATTGCCCGCCATTTCCCCCAGCCCCAGGTCTACCGTCAGCGGGGAATGATCCGACACATGTCTTGGGTGATACTGGGACGTCTTCACCAAAGGTAACATGAGGGCATTTCCCAGACCCAGATCAATCCTGGACAAACCTCCCACAGATGCCGATTGACAGGAAAAAGCACAGGCATCAGGATTATGTAATCTCCAAACATCAGTAAGATCTAGCTCTCCTATAAGGCGAGCAAAAGGCGTAGGACCCTGACTCACACTCGGGGGTCCAGCCCCTCTAGGCCTGAACTTATCCTTCTCATGATCCAGGAAATTATTAAAGTACCCTAGAACCATGACTGGGATACCCGGAAGTCTCGACATAAAGTCAGCCAATTTCGTAAGGACACTGGCTGAAAATGGGGGGGGATATATATTCCTGCTATAACACACTTTAGCCCTGATAAGGAACAGAAGAGAAACACATATCTACCCTCTGGGTCAATTTTTACTTCAATAGAGGAGAATTGAATACCCTGGCGAATCAGGATACTCACCCCCCTCAAGTACACCGAATGTGTGGCATGAAACTGGTGACCATATTGCCTAGAGGCAAATTTTGTTGTCGATCCCGAGGGGAGGTGAGTCTCCTGCAAGCAAAGCACATGAGCTCTCAACTTTTTTACCGTGCGTAGCACAGCTAGACGTTTAACAGGATTATTAAGACCTCTAACATTCCAAGAGAGACACCTAGTTAGCTGAGACATTGCAGAGCAAAAAACATAGTAGAAGGATCCAGGTAATTATGCAGGGTTAACTGAGAGACAAGGCTGGCAAAATAACATGTAGTGAGACAAGACATATTTAGGACACAGAGAAGCACCGGGGCCTCAAAAAAAAAGGAAAGCCATTGGGGCAAAGTCATCGACATGTGGTTGCATGAGATGTGGGCCGAAGAGAACAATAAAAGAAAAAGGGGGGGGGGGTAGCAGAACGTGGACACGTGTAAAATCAAAATTGGAATTTGTGATCATGGTGGAGTTCTCAGTTATCAAGAGCACACTCAAAATGGCCAACATGGCCAAGGAACTGTTCCAAAGGGTACACAGGGTCTAATGTAGACCCCTCCGGGGGCAACAGTGGAAGCGCACAACAGTGTCCTAAAAACTTCTCAACAACAAAAAAATAAGCCGTAGTGGCCGAAGCGAGCATAGGCTGCCTTCCCACATGTTGCGGGGACAAAACTTGACATCAGGTATTAGCATTATAAGGTACTTCATGCGTCAGCTGGACGCCGGTTCCCGGGCATCTCGAATCGATCTCTCTTCACGGTCCAACCATTGCATGGTAGAGGCTGGGGAGTCAAAGAATTGCACCGAACCAAATGCCTCCACCCGAAGGCGGGCCGGATATAGCATAGCATACTTGAGATCCAGGTCACGAAACCGACGTTTGACTTCAGTGAATTTGCTTCTCCTTTTCTGTAAATCCTGCTGAGAAATCTGGGAACAGCGATATTTTAGCATTGTCCATCCTCAAGGCTGCAGGGTTGATCCTAGCATTATGTAGAGCAGCATCTCTGTCCTTGTAGTGAAGGAGTTTGAACAGGAATGGGCGTGGAGGTGTTCCCGGTGGTGGGGGCCTGGCTGGTACCCTGTGTGCACGCTCCACTGAAAACATGGGGGAAAACACCTCCCTCCCAAACGCGGTGATCAGCCATTGTTCAATAAACTCTACAGGGTTCTTCCCCTCCATCCTTTCCGGTAGACCAATCATTCTCACATTATTTCTTCTCATTCTATTTTCCAAATCATCTAAACGGGAAGAATGTTGGTCTATAAGGTGGTTGTTATACGTGAGGTCCCGCTGCATGGGGCCCAGATCATCCTCAACAGTGCTCACCCTTTCCTCCAGTGCAGAGGTTCTTTCTCTCAGCTTCTGAGCATCATGCCGTAAGAATGTAATCTCAGCCTTTACTCCCTTTATCTCAGTGGTGAGTACTGTAATAGACATATTGCAGGATGTCACCGCAGCAAATATGTCACGCAGTGTGGGTTCCCCCTCCACAACTGGGCTCACTGGTGCATGGGGCCTATCAGATCCCTGGGTAGGACTACTCACTGTGTCCCACGCATTGCCAGCATTAGATGTCTCCTCCAGAGGCACCGTGTTATCCACTTCCGATCCACCCCCGGATGAATCATCCGGAGTGCTGGAGGACGCCACCGGATCCTTCCCGAGAGGCATGGAGAACAACTTTTCAGCTGCTTCTTTATGGATCTCCCCGGCTGTGCGGCCTACATAGGCGCCATTTTGGGACATGAGGTCCACCGGTTTGTTAACCAATTGGCGTTTTGCAGACGGCATACTGCGGCAATCGGGCTCGGTAATGTATGTGGGGTGTCCCGGTGCCTTCCGAAGTCCAGCAAGGTTAGGTAGGAGCTGTAAAGTATGATTCCACAGGATAACAGGACGGGTTCTCGGCGGAGCTCACCTCAGACACGTCCGGCTACATCCGCTGCCTGGCCACGCCCCCCGTTCTGCTACCATTTACTGCAAGATTAGAACTGGAGATGAACGGAAAACTGCCTACCCTTCTCGTTATGGACATGATGAATATTTGGTAATGCTATTTGGATTATGCAATGCTCCTGCCACATTCCAGCGGTTTCTGAATCAATGATGTTCTGCGGGATATTCTAGACACTTATGTAGTTGTATACCTGGATGATGTACTCTACCACAGAGAAAGAACATATTAACCACTTAAGGACCCCCGCACGCACATATACGGCCACAGAATGGCACGTACAGGCACAAGGGCGTAAATTTACGTCCCCGCCTAAGGGCGGTTCGGGGGTCCCATCGGGACCCCCTCCGCGGCGTGCGGGGGTCCCCCTCGCTCCGGGAGCGATCCGGGATCAGCGGGCGGATGTCGGCGCTTACCCGCCCCCCCGCGATCGCTCCCAGCCAATGGGAGCGCGCTCCCATCCTGTCAGTTCCTCCTCCTGTGTTTACACAGGAAGGAGGAAATGATGTCACCTCTCATCGCAGCGCTGTTTCCCAGCGCTGCTGATGAGAGAAGACATCACAAGTAAGTGTGCACCAACACAACACTGACACACACTCACATAGGCATATTAACCCCTTGTGATCGCCCCCCCACCCCCCCTGTCACAGTGTCACTGAATGCAGTGATCTAATCACTGCATTTAGTGTCAGTGTGACAGGCAGTGTAAAAAACAGTTAGTGTTAGGTTCAGGGTAGCCCCCCCACCCCCCCTAATAAAGTTTTAACCCCCTGATCACCGCCCTAGTTAACCCTTTCACTCCCTATTGCCAGCGTCACTAAGCGATCATTTTTCTGATCGCTGTATTAGTGTCGCTGTTCCCGCTAGGTAGCTATTTTTTTTTATTGCGATTTTTTTTTTTACTAAAGACATGTGGCTAAATAAATTTTGGCCTAAATGTTTGACTAAAATTTAGTTTATTTGATTTTTTTTTAACAAAAAGTAAAAAATAGTGGGTTTTTTTTCAAAAATGTCGCTCTATTTTTGTATATAGCGCAAAAAAATAAAAATCGCAGAGGTGATCAAATACCACCAAAAGAAAGCTCTATTTGTGGGAAGAAAAGGACGCAAATTTTGTTTGGGAGCCACGTCGCACGACCGCGCAATTGTCTGTTAAAGTGACGCAGTGCCGAATCGCAAAAACACCTTGGGTCATTTACCAGCGTATTGGTCCGGGTCTTAAGTGGTTAAACATGTTAAGACAGTGTTATCTCTACTATGGACTTTCAGTGTGAAAACTGTAGATTTCCTTGGGTACATTATTTCACCTGGTTGCATAGAGATAGACACCTCTGATATTCTAGCCATATTATCTTGGCCAGTACCTACAAACAAAAAAGGGGTACAATGTTTTATTGGCTTCTGTAACTTCTATTCATACGTAATTTCTCAAAGTTTGTTCAGCCAATTACAGCTATCCTATCACAAAACACGGAAGCTCAATAAGCGTTTGAGTTGAGGGACCTGTTTACTTCTGCACCTATTCTAATTTTACCTGTGCCCAACAAACAATGCTATGTTTAAGTAGATGCTTCACATACAGGTTCAGGTGCTGTACTATCAGAGAGATCCGGTGAAAAACAAATCCTACATCCAGTGGCCTTTTTTTCACACTCCTTTACTCCTGCTGAGAGAAATGATGATGAGGGGGAGAGAGAATTATTAGCCATGAAACTTGCATTGGAAGAATGGAGACATCTGCTAGAGGGCACTAGCATACCAATCACGGTTTATACAGACCATTGCAATCTTGAATACTTACAAACAGTTAAAAGATTAAAACCACATCAAGCCAGATGGGCTCTCTTTCTCAGCTGGTTCCCCCTGTTGCTAACTTAACGTTCTGGTTCTCAAAATGGTAAGACTGATGCCTTTTCTTGTATGGGAACTGACACACCTTCTCCAGGTTCTAAACCTTCTACCATATTAAATCAACAGTTTTTTGGCTACTATGTCTTCACTATGGGATACTGTCAGATCTCATACTAATGTGAATGATAAACCCTCCACAATCCCCCAATGAACTATCAAAATGGACTTTTATTGTACAAAGGAAGAGTTTATGTCCCTCCTGCTGCAGTCGCTGAAGTACTACAATATTGCCATGACACTCCCAAAATTGCCCTCAAGGTCTTTGTTTGCCTGTTCCTTCTAGGACCCGGACTGACATTTCAATGGATTTTATTGTTGTTACCCTTGGCACATGGTTACAATACAATAGTGGATAATTTTAGTAAAATGTCTAATTTCATAGCCACCAAGAATCTACCTACTGCCAGTCAGTCAGCCACTTTATTCATACAAGAAGTGTTTTGTCTTCATGGTTTACCAAAATCCATTGTTGGGGACAGAGGATCTCAATTTACATCAAAATTCTGGGCTGCCTTCTGTAGGGGTCTTCATATCCAATGCTCATTGTCAACCACTTTTCATCCTCAAAGGGCCAAACAGAATGTACCATTCAAACCTTAGAACAATACCTGTGATGTTATAAAAACCTATCTTCAAGATGATTGGGATTCATATCGCTCTTTAGCTAAATTTGCATATATTGATCAATTCCACAGTTCCAGTAACTCCTAATTCTATGCTAATTATGGCTACCATCCCACTATTTTGCCTGGATCCCCAGTTGCTGATACTGTACCTGCTGTTAATAATTGTTTAGAAGAAATTGTGAAGCACTTGTCACTAACGAAGACCATAACTCATGCCCAGACTAGTAAGGCCTATGCGGACAGACACCGTGATTCTGCCCTTCAGTACCAATCAGGTGATCAGGTATGGTTGTCCACCTTGTTCCTAAAACTGAAATGTCCTACCCAAATATTAGGCCTGAGATATGTGGGACCCTTTGCTATTGAACTTTTCATTTCAGCCGCTGCAATGAAATTGAGTCTACCGGATTCCTACAGGGTTCATCCTGTCTTTCATACTTCTCTGTTAAAGCCTGCTGTCCCAGATCCTTGTCCCTCTCACTCCCTATCTACAGGTGATCCTATTGTAAATCGAGAGGAAGAATGAGGTTGAGGACATCTTGGATACTAATTTACTCCATGGACGTCTGGAATACTTGATTCACTAGAAAGGCTACAGTGTTCAAGATCGTTCCTGCTTCTGATATGCATGCTCCTGCACTTGTATGCTCTTTTCATAGACGTCATCCTGGCCGTCCTGTCCTTTTGTGCTTCCGGGGTTATGCCTTGTGGGGGGGCACTGTCACAACCTACCTGTACCAACTGCAGGGGTCATCGCACTTGCATCATGTCGGTCCCTAGCACTCTTGTTGTTGGCCTGTGTCCTGTGGCACCCGTGTGTGTGTGTATAGTAAGGCCGAATAGCACATGTCTGATGGAATCCTTATATCAAGATGGCAGCACCAAAGTGCTTCCTGTTATTGCCAGCAATTGCATTACTTCCACCACTACCTCCGGAGGTCATTTCCTGTTTGATCACTATAAAATTGACAGGTTCTAGAGATAGAGAGTGCTCAGTTGTTTTAGAGCTACCCACAGTGTGTACCTGTTCCTTGCCGTGTGATATTGCTACCTGAACTTTGCTACAATTATAGGACTTTCCCTTTTGTACCACATTTTTGGAAACTCTGCTGGATTCACCTCCTGAATATCCTTATCTAAGGTGTGTACCCCTGCTATTGAGCTCCCCATACCCAAACACTGACACTATTTGAGAAGTCATGGTTGCTTGTGTCTTTGGGGTAGTCACTTACTTGGAACTGATTGTTTTGCTTTCAGCATCAGATTGATCCCATTTGACTTTCCACGGGTCATTGACCATTCCTCTGTTCTGTTAGGACCATCATGTCTTCTGCATCCTTATAATATGTTTCCCCTCAGTGTTATTGGCCTTATATAATGCTTTCTCATAAAACGGATGCAAGACTGTTGGAGGTGGGGTTATAAGGGGCACTGGCTTAACATTTCCTTTTTTTCCCAGTGCCCAGCCTCCTGCAGGCAGCAATAAGACTTGTGTCTATAAGTTGACTGCATTCTTGTATCCCTAAGAAAACTGAAAAAAAAATTACCGTATTTGCCGGTGTATAAGGCGACGGGGCATATAAGATGACCTCCTAATTTTACAGTTTTTTAAGATTTTTTGCCTGTACTCACTGTATAAGACGACCCCCCTTCCGAAGCTTTCAACGCTTCATATTTCTTCCTTCTTGAGCCATCTTCTTCATTCTTTCTAAAGCAGGAGCCATATTGTTCTTCCTTCTTGCTGGAGCCAATCACAGCGAGCAATGTATTCTATTAATGAATAAAAAGCCTTCTTGGATTGGCAGAGGCTGTAACATCATCAGCCCACGCCTCTCTGACTCTCAAAGCCAATCCGAGCAGGCTACTGTATGTACCAGGCCCGGAGTGGCCAATCGGGAGAACCGGGAGAATTCCCGGTGGGCTGGTCGGGTTATGGGCCGGTGAAATATGCCTCTTGCGTTCCAGGCGCGGACCAATGACATCACTCGGCGCCGCGGGATCAGATTGGCTGCTGGTTTCAGCACAATCCGTCAGTACATACTGCGCATGTGCTGTTCCCGGCTGGAGCCGACAGAGACCGACAGTCTGTGAAGTCTGAGTGAAGTTTCTTGTACCCTCCCCCTGTCTCTCAGCGCGCCTTATTCAAGTTCCTCACAGGAGATGCTGAGGGGGGGAGGAGTGGAGCCATGCAGCCTGCAGTGGAGGACGGAGTTCAGCCTAGCCTAAGGTAAGCTAGCTGAACAACATGCAGTCAGTCCTGTCTGTGGCTTATCTTGGTGGGCAGGAAGAGGGGGAGAGAGAGAGGGGAGAGAAGGATGGGCTTCTGTCGTTTTTGTGTGTGGCTGTGAACTGCTCTGCTTCTAAATGCAGCATGTTTTCTCAGATCTCCCTGTCCCTACCCATTATCTGCTCACCAGGCATAGCCTTCACTCCTGTATGACCACCTCATGTGTCAGACTGTGGCACTACAAATCCCAGCATGCCAGGAGAGGGGAGGCAGCAGCAGCAGCAATATCACAGATCAGGCTGGTTTTGTAGATAAAGTGCTGGTGTTGTATAGTGTGTGTTTTTATAAAATGTATGATAATTCCATATTTAATTATTACGCTTGATGGTCTTAAGGTGTTCATATTTGTTTGTAAGTAGTAAGCAAATTTGGTGTGGAAGCGCATTGGAGTATTTTTATTTGTTTATAATGGAAAAACAGTGGAGTGATGGGGGAGGGATGTTGACAGAGAGATGGAAAGAGTGAGGAGTGAGTTGGGGTTCTTTCACACTTTCAGCAAGTAGGTAGGTAGTTGGGAGAATACTGTGCCATCAAACGCAGCCACTGTGCCATGCCATCAAACGCAGCCACTGTGCCATGCCATCAAACGCAACCACTGTGCCATGCCATCAAACGCAGCCACTGTGCCATGCCATCAAACGCAGCCACTGTGCCATGCCATCAAACGCAGCCACTGTGCCATGCCATCAAACGCAGCCACTGTGCCATGCCATCAAACGCAGCCACTGTGCCATGCCATCAAACGCAGCCACTGTGCCATGCCATCAAACGCAGCCACTGTGCCATGCCATCAAACGCAGCCACTGTGCCATGCCATCAAACGCAGCCACTGTGCCATGCCATCAAACGCAGCCACTGTGCCATGCCATCAAACGCAGCCACTGTGCCATGCCATCAAACGCAGCCACTGTGCCATGCCATCAAACGCAGCCACTGTGCCATCAAATCGCACCACTGTGCCATGCCATTAAACGCAGTCACTGTGCCATCAATTCGCAGTCACTGTGCCATGCCATTAAACGCAGTCACTGTGCCATGCCATTAAACGCAGTCACTGTGCCATGCCATCAAATGCAGCCACTGTGCCATCAATTGTCACCACTGTGCCATGCCATCAAATGCAGCCACTGTACCATCAATTGTCACCACTGTGCCATGCCATCAAATGCAGCCACTGTGCCATCAATTGTCACCACTGTGCCATGCCAAACGCAGCCACTGTGCCATCAATTCGCACCACTGTGCCGTGCCATTAAACGCAGCCACTGTGCAATGCCATTAAACGTAACCACTGTGCCATGCCATTAAACGCAGCCACTGTGCCATGCCATTAAATGCAGCCACTGTGCCATGCCATTAAATGCAGCCACTGTGCCATGCCATTAAATGCAGCCACTGTGCCATGCCATTAAATGCAGCCACTGTGCCATGCCATTAAATGCAGCCACTGTGCCATGCCTTTAAATGCAGCCACTGTGCCATGCCTTTAAACGCAGCCACTGTGCAATCAATTGTCACCACTGTGCGCTTTAATGGTCGCCACTGTGCCAATTATCCCCACTGTGCCTATTGCCCCCACCGTGCCCTTTAATTGTTGCCACTGTGCCTATTCATCCCGCTGTGGCTATTGTCACCACTGACTGTGCCCATTGATGTTGCCGCTGTGCCCTGTAAAGTGCTCTTCCCCCGCCCGGCACTTACCTTTACTGGAGTGAGGCATCCACATCCCACGATGTCTTCTCCCGCCCTCGATGACTGACAGGCGTCTCAGCCAATCAGGTTACCGGTAGCCAGAACCGGCCAACCTGATTGGCTGATACGCCTGTCAGTCTTATCCAAGGAGCGTACAGCCTGTGTGCTCTGAAGATAAGCTTCCGGGACCCGAGGGCTGTACTGGGAAAGCCTATCAGAGCCGCTGGCTCTGAAAGACACTTCCGTACAGCCAACCAGCTGCCGTTATTCAGATGGCCGGACATAAGCGCCGACCATCTGAATAACAGCGGCGATAATAACATAGATTCGTGCAATGCATGAATCTATATTATTAGATCAGTGGCGGTGAGAGCCAGAGGGGGCGCCGCTCCAGCGCCCTCTATGGACGAACTGCCACTGGAACCAACTAAAGTGGGCTGGTCTAAGGCATGAAACTCCAGGGCTGAAAATGAGTCCCACTCCGGCCCTGGTATGTACCCTGCTCAGATTGGCAGAGGTTGTTACTCCAATCGAGCAGGCTCTATATTAATTTGAATATGTCGCTCAACAGGATTGGCTAAGCGGTATATACTGTATGTAGCCGAAGCTACATACAGTATTACCGCACATCTAGCAGGCATCCAAGCAGCTGACCCGGCGTATAAGACGACCCCTGCTTTTTGTCCATTTTTTTTTAGTGTAAAAGGTAGTCTTATACGCCAGCAAATACAGTAATCACTAAAAAGGCATTCAACTAACACCCATGTTACATGATCCATGCATGCACTGTGAATTTTAACACTAGACTAATGTCTAATTGTTTCATTGGACAATAGAGAATTTTCCTAAACTTTCTAACCTTGCAAATTGATATATTGATACATGAGTTTTTTTTTTTTTACCTGACCGTTTGACAGTAAGTTTCGAACAAGCTCTCTGCACTGTGGTTTGCAGCACTGGCTTATCTTTTTCATCATGAATGCTGAATATAAAACAGTCCAGGTATTTAATAATTTAATTATATTTTGATATCCTTATCAGCTCTAGAACAGTACTGCCACAGCAAAATGTGTGTGTGTGTGTGTGTTTTTGTCACTACTAAAGACAATAACAACTAAAGTGGTAGGAAAGGGAAGCCATTCACTTGGAAACATTGGGCTCTGTTTTAGAGGATAACCTTCCTTCAAAGATTTTTGTTTTAGGTATCAGTGTTTAATAAATAACGAACATCAAAGGGACATTTTTCACAGAAAAAAAGGCTAAAGTTTTCCTGCAATTCATGTGGACTGGGTCTGAATTCCTATAAGTAGCTCATATCCTGTCCTTTCTGGTCTCAGGTGGTTACTGTTTTGTGTAGAACATGTGCCAAAAAGCCTGTCACTCCATTCTAGATTATTAGCATGTTTACAATATGTTTCGCTAATTGATTCTGCACCTCATGTACCATTCTTCTTCAAAATAAAATGAAAATGTGTGACAGGTTTTGTTGGGATCATTTCACTTGAAGACGCTAAAGATGAAAGTTTGAAAGTGGTTTGTAAAAATAGTAGAAGTTCTGTTCTTTTATCATCCTGCTGCATAGAACGTTCTAAAGGATTCATTTTCTAGCCAGTAAACATTTTATTGCATGCATCAATGTTGCTTTGATGGGGAAAAGATGGTTTACGCCTATAAAACGTACAAAAGATAATTAACCACTTAACTACTGTGCACCTACACCCCCTTCCTGCCCAGACAAAATATAAGCTTCCGGCACTGCGTCGCTTTAACTGACAATTGCGCGGTCGTGCGACGTGGCTCCCAAACAAAATTGGCGTCCTTTTTTTTCCCACAAATAGAGCTTTCTTTTGGTGGTATTTGATCACCTCTGCGGTTTTTATTTTTTGCGCTATAAACAAAAATATGAGCGTCAATTTTTAAAAAAATGCAATATTGTTTCCTTTTTGCTATAATAAATAACCCCAAAAATATATATAAAAAATATTTTTTCCCTCAGTTTAGGCCGATACGTATTCTTCTACATATTTTTGGTAAAAAAAAAAAAATGCAATAGGCGTTTATCGATTGGTTTGCGCAAAATTTATAGCGTTTACAAAATAGGGGATAGTTTATGGCATTTTTTTTTTTACTATTAATGGCGGCGATCTGCGATTTTTTTATTGGGACTGCGACGTTATGGCGGACATTTCGGACACTTTTCTGACATTTTTGGGACCATTTACATTTATACAGTGAACAATGCTATAAATATGCATTGATTACTGTATAAATGTGAGTGGCAGTGAAGGGGTTAACCACTAGGGGGCGGGGAAGGGGTTAAATGTGTGTCCTATGAGTGTTCTAACTGTGGGGGGAGGGGGGGTTACTGGGGGAGGTGACCGATTGTGTCCCTATGTACAAGGGACACAATCGATCTCC
The DNA here is from genome assembly GCA_029574335.1 of Rana kukunoris. Taxonomy (NCBI): domain Eukaryota; kingdom Metazoa; phylum Chordata; class Amphibia; order Anura; family Ranidae; genus Rana; species Rana kukunoris. The sequence continues at coordinate 213,780,759 of CM056050.1, read as the reverse complement.
TCTCTCCCTGACAGGACGTGCAGCTCTGTGTTTACATACAGAGCTGCACGTCGCCGCTCAGTTACTGAGCAATCACGTGTGCCCGGCGGCGATCGTTGCCGCCGGGCACTCGCACGGGATACCCGCAGAGCGGCGGGTGCGCGCGCGCCGCCGGCGACGCGCGCCCGCCCGCGGCTTTAAAGGGACATCACGTCATATGACGTGATGTCAGGATAATGGAGTCGTCTGCCCACCGTCATTTGACGGTGGGCAGATGACAAGTGGTTAAAAAAGTTTTCTCCCTTTCCGTGGATTATTTTTTTTCCCTCTGGGCTTGTGTGTGTTCATTTTCATTGCATTACTCAGACAGAGTCCTGTCATTTGCACTTAGGTTTATATATTGTGTAGTCCCAAAATGCAACTTGAATAATAATAATTTTGAGTTCATTTCAAAACATAAACTTCAGATTTTGCCAGATTCTGTAAAGCTAACACCAGATAGTGTTTTTTTATAGAATGTTTTTTGCAAGTAGAGAAAATTCCTGTAGATTCTGCCAGAAAGAGTTGTAGAAATGTAGTTCAATGGCTTTCATTTGTAAGGTTTTGCTGTTACCTGTTATCCCACAAGACGCATGTTTTATTAGGCGTGACTCATTCCCGCAGGCATGGCCTGATCAGTAGCTACTGTTTCTATCTCTAAGTCTGACAGTTATTTTCCAAGCAGTTTCTTGCACCAGTATTTCCTAGCTGAGAAAATTCCTAGGATTCCTAGTGCTTTTGTGTGTCCCTGGCTCCCTGAAAATATTCCTATTCTACCCCAATGACCACTATTCTGCCAGTGCTCTACATTTTGAGGGACCCTAAAATTCTTGGTGATCCTGTATGTGAACCCCCCGTTTCTAGTGTCTGTTTACAAGAATTTCCAAGTGCTTTCCAGTACTGTCATCTCTGTACCCCCATTGTCTTTCTACCTGTCCCCAGTGACTGAATGTCCCAGCTTACAACCCGTATCCTTGCACCTGTTGTTTCCTTTGTGTATTCCAGTTTCTGTAGACTCTGCCCCTCTGCCCTTCCAAGCTCTCTCGCCTTTGTTGTAAATGCTGGCAGGCTGGGTTCTCCTCAGAGAGTACCAGAAAGTATCCTTCCTATTCTAGACTCCTTGAGAGCTCATCTGTATTCATATGTATTATATAGTATATTATAATAGTAGTGTAATATATAGTGTAGTGTATGTATTAAGCGCTGAATTAGCGCAAAATGCATTTGCTGTATATGCTGCATCCCCTCTTTGTGAAGATGCAAGTGCTGCTGATGAATCATATTTTAGTCTCTTCAGCAGCGCTGCCCATTCATTTCAATGGGCGGTGGAGGAGCGGTGTATACACTGCTCCTCCACCACCCCAAAAATGCTGCTTGCAGGGCTTTTTCCAATTTCCTGCTAGAGCACCGCTCCTGTGTGAAAGCACTCGGAATCTCACAGCGGGGAAGCATTTTCCAGGTGCTATTTTAAGCCCAAAAGCACCTAAAAAAGGTGTGAAAGGGGTCTTAAAGTGGTTATATAAAGACAAGTCAATTGTATTTTATCAGTCTATTTATGTATTATAGCAGTGCTTTTCATAATAATATATTATTGCATTCATTAATTATTTTGGATTATCAGGTTGATTTTGCTAGTTCCCCATATGCAGGTTGAAATTTGACCACGCTAGCCTATTCATGTATATGGGGGGGCACATAATATGGTAGCATTGCACACCGCACAGGGGGTCAATAGTGCATAGAAGACCATGCAGCAGGGCACATTCCATGGGGACAGGGTACATTACATGAGAGCAGGCAGAACTCTTGGAGACCTCTTGCGGAGCTCCAGTTGAAAAACCCTGAGTTACAACTTTGATTGTGGTTTGACGCCATTTTTCTGTCATGTTGAGTGCTTGATGTGGCACTGTTGCACCTACTCGCTCCTCCAGAATGATGCAGCACTGCAACTGCATAAATTGGCGCCATTGTTTTTTTGTGGCCTTCCGTGTGTGCTGCTGTGTTCCTGGGAAGGTTACTACATATGCAAGCCTTGCTCTTTCCGCTTTGGAAAATGAGATGTCAGTCAGTTAACGATTTCTGGTTCTTCTATCTGGAGGCACATTGTTTGTTAGTTTACACTTGCAGATCCTGGGCTACAGCAGTCTACAGGCGTTTGGACCAAGACCTTTCTTCTCCCGCTTCACCACTGCAGAGGACTTAAGTACCCCGTCGGGGTAATTTTGGATCAGCTTTTAGCATCCTTAGTGGTTGTAGTACATCTGTTGAGGGCCCTAGTACCTTCTCCTCTGATGGTTATCCCCATTCCCACTCCTGCCTTTTTAGGGCTTATTTCCACTGGCGTTTTTACAGCCACTTTTCTGAGCGTTTTTTTGCAGCTTAAAAACAGCTCTCCATGTTAGTCTATGGCCTCGTGCCCACCATAACGTTTTTGAGCTGTAGATGGCTGAGACGTTTTTAAGCTGCAAAAAAAACGCAGGACCAGTGCGTTCTGAAGCTCCAGCAATAGAGCTGTAAAAACGCCAGACATTAAACGAGCAAAAATGCTCAAAAATGCTGCCGCTGCGTTTTTAAACTCCAGCTCAAAAAAAAAAAAAATGTTTTCTAAAATAAACATGGACAGGCGTTTTTAAGCTGTAAAAAACGCTCAGAAAAGTGGCTGTAAAAACGCCAGTGAAAATTAAGCTTTTTTGGTCATTCAGCTAGTTCATCGACCACGTCTGCCTCATTCTTCCTTTCTCAAGCACAGTTTTCTGCTAGGATGTTGGAGTTCATGGGCAGAATTTCAGATCTTGCTGAGGCCCTAGACCGCAGAGGTCAAGGCCATGCCCCTGCAACCTCCGCTTCTAAATCAGTCTTTGACTCTGACATTAAGCCAGGTTTAGTGCAAGAGGAGGAGGCATGTAAAACACCTCTGCTTCTGAGGGGCATCAGAGGATACGTATGCTATACAGGCATTTCGCTAAATCAAAGGAGCTATTGCTATGCTTAGTGAAGCTGTATGCCCATGTTTAGTATTGATTCATCCAGACTCTGCTTGCCCAAAGGTATCCAGCATGGGGGTCTCTAAAATATTCTGTACACCATCTAATAGGTTAGAGGACCTATTTAACATGTGCTTTGCCTTGCTAGACTCTGCAAGGTTGTGGCTATAGCAGTCTGCCATAACACTGCACTTTGGACTAAGCATCTATGGACCCCTGTGTCCAGTGTTTGTTTTTTTGTTTTGTTTTTTTTGCTTATAACCTTGCACTACTGTGTGAACAGCTTGGTGGGTATACTTTGACAAATTTACAGGATGAGCCTTTTCTTACATATACAGGATTCTCTGGCTTAAATGCTTGTCAGCAGAGCTCCCTTGCAAAAAAAAAAATGCTCTGAGTACTTTCCCTTTATAGGCAAATATCTGGTTGGTTCTTCTTTAAAAAAGAATAACAAAGTGATTCTCTTCCCCCAGAAGAAACAGGTTTGGGCCTTTACCAGTAAGGCCGCGTACACACGATCAGTCCATCCGATAACAACGGTCCGAAGGACTGTTTTCATCGGTTACCGATGAAGCTGACTGATGGTCTAATGTGCCTACACACCATCGGTTAAAAAAACGATTGTGTTAGAACGCGGTGACGTTTACATGTTTTAACACGACGACGTGCTGAAGAGTCTAAGACAGGAGGATACATCTGTAAGAAGACCTGGTGTTCCAAACCAGTCAAGGCTTCTCTGCCTTTTGGTTCCAGAAAACTTCAGATGCCTGGGTCTAGAGTGGTGCTTGCAGACGCTGCAAACTGTAGATTTGCACTCCAGTCTCCTCCCTACGTTATGCTATCCAACCTGTCTTCCTCCCCTGTATGCTAAGTGGACCTGCTTGCTGCTGTCCAGCGACTTTTTGACCCCGAAACTCTCAACTGTTTTCTTATGGGTTCAGAAAATTCACATTAAAATGCCAGATGAGTTATTTTATGTTTTTTTTTTTTTTTACCTTAATAGATATCTGGGCTGCTTGTCTGTACACTTCCCTTTTATTTATTAGAGGTATTTATATAGTACTGACAATTTATGCAGCACACGCAGGGACAGGGAGAACATGCAAACTCTCAGCAGGTTGTGCCCTAAAACAGGTGCAACATGTATCGTGCTCCAAAGGTGAACAATTTCTTTAAGACACACGGTCTACCAGAATAGAAGGAAATCAATACGTGAAAGGGACTTTAATAGCACCACATTTTACAAACAACCAAATTATTAAAATTAACACAGCATTATTATTATTAAAGTAAAATCATGCAAAAAAAGTATGCATTGGCTGAAAAGTTAATCAGCAGCCTTTGCTCAACCCATCAATCCCAAAATAATGACACATTTATCCAGAACTTAGCATATAATCTGCTCAAATTCCCAACATGATTTAACCTTGTTCTTCCTCCGGGGAAGTATGTTGGACCTTTGTATTGAAATAAAAAAAAAATATATATATATAATGAGATATACATACAAAGATTGTTTCTTCATACAAAAATACTAAATATAGTACATATAGGGTTAATTCCCTGTATTACAGCGATGATCAGAAAGTTTTTCAATAGACAACCTGCAAAACCAATGTAAAAGCATTCCAAGCATTTCCTTGATTGGATCAAGGCTCTAATGCAAATGGTACTGTACTGGATTCATACATTAAAAACTACAGAGGCTCCTGTCGTGAATGAGACTGTGAGTCTTCAACCCTTCTTGGGAGAATGTTGTTCCAAAAACAAAAAACATATCAAGGACTGAATATAAACTTACCAATGCATACATATTTGCAGCCACTCCAGGTGCTGATCGAATGCTGGTTTTCAAGCTAGACCATTTGGCAGAAGCCATATGTTGGAACGGATTATGTTGAACAGCCTGCAGTGCACATGTACCAAAGACATTGCTGAACTGGCTGATTTTCGGTACGTGTGTACCAGGCGTAAATCTGCAAAGGACAGTTGTCCACAAAAAGTGAGTGACCATGCAAGGAGGAGGCTAGTAAGGCATTACAAGCCACAGTGGCTGTGAGTGATGAGGCTTAGGGCAGGGCTCGACAAAACCCAGGCGCCAGGTCGCAATTGCGACTGGAAATTGCATCCTGGCGTCTAGATTACATTGCAGCAGTTGTGCAGACTAGCGTCGGGCTATCTGATTAATTGAGGCCGTGGCTTTTGCGGCCTGCTGGAGCGGGATACACGTTCCATCTTCGAATCGGCGCCCTCTGGTGGACAGTGCTGTGATGACTGAGAGTGGTTTGCTCTTACAGCGCGGCTTTCTCTCACTGCCCGCCCATTCTGCCTTCCCTCAGTGCTAATCTACACCCCGCCGAGTTCGATCACATGACCGCTGTTTCAGGCGTCCTATGCGGAGATGCCGGAAGTGTATGACGGTTGTAGATTTAAGGGACACCGTTGATAGGATGGTGCTGGAGGATCGAGTGAACCGTCCTAGGAGTGTGTCGTTCAGCCGTCACCCTCTCCCCATACAGAGGTATCTACACACTGACGGCTTCTTGTACGGAGGGCTCATTACTGCAGTCACAGTGTGTTATATTAGATAAACAAAGATCTCTATACAACATGCCAGCAGCGGGGTGTCCTCTTTCCAGCCTGGATCTTGATGGAAGGTCTCCCTACAATCCCTAATTAAACATTAGAGGTATAGTTTTGCAAAACATATCTGTGCCTATATTTACATAAAAATGTATATGTATTTTGTAGGGCTGTTACTGATCAAAATTTTTGTGTTCGATTAATCGTTTATTTTTTTAATCGATTAATCGACTAATTTCGATTAATTATAACGCACATACAGATCCAGCTACTTTTAGCTGATCCCCTTGCAGCCTGATTCCCAGTGCATCTACCAACCACTGGGAAAATGGATAGCAGGATACAAAACACACACAAAGGCAGCGCTCGATGGGAAAAGCATTAAAACTTTTATAGTCTTCAAGTAGGTAACAAAATAAATATTGCACTGGAGATAAAATCGATGTAGCTACATAAACTGTAAAAATGGTGCGAGTAATACCAAATGGTACCAAAAGTAGTCATACATTTTTTTAGCAAAGTATGATACTGGTATAAAAATGTGTACAACAATGCCACTGCTGAATCGAGATGAGGAGAGGTTAACATCAGTCCGTCGGCATGTAGATGTCCCGTGAAGGGAACTATCATAATTCCCAGTGGATGGGTGTAGAATCCCAGGTTGATAGAGGGAACTTATAGAGGGAAGTGTAACAGCCTTGTGTGTGGACGATAGTAAGGTCCCGCCGGCATGCAGCTATGAAGGCACAGCAAAGGAGCCCTTCAGATGGATACGGAAAGCCCCGCTGGTGGCCGTGACATTACCAGATCTCCGACGGAACTCCCTGAAGGCCCAGAAACCGGCGGAGAGGTGAGTACCAATGAAAATAATTTTAATCGATCAAAAATATTTTGATCGATCAAAAAAATTAAAGATTAATCGATCAATTAAAAGTTAATTTGCACAGCCCTAGTATTTTGTATTGCTGTGATTGGCTTGGGATGCAGTGCACAGGCTCTGTATCTGAGACAGTCTACTGGTTCCTGAACTTGAGGGAGTGTCATCGCCACACTGTGTCCCACTGAGGACTGTGACAGTGCTTATTAACACAGCCTCATCAATGTCTCCAAACAGTGCCCATCGGTGAGTGCCACCTGTCAAGCTGCTCTGATGGGCACTGATAGGTGGCGCTGATAAGTACTGATAGGCTGCACTGATTAGATGGCACCGATAAGTACTGATAGATGGCACTGACTGGCGATACTGATGAGGCTGCTCTGTTAAGCTGCACCGATAGGCAATGCTGATAAGCACTGACAATTGGCACTTATGGGCACTGCTAGGCTGCACTAATCAGGCTGCGCTGATGGGCAGTGATGAGGTGGAACTGACAGGCAGCACTAATGGGCACTGACAGGTGACACTGATGAGGCTGTGCCGCCTATCAGTACCTATAGGTGCTATCTAATCGGTGCCCATCAGAGCAGCCTCATTCGCTTGACACCAGGCCCGAGCAATTCTTATTGCCTGACGCACCGGACAAGCAGTTCTGGGCACTGGACAGCTGATTTAAAAACTAAATAACTAAGTCTCTTAACTTTTTTAGCTGGCTCCTAGATTCTAAGCACATTTGTCAAGCCCTGGCTTAGGGGATAATTTATTAAAAGCAGATAGACTGTTTCCATTAGCTTAGTGAATGAATTGAAGCTCTAAATTCCATTATCCAATCATGTGCAAGTAAAAATACAGTTTCCATGATCAGGTATTCTTTGTAAGTGATTTTTTAACACATTCACTAAACAAAGAGAAAATTCCCTTTTAACCACTTCTCGTCCGGCCAATAGCAGAATGAAGGACGGACGGTGGTTCTGTTATCTTGACTGTGCATTATATGACCTATAGCAGGATAACATGCCGGGGCATGCAGCACAGCGATCAGAGGTGATTGATCATCAGCCCCCATTAGATGTGCCAATTAGTGCCCCATAAATAATGGCAATCAGTGCTCAGCAGTAACACCTATCAGTACTTCATCATCAGTGCTGCCCATCAGTACCATCTTAAGGTGCCAATCAGTACAGCCTATCAGTGCCGCTTGTCAGTGCCCATCACAACTGCTTGTCAGTGCCCATCAATTCTACATATCAGTGCCCGTCGGTGAAGGAACAAAATGTTAGTTTTTTTTTTTTTTTTAGTTTAGCAAAAAATAAAAACCCCAGTTGTAATCAGAAACCACGTAGCCTGTTCTCCCCAGCTCTCCTCCTCCTGCTTCCTTTTCCTGTGACATCACCCCCTGTATTCCATGCTGGACCTGGCTGACTTCCTGGTGGCCACAGGATAGATTCCTCCTTGCATCTGCCTACCTGTGGAACCAAATGCACCTGAGACCGGATTGCACCGTTCACTGGAGACACAGATGAGCCTTTTTTTAACTTTTGTCTGTAAGTGCATTACTTGTTTTACAAATAAATTGCATCAAACATATTGCACTTAGGCGGCGTGTCCTGTTGTTTTGCCATTTCTCCCTACCTGCAGAGTCGGCTTTTCTCTGAGGACAGCTACCGCCTACCACCATCCCCCCTCTTTAGGACTTGCCCTTGTATCTTTACACCACATGGACCAATGAACTGTGACTGTCCATAGATCACCTGTTTATATTCATATAGGTACACTAGTGTCTGCGCTAACAGTTTCCTTTTTTCTGTAATCAAATACCACCAAATGAAATGATATTAAAGAGGAGTTCCACCCAAATTTGGAACTTCCGCTTGTTCCACTCCTCACCCCCTTACATGCCACATTTGGCATGTAATTTTTTGGGGGGGGAGTGGGGGCTTCAGGAGGAGTGGGACTTCATGTCCCACTTCCTCCTTCCGCCGAGGGCTGGTAAGGCGATTAAGCTTAATCGCCTTACTGCAGCCCCTCCCCTAGGTGATCGTCTAGGACACGTGACAGGTCCTAGACGATCGCCTGTCGAATCAGCGGCGAGCCGCACTGCGCGGCTCGCGCATGCGCAGTGGGTGCCCGGCCGTGAAGCTGAAGGCTGTCACGGCGGGTGCCCACAGTAGCAATGAGGATACCGGCCGGGGAGGGGGGGAGCGGAGCCCCCCCCGGCGCGTCGCTGGAACGCTGGAGCAGGTAAGTGTGTGTTTATTAAAAGCCAGCAGCTACACTTTTTGTAGCTGCTGACTTTTAATAAACACCAAATTTGGCTGGAACACCCCTTTAACCACTTAAGACCCGGACCAATACGCTGGTAAATGACCCAAGGTGTTTTTGCGATTCGGCACTGCGTCGCTTTAACAGACAATTGCGCGGTCGTGCGATGTGGCTCCCAAACAAAATTTGCGTCCTTTTCTTCCCACAAATAGAGCTTTCTTTTGGTGGTATTTGATCACCTCTGCAATTTTTATTTTTTGCGCTATATACAAAAATAGAGCGACATTTTTGAAAAAAAAAACACTATTTTTTACTTTTTGTTAAAAAAAAATCAAATAAACTAAATTTTAGTCAAACATTTAGGCCAAAATTTATTTAGCCACATGTCTTTAGTAAAAAAAAAAATCGCAATAAAAAAAATAGCTACCTAGCGGGAACAGCGACACTAATACAGCGATCAGAAAAATGATCGCTTAGTGAAGCTGGCAATAGGGAGTGAAAGGGTTAACTAGGGCGGTGATCAGGGGGTTAAAACTTTATTAGGGGGGGTGGGGGGGCTATCCTGAACCTAACACTAACTGTTTTTTACACTGCCTGTCACACTGACACTAAATGCAGTGATTAGATCACTGCATTCAGTGACACTGTGACAGGGGGTGGGGGGGGGGGGCGATCACAAGGGGTTAATATGCCTATGTGAGTGTGTGTCAGTGTTGTGTTGGTGCACACTTACTTGTGATGTCTTCTCTCATCAGCAGCGCTGGGAAACAGCGCTGCGATGAGAGGTGACATCATTTCCTCCTTCCTGTGTAAACACAGGAGGAGGAACTGACAGGATGGGAGCGCGCTCCCATTGGCTGGGAGCGATCGCGGGGGGGCGGGTAAGCGCCGACATCCGCCCGCTGATCCCGGATCGCTCCCGGAGCCAGGGGGACCCCCGCACGCCGCGGAGAGGGTCCCGATGGGACCCCCGAACCGCACTTAGGCGGGGACGTAAATTTACGCCCTTGTGCCTGTACTGGCCATTCTGTGGCCGTATATGTGCGTGCGGGGGTCCTTAAGTGGTTAAGTAAGGGCAGATGAATCGTGTAGCATTTACTTCCTGGAATGTGCCCTTAGATGAGACATGCAGGTAGGAGGGTGTGCTTGGCTCAAAAAGCTCCTCCTCCAGATGAAAGAAATAAAAATGCCCATGAAGACTCATGGCATGTATGACATAATTTTGGCATAGGCAGATTAAGAAAAATGTGCATTTATTTATTTTATTGGGAGCCTGAAAAGCACCCGCGATCAGCAGATTGTGGGTACAATGCAGCCTCTTGCAATTTCATGGCATGGATAGTGCATGGGTTCATTGGAGGACCTTGTTGCTGATGTAGTCCAAAAATGATGATGGCCACAAGGATGTGGAGGCATCTTAAAAAAAAAATTCATGTTCTAGTTTTAGGCTATGGCAACTGTAAATGTAATTGTTCACATGAGACACAAGATAACATCTCTGTAGACCAGACTGAAATATTAGAATCTCCTTTCTCGTTGCTGCTGACAAGTAAGCAGAAGCAAAAAAATGTTTTAATCTGTTTGGTACTGTAACAGTCTGCTTGAAGTTGGGTGTTCTTGCTACTACTTTGTGACCGATAATTATTCAAAATGTCTGCTGACAAATGAATTACAAGAGCAACATTCATTTACACATTGACACACACTCACAAAATGTTGCTTTTGTATTAAAGTGCTGCACGCTCAGGTCCCATTTTCTTTTTGATAGATGCTATTTAATACATTTTTATATGATGCTTGTGCCTAAAAATATGCATTTGTATATGCATGTGTGTACAATATGCATATACAATGTGCATTTTCAAATATGCATGTGTATACAATGCTTAACCAGATGGTGTACTGTGGCCCACAACTTAATTAAAAGAGAAGTATATTTTTTTGTTTTTTTTGGCTATTCATACTTACTTTGGTGGATGCAACATCAGACTGATGCTGCATCTGTCCCCTGGGTCTCTGCACTGATAACCGAGCCGCCGATTGCTCGGTTCTTACTCCTCCCCGAGCAGAGTGATGCTGCCTGTCACTCAGCATCGCTTCTGCTCTACTTCCCAGCGCTGATTGGAGCACTGAGCAGTGGAGGGGTGGGGAGTGGCCATCTCAGCGGTATGCTGAGACTGCCATCAAATCAGGGCAGCTGGCGGATCCAGACTTAGAAGTCATGATGATGTACTGCCCTGACTGATGGCAGTGACGTCAGCGAAGAGCGGACTTCAGACTGCTCTCCGCTGAAAACGGGTCACAGGAGTGCAAAACTGATTGCACTCCTGTGTCCCACAGGAGAAGCCCAGCCTAAAAAAGCTCAGGCTGGATGTTTCCTATACGTGTTATATGTTTTTGCTTCTAGTATGTCGAATATTTTTTTTACTGCAAATCCAGCTCAAGTTATTTTTATCACGATTACCCACAAGACTATAATGTCCTATATAATATGATGATAATAAGAAACAGTTTAAAATAACAAAGAATTGTTTGTTGTTTTTTTGTATAGTTAACATAGCAGACTTTAAAAAGATAGAAAACTCTCACACCCTTGGAATATCAGCCTGTCACTTGAGCACACTTATACTAAATAAATATATACAATATAGTAAAAAGGCTTTTTGAGGCTGATTTCTTTCTCGGTGGGGGATGTAATCTTGTATTGAAAGTGATGATGTGGAGCACTGATGCACTCATAAGGGCACTTTGTATTGTTCCTGCATACTAATTTAAAATAAATCAAAGTGTTTCTTATTTTCATCTGTATAACAGCAAGTGCTTTGAAGATGAGATGGTGTGGCATATTGAATAGCAAAAGGAAACCTATTTTTTTTTTTTCGTGCCTGATAAAACAATGCTAGATAGGAACCATGTATCTCAAAAAAAGTTGGAAATGTATCCTGGTTTATTGGAAGAGAACTTATGAATCACAAGCTTTAGAAACCTAGATATTCTCATTTACATCAAGCAAATGTTTCACATTCCAAGAAATATCAAACCTGAGCAATGCATGCTTTGCTGTACTGCCTCCTCCATAGCTATTTTTCAGAAAGCTTTCTGTGCAGTGTCTTTATATAAGATAAAAAAGCTGTAAACATTGGCAAGTTATATGGGGTCAGACAGACATAATGCTTACCATTTTGTTTTGGTTATTGGTCTTCCTTTTTGAAGAAATAGATTCCTAAGAACTTGTAACCACTAGTGTTTCTCATTCTGTTGTACATTTTTCACTGTAGTGCACTGTAGCTGTATGGTGCACCTTGGCACTATATCTGCATTCATCCCATTTTGGAGCACAAACCCTAATAGTAAAATGTAAAAGACAATCAATCAGCGCAATAAAAACACAAAATAATATAATAGTGAGCAGCTGAATACTAGGAATCAATTAAATAAGTTCCTGGAAAGATATAAACAGAGAATAGTGCAGCGCTATATAAAATTCCATCCACAGATCCTCCTTGTGATAATCCAATAGTGGTAAAAATCCAGTGCCAGGGTATACAGCGATACAAAACATGTGTTGCTTGTGAAGCAGTGGCTGCGGGTGCCGTCACGTCCTTCCCTCCAAACGTTGCGTCCCTAGGGCGGGACCAAACGTTGCGTCCCTAGGGCGGGACTTCTTCCGCTCAAGAAGTCCCGCCCTAGGGACGCAACGTTCGGAGGGAAGGACGTGACGGCACCCGCAGCCACTGCTTCACAAGCAACACATGTTTTTTATCGCTGTATACCCTGGCACTGGATCAGTGCCTTGAAAATGTGAGTTTTATACATTTGTTTTTATTAAACCTTGTGCGCATACAGAGTACACTATGTTATCTCCTTTTTTTTATATAAATGAATCATCATCTGGCCGGAGTGTATCTGTGTTGGCTTCATGCTTGTCAGCTGGCAACATCATCCCCTGGATCTATCCCTTATGGGAAAGTGCTGTTGACTGTTGACCCAGATCTTGCTATAGGGTCTGGTTTGGGAGGTGAGAGGCCACTTTTACTACTGGTGGAGGTGTCTTTCTTCTATCCACGATTCATCACCTGCATGTGTGTGATTTTTACCACTATTGGATTATCACAAAGAGGATCTGTGGATGGACTTTTATATAGCGCTGCACTATTCTCCGTTTATACAAACCCTAATAGACCTATAACTAACAAATGTGTCTGAAAGATTATTGCTGTGTTTTTTTTTTGTATTCAACAAAGTGTTGATGTGTAAAGGGGGTACATTCCACCTTGACCTAAAAGAAGGCAGATGAGGCAGACAGAACCTGTGATGTTAGTGTAAAGATTTAATTTCTTGGCTTTTGGTATTCAGCCCTTTATACAGCAAGTATCTGCAGCCAAAATCGTTACAGCTCACCCTCTTACAAAATGGGGAAACTAGTTTCAAAGAGTCACCAGATAATGCCCATGCTACACATCTGTGAACCTTCACAACTATAGTTGTGCTCAAAAGTTTGCATACCCTGGCAGAAATTGTAAGATTTTGGCATTAGTATTAAAAATATGACTGATCATGCCAAAAAACTGTCTTTTATTTAAGGATAGCAATCACATGAAGCCGTTTTTTTTATTATCACATCGTTTTTTGGATACTTTTTAAATCATAACAGAAATCATCCAAATGGCCCTGATAAAGTTCACATACCCTGCAATGTTTGGCCCTGGTACAGACACAGAAGGTGGCACACATAGGTTAAAATGGCAATTAAAGGTTAATTTCCCAAATGTTTTACTTTTTAATTAATTAGTGTCTGTGTTTAAATAGTCAATGAGTTTGTTAGCTCTCACATGGATGCACTAAGCAGGCTAGACACTGAGCCATGAGGTGGTAGAAAAGATCAGTCAAAAGACCTGCATAACAAGTTAATGAAACTTTACAAAGATGAAAAAGGATATAAAAAGATATCCAAAGCCTTGAATATGCCAGTCAGTACTGTTTAACCACTTTCTGACCCTCCGCCACAGTTTTACTGCGGCAGAATGGCACGGCTGGCCGAAGCGACGTTACCTTAGGTCGCTTCAACTTTTGGCCACTAGGAACGTGCGCACCGCCAGAGGCAGCCCCCCCCACCCCCGGTATGATGACTTCCAGGCATCCATGATCGCTCGTGACAGCGAGAATCAGGATCTGTGTATGTAAACAGACTTAGGGGAGAAGACTGATCGTGTGTTTATACAATGTATGAACACCAATCTCTCTCTTCCCCTAGTAAGTCCCATCCCCCTACAGTTAGAACAGAGTGAGGGAACACAGTTAACCCCTTGATCGCCTCCTAGTGTTAACCCCTTCCCTGCTAGTTATATTTATACAGTAATCAGTGCATCTTTATAGCAATAATCGCTGTATAAATGTCAATGGTCCCAAAAATGTGTAAAAAATTTCCAATGTGTCCGCCGCAATATCGCAGTCACGATAGAAATCGCAGATCACCACCATTACTAGTAAAAAAAATAATACCATAAAACTAAGAAAAAAAATGTGTAGCGCTAAATTTGGTAGTAAATGATGAAAGTGTGATGAGTGATCAACACAAAAATGAAAAACATAAACAAAGTTGCCACCGATAGTGTTCAAAAGAGTGTCTATTGTGTTAGAATAGTCTCTGAAGAATCCATCAGGATCAATGAAGTCGTGACTTAGTGTTTCCAAATAGATGATCCACCACCAGTAAAAATTATGAAAGGCTTACCAGATGATATAGACCAAAATGAGCATATAATTATTAGGTCAGGCACGCTTAAAGGACATAAGGACATCATAGATTCTCTGCAGATAGACTCCAATGTTGGGACCGTGTAGTGACACACCAGACCAGAGTAAAGAGAGACCAGATATAAAATCACATCCAAAAGGTTATCCAAAGTGATGGATAACTCAGAAGACCCAGATTAGGAAAAAAGGAAATAAAAAAAGCACATAGCGTAAATCTGGATAAAAATTTACTGAGCAAAAAATAAAAAGTAATACACTCACATTTGAATGAACAACATGCGCATGGATTAAGATGGGCAGTAGGGTCAAAGTGTTCCCTGACGCATTTCGTTTTCTAAAACATCCTCATGGGTACTGACCTACTGCTAAAAAGAGACCCTTTATATATGCCAGAAGCCCCCATACCTTGATTGCGAACCGGGATAGAATAGCGCCATCAAGCAATGGTCATTTATGGGTATGGGGTAAAATGGCGGATTCGGCGTGCGCTCCAAGCCTCTCACCCATATGAGCCCATGGAGCGCACCGTCGAATGCGTTCATAACGTTCGGTTGCAGGAGACGTCGAGACAGCGCAGCGTATGATACTTCCGCTGTGACGTCAAATGAGGTTTCCGTTCTCGGATCGAAAAGGGACAAAGCCACAGTATGCGGTCCAAAGACGCGAAACCAAGCATAAGCTTACGTTCCAAGCCTCCTAAATCAAAAGGGACATGGAACGCAGCTCAAATGTACACAGGACTGAAGGCAACTATTGTAAAAATTGTAATAAAACATCTCACACATTAAAAACATATCCACATCTGTAAAGAAATGGAAAATGTATATAAAATTGTATAATCATAAAGGATAGTACCAGTCATAATATACTTCATGGTCATTAATGGACAATCACCAATGATAGATTAACCAGTCATGGCATGGTAGACCAATAATAAATGATTGAAAGAATAAAAAGGAAAACCAACAAATAAACAGACTTCAAAGGACTAAAACCTTGTAGTGACCACAATACACTAACTAGAGTTAGAACTAATTAATGGAGCCTGGGGGCTGGAGGTTGGTCGAAGTTGTTAGGATGGGTTGATAAATGTGTTTACGTCCCACTCTACATTTAAGCCGTGTGGGCCATAAGTACATAACTCATAAATTCAATAGGTTTCTAACCTAGAGACTCCTCTCAATTTGGCTCTGCCCCTCCACGGTGCAACATATTTGTCAAAAATAAGAAATTTGGTACCCTTAGGGTTGCGGGCATGACATTCTCTGTAGTGTCTGGGGACTGTATGTTTGGTACAGCCACTCAGAATTTTACTCATGTTCACCTACCCGTACGGAAAATGGACGTATAGTGCGTCCAACATATTGTTTCCCGCATGGGCAGGTGATGAGATATACAATGTGAGTTGTCGCACACGTGCAGAATGACTTAATAGGATATACACGACCAGTTTTGGTTGATTGGAATTCAAGAGATTTTAATCTCCCATTAGTATTGACATGACATACATTACATTTTTTGCATGGAAAGTAACCCTTCATATCCTGAAAGAAAATGGGTCTTACTGGTGGGTCAGCTACATTTGGGGCAATACTGTGTCTTAGCGATGGGGCTCCTTTAAAGATGGCCTTGGCTTTATCTGGTAGGTTCGGTCCAAGGATTTTGTCATTTCAATACTAATGGGAGATTAAAATCTCTTGAATTCCGATCAACCAAAACTGGTCGTGTATATCCTATTAAGTCATTCTGCACGTGTGCAACAACTTACGTCATATATCTCATCACCTGCCCGTGCG
Source organism: Rana kukunoris (assembly GCA_029574335.1). Classification (NCBI taxonomy): domain Eukaryota; kingdom Metazoa; phylum Chordata; class Amphibia; order Anura; family Ranidae; genus Rana; species Rana kukunoris. Next base: position 213,764,482 of record CM056050.1, on the reverse strand, counting down.
GGAAACAATATTTCTTTATCGTACATCACGGGACACAGAGCGCATAGCCATTACACTTGGGTTATATGGGTACCTTCAGGTGTGGACACTGGTGTAATCAATTTCACAGGAAGTTTCCTCCCTATATAACCCCCTCCCACTGGGAGTGCTTCAGTTTTTTCGCCAGTGTCTTAGGTGTTGGTCACGTCTAGCTGTCCCTCGGAGGTCTCGGGACCCAGGATAGCTAGCCGGATCCGTCCGAAGTGCTTCAAAGCCAAGGTGTATGGTACCCGGGCCCTGCTGGAGTGGGGTTTTGCCTATAATGCCTCTCCTTGGAGGGCTGGATTCTGGGCTCCAGTGCCTTAGTCTCTTCCAAGAACTAAACGCTACTGATGCCAGGATGCTATATAGGTCCAGGGGTGTGGGTTCCTTAACACAGGACCCCGGTCCCTGAAGGTCCAAGACAATACCCACGGAGATGGGGGAAGGCTGGGCCTCTTGCATTTTGCAATACCCTGCGGCGTGGAGCAAGTAAGAGGGAACCTGCGGGACTTGGTTCGACAGTAGGTATCCCCCTGGGGGTTCTGGGTTGGCTAATGGTATGCTTGTGCATCAGCCACTATCTCCACTATGTCTTTTGAGGCAGGATGGGATGTACTAATGTTTACCCAGATAACATGTAGATATATATATGCTTTTAAAGATATGTATTTTGCTACTCCCCCCAGATTTGCCTGTTAGCATGATACTGCAGCCCCACGTGTATAGAGAGGAAGTGCTGACAAAACTCCTGTTTCCTAGGAAGCCTAGGGGGACAGCTTCCTCTATGTGTGCACTACAAAGATTAGTGGCTTACCGGGTGTCTGTTACTAGCGCTGGTCCAGGCTTCTCCTCTGCTCTCTGCTTCCTCCATGTTGGTTTCAGCGTGGGGGGCGTCAGGTCTCAGATAAAGCAAAAAAAAAAAAAGCATTTCCTGGCTGGTCATTCCCTCCTGAGAGCAGTGGAGAGTGAGGACACAGAGCGCGCAGCTGAGCCATTTCTGGCTAACAGTGACACCCAGTGGTGGTTTGTGGATCTTCAGGTCTGGACTTAGTCCACACTGACCAGAAAAAAAAAAAAAAGGGACTCAGCCTTAGATCTGGCAGTATCTGAGTCGGTGCAACCTTGGACTCCAGCTAACGGGCATTGGTGTGGCAATACTCACAGGACTCTCCTCGGTATTGCCGCCTTCTCAGGCGTATGAAAATTTAAAAATAGCCTGTCCTTATTAATGTTTCACTTCTAGCTACAACAGTTGGGTGTTGGCTGTAGGGGTGTCTCAAGGTTGTGCAATGGCTCCCAAGGGATCAGGACCAGCTAAGGCTGCAAAAGGTGCCAAAAAAGTAAAGGGGTCTCCAACGGGGTCAGAGGATTTGGGCCAGGCTCTAGCGGTCCCACCCTCACCAGATAGACCACCGAACAGCATCATGCAGGAGCCATTGAGGGTGCTAGGGGCAGAGGCGGCCCCCAATCAACCCATTCCCGTTTATGTTACGGAAGAAATGCTAGAATCCACCCTGGGTGGGCTAGAGAAAAGGTTAACTGCTTTAATTGCCCGCTCTTTGCCGGGTGGCAAACGGGCTAGATTCCCGTCACCTAGAACGGTGTGTTCGGATGCAGAGGTCCTCTCTTCGGAGGAATTGGACCCACAGGGGGATCAAGCGGACCTGAGTCCTGACGGGTCAGACATTGAAGATTCCACTATAGATGAATTTTTTTTCGGCTTCTCAAGCAGAGAGTCTGTGGATCCAGTCTCTGACGGATATGGTTCGCACTGCTTTTAAACTTCCAGTGTCAGAACAATTAGCCCCCGCGGTATCCTCTTTAGGTTCCTTGAAGGCACCATTGAGTGGTGCGTCTTTCCCGGTTCACCCCCTTCTGGAGAGCGTGATTTTTTCAGGATTGGGCTCGACCTGATAGGATTTTTATCCCTCCTAAAAGGGTCACCATTCTCTATCCTATGGAAGAAGAATTTGCAAAGAAATGGGCACACCCTACCGTGGACGCAGCCATTTCCTGCGTAAATAAATTCCTGACCTGTCCGGTGGAAAATGTCCAGGTGTTTAAAGATCCAGTCGACAAAAAATTGGAGACCCTACTGAAGGCTTCTTTTACCACAGTAGGTGCCGTGGTTCAGCCAGCAGTGGCAGCCATTGGCGTTTGTCAGGCTTTAAAGGATCAGACTAAACCGATATTAAGGGACATACCGGCTCAGCAAGCTCGTGAATTGGCTGACCTCCCAAGAGCTCTCTGCTTTGCAGTAGATGCTATTAAGGACTCCGTTCAACAGGCGTCCCGTTTATCTCTGCTGTTGGTTCATATGCGTCGCCTTTTGTGGCTAAAAAACTGGTCAGCAGAGGCACCCTGCAAAAAGCTTTTAGCAGGATTTCCCTTTCATGGTGGGAGACTATTCGGTGAAAACCTAGATAAATATATCCAGACCATATCAAGTGGTAAAAGTTCTTTCTTGCCTATCAAGAAAAGATCGCGTGGGCCCGCATTTAAGCGACAGGGCTTCACAGGCTCGGCCCCTTCAACTTCCCGTCAGTATCGACGGCCTCCCGGGCGTTCAGCATTTAATAGCCGCCCACAAGGACAAGCCACGACAGGCAAGAGGCCATGGCCTCGCAAGCCGGTTAAACCAGTCCTCAAGTCAGATTCATGAAGGGGCGCCCCCACTCTCTTGGGTGGGGGGAAGGCTTTGGTTTTTCTCTGAAGTGTGGAAGGCCAGAATTCCTGACTCTTGGGTAAGATCCGTGGTAACCACGGACTACAAGCTAGAGTTTCGGGAAGTCCCCCCTCCTCATCTTCAGGGGTCAAGTCTTCCAAGCGACCCATTAAAGAGGGCCTCTCTTGTAAAAGCATTGGATCGTCTCTGGCTCCAAGGAATAATTGTAGAAGTACCAACCCAGGAATGGAGTCTGGGATTCTACTCCAACCTTTTCATAATACCAAAGCCCAATGGCGACGTCAGGCCTATCTTGGACCTCAAACGCCTAAATCGCTTTCTAAACATTCAGACCTTTCGTATGGAGTCCATACGTTCGGTGGCAGCCAGCCTACATCAAGACGACTTTCTAGCATCTATAGACATAAAAGATGCGTATCTGCACGTGCCGATCTACCCGGCACATCACAGGTTTCTTCGTTGTATGATAGATCACCGTCATTACCAGTTCGTAGTCCTCCCTTTCGGGTTGGCAACAGCTCCGCGGGTATTCACAAAGGTGTTAGCCCCGGTGCTAGACGTCCTAAGGACAGAAGGCATTTTAGTCTTGGCATACTTGGACGATCTTCTGGTTATCGACAGCTCAGCTCCCAACCTCAATCAGGCAGTAGGTCGCACAGTTCAGCATCTAGAGGAATTCGGGTGGATTGTAAACCTAGAAAAATCGGTATTGAAACCCACAAAGCAGTTGGAATATCTAGGCCTTCGGCTAGATACAGACTGCCAGAGGATAAGTTTACCTCAAGCAAAGATCAGATCAATAGCTCAAGCAGTTCAAGTGATCTTAGGCAAGAAGAGGCCGACTATTCGCCTATGTATGCGACTGCTGGGGAAGATGGTGGCCGCCTTCGAGGCTGTGCCCTACGCCCAGATCCATACCAGATATCTTCAGGCAGCCATTTTCTCTGCTTGGAACAAATCCATTCAGGCGTTAGATCGTCCGTTAGTGCTCTCCCCGAAGGTCCGGCGCAGCCTGTCTTGGTGGCTGGTCTCTCAAAATTTGTCAAAAGGGAAATCCTTTTGCCCCATCACGTGGAAGATAGTATCCACGGATGCCAGCCTGTTAGGTTGGGGGGCAGTTCTAGAAGAACAGACCCAGCAAGGGCTGTGGTCGGGGGCAGAAAAACTGCTTCCCATCAATATCTTGGAGATCAGAGCTGCTCGACTGGCCCTGATCGCCTGGACTCTCCCCTTCAGGGTCTGCCAGTAAGGATACAGTCCGACAATGCCACTGCGGTGGCATACATAAACCACCAGGGGGGCACGAAGAGCCCAGCAGCCCAAAGAGAAGTAAACCTGATTTTCTCATGGGCCGAAGCCCATGTACCCTGCATCTCGGCGGTGTTCATCCCAGGGATAGACAATTCTCAAGCAGATTTTTTGAGTCGTCAACAGTTGCTCCCGGGGGAATGGTCTCTTCACCCCCAGGTATTCCAAGAGATTTGCCAAAGATTCGGAGTCCCAGATGTGGACATTATGGCAACGAGATCCAACAAAAAATTGGACAAATTCATATCCCGTGCCAGGGATCCCTCGGCCTACGGGACCGATGCGTTGGTTTGCCCTTGGCACCAGTTTTCTCTTCTGTATGCGTTCCCTCCACTGCAGATGATTCCCCGCCTTCTACGGAGGATCCGGGTGGAGCGCAGGCCTGTGATCCTGGTGGCCCCAGCCTGGCCCAGGAGGGCTTGGTACGCACTCATCGTGAAGATGTCAGTCGGGGCGCCGGGGCTGCTCCCCCTGCGCCCAGATCTGCTGTCTCAGGGCCCAATCTGCCATCCTGCTTCACAGCAGCTAAATTTGACGGCTTGGCAGCTGAATCCCTAATTCTTAAGGGCAGAGGCCTCTCAGATCAGGTCATATCTACGTTGATTCAGGCTAGGAAACCGGTCTCCAGAAATATTTATTACAGAGTCTGGAGAACCTATGTGGAGTGGTGCGAGTCTCAAAAATGGCATCCTCGAAAGTTTTTTATTGACAGGATCTTGCGATTCCTCCAGGTTGGCGTTGACAAAGGGTTGGCTCTTAATACTCTAAAGGGGCAGGTGTCGGCTTTATCGATATGGTTTCAAAGACCCTTGGCCACCCATTCGCTTATGAAAACCTTCTTGCAGGGGGTCTTGCATGTGAATCCCCCTATTAGAGCTCCCCTCTGCCCCTGGAATTTAAATCTGGTCTTGTCAGCTTTACAAAGGCAGCCGTTTGAACATCTGACAGAAATCCCTCTTGTGCTACTAACCCGAAAGTTGGTTTTCTTGGTGGCTATGGCTTCAGCCAGAAGGGTTTCCGAGCTGGCAGGCTTGTCATGCAGGGAGCCATACCTTATTCTGCATAAGGACAGAGTGGTTCTGCGGCCTCAACCTTCTTTCCTTCCTAAGGTCATATCCAGTTTTCACTTGAATCAGGACCTAGTCCTACCATCCTTCTTTCCTACTCCCCAGTCCAGAGAGGAAAGACGGCTTCATACTTTGGACGTGGTTCGAGCCATGAGGGTCTATCTCAAGGCTACAGAGAAGATTCGGAAAACAGATGTGCTTTTTGTTCTTCCGGATGGCCCCAAGAAGGGTCAGCCGGCTGCCAAGTCTTCCTTGGCTAGGTGGATTAAGCAGCTGATTTTTCAGGCATATGGTCTGAAGCGCGTTCCACCTCCCTTATCAGTTAAAGCCCATTCTACGAGGGCCATGAGTGCCTCCTGGGCGGCACACCATCAGATCTCTATGGCACAGGTTTGCAAGGCGGCAACCTGGTCTTCCGTACATACGTTTACTAAATTTTATAAGTTGGACGTTGCAAAGGGTACGGACGCAGCTTTTGGGCAGGCGGTCCTACGGGCAGCAGTATAGAATCCTCTGGCCCGGTTCACGCCCCCTTGTTTTTCTGTTGGTGGAGCCATGTTTTCTCCTGACAATGTTTTTATTTGGCTATTCTTGGCCTTACGGTCTCCCTCCCTTCATAGAGCATTGCTTTAGGACATCCCAAGTGTAATGGCTATGCGCTCTGTGTCCCGTGATGTACGATAAAGAAAAAAGGATTTTTAATAAACAGCTTACCTGTAAAATCCTTTTCTTGAAGTACATCACGGGACACAGAGCTCCCACCCCTCTTTTGGGGAACATTGTGTAACCTCGGGAGAATTGCTTGCTACAAAACTGAAGCACTCCCAGTGGGAGGGGGTTATATAGGGAGGAAACTTCCTGTGAAATTGATTACACCAGTGTCCACACCTGAAGGTACCCATATAACCCAAGTGTAATGGCTATGCGCTCTGTGTCCCGTGATGTACTTCAAGAAAAGGATTTTACAGGTAAGCTGTTTATTAAAAATCCTTTTGTTGGACGCACTATACGTGCATTTTCCGTATGGGTAGGTGAACATGTGAGTAAAATTCTGAGTGGCTGTACCAAACATACAGTCCCCAGACACTACAGAGAATGTCATGCCCGCAACCCTAAGGGTACCCAAGTTCTTATTATTGACAAATACGTTGCACCGTGGAGGGGCGGAGCCAAATTGAGAGGAGTCTCTAGGTTAGAAACCTATTGGATTTATGAGTTATGTACTTGTCCCACACGGCTTAAATGTAGAGTGAGACGTAAACGCATTTATCAACCCATCCTAACAACTTCGACCAACCTCCAGCCCCCAGGCTCCATTAATTAGTTCTAACTCTAGTTAGTGTATTGTGGTCACTACAAGGTTTTAGTCCTTTGAAGTCTGTTTATTTGTTGGTTTTCCTTTTTATTCTTTCAATCATTTATTATTGGTCTACCATGCCATGACTGGTTAATCTATCATTGGTGATTGTCCATTAACGACCATGTAGTATATTATGACTGGTACTATCCTCTATGATTATACAATTTTATATACATTTTCCATTTCTTTACAGATGTGGATATGTTTTTAATGTGTGAGATGTTTTATTACAATTTTTACAATAGTTGTCAAGGTAGACGCCTTCAGTCCTGTGTACATTTGAGCTGCGTTCCGTGTCTTTTGATTTAGGAGGCTTGGAACGCAAGCTTATGCTTGGTTTTACGTCTTTGGACCGCATACTGTGGCTTTGTCCCTTTTCGACGTCTCCTGCAACCGAACGTTATGAATGCATTCGACGGTGCGCTCCATGGGCTCATATGGGTGAGAGGCTTGGAGCGCACGCCGAATCCGCCATTTTACCCCATACCCGGAAATGACCATTGCTTGATGGCGCTATTCCATCCTGGTTCGCAATCAAGGTATGGGGGCTTCTGGCATATATAAAGGGTCTCTTTTAGCAGTAGGTCAGTACCCATGAGGATGTTTTAGAAAAACGAAATGCATCGGGAAACACTTTGACCCTACTGCTTGTCTTAATCCATGCGCATGTTCATTCAAATGTGAGTGTATTACTTTTTATTTTTTGCTCAGTACATTTTTATCCAGATTTACGCTATGTGCATTTTTTATTTCCTTTTTTCCTAATCTGGGTCTTCTGAGTTATCCATCACTTTGGATGACCTTTTGGATATGATTTTATATCTGGTCTCTCTTCACTCTGGTCTGGTGTGTCACTACACGGTCCCAACATTGGAGTCTATCTGCAGAGAATCTATGACGTCCTTTAAGCGTGCCTGACCTAATAAGTATATGCTTATTTTGGTCTATATCATCTGGTAAGCCTTTCATCATTTTACTGGTGGTGGATCATCTATTTGGAAACACTAAGTCACAACTTCATTGATATTCTAACACAATAGACACTCTTTTGAACACTATCGGTGGCAACTTTGTTTGTTTTTCATTTTTGTGTTGATCACTCATCACACTTTCATCATTTACTACCAAATTTAGCGCTACACATTTTTTTTCTCGTTTTTCTCCTGCTAAACTGATCTTATTTAGTTGTGTTGGCTGCCATTTTTGTGTGTTATTTGAGTAGCGCGGTAAATGTATATTCTGCGTTATATACTACATTTTGAAATACCATAAAACTACCCCCTATTTTGTAGACGCTATAACTTGTGCGGAAACCAATCAATATACGTTTATTGCATTTTTTTTTGTTAACCAAAAATATATAGAAGAATACATATTGGCTTAATCTGAGGAAAATATATATATATTTTTTATTTTTTTTAAATGGGGCATATTTATTATAGCAAAAAGTAAAAGGTATATTTTTTTTCAAAATTGTTGCACTTTTGTTTATAGTGCAAAAATAAAAACCGCAGAGGTGATCAAATACCACCACAAGAAAGCTCTATTTGTGGGGGAAAAAAAGACACACATTTTGTTTGGGTACAGCATTGCACGACCGCGCAATTGTCAGTTAAAGCGAGCTCTGGTCAAGTAAGGGGTAAAATCTTCCTGCCTGGAAGTGGTTAATCACTTATTAAAAAGTGAAAAATTAGGGGCTTTTTGGTACCAAGCCAAGGTCAGGTAGACCAAGAAAGATTGCACCCACAACTTGCGGAAGAATTGCTCAGGATACAAAGAAAAACCCACAGGTAGCAGGAGAAATACAAGCTGCTCTCCAAAAAGGCGGTGTTATTTTAAAAAAACACAATTCAACAATACTCAAAACAAAAAAGAGCTGCAGAGTTGAGCTGCCAGTAGGAAGCCTTTACTGTGCCAATGCCACAAAAAAAGCCAATGAGGCATGTCAAGGTGTAGTTGAGCAATATTGTAAATCACACTTTCATCATTTACTACCAAATTTAGCGCTACACATTTTTTTTCTCGTTTTTCTCCTGCTAAACTGATCTTATTTAGTTGTGTTGGCTGCCATTTTTGTGTGTTATTTGAGTAGCGCGGTAAATGTATATTCTGCGTTATATACTACATTTTGAAATACCATAAAACTACCCCCTATTTTGTAGACGCTATAACTTGTGCGGAAACCAATCAATATACGTTTATTGCATTTTTTTTTGTTAACCAAAAATATATAGAAGAATACATATTGGCTTAATCTGAGGAAAATATATATATATTTTTTATTTTTTTTAAATGGGGCATATTTATTATAGCAAAAAGTAAAAGGTATATTTTTTTTCAAAATTGTTGCACTTTTGTTTATAGTGCAAAAATAAAAACCGCAGAGGTGATCAAATACCACCACAAGAAAGCTCTATTTGTGGGGGAAAAAAAGACACACATTTTGTTTGGGTACAGCATTGCACGACCGCGCAATTGTCAGTTAAAGCAAGCTCTGGTCAAGTAAGGGGTAAAATCTTCCTGCCTGGAAGTGGTTAATCACTTATTAAAAAGTGAAAAATTAGGGGCTTTTTGGTACCAAGCCAAGGTCAGGTAGACCAAGAAAGATTGCACCCACAACTTGCGGAAGAATTGCTCAGGATACAAAGAAAAACCCACAGGTAGCAGGAGAAATACAAGCTGCTCTCCAAAAAGGCGGTGTTATTTTAAAAAAACACAATTCAACAATACTCAAAACAAAAAAGAGCTGCAGAGTTGAGCTGCCAGTAGGAAGCCTTTACTGTGCCAATGCCACAAAAAAAGCCAATGAGGCATGTCAAGGTGTAGTTGAGCAATATTGTAACCAGGCTTTTTTTTATGGAACTTGTTAGTAAAGGCTTCTTTCTGGCAACTTTACCATGCCACTTTTTTTTTGTTCAAGTATTATCGTATTGTGCTCCTTAAACACAACCACACCATCTTTTTCCAGAGCAGCCTGTATTTCTCCTGAGGTTACCTGTGGGTTATTCTTTGTATCCCAAACAGTTTCTTTGGCAGTTGTAGCTGAAATCTTTTTGATCTACCTGACCTTGGCTTGGTATCAATAGATCCCCAAATTTTCCACTTAAGTGATTGAACAGTACTGACTGGCATATTCAAGGCTTTGGATATCTTTTTATATCCTTTTTCATCTGTGTAACGTTTCATTACCTTGTTACGCGGGTCTTTTGACTGTTCTTTTCTACCTCATCATGGCTCAGTGTCTAACCTGCTTAGTGCATCCATATGAGAGCTAACAAACTCATTGACTATTTATACACCGACACTAATTGTGATTTGAAAACCCACCAATCAAGTAAATTAACCTTTTAATTGCCATTTTAACCTGTGTGTGCCATCTTCTGTACCAAGGCCAAACTTTCCAGGGCCATTTGGGTGATTTCTGTTATGATTTAAAAAGTATCCAAAAAACTATGTGATAATAAATGGCTTCATGTGATTGCTATCCTTAAATAAAAGACAGTTTTTTGCCACGATCAGTCATATTTTCAATATTAATGCCAAAATGTTATAATTTCTGCCAGGGTATGCAAACTTTTGAGCACGCCTGTATGTCTGAGGCAGCCAAGACGCATCATGCTTCTATGATGATAGTGTGATTTCTGCTACCGACACCATCTTGGCTTATTTAGAACAACCAAGATTTGCCACCCTCTCCCCTCAGTGAGCTCCTGTCTGCCTCACAGCATTGAAGACTTCTGCGTCTACATTAAAAACCCCACATGAGAGGACATTGCTTTCTTGGAAGAAAAATATAATATTGGAATGCCTCTCCTAAACAGGGCATATGCCTCAAGCATCTTCACTAATTCCCAGGAAAAAGTAATCTACTGCATTCACTATTTTCAGGACAAGGGGGAAATGCTCTTTGCTGCAAAAAGTGAGCTGCAGTTCTTTGTTGACCCCTTCTGCATCATGTACTGTGTTGCAGAGGCCCAAAATTTTGCACCTACCATTGGGATCCTAGATTGGATAACACCATTCCTCACCCCAGCTCTGCCGCAGAATCACAGGCTACAAAGTTTCTCGCTCCTCCAGAGGTATGCTAATGCAGTTCTACCTTGCTATGAAAGTTGACCACATCCAAACCCCTGCGCTGGTTCCATGCAGATTTGTTATTGTAATGACCCAGGATATTTATGAACCTAAAAGAAAAAAGGAAAGATTATCTGCGCTTGGAATGTAAGTCAGCAGCCAAGCATTGTAACCCTAATACTAGGCACACCAACGATAGAAAAACATCGTAACACATTTTTCAAAAACATTGTAAAAGAAAAAGATGAGAATGGTGCGCTTATTCAATAATGTTCCATAAAGTATTATACTCAAAGAAAAAATATGCTGAGTATCCAAACATACAAACAAATACATAAATGTGAATAAAGCCCAATGGTAGGAGTTAGATTAAAATAAAGGCAAAAATCTCATAGAGATAACTTGATAGAAGAAAAAACATATAAAAAATCTATCCAAGCATCGACTGTTAAATTTATGAATTGCTCGCTCACCTCCAACAATGACCCCAAGGGTCAAACAAGGCTCATCAGATAGTCATATAAGGAATCCTGCTGATGGATCTGTAAAGGCATCCAGGTTCCAGACGAAGAACTACGTCCAAAACTTGGCATCAAAACATCTTGGGTAATTCCACGTATAGAGGAAACAGCTTGCTCCAAGGAATGGCACTTGAATGAATGAAAAACTTATATAGCGCGGCACATGCAAACTAAATCGCCTCTGGGCACTCGTTGTTCCTGTCTCTCTTGAACATCAAAAGAGAAGAGTTTTGATCTGTCTTCTGAAGGTCAGGTGGTTTTTCTCCAACCGAATGCTGGTCGGTAAAGCGTTCCATAGTCTGGGACCCTGGAATGCAAACCTTCTTTCTCCTTTTGACTTGTATCTGGCTTTGGGTATCTGGACCAGATTTTGGTCGGTGGATCGCAAAACGCGATTGGAGTTGTGGGCTTTTATCTTTTCGCATAGATATTGCGGAGCCTTCCCATGGATGCAGTTATGCGTCAGACTTGCTGTAAAAGCAATTCTGTCCTTTACTGGCAACCAGTGAAGGGTTCTCAACGAAGGTGAGATTGATTCCCATGTTTTTTCCCAGTCACAAGTCTGGCGGCCGTGTTCTGAACGTCTTGCAGACGAGAGATTTGGTACTTAGGGAGTCCAAGGTAAAGGGCATTTGCACAGTCCAGTCTGGAGGTCACAGTTGTTCCCACCACGACTGCTACATCTTCTTTAGGAATAAATGGAATAAGTCTGCGTAGTAGGTGCAGCAGATGGTGAGATCGGCTGACTACTGACCCTATTTGTGTGTCCATTGTCATGTAGGTGTCGAAAATGACCCCGAGACTTTTGACTTTGTAGCTAGGGGTGATGATTTGGCCCAGAATGGGCGGAGGTGTCCAGGTTGTTGCCAGTTGATTCTTACGACTGGCGTGAAACAGAAAAGTTCTGTTTTGGAACTGTTGAGTTTAAGATAACTCTTTGTCACCCAGTTTTCTATCAAAGAGAGACATTTCTCTAAACTGAGATGATGATCCTTTTTGTTGCGGATGCGAAAATACAGTTGCGTGTTGTCTGCATATGAGTGTTTTTGGCTACTGATGATTTCAAAGAGAGGGCGAAGATAGATGTTGAAGAGCATCGGTGACAGGGGGGATCCTTGATGGACTCCACATGATACCGTGTGTTTTTCAGAAGTGAAAGGTCCCAATTTCACTGTTTGTGATCGGTTTTCCAGAAAGGAGGAGAACCATGATAAATCACCTTCTGCGACTCCGGCTACCTCAGCCAGCCGAGTCAGTAACAGTTTGTGGTCTACCGTGTCGAAGGCTGCGCTTAGGTCCAACAAAACCAGGAGACAAGATTCCCCTTCATCTGCGGCCTCAAGGGCGTCATCCCATATTTTGAGCAATGCGGTTTCCGTCCCGTGTCCAGGACGGAAACCCAATTGAAATGGATCAAGTAGATTATGGGTATCAAGATGCTGTTGTACCACTACTTTCTCCATTACCTTGGAGAGAACGTTTAGGCCTGTTATGGGACGGCGGTGAGTTTCTTCAAGATGGGCTGGATTGTGCCCTCTTTCAGCTGGGAGGGCACTATGCCTTCCTTAAATGACTGGTTTATAAGCTGCATGATAGGCGGTGCCAGGATGTTTGCACATACCTTCAGCAGTTTTGTGGGGATGATATCATTAGGTGCTGTGCTGTTTCGCAAAGTACCGATGATATTTTTAGTGGCATCGATGGAGATGGGTTCCAGAGTGAACTTTGTTGATTGAAAATTTCTATGGGTGTTGTGGGAATGGTTGAGGGTGGTATTGTTTTGCTGAATGCTTTCCCGGATTCTCTCAATTTTATTGATGAAGAAATCCGATAATTCATTGCAAAATTCTTGGGTATCTGAATTGGGGGTTTCAAGACAGCCTGGATTCATGGTCTGAGTGACCATCTTAAAGAGTTTGCGTGGGCGGTTTATGGCGTTGGTGATAGCATTAGAAAAATGCTGTTTTTTGGCTTTGAAGATTTCTTTATGGTATTTTCTTGTTATTGCCTTGTAGATGAGGTTCTCCTCTGAAGTGCTTCTTTTCCAGGCGGCTTCCGCCCTTCTGCGCTCTTGCCTCAGTAACGACAGCTGGTTGTTGAACCAGCCGGAGTTGTTTTTCCGGATGCAGGCTTTGTGTTTCGGCGCTACAAATTCGGCTGACTGTAATAGGGCTGTATTTATGGCATCCAGTGTTTCTGAGGCTGTTTGAAGTGGTTGGATTGTTTTTATTTTATTTCCTAAGGTAGATTTGAAGAGTTCCGAATGGAGCTTCTTCTGAGATCTAGTCCAGTGTTTTGTCACCGGCTTAGGTGTTATCAATGGGAGAATTTTTTGGAAATTATGAATTTAATTGCATGGTGATCTGTCCATGGCAACGGTTCATTTTCCAAAATGCTTATTTTCAGATCTTGTCTGAAAATTAGGTCGAGCGTGTGACCTGAAGCATGTGTGGGCCCACATACTAGTTGCTGTAGCCCTAATCCTTCCAGGTGGTCAATACAGGCGTCGGCAACGGGATCATGTGAGGAGTTGGCCCAGAGATTGAAGTCCCCGAGCAGCAAAAGGTGTTTGCTGTTAAGGGTATAGGTGGAGATAAACTCCGTCAGTGATGGTAGAAGCTGCGATTTTGGCCCGGGTGGTCTATAGCAGAGAAGAATACGGACGGTCTCCTGGGGATTTGTTTGCAGTTGCAGAGTAAGGGTTTCCATGAATGGAAGATGGTTTTGAAGGACTGGTTTAGTGATCGCAAGGTGAGTCTTGTGGATCACCGCCAGGCCTCCTCCTCTTTGCCCTATTCTGTTTTTCATTATAATACGATAGTTATCTGGCACCAGTTCTCCTAGAATAGTGTTACAGTCGGCTGTGAGTCAGCTTTCTGTAATAAAGAGGCAGTCTAAATCGTATTGTAGTATGAAATCATGATTTCTAGTCGGTCTTTTACTGCCGATCTTGAGTTGATCAAAGTACATCATATGTGCTTAGGCTGGGATGAATGACTGACATTTTTGACAGTCGATCGTCGATCGATTCTCAATAGTTAGATTGGCGGTTTCAGGGAATCCCCAGAGACCCTGAAAGCCGACCGTGTAAGAGTGGGCGGGGAGGACTATATCGGTACCAAATTGGGTGTTTTATACTCGACCAGAGTAGTACAAGAGGATGATTATTGAAAAATGTATTTTACATAATATACATAAAAAAAACATTTTAACCACTTAAGGACCCCCGCACGCACATATACGGCCACAGAATGGCTCGTACAGGCACAAGGGCGTAAATTTACGCGTGCGGGGGTCCCCCTGGCTCCGGGAGCGATCCGGGATGAGCGGGCGGATGTCGGCGTTTACCCGCCCCCCCGCGATCGCTCCCAGCCAATGCGCGCGCTCCCCCTTTGTGTCACTTCCTCCTCCTGTGTAAACACAGGAAGGGGGAAGTGATGTAATCTCCCATCGCAGCGGTATTTCCAACCGCTGCGATGGGAGAAACACCTCACGGTAAGTGTGCACCAACATTACACTGACACACACTCACATAGGCATACTTAACCCCTTGCGATCTGCCCCCCCACCCCCCCTGTCACAGTGTCACTGAATGCAGTGATCTAATCACTGCATTTAGTGTCAGTGTGACAGGCAGTGTAAAATCAGTTAGTGTTAGGTTCAGGATAGCCCCCCCCACCCCCCCTAATAAAGTTTTAACCCCCTGATCACTGCCCTAGTTAACCCTTTCACTCCCTATTGCCAGCGTCACTAAGCGATCATTTTTCTGATCGCTGTATTAGTGTCGCTGTTGCCGCTAGGTAGCTATTTTTTTTTTTTATCGCGATTTTTTTTTTTTACTAAAGACATGTGGCTAAATAAATTTTGGCCTAAATGTTTGACTAAAATTTAGTTTATTTGATTTTTTTTTAACAAAAAGTAAAAAATAGTGTTTTTTTTTCAAAAATGTCGCTCTATTTTTGTATATAGCGCAAAAAATAAAAATTGCAGAGGTGATCAAATACCACCAAAAGAAAGCTCTATTTGTGGGAAGAAAAGGACGCAAATTTTGTTTGGGAGCCACGTCGCACGACCGCGCAATTGTCTGTTAAAGCGACGTAGTGCCGAATCGCAAAAACACCTTGGGTCATTTACCAGAGTATTGGTCCGGGTCTTAAGTGGTTAAAAAAAACAATACATACAGTACATTTAAAAAAACAATAATACATACAGTACATTTAAAAACACAATACAAATAGAGCATATGGGCCCCCGGGTGTGCAGTCCCTTCAAGATGGAGGAGGGAGTACGGGTGGACCAAAGGCCCTAGGAGACAGTCGGTCTCGGGTCTCTACTAGTTTCACGATTTTTGAAAATCGCTTCGTCAGGAGACAGTCTATAAAATGTGAAGTACAGAAGAAAAAAGTTTATTGACAGAGAAAAACATACATACAATTTATAGTTTTGACCAGTGGAGGAATGTCGGGTGGACCGTTTCCATAGGTCAAAGGCATAGTAAGTGGGGTGATGGGTAATACAGGGGAAGACAGGTTGTTAACCGGGGGTGGATGGGGTCCTTCTGGGGTAGGAGGGGGTATTCTGGGCAGTTCTGGAGGTTTTTGCTGGGTGTAGATACGGCACGCCGCTAGCCAGCGGTCTTTCCTAAGACGTGGCCGCCGTGAATCTATTACAGGCCGGCGCGGATGTCTAAAAAACGGGGAACTGAGGCAGGGGAGGTGGCGGGGGGGAAGCCTTGATTGTGGATGGCGATGTGGGGGTAAAGAAGAGGGGGAGAGCCGCAGAGATTAGGCCGTTGCAGCGGCTTGTCCTGAAAAGGACGGACGCCAAACGGTTCCAAAGGAGGTGGATAGCTCTGAGAACAGGGGCTTACCTGTTTAGACTCCCTGGAAATGAATGTCTGCGGAGAAAGAGGGGCCCTAGGGGAGGAGTACGGGTAGCTGGTCCTGGGAGCTGTAGTTGTTGCACACCAAGGGGCTGGAAGGAGCCTGCCTAACTGTCTGTCTGGTCCCTGGGTGAGAGCAGACTCGAGCAGAAGGTCCGGAGCGTCCTACTCCACCACTGAACTGACTGAGAATTGGCTCTTGAGTTCACAAATGTCTGACCTAGATCAGCCCCTACACTTCTTGTATAAATGGCGCTCAAAGGAAACAAAGAACAGCCATAGTGCAATATTGCCAAATCAAAAGTGAATTTATTTAGTAAAAAAAATGCTTACATCAAGTAAGTATAAAAACCGCAGTAAAAAGCAATGGGAGTAGTGACACACAGGCCTCCTCACCGTACTTCTGTTAAAACACCACCGGCACTGACGTCACGAGGCTCCACCCGACACGCTGTGTCACTGGTCACGTGACTTCCTCAGGGATAAGGGACCCTTATGCAGTGTCTTTTGAGTACACTACTAAGTGGTTACAGCTAGATCACGGTCACTATACATTTACTATAAATATTTTTTCTGCGTTTATTTTCACTATATTCACTGGAGGTTGATGGTTTGTATTTACCTAAAAAATTGAAACTTTGCAGCGCGCAAGTTTTCCCTTATAACACATATTTTGTTTACATTGACCTTTTATATATGTAGAAGGATATAGTTTCCTCGCAAATACAACAGGTTTTACTTACCGTATTTATCGGGGTATAGCGCGCTCCCGCGTATAGCGCGCACCCCTTAAGTGGCCCCCATTCCTGTGGAAAAAAAGATTTTTATACTTAGTTTTGGTGTCTTGCGCGGCGTCCATCGGCGGTTTCGGGTGTCCTCTTCGTCGGGTGCGGCCTCCTTCTGCGGCGTCCTCCCCGCTCGATCCTCGCGTTCCCGCGCCGAGTTTGAATACTGCGCCTGCATATACCAAGCGCAGTACACTCGTGTGTAGTCGGGCAGGCTCGGCTATTCTCGCGCTCACGTCCTGTACGTCCAGGACGTGAGCGCGAGAGGAGCCGAGCCTGCCCGACTATACGCGAGTGTACTGCGCTCGGTATATGCAGGCGCAGTACACTCGTGAATAGTCGGACAGGCTCGGCTACTCTCGCGCTCACGTCCTGTACATACAGGACGTGAGCGCGAGAGTAGCCGAGCCTGCCCGACTATACACGAGTGTACTGCGCTCGGTATATGCCAGCGCAGTATTCAAAATCGGTGCGGATATCGGCGGATATCGCGCACCCACGATTTTCAGGCCAAAAAAGTGCGCGGTATACACCAATAAATACGGTATCTAGTTTAGCCATATACTTTATTTTATTTACTTCAAGGTGATTATAAAGGTCCTCTTGTTTTTGTTTTATATAAAGTGTTTTTTTCATGTGAGATGCACTTTTAACCACTAAATGTTACAGTATGTTTTCCCGGGGTGACGAGAAATTGTATCCATGGTTCTAGGTATAGGGATTTCTTATGTATTTATTACGGTATGTGTATTTTTACATGCATGGCGGTCAGACGGAGATACTACTTGTGCTAAGTTGGCCCCCACTGGCCCTCTCCGATCCCTGGATGTTTTAGGAAGTAACGACGGCTCGCTCCCAATGGACTGTTGGAGACACCGGCAGCTCTTTTGTTTTTCTTGACGAGACCCTTCCTAAATTCAGTGCTAGTTCTACCCTTCTACACTGCATTTGAATCCCTTTTTCCTCACTCCCAGGCCCAGGTCATCTATTTTCCCGAATGTAGAGACTGCATATGAGTTCCTTGGAAAGCATTCATCGTGACTGATGCTGTATTTACTTCGGGTGTCATTTTTTTTAGTTTTTTCCTTTGTTTAATTTTTCCTTTTTTAGTAAAGGACTTGTAAAAAAAATGCCTCTGGGTTTTTATTTACTTCAGCCATTTTTTTGGGTGAATGAATAGGGGTACTTATGTAAATTATGAATGCTACATTACTTCCCTACTGACATATATGCATTGTTGTTAAGTCAAGTGATGGTTAAACAAAGGGAAGTTAATTCAACCAACCTCTAGGCTTCACAAAAAACAAAAAAGAGATAACAGGGAATGCATCTGTCAATATTGTAGCCAACGGTTTACTTGTATACAATTAGTTTCATTGTCTTCCTTTTTCTCAACTTGATTATAATAAAGAGGTTTATGTATTACAAGTGATAATTAGGGGAGAATAAATTGCATGGTCTGATAAAGGTCATTTTCAATTCTTTTTTTCTGCATTCTTATTCACAGGTAAAGACAACAGTGTAAAGGATATGATTATATGGCCTATAGATTTTTGACAGGATTGTAGAACACTGTAAAGAATCGGGTATAAATGCTGTGTCAATGGCAATCTGCATTTACTTGTTCTACATTAGTAAGATTTTTGTTTGTGATTAGAGCCTTTGTGTTTGCAACTTAACTACACAGGAGTCTGGAAGGAAGGCCACTGCATATTATGGTTGAGGTTTCCTTTTACAATCACAACCTTCTTGCATATCTGCGTGTGGGTTGTTGGTCTTTGTCAGTATCTCCTTGCAATTATTTTCCAGAATTTTCCACTTTTAGTAAGTAAGAGATTTTGCCCCATATTAACAATCATAAAGAAAAGGTGTACTTTTGTGATACAAAAAAGGGTCTATAAGGAGAGAATAAAGGCAGAGCGGTCATCTATGAATGAAGTGCCCAAGAACATACACTGAAATACTCAGACATTGATCTAACCATAAATTATTCGGAGTTCATTAAACATAAATTCCATGAAAGTGATTGTAGTCTTGTTTATTTTATTTATTTTTTCTATAAAAATAACAAACATGTTACACTTACCTGCTCTGTGCAGTTGGTTTTGTACAGAGCAGCCCGGATCTTATTTTTCTCTGGTCCCTCTTTGGCTCTCCTGGCCCCTCCCCCTTATCTCCCCTGATTGGCTAGCTGACTTTGACAGCATCAGGAGCCAATGGCACTGCTACTGTGTCTCAGCCAATCAGGAAGGAGAATCTTGAAATGGCTGAGCCACTCATGCTCATCGCTGGGCAGAGAAAAGGACCCCTGGTAAGTGTTAGTGGGCTAAGTGCGGCTGTTGCACACAGAAGTTTTTTTTTTTTTTTTTCTTAATGCATAGAATGCATTAAGATAAAATAAAAAACTTCTGCCTTTATTTGTAAGTGACTTGAGCAATTCTGGCTCTATCAGCATTATAAAATTAATGTGCTACCTCGCTTACTGTTTATTTTGCTGGTGCCAATTTTTTTTGGAGATGCAGATATTCCAATATTAGATTGTAGTCTACAGTAGTCGTTGCAATTTTAGTACATTGGAGTGCATACATAATTTTAGAGGCAAATTATACACCGTATGATAAGATAGTCAGCAAGCAATCATATTGTCATAAGGCATAAACATGAGTAAAATGTTGGGTCTGCGAATATTACAAAAAGATGCCCATGAGCACAAGACACTTTTTCTTAAGCACGTGTTACACAATCTTAGCCAGTGAGCCAATTTGAATCAGTATTTAAAGGGAAAAAGTAAGCTCCCTTTCACTGCGTTTTAAGTGGTAGACCCGTTGGCTCGAAACTGAAAAAGAGTGGAGTGAAACAAGAGAAAGGAGGGAAAAGACAGGCTTACAGAGAACAAGGGAGGAGAAGAAAAAGTAGAAAAAGAATCAGAAAAGGAATTAGTAAAGTGTGGGGGGGGGGGGTATACAAATGGGAAGGGAGATGTAGGGGACCACTGAGGCTGCTAGAATGATTATAACAAGAAAAACAGTAAATTTGTCTCAAAATTTCAAAGCTGAGGTATCTTCTGATATTGCAGTTATTTTTGTTGTTAATAAATCTATCCTGTACTCTAGACTTAAGCTTCTTACTGATGAGAGATGGGTATTTCCATGCTTGAGCAATAGTTTGGTAGCTATAAAGATGTGTTATAAATGTTAGACTACATTGACGGACATTGTCTATGGGCTTATAAAGACGGGCCTCCCATGGGTCTTTACAGAGGTTAATCTGTAAGATTGAATTAATCATTGTGTAGACCCCTATCCATGGACTATAGGCTTTTGGACAGGATCACCAAATGTGGAGCATATCATCCGCCTTTTTGCACACCGAAGCAGAAAGCGGGGTAAGACAGAATGCATTTGGCTATTCTCACTGTAGTGAAATATGAAAGGGACAGCACGCTATTCTCACTGAAGTGAAATACGAAAGGGACAGCACTTCATTGGAGTCCACCACTACTTGTACATGTTGGAAGCATTTGAATAAATTCAGACAGATTTTCAGTAGCTGAATTATCAAATTTAGCTGCTTGGCTTCCCACTACTCACGGTGCATCCTGGAGGAGAGGCGCGGAAAAAGAAGGAGCAAATTGTCTCTCTCCTCTCCCATCTGTGCGAGGGAGGGTGAACGGTCAGTGTAGGCTCTGCGCTGTATGAGGAGGACGCTCTCAGCTCAGCGTTCTTTTCAGGAGGCACTGATTGACAGTGATAGGTGGCTCTGATGGACAGCACTGATAGGTGACAATGGCTTCCTCCACTGTCAATCAGATTCTGTAGCTTGTATAATATTTTGGACACAAAAATGCCACAGAAACCCATCCACCAACATGGCCCCTACAACCAGTACTGCACTTTTTAGATTTGGTATGAACACACACAAATTAGCAACTCTCAATTACCCTCAGGTTTGGAAAAGGGGGCTTCCCAACAGTGTCTGACTGAGGGCCTGCAGCTGTTACACCACATGACAAGAGGTGAAAATGTGGAGAAACAAGTAGAGGGCGAAAATGCGGCCCAGCAGCGCATAACCCCTGAGGTAACTATATCCCTCCCATTAAATGGGAAAAGTGAAAGTGGCCTAAGCATGTATAAAATGGACATAAGAAGTTGGATAGCGTAGTAATAAAGATTACCATGGCTATCAGCAAGAAAAATTGTTACATTTTAAGAAATAAAGCAGGCACATAGCCCAATATACTATAAACCATGCCACTAAGTTCTAACTAGAAGGCACAGCTTGAAGCAACTATGGGTTAACGCTGTGTCATTTTGAAAACAAGAGGAGGAAAAAGACAACCTCCATGGTGTAGTTAACAGGGTGAACAAGGTTTAATAGGTAAAAATGCACTCACAATGAAAGAGCTTGTACTAGGTGGAAATGTTTTGTCCTCAGTTATACAAACCTCATTACATCATCTGAACTCCATCTCAGTCCAGCTTCTCTCAGTCCTCATTGTCTGAGACCGCAGCGAGAGCCACTGGCTCCTGCTACTGTCAATCACAACTAGAGAACCAGAGGAGAGAGCTAGGGGGGGGGGCAAGCACACACCAGTGCCCCCAGAGCAAGCGGCTTGCTTTTGGCACTAGCTGAAAAGGAACCAGGAGTACTGGCAGAGTATCGAAAAGAGGTTTGGAATGCTCTGTTGGGGGGGAAAAGATGGCCAAAAGATTGGAGGAACTTTAAAACTAGGTGGTGACAGGGAGAGAGCACAAAAAGCTATAGAAGGCAGTGAGCAACGGTCAGAGGTTGCTACAGGGGCATACATTTTCCACATTTTGTCATGTTACAACCAAAAACAAGTGTATTTTATTGGGATTTTGTGTACCAAAAAACACAAATTGGCACAAAAAAATGGCACATAATTGTGAAGTAGAAGGAAAATTATACATGTAGAACCACCTCTCGCTGCAATAACAGCTGCAATGCTTTTTGGGTATGTCTCCGGCAGCTTTGCCCACCCTCTTTTGCAAAGTAGCTTAAGCTCTGTCAGATTGGATGGAGAGGGTCTGTAAACAGCAGTTCGAGTCTTGCCACAGATTCTCAATTGGATTTAGGTCTGAACTTTGACTGGACCATTCAAACACATAAATATGCTTTGATCTAAACCAGGGATCCTCAAACTACGGCCCTCCAGCGGTTTTGCGGAACTACACATCCCAATGACGCATTGTAAAACTCTGACATTCACAGACATGACTGAGCATGATGGGAATTGTAGTTCCTGAACAACTGGAGGGCCATAGTTTGAAGACTCATGATCTAAACCGTTCCATTGTAGCTCTGATTGTATGTTTAGGGTCATTGTGCTGCTGAAAGGTAAACCTCCACCCTAGTCTCAGGTCTTTTGCAGACAGGTTCCTCGGAGGCAAGAGTCTTTCTCCCAATGGAGAAACTTCAGACACTATAGTCTGCGGTGCAGCGGTTGACGACCCAGAAGTGGTCGTCACTCCGGTTCTGCATGAGGGTTCTGGGTCTGATGGTGGCCTCTTTCCAGGCAGTCCCGTATGCCCAATTCCACACCAGGGTGCTACAGAAGGAGATTCTGTCACGTTGAGACAAGCTCCCTTCGTCACTGGATTACCAGATTCGGGGGAGTCGACTGGTCAAGTCCTCCCTGGTGTGGTGGCTGACGTTTCCGGTGCTTTAGACCGGGAAGTTGTTTCTGCCATGCCATTTAACTGTGGTCACGACGGATGCCAGCCTCTACGGCTGGGGGGTGTCTGGGGTACCCAGTCAGCCCAGGGGCGCTGGACTCAGGAGGATTCGCGCCTTCCAATCAATGTACTGGAGCTCCGTGCAATCAAGTTGTGCCTCACCAAGTGGTCCCGGGGTCTGCAGGACCGTCCGGTCAGAATCCAGTCCGACAACGCCATGGCCGTGGAATACGTCATTCATCAGGGAGGCACACGGAGCTTGGCTGCAGCGAAGGAGGTGGCGCACATCCTTCAGTGGGCCGAACGATCCGTTCCGGCTCTGCCGGCCGTGTACATTCTGGGGTACAGAATTGGCAAGCCAACTACCTAAGTCGCCAAACACTTGACCAAGGAGTGGTCACTACACCCGGAGGTGTTTCAGAGTCTGTGCCAAAAATGGGGCACTCCAGACATGGACCTTCTGGCAGCCCGCCTCAATCGGAAGGTGCCACGGTTCGTGGCCAGGTCAAGAGACTCATGGGGGCGTGGCCGGACCTGACTGGAAGATGGACGCTTGAAGCTTGAGCTCCTGCCACCCCAGAGCTACCCACCTTTGTTTCCGAGCACACAGGATGGGCACAGCCTCCAGAGCCTCCTCTGCCTCTAGATCGCGGTCCCCGAGGGGAAATACCGGGGCCACCCAGCAACACATCCCGGATATGTTCCGCTCCCAGAGGGGAAACATGGCGCCGATCGGCCTAGGCCCCACACCAGGCCTCTCGAACCCATTACCTCCCGACCGCTCTGAGATCGTGCTGTCGGCCCCACAGGGACTCTCCCCACAAGCGCAAGAGGTGGATCGGTACGGGGACCCTTCTTCACCACACCGCCAGCTTACACTGGCCGATCTGCGAGCGGTGGCTACAGACATTAAGGATGCCCTGGCAGCCGCCATTGCGGGCCTCCGCATAGAAGTACATGCCCTGGACGATCGAGTCTCCCAAACGGAGCGCTCGGCGGTGGCGCAAGAGAACATCCTCAAACGCACTACGAGGAAGATAGACGACCATACCCTCCAACTTAGGGATATGAATCGCCATCTGGAGGATTTAGACAACCGGGGCCGCCGCCATAACCTTAGAATACGTGGCCTTCCGGAATCAGTCGAAGGGGACCATGTCCCTGAAGCGGTGACCGCAATATTCAATACGGTTCTGGACAGACCCCCCACGACCGCCATATCCTTTGACAGGATCCACCGCGCCTTGCGCCCCAGGGGTAGAGACTCGGACCCCCCGCGCGATGTGATCTGCTGTCTGCCCGATTACACCCTGAAGGAATCCATACTGAAGGGGGCCAGAGGCAAGCGACTCACCCATGGGGATCGGGCGATCCAAATCTATCAGGACCTGTCAGGGATCACTTTGAAAAATCGGCGAGACCTTAAACCGCTGTTGGAGGTCCTGCGGGCGAGTGACATACGCTATCAATGGAAATTTCCCTTTTGCCTATCAGCATCCCGCGGAGGCCATACCGCCACTCTGAGGGTACCGGAGGATCTACAACAATTTTGTGAAACTCTGGAAATCCCCTTGGTGGAGGTGCCGGACTGGTATGCAGTCTTCCGGCAGTCTGTACACCGCTGGCCTAAAACCCGGGAGGAGCCCATGGAGACCCAGGCCCCCCGAACCCGTCGCCGGAGGTCCCCGTCGGAATCCAGACACCAAGGTAACCCTCAAGGCTCCGGAGCTACTCAGGATACAGCCCCGGCCCCCGGGGCTCGGCGAGCTCGAAGGGACTACTGAAAGGAAAGGGATTGAGTTGTCCTCCCCTACTTAGAGTATGCCTGCTTTTTTTGGGGTTTTTTTTTTTGTTTGCACGTTCGGAGACTTTTTCCAGGCTGGTTTGTTGTTTGCCACGGAACATGTGTTTGAACGGGGAACTTCCATTAACTGCTAATAGCATCCCTCTCTACGAGCGACTGGTTACTCAGGCCTTGATGTCACCAGGCCATGCAAGCCGCGGCTTTTTTTTTTTTTTTTGGCCTTAGATCAACACCGTGGGATGGAACCCGCCCTCTGTTGTCCGATCCGAGACCACTGTGACTACAGCTACCACACTGCCTTGCGGCGGAAGCCTTCTTACAGGAAATGCTGCGGTGGGGCGGACCCGGACATGGCTGGAGAACTACGTCTCCCGAGCTGCACTGCGTTGGATGACGCCACACGCTCTTCTTCGTTACCGGAAGTGTTCTGTGACCCGGATGTGGCGATGGATTTTCCTTCCGATTCCGGTGCTCCCTGGTTACGATGCCTTCCCCGCTTTCGCCCCTCCGGTTGACGGATCCCCCTCAATACCACGACCGAGGGAGCGGAGCCGACGACTGTCTATTCCTGGGACCACGAGGACAGCTCCTAGACGACGGAACTAAAGACCGCCCGTTGCCACCAGGCGCCAGCCGGCGAACAGGCCGGAGACACCCGGATGTGCTCTCTGAGGGTGAACCGAGTTCTTCATATTGCGCCACCCGGTGGGGTAGGATTCAGACTTTCCTTGCACCGTGCAGATGTCAGCTGACTGTCCCACCGGCCTAGGCTCCACTGTAACTCTGCGGTCTGTGTGTAGCTACCCAGTCCTTTCATGCTCCCGCTCAGCACATAGCTACCGAGGGTGTCATAGGCTCCAGTGTTGCTAATACTGCTCCTCACGTTCCACCTGCTGCAAGAGACTCGAACAGTCGGCCGCAATATCAAGAGGACTACTGCTGTTGATTTAAGTTTGCTATACCCTGAACTTTCTCGGTTGCGCTATCACTGTCTTTTTATGTAGAGGTAGGTGATTATGGGATTAGGGGACCTTGCAAGCCTATTGAGATCTCCCTTGCTGGGCCATCTCCCGGGGTTGGGCTATGGGGCCACGAGTCAGCGGGGCAAGGTGGCCTATATAACCCCTGCTGCCTCCCGACATGCGACCCTATGGGCGCTGCTGACCCCGGTAGCCAGGGGTCCCCTGCCTCACGACTGTCTCATGTGCCGCGAAGGGTAGGACACATACTCAGGCTAGATCTAAAATTCTTTGGTCTACCTGTTGCAGGTGACGGTACCCTATGGCACAGCGCACTACACTTGTTGTACGAAGGTATGGTACACCTGAGGCCTGCAAATACAGGTCCCTTAAACTCCTGGTTCAGGTCATGCTGTACAGGTCACTCTGCTGCACGTTTCTCCCTTACTAATTATTTCTATAGGATAGAAGGAATTGCTCTGGGGTGGCTGGTAGTGGTTTATGTTGATTACTTTTATTTGTTACACCTAGGACATATAGACGTCCAATACTGTCTCCACCGTCTCCAGGTGGGATCGCTCCAACCCCCATACCGACGCGTGCGGTGGCTTGTTGGCCTTTTGGTTGGGCCTGCTCTCCCCGTACGCGTTGTACCTCACCGACTCCCCCCTCCCCTCTTAGGTGAGTGGACACGTCTCCACGGGCCTAATCGGTTGCTTCCTTCCCTGTGCTATCGCACATACATTACCCCTGCCTTCCCCCTGTCCCCCCCTTTCACCCCCCCCCCCCCGACAAGTAACCCCCCCCCCCCCTCCCTACCCTTACGATGGATGCCTGCGGGTGTACCCCACATGCTCTGGGCCGAACCCCGCCCCGAATGACCCTCAAAGTTTACTCCCTGAATATAAGGGGGCTCAACACACCGGAAAAGCGTTCGCGCTTTACGCCCTGCAAAAAGAGAAACCTCATATTGTACTATTGCAAGAGACCCACTTTAGAACTGACTCTGTCCCTAAGTTACATAACCCAACTGTATTCCACGCCACCAACAACGAATCCAAGTCTAAAGGTGTCTCTGTCCTTTTATCCAAACACTGCCCTTTACAGGTTGAGGATGTCCAAAGGGACACAATGGGTAGGTACATTTTCCTCAAGGGGACTCTTTATGGCTCCCCCATCACGGTTGCGAATGTGTACGCCCCTAACTCGCACCAAGTCCCATTCTTCCGGGACACACTTCACCTCCTCACAGCCTTCCAGACGGGCATGTTAGTTCTAGGCGGAGACTTTAACGTGCCACTGGCTCCCCTTCTAGACACATCCAACGGTTCCACCACTTTACCGTATCGCGCACTTAAAGCCATAAAATCCCAACTAGACACGCTCACCTTGCATGACTCCTGGCGTACACTGCACCCGAACGACAAGGACTTCACATTCTTCTCTCCCCTACATAATAAATATTCCCGTATAGATTTCATCTTCCTCTCCCAGACGGACTTGCACATGCTCACTACGGCCACCATCGAACCCATGGTGCTCTCAGATCACCACCCGACCACAATGACACTAAGGTGGCCGGGGCGACGTCCTAAATCCGGGATCTGGAGGATGGATGATTCCCTCCTCCTGGATCCAGCGGACACTCACGCCATCTCGACCAGGCTAGCACAATTCTTTGACGAAAACGATGCGGGTGAGGTGCCGTCGGCCACTGTGTGGGCGGCACACAAATGCGTTATCCGCGGCGAAATTATCTCCCTGATGGCAAAGCGACATAGGCTCAGGAAGGCTCGCATAGATGATCTCTTAGATCGCGTGAGAATGTTGGAACGAGTTCACAAGCGTACCCTGGCAGCCGACACCCATGAAGCACTCCTGACGGCCAGAAAGGCCTTATTGGGTGAACTTCACTCTCGATTACAACGGAAATTTGCTTTCACTCATAAATTGTATTACGAGTTCGGGAACAAGTCAGGGAAGCTTCTAGCCTTGGCACTACAAAAAAAGAAATCCGCACTCACGATCCGTGCAATCACTCCCCCGACGGGCCCTTCGGTGTACAGGTCTGATCATATTGCTAGGCAATTCGCGCACTATCTCTCTTCGCTATATACCCTCCCGATGCCACACGCTGACACAGCCGACCTGAGTCGCCCGCAACTTATAGAGGACTTTCTAGCCACTTACGGACTACCACCAGGCCAGGCACCGGACATGTCACATCTAGATGCACCAATATCGGCCGCGGAGACTCATTTAGCACTGAAACAACTTAAACCTGAGAAAAGCCCTGGCCCGGACGGCCTCACCTCCGGCTATTACAAAACGTTCGCGGCACTTTTGCTCCCACGTTTCGTGAAGGCTTTTAATGACATTCCCCTCCCCCCCACACTAGCAAAGACCTACTGGAGGCTCACATTACTCTAGTCCCCAAACCAGGTAAGGACGCTACACTAGTAGCCAGTTACCGCCCGATATCCTTACTCAATGTCGATATAAAGCTGTACGCAAAAATACTGGCCAATAGATTGCTCCCTTTTCTCCCCGACCTCATTTCGACCGACCAGGTTGGCTTTGTCCCCGGCCGTGAGGCCCGGGACAACACGACTAAAGCGCTTAACATTCACCACTGGCTGACCACACATGACACGAAAGGCTTCTTTTTATCCCTAGACGCGGAAAAGGCGTTTGACAGGGTGGCCTGGGATTATATGTCGGCGGCCCTGCTCAAAGCGGGCGTATCCACCCGCTTCCTTCACATGGTAATGACTCTTTATGCCGCACCCACGGCAAGGATCAGGGTCAATGGCCTACTGTCAGACGCCTTCCCCGTCCACAATGGCACCAGACAGGGGTGCCCCCTCACTGTTCGTCCTATCGGAGGCTTCGGGACAACCCGGACATCGCAGAGATATCCATTAATAACACCACCCACAAGATTGCCGCATACGCCGATGACGTACTGCTGTTCCTGACCAATCCCCATATTACGCTGCCCAACCTTCTCAAAGACTTGCAAACCTTTAAGACCCTCTCCAACCTCCAAATTAATTATAGCAAATCGATGGCTCTCAATGTTTCCCTTCCCCAGATTTAGGTGGATTTCTGTAAACAGCAATTTCCCTTTAAATGGGAACCCCACGATATCACTTATCTGGGCATCAGGCTCCCAACCCATCTCCCCGACCTGTACACCAGAAATTTCCTCCCTGCCCTCCAAACTATCAAGGGTGATTTGCTCAGCTGGCACGGAGGACATTTCTCTTGGTTCGGCAGGGCGGCCATCCTGAAAATGAACATCCTCCCTAGGCTATTGTATTTAATGCAGGCGGTGCCGATTAAACTTCCCCCCGCGTTTTTCGCCTCCCTCAAGACAGCCTGCAGATCCTTCCTCTGGGCGGGCAGACCTGCTAGAATAGGCTGGGACAGGCTCATCCTCCCAAAGCAACTGGGAGGCATTGGCTTACCAGACCTGGCCTATTATCACAAAGCCTGCCATCTCACCCGGGTTCTGGATTGGCATCTCCATGGCAATAGAAAGGCGTGGGTCGGGATTGAGGAGGCTTTTGTTGACATGCCCATCGCTAATGTGCCTTGGATCACCCCGAGCTCCGTCCCCAGATCGGGTAAATCCCATCCGCTGATCAGCCCCACCCTATCCACCTTGAGGGCCACATACATCATGCCTGGCTTGGTTCCCTCTCCAGGGCCAATGACACCCCTTACCCTGAATCCCGAATTCCCCCCTGGCGTCCAAGCGCGTGCCCGGTCTGGGACGAGGGACAGTCCAACGCTAAGGGCCCACCTCTTTTTTGAAAACGACACGCTATTATCCCACGAGGGGATGGTCTCCAAATTCCCAACACACCACATTCCCAGGTTTCTATACTTCCAGCTCCGCCACTTCTTTCACAGTGTACAACCCCCTCTTCCCTGGAACAGAGAACTTACACCGTTCGAACATCTCTGTTCTCGGGCAGAACCACAAAGACACATGATATCAACCCTGTATTCCCTACTTATCTCGGCCACCAAACCCAGAACCGATGTCCATCGCTTGTGGGAGGCTGATTAATCGGAGGGCTTGACACCAGGTGACTGGGCAGAGGTTTTCCTACACATCCACAAGGGTTCTATTAATGTCTCTAGGCAAGAGAATAGGTTTAAACTCTACTCAAGGTGATACAGGACCCCCGATAGGCTACATAAAATTTTCCCGAACACCCCCTCCACGTGTTGGAGATGTAACTCAGAAGAAGGGACCTTCCTTCACATATGGTGGGATTCCCCAGCCATCCAACCGTTCTGGAAAGAGGTTCATTCACTCATTTCCCACATCACTACATACACGCCTGACTTCTCTCCGGCCCAATACCTGCTTCATCACACTCCCATCCCTCTATCTACATACCGGAAATCCCTGATGCTGCACCTTATCAATGCAGCCACTCAATGTATCCCTATCCACTGGAGAACAACTAGCCCCCCCCCCCACGGTAAGGGAATGGCAAGCTAGAGTTTCAAGACTCGAAGACATGGAAAGGATCATTCATCAATCTAAAGATATGCATGATAAATTTAGACTTACCTGGTCATGAACAAGGGGGGAGGACCGACTAGATAGAGACAGCAAAGCTGCTTGACACTAAACTGGTCTATACTATATCGATCGGTATGGGTTTGGTTGGGATTTTCAAGGTACTTATAGAGAGACGTGTATCATATAAAAATAGGTTTATTACAAAAAGAACACTACATCAATAATAAAAAGATGGGACATGCCCCACAATTCGGACACAGTAAGGTGTTTGTTAAGATAACACGAAACAAAGCAAAACCGTATTGGTCAGATGCGTGGAGCCAATCTGCGACCTCGACCGGTTTCGCGGTTGATACCGCTTCTTCAGGAGGATATGGGATGGCAGGTGGCCCGGAATGAGCAGATAACAAACGCGCCCCCTCAAAAAACAAAGAATACAAATGGCTCGCTGCCTTTTTTTATTATTGATGTAGTGTTCTTTTTGTAATAAACCTATTTTTATATGATACACGTCTCTCTATAAGTACCTTGAAAATCCCAACCAAACCCATACCGATCGATATAGTATAGACCAGTTTAGTGTCAAGCAGCTTTGCTGTCTCTATCTAGTCGGTCCTCCCCCCTTGTTCAAACATTCCGGGATGCTGGTACATTTTAAATGTATTGTTCTAAATTGAATAACTGAGACTATACTCTCCCCTTTTTCACACTTACCTGGTCATGCTGGACGCACTATAGAGAGTCTCTACAAATTACGGCCCCTGGTACACCCCCCGCCTCCCCTCCTCAGATGACTGAGACGAGCGCTGACTAAACCCGTGAACTGAGGTCTCTCACCCCGTCTGTGACCCTTCACCCGCCTTACCTCTTGTAATACGAGCCACTCTGGACCGAGCCTGACCCTACAATCCTCAATTCCTACTGAAGTGCCCTCCCGCCCACAGTATGTCCCCTTTAGGGGTGGGCGGACGTTGGGTAGAGCCCCACTGGTCCGAGTGCTCCCTGTTATATTGCATGTTGACCCGTACCCCTTCCCCATGCCCCCCCGGCCCCCCCAGACTGGTTTAACGATACTGTTCCAGGTTTTTAGTTTAAGCAGGTATACCTATCTGGAGAGGGGGACTCCTCTCCAACCTCATGTATGTTACATCACCAATACAACGCTATCTGTTCATTGTATGTTATTTGCATCTCCTTGTTTTATGGAATGCTACCTGCAACTGCTGTATGTAACTTTTGAACACCCAATAAAAATAAAAAAATTCTTGGAAAAAAAGAGACTCGTGGGCGGACGCGTCAGACGCATTGGTGGCTCCGTCGGATGCATTGGTGGCTCCGTGGGGTCACTATCGCCTAATCTACGCCTTCCCTCCTCTAAAACTTCTTCCTCGCCTGCTGCGCAGAGTAGAAGCCGAAGGCATACCAACGATCCTGATCGCCCCAGATTGCCCGCGCCGTCCCTGGTACGCGTACCTGGTGCGTCTGGTGGCAGACGTCCCTTGGAGTCTACCCCTGAGAGAAGATCTCCTGTCACAAGGACCGATCTTTCACCCTGCTTTACAGTCGCTGGCTTTAACGGCGTGGCTGTTGAAAGCCAGGTTCTGAGGGACCGTGGTCTATCAGGCCCGGTGATCTCTACCATGCTACGTGCACGGAAGACTACTTCACATAAGCTCTATCATCGTACGTGGAAGGCCTACATCTCTATGTGTGAAGAGATGAAATGGCACCCCCGTACATACGTGCTGTCCCGGATTCTGCTGTTCTTACAGCAGGGAGTGGATCAGGCTCTCGCCTTAAGTACGGTTAAGAGTCAGATCTCGGCTCTAGCTATTTACATTCAGCGACCCTTGGCGGCGCACTCTCTAGTGCGTACGTTTGTACAGGGGGTCCGGCACATGGCCCCTCCTATGCGCCCTCCACTGCCTCCATGGCACTTGAATTTGGTCCTCTCGGCCCTTCAGGACGCTCCGTTTGAGGACATTCAGAAGATTACCCTTTTGACCTTGTCTCAGAAGGGTGTTTTTCTAGTAGCAATTACCTCGATCAGATGGGTGTCTGAACTGGCAGCCTTGTCCTGCAAGGCTTCATACTTGGTCATCCACAAGGATAAGTTGGTGCTGCGCCCACAGCCGTCATTTCTTCCAAAGGTTGTGTCGGCTTTTCACATTAATTAGGACATAGTGTTACCATCCTTATGTCCTCAGCCAAAGAACCAGAAGGAGGCCGCTTTGCATTCCTTGGATGTGGTTCGGGCCCTACGGGTGTTCTTGTCTGCTACGGCTCAGTTCTGGAGATCGAATTCAGTGTTTGTGTCGGTAACTGTTCCTAAAAATGGTCTGGCGGTCTCGTCGGCCACCATTTCTAGGTAGATCAGACCGGTCATCCTTCAGACCTATGCCCTAAAGGGGCGGGCGCCTCCCTTTTAGGTTACGGCGCATTCGACCAGGGCGATTGGTGCCTCTTGGGCTTTCCGTCATCAAGCCTCTTTTTTACAGGTGTGTAAGGCAGCAACCTGGTCGTCCATCCACACTTTCTCTAAGTTTTACAAGGTGATGTGAGTGCATCTTCGGATCCCTCCTTTGGCCGCAAGGTTTTACAGGCGACAGTTTAAGGTTGAAGTTCCTCCGTTGTTTGGGGTGAACCCTGGTTTGCTGTGTGTTTTCCCCACCCCTCGAAATTTTGACACTGCTTGGGGACGTCCCTAAGGTCAATGCTACTGTGTCTGTCCATGAATGGAAGAGAAAATAGCATTTTTGTACTCACCGTAAAATCCATTTCTCTGAGTTCATGGACGGACACAGCACCCACCCCTCCTTTTGGTTTGTATTGCTTGTTACGAACTGGAGCTGTTCAGTCAGAGTGGGGATTATATACCTGGAGAACCACGCCCCCTGGGAGGAGCTGTACTGCAGAAGTGTTTTTTAACACTTGAAGTGCTGTTTTCTGCCTAGTCTCTCCTGGAAGGAAGGTGATATAACCTTAAGGTCAATGCTGCTGTGTTGTCCGTCCATGAACTCAGAGAAATGGATTTTACGGTGAGTGCAAAAATTATATTTTTAAGTGCAGCAACTCTTGAACTTTTTCTCTTTTATATATATATATATATATAAAATGAAAATTGATAAAAAAAAATATGCAAGCAATATTCGAAAGTCACGAAAAAAATTTATGATGGTAAGTGAGAGGAAAAATATTTTAGTGATGTGAAGGCTAACCAAGCCACCAACCACCAGTGTTTAACCACTTCCATACAGGGCATTTTCACCCCCTTCCTGCCCAGACCAATTTTTAGTTTTCAGCGCTGTTGCACTTTGAATGGCAATTGCGCGGTCGTGCAACGTGGCTCCCAAACAAAATTGACGCCCTTTTTTTTACCACAAATAGAGCTTTCTTTTGGTGGTATTTGATCACCTCTGTTGTTTTTATTTTTTGCGCTATAAACAAAAAAAGAGCGACAAATATATATATATTTTTTTTTTCAAAACATTTTTTTTCCTCAGTTTAGACCGATATGTATTCTTCTACATATTTTTGGTAAAAAAAATCGCAATAAGCATATCAGTTTGCGCAAAAGTTGTAGCATCTACAAAACAGGGAATAGAATTATGGCATTTTTTTTACTAGTAATGGCGGCGATCTGCGATTTTTATTGTGACCATGACATTGCGGCGGACATATCGGACACTTTGACACATTTTTGGGACCATTCAAGTTTATACAGCAATTAGTGCTATAAAACTGCACTGATTTCTGTGTAAATGTGACTGGTAGAGAAGGGGTTAACACCAGGGGGCGAGGAAGGGGTTATTATGTTCCCAAGTGTTCTCTAACTGTAGGGGGAGGGAACTCACAAGGGGAGGAGAGGGAACTCACAAGGGGAGGAGACTGATGTGTGTTCCTCTGTACTGGGAACACACATCGGTCTCCTCACCGCTGACATGACATGTATCTGTGTCTACACACACAGATCCATGGTCCTGCCATGATTGCGGGCAATCGCGGGTGCCCGGCAGCCGCGCGTGCGCCCGCCCACTAGTCGCCCAGGAATGCAAGGACGTCATATGATGTCCACTCTGAGGGAGGGTTCCCGCCGACATTATTTTACAATGACTCGGTAGGGAAAGTGTTAAACAGTGATTCCCTCACCAATCTCACTAGAAGAGGGGAACAAAGAAAAAATATTCCAAGTGCCCATCTGACACACGGGGCGGATCGTAATGATCCGCCTCCGTGTGTCTGCTTTTGCTCAGCGGGGATCCTCCGTAAAATCCCCGCTGAGCCGTCGGCTAACAGGGCGTTCCCTAGGGACCGCCCTGTCTTTCCTCCGCTCTCCCCTATGGGGGGATTGGATGAACACGGACATCCGATCAGCCAGACAGAAGAAAAATAGGATTTTCTTCCGTCCAAAAAAACGGATCTTTGCGGAGGCGGACAATTACGGGTGTCAGCGGATGTTCATCTGCTGACACCCGCAATCACATAGGGACCC
The DNA here is from genome assembly GCA_029574335.1 of Rana kukunoris. Taxonomy (NCBI): domain Eukaryota; kingdom Metazoa; phylum Chordata; class Amphibia; order Anura; family Ranidae; genus Rana; species Rana kukunoris. Next base: position 213,730,284 of record CM056050.1, on the reverse strand, counting down.
ATGTATGTCCCGTTTTCATCCGCAAACGGATGGATGAAAATGTGGACATACGGTCTGCACATGTGAAAGGGGCCTAAGGAAAACACGCTCAGCTCAGTCGGTGGACAAAACGGACATTTTTGAGTGGTTGGAGCCCATGTTGTGTGATGCAATCGCAGCACCAGCACCGACTGAGCTGAGCGTGTTTTCCTCAGTGCCGTGTGGGCACTTAGAATATTTTTTATTTTTTTTCTTCTCATTCAGTGTGTGTTTCATGGCAAGATATACATCGAACTGATAGAATACCGCAGAGCATAGCAGATGCTATTGGAAGGTTCACGGTCCCAACTGTTAAGGTCTTTTAGTGAGATTGGTAAGGGAATCACTGGTGGTTTGTGGCTTGGTTAGCCTTCACATCATTGAAATATTTCACCTCTCACTTACCATCATTATTATTTTTTGGGGCTTTCTAATATTGCTTGCATATTTCTATATATTTTCATTATACATATAGGTTGATGCACATTGTCACTTCATGAATTTGTTGTGATACATATAAGGAGGATATCACTTACAATGTTTATATATTTGTGATTTTATTTTTATTTATATATTTTTTTTGGACTTTTGCACTAATTCTGCAATTTTAGCATTTCTTTCTTTGCTTTTTTGCATAATTTTGTATCTATATGTAATATCGTGTTTTGCACATTGTTGCATTTTTGCACTTGCTATTTTTTTTTTTAGTAGGCTAATATTTTTTTATTTATTTTGATCATTTCATAATTCAGTTGGGTCCTGTTGGAATGACATTATCTGGCAGTAGATTTCTAATTTCTATGCGCCTCATTGCATAACCCAACAGTAACTGTTTGATCTACAAATATAGTTTGAGAGATTATCATCTGCATTGATAAATTTGTGAAATAATTATGGTTGTATACATTATAAAGTTATAAGTTATAAACTAACTAGGATTTCTACTGCAATGGGGCCATAGGAGAAATCTGACTCTGGGCCGGGAGTAATGCAAAAACTGTGGAAAAAGCTTACTGCTGCAGGGATGGGTCATACAACCTAAGTATCCCCTTTAGACTTCATTCACATTGAATTTCTGCTTTGAAATCGTGCAACTTCATCTGAAATCATGCGATTTCAAAACCACATGTCATGTGCAGATTCATGCACAGATGTCTATGCAAGTCGCACCCGAAATCGCCAAAAGAAGTGGAGGAACTACTTTTTAAATGAATGCAGCGCCACAAAGTTGGCGTTGCACCTATATGAACATTGCCATTGTTGACAATAGGGTGTGACTTGTCATATGATTTGACCAGTCAAATCACATGACAAGTTGCTCCCGTGTGAACGGGGGCTTAGTCAGAATATTCATGCTAATACCATATGCAAGCTGCATATGCTTATTATTTTATTTACATCGCACACATTTTCTAGAAATATGTTACCCTATTGCAGTTCTTGTGAAAAAGTTGGTACTACGCTCATCAAGGCTAGAATAGAAGGCTTTACAATAATGGCTTGTGTTTATTTTAGGACAATTTGTGCGGTTATATAGTTATACAAATAAGTCAAGGCTAGTAGTCTCTTTTTTGTTTTCCTTTAACAGCATCATGTTTTCTATAACAGTCATTGTCCTTGTTTGTAACTTTATACAAGCCTAATGTAGATTTCCATAACAGACCTCAATTTGCTTTCCCTAATTATATAGCCCTTTGAAATGGTACCTTTTAGTTGGTTTAGTAGGTAGCTTATACACTTGTAATTACAACAACAACATAAAAAGAATCTAGGTTGCAGAATAGGAAGTTGTATTTCCAGCAGATGGCAGGTTCTGTTATGCAATTAAGTTGAAGGCTTTGAAAAGATTTCTGATACTTGTCAGTCTTTTCCTTGTTGTGGATTTTCCTTGTCTTGCTCATTACAGCCGTGAAGGGTAAGACAAGCTGCTGGCCAAACACCGAATATGGCACATGTTGTCCTTTGTGAGCGCTATACAGTACACTGTGATTGCCTTTGCGGATATGAAAGTGCCACTTATGTCAGCAAATTACTACTGTGTCATATTTACTTATGTGTTAGACAGCCTGCGGTCACCTATCAGGTTCTGCCCCCACTTTTATCTCTTGAACACCTGCATAAGGCTTTGCCACAGACAGTGAGCAAAGTTGTTGTCATTTAAGTCAAACTTTATCACTTAATAATACAATGAGGAGCTGCCATGGTATTATTAGCATTATGCAGCAATTACAGACACAAGGAAAGGAACACAAGCTACATGTGTGGTATGGTATTTAGAGTTTATCATTGCTTTGAGATTTATGCCTTATTTAAGCTCCTTACAGTAGCCTGCATCATATTTCAACATTGAATAGAAGTGTGACTCCAGTAAACAGCTTGAAGGTTTTTTTTTTTTCTACTTTAACTGTCTTTGTAAAATGCAACAGAGAGCCACAAAGCACCAGACAATGTAGATATAATGGTGTGAAATATATATATATATATATATATATATATATATATATATATATATATATTTATATTTATTTAGCGCTTTTGGTTTCAGTTAGGGGTGCATGTGACCAGATGACAGAAGCAAAACTATAAGATAGTTGCCAGCTTATAACAGGAAGTGTGTGAACAAGGATCTTCATGGCAGGAAAGGTATAAAAACATTGAAAACATGTTTCAGTATTTGTCTTGAACACACACTTGTATGTTAAAGGAGTTGTAAAGGATTTTTTATATTTTTTTGCTGAAATGACTGTTTACAGGGTATAGAGAAATAATAGTTAACTGATTCCTTTTAAAAATTATTAAAAATAGATAAAAATAAATCATATAATGTGCCTGCAGTTTCAGTTTCGTTTTCATCTGGTTTCATGCTTCTGTGAAGTACAGAGACACAGAGCCAATACAGGGCAGTGTTTTTTTTTTTTTTAATTAATTCCGAGGGGTTTTTAGACACACAGTAATCACACCTCCTTGATCAGAGACCACAGAGAGAAGCTCCCATGACTTTTTTCATAAGGAAACAGACAAGCAGGAAGTGTGGAGATCAGAGAAGGATTACAGCAACTTCAAGTAAAAACGAACAATGATGACATGAAACCAGGATTGCAGTAAGGTAAAGGAATCTATTTAGCTAAAAAAAATTCCTTTAGTGACCCTTTAAAGTAAACCTGTGATCACTTTAAGGGCCTGCTCACACCAGCTGCAGTGTTAAAATGCAGCTGTTGGTGGGCGGTGTAAAGTCAGTGGCACTGAGGAGCTGTCAACAGTGCATCACACTGTTTACTTTTGTTTTGCGTGAACTTTAAATATCATGAAGTGACATTTCATTGCGTTCTATTGGCCATGCCAAGGAATAGTGTATTGTGGGGGATTGTGTCACAAAACACTAGTAAAATAAATTACTGTACTTTTTTGTTGCACACCACTGCAGCGCAGGAGTTTGAACCGCCATGATAGAGAACAAAGATTGTTGCTTTTCGGACTGAATTGGGCAAAACTGCCCAGCGCAGTACTAGCTCACCTTGTGGGAACAGACTCTAAAAGTGCTTAACAAGCATCATATATAGAAAGAAAACATCTAGAGTTGCCTGCCTGCATGTACAGATGCGTATGATAAGGTGCCCCAGAATTCCATAAACGCAGGGAGCCCTATTATGTGATTCTTATCCTGCTACTATGGACCGAAGCTTGTGATTGCACCCTACTGTCTCTACTATTGGCCCATAACCATGTTGGGCAACTTAATTGATCAGTGTTGAAGATGTGGGAGGCTGGAGTAGATCAGCGTCTCAGCTGCCTCTTCACCTTGCAACACACAAATGAAAGTTCTCCCTTTTACAGAGTCTAAAAATAAGGATAGCTTAAAGCACAGTTCCACCCAAAAGTGGAAGCTCCGCTTATCTGCCCAATGCCCCCCCTCCCCGGTGCCACATTTGGCACCTTTCGGGAGAAGAGGGGAACGGGTACATGTTTTTGACAGGTACATGTCCTACACTTGCAAGAGATCTTGCCGCAATGAAAAGTTCAGAAGTTCCCCCTCCTCTTTCCCTTGCGCATGTGCAGTAGGGAACCATTTGTGAAGCCAAAAGGCTTCACTGTCTGTTTCCCTTACAACAAATCGCAGCGGCAGCACCCAAAAGCCAATGGAAACATCAGCTGGGGTGCCAACATTGCTGGATTCCAGGACTGTTAACAGGGGAGGTGTCTTAATATTAAGGCAGCAGCTACAGTATGTGTAGCTGCTGACTTTTAATTTTTTATTGGGGGGTGGACGGGCGGAACTTTGCTTTAACCACTTAAGGACCGCCTAACGCCGGTATACGTCGGCAGTATGGCACGGCTGGGCACAGGCACATACAGGTACGACGCCTTTTAGAGCCCAGCCATGTGTTGTGCTCGCGACCCGGTCCGAAGTTCTGTGATCGCGCCCGCGGAACTCGTGGACCCGATCGCCGCCGCTGTCCCGAAATCAGTCAAAGGAGCTGAAGAACGGGGAGAGGTGTATGTAAACATACCTTCCCCGTTCTTCTCTGTGGCAGTGTCACTGTTCTCTGTTCCTTGTTATAGGGAACGACGATCAGTGACATCACACGTCCAGACACGCCCCCCTACAGTAAGAATCACTCCCTTAGGGCACACTTAATCCCTTCACTGCCATTCGCATTTTCACTGTAATCAGTGCATTTTTATAGCACCTTTCGCTGTGAAAATTACAATGGTCCCAAAAATGTGTCAAAAGTGTCCAATGTGTCCGACATAATGTCGCAGTCATGAAAAAAATCGCTGATCACCGCCATTGCTAGTAAAACAAAATATTAATAAAAATGCCATGAAACTATCCCCTATTTTGTAGACGCTATAACTTTTGCACAAACTAATCAATGAGGATTATTGCGTTTTTTTTTTTTTTTTTACCAAAAATAAGTAGAAGAATACATATCAGCCTAAACTGAGGAAAAAAAAACAAAACATTTTTTTATAGATTTTTTGGGGATATTTATCGTAGCAAAAAGTAAAAAATATAGATTAAAAATTGTCGCTCTATTTTTGTTTATAGTGCAAAAAATAAAAACCGCAGAGGTGATCAAATACCACCAAAATAAATCTTTGTGGGGAAAAAAACGACGCCAATTTTGTTTGGGAGCCATGTCGCACTACTGCGTAATTGTCAGTTAAAGCGACGCAGTGCCGAATCGCAAAAAGGGGCTAGGTCCTTTACCTGCATATTGGTCCGGGTCTTAAGTTGTTAAAGATTACACTTGAATTAAATTCTTCTTTAATGTGATGGGACTTGTTTAGATTTTGTTTACAGAATATATATATGTAATATCTATAGGGTAGCGACGCTTGTGTGCCTGCAGCATCCACACTATGTTCCATGCATCCAAGTATATTTACAACACTACTCATTATACAGAAATATTATCTATATTTTTTTAGAATCTGCTGTTGGGAGCACAGCCACATTAGCAGTCAGTATCTCGGCTCATGTTCTTGTCGCTACCTCTTTGTAATGGAGAATTGTTCTACTCAATAAAGCTATTTCTCTTATTATGGAAAGATTAAAATTGTACCCTTCATGGCATTTGTAAACATGGACTTTTTGAACCAGACCTATAATTTACTTGCATACAAGTTTTTTTTTTTGTTTGAGTGCTATGTCTGTAGCAGGAGATCTGCAAGAAAATATTCTGTTTCCTTATTTGAGTTATTTATTAATTGTACATGACAGGAGAGAATTTTGCAATGCTACAGGAGTCCATGGTTTGTCATTTCATGCATCTCAGTAGTCAATGTTATAGCAAATAAAGAAATAAGTAATCTGAAAGTTAACTGTACTGCACCACGGGGAATATTGAGGTTATGTTAATCACATAGGATTTAGATCAAATGACAAGTATAAAAATCAATTTTTAATGGCATGTTGTTGACTTTCTTAAAAAGTGGTGACAGTGATGCATTATGTCTAAGTGACATATTGACATTATCAATTATATGTTATTAAACAGTTCAGCTAACTGAATGATTTACTGTGTGTTTAACTGCCTTCTTCAATTAAAGACAGCAAAGGCAGGGGGACCAAGCAGAATAGCGCAAGCCATATATTTTCCCTTGTTAACACTGGTGCTGCTGACATGCAAGTGATGAGAGAGTTAGCCTTTAGCTCCAGGCTGTAATGGACAAGTTCTTAAAGGCCTAAAAAGTGATTAATGATAAGTAGCTGGGGTTAGAGCACAAAGCTGCCTGTCTTCATTTTTTTTCTTCATTTTGCCTGCCTTGGATTTTTATTCCTGACAACTGGGTGTGCATTTGGGAGGTTTTATAACATCATAGTTAAAATTCTGCTGACATTTGTTTGTATTGGTCTCTTTGCCTGCCCAGATTGAACCTGTGTTTTAATTCAGATATAAGCTTAGCTTCTAAAAGAGAGTATCCAAAGCCTCATTAGTGTACTGATCAGAACCCAAATTGCTGAACTTACATGACATTGCAGGCCCATGGGACAGCATGACCTCCATGCCTTTTTTCCTTTACTTTTTATACAAAGGTAGAGGTGTTATAAGGGGTTAAGTGCAGCCAATCAAGCAGTGAGCCTCTTTAATGAAGCCATGCATTGAAATTGGCACATATTTTAAATGCAGTGAACCCTGCTGTCATTTGAATTTTTCTCTTGTATTGCTTAAAGCTTGTACTAAGACTACAAGATTTGTTGATTATGGAAGCATGGTGCTTTCATTCCTCCAGAGACTTACAGGTGTCAGTAATTCTATCAAGGATGAAGACAAACACCCATGATGGTGCGTGTGGGTTTCCTCTTCTGACCCAGATCCATTAACAATGTGAAACAGATCATGGGAAGTTTGTACACACAGTTTATAGGAGATAAAATGTGTTCTGGAAGCTGCATGATAGTCTATTTAATTATTTTTTATTTGTTACCATATTTACAAATGTTAATGAACAGGCAACTGTGTACCGCCTTGTGCTCAGTACGCAACTACTCCATGACAAGGGTAAAAACAAATTCATACGCCTGAACACAGTATTGCAACTTTGACATGTCTTAGTAAAACTATATATATCTCATGTCCAAGTGCATTATACCTTGTTTATTTCAGGACATATTGTCATTTCTTTTGTTGGTAAATGGTAATGGATATCTTCTGATTGTTTTTTTTTCTCCTTTAGCAGGGGAAAAAGATTAAATGTTTTTTTTTTTTTTTCTCCATTCAAGAGATGAAGAAGAAAAAAACACAGGGATGGGCTGCACAGTCACTGTAAAAGCCAATTAGAGGCTATAACATTGATCAGGTAATCAGGAATCAGGCTTCCCTGTTCCCAATCCTTAGTACAGGGAATAGGGCTCTTGGTGAGATCCCAGTCCCTGTACTCGGAGCATGCTTGTGCAGTTGGATCCCAACACAAACGCATGTATGCATGGACTGTAATTGGCCTTATGGAAGCCTACTTCTGCAACCTACTGCTGTGAGGGCACATATATGTTTACATGTAGCAGCAAGGAGTTCAGTATGTGTGCTCATTGAATAGATATTGAAATAGAACTAAAAGTATAACTTTTTTTATTTCTGATACAGTTTTAACCACTGGCAGTTTTTGTTGCCATCTGTGTCGCATTAAGAAGATTTCACTTTCTGTACCAAAACACTAGGATATTATTAGAACTAGTGTCCTTATTGGAAGATTTCCACATTATCACCGAGTGTAGGAGTGACACAGGACAACTAGGAGGCTGAATATCCTGAAATAGGGCACAGACCATAATAAAAACCTGACAATTTTGCTTCTGCTCCTTCAGCTCCTCTCCTGAATGAGCCTTTGGTGTTGTTTTTTTTTTCATATATATATATATCTGCCTTTAAAAGCTCTTATTCCAATAGCCTCTAAAGGCCAATGTGTGCTTGGACACATAGACTTATATAGAGGTACTTTTACAGGCTAAAAAACTCTGTATGCATGAGGCCTAAAGTCTCATAATGAGTTACAATTATATTTCCTTTAAATAACTGAGGTACCGTTTTGTTTGTTTTGAATGGAGTAGAAAATGGTTACAAGTTAGGCTGCATTCACACCTAGGCGTCTGCGGGAGCAGCGTATTTGGACGACATGAAAAAGGCGTTTTGTCCCCGCGATTAGCGGCGACAAAACGCCCTTTTCTTTATCGTACATCACGGGACACAGAGCGCATAGCCATTACACTTGGGTTATATGGGTACCTTCAGGTGTGGAAACTGGTGTAATCAATTTCACAGGAAGTTTCCTCCCTATATAACCCCCTCCCACTGGGAGTGCTTCAGTTTTTTCGCCAGTGTCTTAGGTGTTGGTCACGTCTAGCTGTCCCTCAGAGGTCTCGGGACCCAGGATAGCTAGCCGGATCCGTCCGAAGTGCTTCAAAGCCAAGGTGCACGGTACCCGGGCCCTGCTGGAGTGGGGTTTTGCCTATAATGCCTCTCCTTGGAGGGCTGGATTCTGGGCTCCAGTGCCTTAGTCTCTTCCAAGAACTAAACGCTACTGATGCCAGGATGCTATATAGGTCCAGGGGTGTGGGTTCCTTAACACAGGACCCCGGTCCCTGAAGGTCCAAGACAATACCCACGGAGATGGGGAAAGGCTGGGCCTCTTGCATTTTGCAATACCCTGCGGCGTGGAGCAGGTAAGAGGGAACCTGCGGGACTTGGTTCGACAGTAGGTATCCCCCTGGGGGTTCTGGGTTGGCTAATGGTATGCTTGTGCATCAGCCACTATCTCCACTATGTCTTTTGAGGCAGGATGGGATGTACTAATGTTTACCCAGATAACATGTAGATATATATATGCTTTTAAAGATATGTATTTTGCTACTCCCCCCAGATTTGCCTGTTAGCATGATACTGCTGCCCCACGTGTATTGAGAGGAAGTGCTGACAAAACTCCTGTTTCCTAGGAAGCCTAGGGGGACAGCTTCCTCTATGTGTGCACTACAAAGATTAGTGGCTTACCGGGTGTCTGTGTTACTAGCGCTGGTCCAGGCTTCTCCTCTGCTCTCTGCTTCCTCCATGTTGGTTTCAGCGTGGGGGGGGCGGGCCAGCAGCGTCAGGTCTCAGATAAAGCAAAAAAAAAGCATTTCCTGGCTGGTCATTCCCTCCTGAGAGCAGTGGAGAGTGAGGACACAGAGCGCGCAGCTGAGCCATTTCTGGCTAACAGTGACACCCAGTGGTGGTTTGTGGATCTTCAGGTCTGGACTTAGTCCACACTGACCAGAAAAAAAAAAAAAAGATTTTTTTCTTAAAGGGACTCAGCCTTAGATCTGGCAGTATCTGAGTCGGTGCAACCTTGGACTCCAGCTAACTGGCATTGGTGTGGCAATACTCACAGGACTCTCCTCGGTATTGCCGCCTTCTCAGGCGTATGAAAATTAAAAAAAAAAAAATATATATATTTTTTTTACCATAGCCTGTCCTTAATGTTTCACTTCTAGCTACAACAGTTGGGTGTTGGCTGTAGGGGTGTCTCAAGGTTGTGCAATGGCTCCCAAGGGATCAGGACCAGCTAAGGCTGCAAAAGGTGCCAAAAAAGTAAAGGGGTCTCCATTGGGGTCAGAGGATTTGGGCCAGGCTCCAGTGGTCCCACCCTCACCAGATAGACCACCGAACAGCATCATGCAGGAGCCATTGAGGGTGCTAGGGGCAGAGGCGGCACCCAATCAACCCATTCCCGTTTATGTTACGGAAGAAATGCTAGAATCCACCCTGGGTGGGCTAGAGAAAAGGTTAACTGCTTTAATAGCCCACTCTTTGCCGGGTGGCAAACGGGCTAGATCCCCGTCACCTAGAACGGTGTGTTCGGATGCAGAGGTCCTCTCTTCGGAGGAATTGGACCCACAGGGGGATCAAGCGGACCTGAGTCCTGACGGGTCAGACATTGAAGATTCCACTATAGATGAATTTTTTTTCGGCTTCTCAAGCAGAGAGTCTGTGGATCCAGTCTCTGACGAATATGGTTCGCACTGCTTTTAAACTTCCAGTGTCAGAACAATTAGCCCCCGCGGTATCCTCTTTAGGTTCCTTGAAGGCACCATTGAGTGGTGCGTCTTTCCCGGTTCACCCCCTTCTGGAGAGCGTGATTTTTCAGGATTGGGCTCGACCTGATAGGATTTTTATCCCTCCTAAAAGGGTCACCATTCTCTATCCTATGGAAGAAGAATTTGCAAAGAAATGGGCACTCCCTACCGTGGACGCAGCCATTTCCTGCGTAAATAAATTCCTGACCTGTCCGGTGGAAAATGTCCAGGTGTTTAAAGATCCAGTCGACAAAAAATTGGAGACCCTACTGAAGGCTTCTTTTACCACAGTAGGTGCCGTGGTTCAGCCAGCAGTGGCAGCCATTGGCGTTTGTCAGGCTTTAAAGGATCAGACTAAACCGATATTAAGGGACATACCGGCTCAGCAAGCTCGTGAATTGGCTGACCTCCCAAGAGCTCTCTGCTTTGCAGTAGATGCTATTAAGGACTCCGTTCAACAGGCGTCCCGTTTATCTCTGCTGTTGGTTCATATGCGTCGCCTTTTGTGGCTAAAAAACTGGTCAGCAGAGGCACCCTGCAAAAAGCTTTTAGCAGGATTTCCCTTTCATGGTGGGAGACTATTCGGTGAAAACCTAGATAAATATATCCAGACCATATCAAGTGGTAAAAGTTCTTTCTTGCCTATCAAGAAAAGATCGCGTGGGCCCGCATTTAAGCGACAGGCTTTCACAGGCTCGGCCCCTTCAACTTCCCGTCAGTATCGACGGCCTCCCGGGCGTTCAGCATTTAATAGCCGCCCACAAGGACAAGCCACGACAGGCAAGAGGCCATGGCCTCGCAAGCCGGTTAAACCAGTCCTCAAGTCAGATTCATGAAGGGGCGCCCCCACTCTCTTGGGTGGGGGGAAGGCTTCGGTTTTTCTCCGAAGTGTGGAAGGCCAGAATTCCAGACTCTTGGGTAAGATCCGTGGTAACCACGGACTACAAGCTAGAGTTTCGGGAAGTCCCCCCTCCTCATCTTCAGGGGTCAAGTCTTCCAAGCGACCCATTAAAGAGGGCCTCTCTTGTAAAAGCATTGGATCGTCTCTGGCTCCAAGGAGTAATTGTAGAAGTACCAACCCAGGAATGGAGTCTGGGATTCTACTCCAACCTTTTCATAATACCAAAGCCCAATGGCGACGTCAGGCCTATCTTGGACCTCAAACGCCTAAATCGCTTTCTAAACATTCAGACCTTTCGTATGGAGTCCATACGTTCGGTGGCAGCCAGCCTACATCAAGACGACTTTCTAGCATCTATAGACATAAAAGATGCGTATCTGCACGTGCCGATCTACCCGGCACATCACAGGTTTCTTCGTTGTATGATAGATCACCGCCATTACCAGTTCGTAGTCCTCCCTTTCGGGTTGGCAACAGCTCCGCGGGTATTCACAAAGGTGTTAGCCCCGGTGCTAGCCGTCCTAAGGACAGAAGGCATTTTAGTCTTGGCATACTTGGACGATCTTCTGGTTATCGACAGCTCAGCTTCCAACCTCAATCAGGCAGTAGGTCGCACAGTTCAGCATCTAGAGGAATTCGGGTGGATTGTAAACCTAGAAAAATCGGTATTGAAACCCACAAAGCAGTTGGAATATCTAGGCCTTCGGCTAGATACAGACTGCCAGAGGATAAGTTTACCTCAAGCAAAGATCAGATCAATAGCTCAAGCAGTTCAAGTGATCTTAGGCAAGAAGAGGCCGACTATTCGCCTATGTATGCGACTGCTGGGGAAGATGGTGGCCGCCTTCGAGGCTGTGCCCTACGCCCAGATCCATACCAGATATCTTCAGGCAGCAATTTTCTCTGCTTGGAACAAATCCATTCAGGCGTTAGATCGTCCGTTAGTGCTCTCCCCGAAGGTCCGGCGCAGCTGTCTTGGTGGCTGGTCTCTCAAAATTTGTCAAAAGGGAAATCCTTTTGCCCCATCACGTGGAAGATAGTATACACAGATGCCAGCCTGTTAGGTTGGGGGGCAGTTCTAGAAGAACAGACCCAGCAAGGGCTGTGGTCGGGGGCAGAAAAACTGCTTCCCATCAATATCTTGGAGATCAGAGCTGCTCGACTGGCCCTGATCGCCTGGACTCTCCCCCTTCAGGGTCTGCCAGTAAGGATACAGTCCGACAATGCCACTGCGGTGGCATACATAAACCACCAGGGAGGCACGAAGAGCCCAGCAGCCCAAAAAGAAGTAAACCTGATTTTCTCATGGGCCGAAGCCCATGTACCCTGCATCTCGGCGGTGTTCATCCCAGGGATAGACAATTCTCAAGCAGATTTTTTTGAGTCGTCAACAGTTGCTCCCGGGGGAATGGTCTCTTCACCCCCAGGTATTCCAAGAGATTTGCCAAAGATTCGGAGTCCCAGATGTGGACATTATGGCAACGAGATCCAACAAAAAATTGGACAAATTCATATCCCGAGCCAGGGATCCCTCGGCCTACGGGACCGATGCGTTGGTTTGCCCTTGGCACCAGTTTTCTCTCCTGTATGCGTTCCCTCCACTGCAGATGATTCCCCGCCTTCTACGGAGGATCCGGGTGGAGCGCAGGCCTGTGATCCTGGTGGCCCCAGCCTGGCCCAGGAGGGCTTGGTACGCACTCATCGTGAAGATGTCAGTCGGGGCGCCGGGGCCGCCCAGATCTGCTGTCTCAGGGCCCAATCTGCCATCCTGCTTCACAGCAGCTAAATTTGACGGCTTGGCAGCTGAATCCCTAATTCTTAAGGGCAGAGGCCTCTCAGATCAGGTCATATCTACGTTGATTCAGGCTAGGAAACCGGTCTCCAGAAATATTTATTACAGAGTCTGGAGAACCTATGTGGAGTGGTGCGAGTCTCAAAAATGGCATCCTCGAAAGTTTTTTATTGACAGGATCTTGCGATTCCTCCAGGTTGGCGTTGACAAAGGGTTGGCTCTTAGTACTCTAAAGGGGCAGGTGTCGGCTTTATCAATATGGTCTCAAAGACCCTTGGCCACCCATTCGCTTATGAAAACCTTCTTGCAGGGGGTCTTGCATGTGAATCCCCCTATTAGAGCTCCCCTCTGCCCCTGGAATTTAAATCTGGTCTTGTCAGCTTTACAAAGGCAGCCGTTTGAACCTCTGACAGAAATCCCTCTTGTGCTACTAACCCGAAAGTTGGTTTTCTTGGTGGCTATGGCTTCGGCCAGAAGGGTTTCCGAGCTGGCAGCCTTGTCATGCAGGGAGCCATACCTTATTCTGCATAAGGACAGAGTGGTTCTGCGGCCTCAACCTTCTTTCCTTCCTAAGGTCATATCCAGTTTTCACTTGAATCAGGATCTAGTCCTACCATCCTTCTTTCCTACTCCCCAGTCCAGAGAGGAAAGACTGCTTCATACTTGGGCCGTGGTTCGAGCCATGAGGGTCTATCTCAAGGCTACAGAGAAGATTCGGAAAACAGATGTGCTTTTTGTTCTTCCGGATGGCCCCAAGAAGGGTCAGCCTGCTGCCAAGTCTTCCTTGGCTAGGTGGATTAAGCAGATTTTTCAGGCCTATGGTCTGAAGCGCGTTCCACCTCCCTTATCAGTTAAAGCCCATTCTACGAGGGCCATGAGTGCCTCCTGGGCGGCACACCATCAGATCTCTATGGCACAGGTTTGCAAGGCGGCAACCTGGTCTTCCGTACATACGTTTACTAAATTGTATAAGTTGGACGTTGCAAAGGGTACGGACGCAGCTTTTGGGCAGGCGGTCCTACGGGCAGCAGTATAGAATCCTCTGGCCCGGTTCACGCCCCCTTGTTTTTCTGTTGGTGGAGCCATGTTTTCTCCTGACAATGTTTTTATTTGGCTATTCTTGGCCTTACGGTCTCCCTCCCTTCATAGAGCATTGCTTTAGGACATCCCAAGTGTAATGGCTATGCGCTCTGTGTCCCGTGATGTACGATAAAGAAAAAAGGATTTTTAATAAACAGCTTACCTGTAAAATCCTTTTCTTGAAGTACATCACGGGACACAGAGCTCCCACCCCTCTTTTGGGGAACATTGTGTAACCTCGGGAGAATTGCTTGCTACAAAACTGAAGCACTCCCAGTGGGAGGGGGTTATATAGGGAGGAAACTTCCTGTGAAATTGATTACACCAGTGTCCACACCTGAAGGTACCCATATAACCCAAGTGTAATGGCTATGCGCTCTGTGTCCCGTGATGTACTTCAAGAAAAGGATTTTACAGGTAAGCTGTTTATTAAAAATCCTTTTTTCTTTTTGCTGGAGCTGGCATGTTTTACATTGTCGGCTATTGCCGAACGCCTAAGACGCCTGAAAAAAAGGGTCCAGGACTTGTTTCAGGCGTCTGGCGTTTGGGCGTTCGGCTTGGAGATGTGAACCATCTCCATAGCCGACAATGTAAATTCGCCCCTCCAGCGTATGTCAGGCTCCTTCAGCGTCGGGCAACAAAACGCCTAGATGTGAATGGAGCCTTACAACCTATGCCTTTAGGGCATATTTCCCTTCACTTCCTGTCTTAGAGAAAATCTTCCAAAATGATCGTGTTTTCCCCACTTAAAGTGATTGTAAGTGATATCCTTGTAAAACAACCCATTTGGTTAAAAAAAAATGAAAGGCAAAACATTTTTGAATAGATATATTAAAAATATATATATAATTATAAATATAAACACATTCCCTTTGTCCCCAGCAGCATACGAGCTGGTAGGAGGAAATGCAGCAGCACACTGAGCTTCCCAGTAAAAGACTATGCAGAGGGGGCGTGTCAGGACATGTCTGATCATTGGATGAGAGTACACTGAGTTCCAAGCACAGCTAGAGAACTGACCATGCTGTGCTCTCCTGCTTAGTGTGGTGAGTTTGTAATAAGACCTCAGAGGGACTGGCAGGATCACAGAAGATTTCACATAAAGGCAACAATACAAAGAGAACAGGATACTTTCTCATACAAGTACATGGTACAGCAGCCACATATCAGGAATATGAAGTGTTTGAGTAACAAACGCTTTAAAAATATGTCCCCAATAAAGATTTTCTCTTGTTCTGAGGGCAACTTTAGAATTTGTGATTTACACTCAATTTCTTTCTTGGAGACAACATTCAGAGGGTCCAACTATTCCTCACTGTATTCAAAACATTAAAAAAAAAGGTTTTGCCTAGAGATATTTTAAAAATGAAACCAAATTGTTGTCCTGTGTTTTATTTTTCTCCGGTTTTGCAAATTGTATTACATTCTTCTCTGGCACAGTCTTTATCAGAATGTTAGGTAATGTTACTAAAGTATTCATAATGACTAAATATGGGCATCTGTCCATATATAGGCATTGTTGTCAGCAGCATCCCACCCTTTCCTTTCTGTGTGCTGTGGTGCTAAGAATGACCTGGTCTGCAGAGCAGAAGTTTGAATAAGGCTGATTTGGGAGGATGATCAAACTCATCTCTATTGAGGACCATTGGCTCACTAAGCAGTAAAGTAAGCAGAAGAATGGCAGCTGTAGACCCTGCACCTGCAAAAAAAAAAAAACAATGGTAGCTTCTATATTCCTTTTCCAAAAGGTTTCCTTTTATAACAATACTATTAATCAAATTAAAAGGTTGGTGTATGACCTATATTACTCTCACAGGTGGGTGGTTTGAACAGTCAGTTGAGCCATGCCTCCTTACCACTTGACAACTCCTGCCTTATTCCTACCACTTGACAAATGTTGCCTGAGAAAGCAATCCACTGCAGATCACTTTTCAGAGGGTTGCTGCAGCTATAAATGAGCCTAATGCAATAAAAGGAATATATACAAATGTATCCACTATAAATTAATAATCAATTCATCAAACAAAGAATAAATTAGTAGTCCATAAACTTCAAAGTGCTGTATATAAATGGGTAATCTATTCATCAATCAAAGGTAAAATAAATAAATTAATAGTCCATAAGCTTCAAAGTGCGAATTTGTTGCTTATATGCTTCGTGCTGTAATATAAAGTGCTAAAAATTTGTGCCAAAGTGCTGCGTGCCAAACTTGATAAACTACGCTGGTGATTCACTCAGTGCCCTCTTCCTCCGTGCTCTGGTGTATCCCGCACTCACCAGATCAAAACCCCCTTCTGGGGTAACAAGCATCCACAGTGTGCGCCCAGTGCTGCGCTCTGGCAAACCTTTCCTTCCCCTCTGTATGGCTCAATCCAGTATCCACAGATCAAGACACCTTCCTGGGGTAGCAAACATCCACAGCATGCGCCCTGTGCTGCGCTTTGGTTAATCTTTCTTTCCCCTCTATATGGCTCTATCCAGTATCCGCTCGAAGAGAAAAGAAGGTCCCAATAGTGTGATACCATTTTAAAATCTAAGTTTATTAGTAAAACACTAGGTACTTGCATTTAGAAATCATAAGACAGGAGTTGTATAATGTCGTGGAAGTGTTGTAGACAGCGCGCGCGGTTTCGTCGTAATAACGTCGTCTGGAGCCATACCCACACTGGATTGAGCTAATAGTGCCATTATCCAGTTTAACCACTAGTTTAACCACTAGTTTAACCACTTGGCGACCACACTATAGTCAAATGACAGCGCAGCCAGTTCTGGGAGGGGGTCATATGACATCCTCCCTTAATCAAACCCATCACGGCAAGCGGGCAGCGTGTGCTTTGTGATGGTTGTGTCCTCCAATCATAGCTGATGAGGATGTAAACACAAGTTGGTTATCAAGAGGAGAGCTGATAACTGGCTTGTGTGAAAGGGACATGTACACTTGTCCTGATTATCGGTGCAGTCCAATCAGTGCCGCCTACAAGTCCCCATCAGTGCACATCAGTGAAGGAGAAAAATTACCTGCAAAATTTTATGAAAAACTTTTGTTTCAAAACTTTGTCTTTTTTTCATTTTGTTTAAATACCACCGAAAGAAAGCTTTATTAGTGTGAAAAAAATAACAATGTCATATGGGTACAGTGTTGCATGAACGTGCATTTGTCATGCAAAGTGTGACAGCGGTAAAAGCTCAAAATTGTCCTGGGCAAGTGGTTAAATGTCTTTGCAGGCGATGACAATCGTTACAAATATTTACATCCCCCGGACAGATGGCTTTGTCTAGTATCAAAGATGGACTTTAACATGTTTGGATACATGCAGCTATGTCAGCAAATATTTCCCCTCTAGAGAAGAAAATCTTGGTCTAAAATATAAATATATATATATATAATATATATAGTAAGTTGGGGGTTGTTAGCTCAAGTGGGATATGCGTTTTTAGGCGATTCACGCCAGTCAGGAACTGTCTTTAAGGGCTTGTTGGCCCACTTTTATTAAAAAGGCAAAAAAATAAAAATCCAAACACAGGTATCCCACGCAGGGGGTTTTCACTGTCTATACAAAATGATACCTTCAGCCTCCTGGCTTATACTTGCAAAAGAAAATACAGAGCCATCTGGCTGTCCTCAGCAGTAGCACAACTGCTCAGGCTCCAGCATGAAGCCTTCCTGACTCCTGTCAGCAACCTTAAACTCAGGTCTCTGGGGTTGTACAGTGCAGCCTGCACTCTCCAGCTTCTCTAGCTAATTCAGTGCACACCTGCACTCTCTGGGTTCTCCCTTCCAAGCCTGGACTCCTCGGGAGGGTGGAGCCCAGAACCATGGTCAGGTGTCTATACATAGGCCAGCACACACCTGAACAGTCAGTGTGCTGGTATATCTGAAAATCTGGACCCAGGACTGGGGATTTCATCCCACCCGGATCCCTACGAAATCCCTGGGCTCCAGGTCCCAACGTGGACTTTATTAACAATTGAGGAAACTGGAATGCCAGTTTCCTCTGTAAACTGCAAGCTCCTTGGAGCCCCTCAACCAGTCCAGTTGAAAACCCTGGGTCACCACACCCCTAGGGTACCACACTACTACAATATATATATACCGTATTTATCGGTGTATACCGCGCACTTTACTTCTCTACGAAATCCCTGGGCTCCAGGTCCCAATGTGGACTTTATTAATAATTGAGGAAACTGGAATGCCAGTTACCTCTGTAAACTGCAAGCTCCCTGGAGCCCCTCAACCAGTCCAGTTGAAAACCCTGGGTTACCACACCCCTACAATATATATATCGCTCACTTTTTTGAAAATCAGGGCAAAATCGTGGGTGCGTGATATACGCCGCTACCCGCTTTCCCGCGCCGAGTTTGAATACTGCGCCTGCATATACCGAGCGCAGTACACTCGTGTATAGTCGGGCAGGCTCGGCTCCTCTCGTGCTCACGTCCTGGACGTACAGGACGTGAGCTCGGAGTAGCCGAGCCTGCCCGACTATACACGAGTGTACTGCGTCAGCATATACCGAGCGCAGTACACTCGTGTATAGTCAGGCAGGCTCAGCTCCTCTCGCACTCACGTCCTGGACGTACAAGGAAGAGGAAGGACGCCGGACCCGATGAAAAGGACACCCGAAGCCGCAGACGGATGCTGGACCCGATGAGGCCGCCGATGGACGCCGCGCAAGACACCAAACCTGTACAAACATCTTTTCCACAGGAATTTCGGGTCCACTTTAGGGGTGCGCGCTATACGCCGGAGCGCGCAATACTCCGATAAATACGGTATATATATATATATATATATATATATATATATACTCAATTATTTTAGTGTGCATCAGCATAAAATGTAGTAAGGTCTAACCTAATGTCAAACTAACTTAATTGTATGCATATTTATATATTATGATAATGGTAATAATTAATAATGCTTAACCACTTAAGCCCCGGACCAATACGCTGCTAAATGCCCAAAGGTGTTTTTACAATTCGGCACTGCATTGATTTAACAGACAATTGCGCGGTCGTGCGACATGGCGATCACCAGGGGGCGGACAAAAACGAACAGCCGCCCCCTCATCCCGGATCGCTCCCACGGAATTACTGACTGCCGCATTTACCGGGGGGGTCCCGATAAAATTGTTTAGGTAAAACTATTAAAAAAAAAAAAAAATGGCATTCAAGCAAAAATCCTAATTTTTGTGATTTATGCAAAGAAAGTCCTCTCTACTGGAATTGTATTTTAGTTGGATTTACAACATGATCAACAAGACATCTGAAGCTAAAAAGGGAATTTCCAGAAGAAAATCTGGTCATGAGTATAAAAGTAAGGGCTACACCATTCCTTTCAAGGTTTTCTTGATTTATTCTGAAACACTGGCTAATTTGGTAAAAACATACCAAAGACTGTTTGGACAGTTTAAAATATGTACTATACCCCCTCTTTCAAGCATTGGAGATGTGTCACTGGAAGGAGCTATGGTGAAAATCGGCAATTTTCACATTGCATCCTAGATCCTTTCCTCTCTGTAACGATAAGTGGGGTTCCTGTACAAACATTGTGATTTGCTGTCACTCAGCAAAAATGTGTTCTAAACAGGAAAGGACACTGTTTCATTAAATGTCAATTTGGCAGACAAGTTTAAAGTACTTCCTGAATATTTTGGTTGATGCCCACCAAGGGACAATTATGAAGCTCAATTTTTCCTTTCTCCAAGTGTTTCCTTAATATACTGTAAAAGAAACCATAAGAATTCAATGTGCCCCATTCCATCTATAGGTTTCTGTCACTGGCACATATTACAGAAGCTTCCAGTAGTGGCTGTGCTGTTTGTCCTATATGATTATGTCCTTATAATGCAAGAAACGATTTTTGCACCGTTTCTGAAGTTTGCATGTAAGGTTTGTGGATCATACCTAATCACTATTCTTTTCATTAGTTACAGTGAACCAACTTCTTTCCAAAATGCAGAGTATTTTAAGAATTTGAACAAAGCTCCCTAACAAGTGGATTTGCTGGCTATAAGGCTTACAAAGAGCCTCAAGGTTTTGTTCTATTAAAACGCATTAATGTTAAAGACTGTTCATTCATTTCTTTAACATATTCAGCATACACGTCAGGTCTCTGTTCTTTCTTCAAGCACAAGGGTATTTCAGAGCTAAAGTGCCATGTCATTTCTTTTCTTGTCCTCCACACTTCAGTACAACAGTTTTTCTGTACTTTTCAGAAGTACTGCTTTTGGGTAGAATGCAAAGGTTTCAAAAGAGCCTCATCTCCATCTGGTTTTATTCGATAATCCTTTATCCACCATCTCCAGCTCTCTCATTCCGTCGCTTTCTTGCCTGTGGCTACATTTCTATCTCTGCATCAATTAGCACAGTGATTTATACAACAAGCAAGCAGTTTAGAGGTAATGGTACACAATTAACATCTCATTCTGCCATAAAGGCTATGCTAAATACCCTAGTCACTGCTTTCTCTGCCTAGAATTGAAATAAGTGTTTGTCCTAATTCATATGCTATCTGATGTGAAGTGGGCCTGCTTTGTACTGCACTACACCATTAATCTAATTATAGATAGCTGCAAATGAAGTGCTGTCTGAACAGAGTGGCGGGGAAAATAGCGCTTTTATCATTTGTCACGGCTGTGAAGTGAGATCGCACATTGCATGGCATCGTAGCAAGAAAAAACACAAGCCAGAAAACATTGCAGCCTGTTGCATGTTTTTTTTTTTTATTCCCCTTCTGTAATTACAGCAGCACTGCAAACACCACTGGAGGTTAGCTATAAATAGAGCTGTAGACATGCTGTCATGTGGGTTGTGAGGGAAAATCCTCTGAGTGCTGTTGAATTAAATGATGCATTCTGATTGACAGCTACCTTGAGACTGTACTGATGGAGTTGTCAAAGCATTATGCTAACAGTCTAGTCTAGTGAGTGCAGATGTATGCTGCTGTGTGGCTCACACAGCATCCTAACAACTATCTGCTCATTTACCTTATTCCACCTTGTTTGTTATTCCAAGAAAAAGACATCTGAGGGATTTTATATTAAATGTTTTTTTTTTTGTTTGTTTTTTGCGTGAATTCGTTTTTTTTTGCTCAGGCAGTTCAACCTGCCTACTAAAGCAGAATATTGTTTTTATGTTGATATTACATCCAGCTTTATATGCTATAAAATATGTATCTGTGTGTGCATACATTCGTATTTATGCAAGTGACCTCCAATGCTAAATATTGGAAACTTGGAAAGGTTTACAACTTTAATTGCAATGTAAGGTGGCCCTGGAGCACCTCAGGTGCTTTTGTTATCTTGAATTTAGTCTTTTTCTGTTTTTTGCTGTTACTGAAGGCTAACATGGTGTAGCAATCTGTTCTCTCTGCGTGGCAGCTTTCAAGGGACTGATGTTGCCGCTGATAAGGAAAATAACTAATTTGTATTCTTCTATTTCCTTGCTACCATCAAGCCACTGACGAGAGGTTCTCTATCAGATACTTGCTGTATGCTATCAATTCCCTTTACGCAAAAGGTGTTTTTCGGCTTTTTTTATTGAGCTGTAGCAGAATATTAGGTACTCCTCTGATCTGTGTCCAGTAGTGAGCTTCCTTTCCTAGTTTACACTAAAGCTGCAGAAAATTAGTGTAATTGTTTTTTTTTTTTTGTTTTTGTTTTAGCACGGATAGCTTAGTGCATGCTTTCACACATGAACGTTTAGTGATTGTGAGTGATCAAAATTAAATATTTGGCATATATTATAAGCTCTACAGGTTAACAAAGTTTTGGTTTGGGAAATAAAAATGAAAATATTATATTTGATATACAGTTGTTGCATATCACTTATCTAACTGGTTCGAAAGGTCATTGTTTTTTGAATGTATATGCCCTAGTAGTAATGAAGTTGCATTTAACTGCTGCACAGCACTCTTTAACCACTTCAGCCCCGGAACCATTTTGCTGGTCAATGACCGAGCCACGTTTTGCGATTCGGCACTGCGTCGCTTTAACTGACAATTGCGCAGTTGTGCAACGCGGCTCCCAAACAAAATTGGCGTCCTTTTTTTCCCACAAATAGAGATTTATTTTTGTGGTATTTGATCATCTCTGCGGTTTTTATTTTTGCACTATAAACAAAAGTGCGACAATTTTGAAAAAAAAAAAACACAATACCTTTTACTTTTTGCTATAATATCCCCCATTTTTTAAAAAAAAACAATTTTCCTCAGATTAAGCCGATATGTATTCTTCTATATATTTTTGGTAAACAAAAAAAATGCAATAAACGTATATTGATTGGTTTCCGCACAAGTTATAGCATCTACAAAATAGGGGGTAGTTTTATGCGCTATAAACAAAAATAGAGCGACAATTTAAAAAAATAAACTATATTTTTTACTTTTTGCTATAATAAATATCCCCCAGAAATATATAAAAAAAAAAAATTTCCTCAGGTTAGGCCACTAGGGTCGTGCACGTGCGCCCCTAGTGGCCGCAATGCAAAATCACGTTATATTACGTTATTTTGCGCAGCCGAGCCGACCTGCCGCCGTAAAACTATGGTGGGCGGTCGGCAAGCGGTTAAAGATTTACTGGATTCTGGAAGTTGTGCCCAAAAAATGCAGCAAGAGAGCAAAGGACAGTTAACAATTATGTCTGTGGTCTCCCTGCATCTGATATTTTCCTACTTACGGACTTGCCACGCCTTGTTCTGCATTGTGTGTGGGGGTGGCCATTTTGGTAGAGGCAAGGCTGTGCTGCCTCATGTTAGAACCTCTAACAAGAACAGTCAGCAACATAGTAGTGGCATAGTCAAATCTCCTGAAGCAGCTGCTGGTGATCTCATATAAAATCTGTTAGGCTAGTGTACCCAAGTTGATTGATCAACTTGGGGAACATATCCAGCTTGCCTATACATGGTTTGAATTCTGGCCGGTTCCTGCCCAACCTTAAGCACCCTCACATGTGAGGTACTTTACTGCTGCCATCTAAAATAGAAAAACTACCTGTGCCACGGATGTTACTGGACATTAAAATAAGATAAACCGTGTCCCAGAGCTGGGCTAGTCTAAACTGGTGCTAATATCTGTATTGTGAAATCTTCAGGGTACCTCTTGGGTACAATTAACATTTCTAATGCTATACCAGAACAAATCTTTACTCTTTGGTGTTAGGTTCACTTTAACTTGCCTTCACAGCCCCCTTTTGACAGGTCGATAAGATTTATATGTCCTAGAGACAAAGGGTAATTATAATGGATATGATTTTCAACAGATATATTGAGCTTTTCAGTGAAGTTTAAGCTGCCGTCTTTATTATATTAGGGGCTGTGCAGTTGTTTGTAACTACTTTCCTAGATTCCAGCAGCTTTGCACCTCTCCACCACATGGAAGCTACAGCACATAGTGAAAATGCATTCCCTTTACAGGCAGTTAATGTTTTATTGCTATTGTAAAAACAATGGGAGAGGGAAGGGACATTCTCCAAATTACCAAGTGGATTTTATGAATAAATATTAACATACAAAAAATGCAGGTATCTTGAGTTTTTGATGATACAAATGTAAAAAATTATGGCGCACAAAACATCATGTGGAAAACTAACATAACTTTATACTGTATACTTGTAAACAATGTACAGCCCAACATGTGTAAGACAAAACCTACTTTGTCATATATAAAACAAAAACCTGACTTGCAATAACTCAGGTAATTCACTGGGCTTTCTTTGCAAAATGAGAATATCCTAATTGAGCCCTTTGCCTATCAGTGACATACCCATATGCTGCTAGACTTCAAGTAGTTATACTGGGATGATGCATGCAGGAAACATCCCAGTACCGTTTTTTATAACTGATGGTTGGCTCTGCATTTACAAGTAGCAGGAGGGGACATCCCCCGACCGCCTTTCATGACTTCTTGACTGAATTCTGCCCGATTTTAATCATGTCAGGGGGTAGGGCGATGTGACAGGAGGGCAGGATTGGTAGGAATCACTCATATCTATGCTGTACCCGCATGATAAAAGCAAAATCAAATGGCACCACTGGCACTTGGGTACAGACGCTGCTCTCATTCCTGCAGCTTGCCATGCCCTGTATCTATTTGGGGTAACAAATAGGTATCAAATGGGTTATATATTGTGTTTTTTGGCATTAAAATAAAAAAAAGTGTATTTTTCCCCCAAAACATTGCGTTAAAAAAAAAAAAAACACTGCACAAATATCATGAGACGTAAAATTTTGCAACATGCACCAATTTATTTTCTAGGGCCTCTGCTTTAAAAAAAGGAGTATCTCACAAAAGTGAACACACCCCTCACATGTTTGTTAATATTTTATTATATCTTTTCAGATGACAACACTGAAGAAATTACACTTTACTACAATGTAAAGTAGTGAGTGTACAGCTTGTATAACAGAGTAGATTTTCTGTCCCCTCAAAATAACTCAACACACACAGCTATTAATGTCTAAACTGCTGGCAACAAAACTGAGTACACCCCCTAAGTGAAAATGTCCAAATTGGGTCCAATTAGCCACTTACCTCCCTGTTGTTAGTGTTACAAGGTCTCAGGTGTGAATGGGGAGAAGATGTGTTAAATTTGATGTTATCGCTCTCACTTTCTCTCATACTGGTCACTGGAAGTTCAACATGGCACCTCATGGCAAAGAACTCTCCGAGGATTTAAAAAAAATGGTCGACCAAGGAAGTTGAGCGCACTTGCTCGGTGTCATATCCAGAGGTTGTCTTTGGGAAATAGACGTATGAGTGCTGCCAGCATTGCTGCAGAGGTCGAAAGAGTCGAGGGGTCAGCCTGTCAGTGCTCAGACAATACATGGCACAATGCATTCAATTGGTCTGCATGGCTGTCATCCCAGAAGGAAGCCTCTTCTAAAGATGATGCACAAGAAAGCCCGAAAACAGTTTGTACATGTAAACAAAAAGTGCCAGAAAAGGCCTGAAGCTCAGGTGGTTAAACAGTTGTCTTGCTTTGCATATATATATATATATATATATATATATATATATATATATATAGAATGTTTGTTTTTGTTTAAGGCCGCGTATACACAATCAAATCTATCTGCCGGAAACGGTCTGCCCGACCGTCCCAGCAGACAGATTTGATCATGTGTACAGAGAGCAGACGGATTTGGCCAGCCGATAGATTTTAAAGCATGCTTTAAAATCTGTCGGCTGGGAATCCGACCGCCCGATATGTCTGCTGGTTAGTACGCTAGCCAGCAGACATATCTTCTTGCACATGCTTCGAATGGATTTGATGCATGCGCGGAAGTAATTTACTTCCTGGTGCGGTGACGTGGCGGCGTCACCGCCACGTCACCGTGCTGTCTGCTGGCGGGGATTTTGGTTTGATCGTGTGTACAGCGATCAAACCAAAATGGCCAGCAGACAGATTTGTTCAAATCGGTCGGTCCGACCGATTTGAACAAATCTATTTGCTCGTGTGTACGGGGCCTAAGAGATCGCAAATGTGTGGCAGTTTATGGACAGGTTCATTAAGATAAATTATATTTGGTCTCTGGTGATTCAACACCCTGGCATGAATTACTGCCCAGCCAGTCAATACTCTATTATCTGGAAACATATTTAGTAGAATACCGTGTTTCCCCGAAAATAAGCCTGGGTCTTATATTAATTTTGGCAACAAAAGACACAGTAGGGCTTATTTTCGGGGTAGGTCTTACTATGTAATGTGCCGTCTAATCTCCTCCTCTCCCTCCCTGCCTGTCAGGAATCCCCATTGTGAACCGAGTTAAAAATGCTTAAAAAATCCTATAATCCACTCTATTACAGTATTATATAATGTGTGTGTTTTTGTAATATAATTGTGCCAAATACATTTGTTATAGCGCCACCCTGCGCTTCTGTTACTTGCCGGAGCTCTCTTCCCCGCATTTATATTACAGAAACACACACATTGTACATTGTATACTACTGTAATAGAGTGGATTATAAGATTTTACAAGCATTTTTAACTAGGGCTTATTTTCGGGGTAGGGCTTATATTGCAGCCCTCCTTGAAAATAACGCTAGGTCTTATTTTCAGAGTAGGTCTTTTTTTGGGGGGAAACAGGGTATGTGATCTCACCAAGTTAATTATAGAGGAAAACCTGGATTGGGTGTAAGCAAGTAGTGGCATAATTGAAGGTATATGGCAAAATTACCAGGGTTTACAAGTGACTGTGCAGATCCACATGGATTAACTGTAAATAAAAATAGAACATAATAGAACATATTTTAGCCATGTTATACTGTATATAATATAGGGAAGTTGTGGTGGGTTAGATAACAAATATTATCAGCTATGGCTTTAGGTTTATAAGAAGAATATATTTTGTGGTGGTAATGTCACATTTGGATTTTTTTTTTTTACAGTTTTCAGGAAACTTTAATGTAATAAAGTGCAAGCAAATCCTACAAGCTTCCATATGTACTTCAAGGTTTGGACTGCATTCCTAGGTCATCATTTTGTGATGTACCTTATATTTCCTGAGAGATGGAAAAGAACATATAGTGAACATGATTGGGAAAATCTAAACCATGTATTCTTATAACACGCTAGTAGTTTGTCTCCCTAGAAAAAAAATATTAGCAAGGTGATAAGATGGGGTTGTCTGTTGAAGTACAACTATGCATAGACAAAAAACAGAAACTTTTTGAAGGATGGCTGAATGTTTTTTTGGTTTTTTTTGGCCTAAAGGGCCGGTTTACACTGGTGCGATGTGGAAACCCTGCAAATCCAGTGCGGGTTCCCACATCGCACTTGAATCGGCAGCGGTTTACACTGCCCTATGCAAACTCCTGGCAGTGTCAACACAAAGTTAACCCCAGATTTGATTGCAGTGGTAACTGTGAATACAGTCGAAAAAAAGTGCCCTGCATGAGTTTGGTCCGAATGCAATGCAAATTCAGCCATACAGTTTGCATCACACAGACATTGCATTTGATGTGCACAGCAATGCGGTGCGAATCACATGCAATGTCTGGAATCACTGCAGTGTGAACAGGCTATGAATTATAGATGTCTCCTCCACTCTGTTTAAAGATTTAAAAAAATACTAATGTGTATCATGAAAAAGAAACTCCATCACCTATGTATTTTATTTTTATTTTATTTTGCTGGGGTATCCACAATAAACATTTTTACACACCCAGGAAATTCAGGGTTGTCCAGCTGTAATCTGCCCATCTAGTGCCGCACGTCAGGTCTTGCGTCACCATTTTTCAGTCTCTTTCTTGCAGCTGGTCTCCAAAGACTTCCCACTGGGTCCATCCTCCTCCAGCTACTGTTTGAAAGCAGATACCTCCAGGGATATGTGATGTGCATAACCCAGGAGGCTTCAGGAGAGTACAAATCATTCTCACCTAGGATATAAAGTGCTTTGTTTTGAGTGAAGTTCTGCTTTAGGCCCCTTTCACACTGTCACATCTTGAAAGTCGCACAATTTTGCCCCAATTTAATGCCTTTGTAAACATGAGGTCTATGGACCTCAACTCTCATCAAATTCAGACCAAAGTAGTATAGGGAGGAATTTGAAGCAACTTGGTCGCACAGATATTAATGGTTATTGGGAATCATAGCGCACGACTTGTTATGCAACTCTGATGTCCAAAGTCAGAGGAAAAGTTGCACAAGTGTGAAAGGGGCAGTAAACGTTTTCATGTAGGAGTCTTAGGTGTTTTACAAAATATTGTTGCTATAAATATAATTAAAAAGAAAAAACATAGAGTATAATTGTAAGAGCATGTATTTTCAATAACCATTTACTTTAGTGGAATTGGCTTGCTATTTATCATATTACAAACTTGCCAGATGGTGTCATAGTTTTAGGAACACAATGAGGGTTATTTACGAAAGGAAAATCCACTTTGCACTACATGTGCAAACTAAAAATGCAAAGTGCACTGAAAGTGCAGTCGCTGTAGATCCGAGGGGGACATGCAAGGAAAATAAAAAACAGCATTTTAGCTTGCACATGATTGGATGATAAAACCAGCAGAGATTCCCCTTATTTCAGATCTACCCCTCAGATTTACAGCGACTGCACTTCGAAGTGCACCCGCAGTGCAATTTAAAATGCAGTTTGCACTTGTAGTGCAAAGTGGATTTGGCTTTCGTAAATAACCCCCAATGTGCCTATTACTGTTGTATGTAACTACCGGATCTGAGTATGGTTAGTTGAAATCAGAGGCCATAGAAGTTGTGCCTTTGATTTGGAGTGTGAATAGGTAAATATGTTCCAAAAAATGATTGGAATGTTTTCAACTGCCCTCTAGTTTAACATATCTAGACTAGTAAATAAGGACGAAATCAGTGTTTCTAAAGCTCTATCCCCCTCAACAGATCAAGTTTTCAGGCTTTCTTTGTCTTTTCGAAGTAAATTTAACAGCTGCTTTATCTAATGATGGAAAGTGTCAAAACACGACCTACTGGGTGAACTGGACGACTAACATTGGGGAATAGGACATTATATTGTCCCTAGCCCTGCACTTTTCCACTGCTGAGATGTGTGCCACTTTAACTTGAATAAAAATGCACTAATATAATTTTCTCGTAGTTAATATGCATTTAAATACTATGCAATATTTGTCAGTGCTATTCCTGGCTCTTTAACCACTTAAGACCCGGACCAAAATGCAGGTAAATGACCAGGCCCCTTTTTGCGATTCGGCACTGCGTCGCTCTGACAATTGCGCGGTCGTGCGACGTGGCTCCCAAACAAAATTTGCGTCCTTTTCTTCCCACAGATAGAGCTTTCTTTTGGTGGTATTTGATCGCCTCTGCAATTTTTTATTTTTGCGCTATATACAAAAATAGAGCGACATTTTTGAAAAAAAAACAATATTTTTTACTTTGTTATAAGAAAAATCAAATAAACTAAATTTTATTCAAACATTCAGGCCAAAATTTATTTAGCCACATGTCTTGAGTAAAAAAAAATAGCAATAAAAAAAATTAGCTACCTAGCGGGAACAGCGACACTAATACAGCGATCAGAAAAATGATCGCTTAGTGACGCTGGCAATAGGGAGTGAAAGGGTTAACTAGGGCGGTGATCAAGGGGTTAAAACTTTTAGGGGGGTACAGGGGCAACCCTGAACCTAACACTGACTGCCTGTCACACTGACACTAACTGCAGTGATCATACATATATTCATAGACTCTATGCTTGCAGCAAGACGTGCAGGACGTGCTCTCTCCCCCTCTCTGTGCTGTTTTCACGTTCAGGTGTCTACTGCTGGATGTGTCATCTCTCTCTCTCCTAGGGCTAGAACCAGGAGATAGCAGCTACAGGTGCACGTTTCCTAGGAGTAGGACGTGTGGCCCATATCTCCTGGATAGGTAGGGATTTTTCCAGCTCCCCGCTTCTGCTCCAGCTCCAACCACCAGGCTCCCCCCCGGCTTCCTCCTTCACCCCTTCTCCAGGGGAACCTGCAGGTAAGCCATTCACTGAGGTTGCAGGCGGCCGTCCTTTTCAGGACTAGCCGCTGCAGCTCACTCATAGCCTCGGCTCTCCATACCTCCCCTTTTATACCCCCACACTACCACCCCCACTCAAGCCACCCATCTGCCACCTATCTGCCGCAATTCTCGTTGTTTCGGGCGTTTTTCCCTCACCTCCGCGCCGGCCTGTGATCAATCGCGGCAGCCGCGATCTAGGAAAGGCCGCTGCTTCAACCGCGGCCTAGCGGCGCGCCGCTTCTCACCCCCGGCAACTGTCACTAAACGCCCAAATCGGCCCACAAACCCCCTCATACCTCTGGAAAGTACCTTCCACCCCCTGTCCATCGATCCAGGCCCCCCCGGTAGCACCGATCAACCCATGCTGGGAGTTCACCAGCCTGGATCCTGCTACCTGATCGGTGGCCATCTTGCTACACCCAGCCCCAATCTCCCCTTCTCAACACCATTACTACTTGATCCAGGGTTCACCCGATCGCCTCTTTAGGGGTCAGGAAGGAATTTTTTTCCCTGCTGTAGCATATTGGCGTAGCACGGTCAGGTTTTTTTTGCCTTCCTCTGGACCAACCCAGGATAGAGGATTCAGTTAATCCTTGATAATCCTCCACCCTGGTGTTTGGCGACTATGGTTAATCTGCAATACTCGGCAGAGACCATTTGGGATCTGAGGCGATTTGCTGCAATACTACCAGCCATCACCAAAAAAGCCCTTCGAACTGAGCGACTTCTGAGAATCGATCGACTATCAAAAATCTCAGCCGTTTGCCCCAGCCTAAGCACATATCATGTGCACTGATCAACACAAGATCAGCAGTAAAACACTGACTAGAAATCCATGATTTCATCCTACAATACGATTTAGACTGCCTCTTTATTACAGAGAGCTGGCTCACAGCCGACTGTAACACCATTCTAGGAGAATTGGTGCCAGAAAACTATCGCATTATAACGGAAAACAGAATAGGGCAAAGAGGAGGAGGACTGGCGGTGATCCATAAGACTCATCTTGCGATCACTAAACCAGTCCTTCAAAACCCTCTTCCATTCATGCAAACCCTTACTCTGCAATTGCAAGCAAACTCCCAGGAGACCATCCGCATTCTACTCTGCTATAGACCACCTGGCCCAAAATCGCAGCTTCTCCCTTCTTTGACGGACTTTATCTCCACATATACCCTTAACAGCAAACACCTTTTGCTGCTTGGGGACTTCAACCTCTGGGCCAATTCCCCACAAGACCCCATTGCCGACGCCTGTATCGACCACCTGGAAGGATTAGGGCTACAACAACTAGTATGTGGGCCCACACATGCTTCAGGTCACACGCTCGATCTTATTTTAAGACAAGATCTGGAAATAAAAATCTTGGAAAATGAACCATTGCCGTGGACAGATCACCATGCAGTTAAATTCATTATTTCCGAATTCCCCTCCTTAACAAAAACATTAAATCTAGTAACACACTGGACTAGATGTCAGAAGAAGCTCCACTCGAAACTCTTCAAAGCCACGTTAAGGAAAAAAATAAAACCAATCCAGCCGCATCAAACGGCTGAAGAAACACTGGATGACATAAATACAGCCCTATTACAGTCAGCTGACTTAATAGCGCCGAAACGTAAAACCCACATCCGGAAAAATAACTCCAGCTGGTTCAACAACCAGCTGCCGTTACTGAAGCAAGAGCGCAGAAGGGCGGAAGCAGCCTGGAAAAGAAGCTCTTCAGAGGAGAACCTTTCCATCTACAAAGCAATAACAAGAAAATACCACAAAGAAATCTTCAAAGCCATGAAAGAATATTTTTCTGAGGCTATCAACAGCGCCCTCAACCGCCCCCACGAACTCTTCAAGCTGGTCACTCAGACCATGAATCCAGGATGTCTTGAAGCCCCCAATTCAGACACTTAAGAATTTTGCAATGAATTATCGGATTACTTCATTAATAAAATCTAGGGAATCCGGCAAAGCATTCAGCAAAACAATTTCCCCCGTAGGGGTGCGCGCCCCCTGGTGCCGACGCAAGCGATCACTGCCGGGCAACCGCGATCGCTCGTTACAGAGCGTGTACACAACTTCCGACAGCCGATTCAGATCTTCTGAATGAAAATTTCCCAAGGGACAAATGCCATTTTTTTTCTGTATAGGAACCAAATGAACGATTTTTGTTTTAACGTGTACTGTTTTTGTACGAATACATTTTAAAACAAAAGACTGCTCTTGATCTACACAAAAAAAAGCCTTTGTTGTATGAGAATGTTTTTAATTTTTTTTTGTATTCCTTGTTTTCTACTTGCTGTGAAACAATGAAGAAAATTAGATGATCGCTCGCCCTATTTTCTTATATTGTGTACCCCATTTAAGTTAGACGTCTAGCTCTGCAATCGGCAAAGCTCATCCTTCCTGTTGATCGGAGCACTCTGGCTCTAAAAGCTCATACACACTATAAAAAACAAAATAAATCTGCGCTATCTAATAGGTGAGCAGCTACAAAAACCAGTGAACAAAGGAAGATGACAAACAAAACATACCAATAGTAGCGCTAGGTAGTGAAATTGAATGTCTCTATCAAAAAATCAAGTGACAAATGTGTAATCAGAAAAAAAGGGAACGGGACAGATTTAAATAAAAAAAGTCCAAATATTAAATGGTAAGAAAACTTGATTGATGTGTAAGACTGGGTGAATGATCCCAAAACAACGGTGATTCACTCTTGAACGTGATGCACACTAGTGGAATACCCGTCACCAATTTTGCAGAGGCTCACCAAATAAATTGAACCCTAATGAGCCTACGCCCAGAGGGTCAACAAAGCTGAATGTATACAAAGGCTGTGACAATACAGGACCAGATCTCCATACGGCAAATCCACCAAACGAAAGGAAGATGTCCAATGCTTGAAGATGGTAACTCCCAAACAGTCAGACCATAAAGCCGATGTGTAAAGGAAGAGTGAAACAGAAGAAACACATAGCGTAATACCGTAGGCACTGAGCTTTTAACCACTTGCTTACTGGGCACATAAACCCCCTTCGTTCCCAGGCAAAATTTCAGCTTCTGCGTCGATTTAACTCACATTTGCACGGTCGTGCGACGTGACTCCCAAACAAAATTGACGTCCTTTTTTCCCCACAAATAGAGCTTTATTTTGGTGGTATTTGATCACCTGTGCGGTTTTTATTTTTTGCGCTATAAACAAAAAAAGAGCGACAATTTAAAAAAAAGTATATATATTTTTTACTTGTTGCTATAATAAATATCCCAATTTAAAAAAAAAAAAATCGCAATAAACGACTGGTTTGCGCAAAAGTTATAGCGCCTACAAAATGGGGAACAGAATTTTTTTTTATTATTATTCTTTTTTTTACTAGTAATGGCGGCGATCTGCGATTTTTATTGTGACTGCGATATTGCGGCGGACATATCGGACACTTTTGACACAAATTTGGGACCATTCACATTTATACAGCGATCAGTGCTATAAATAAGCACTAATTACTGTATAAATGTGACTGGCAGGGAAGGGGTTAACACTAGGGGGTGAGGAAGGGATTAAATGTGTATCCTGGGTGTGTTCCAACTGTGTGGGGGGAGGGGG
Organism: Rana kukunoris; assembly: GCA_029574335.1. NCBI lineage: Eukaryota > Metazoa > Chordata > Amphibia > Anura > Ranidae > Rana > Rana kukunoris. Next base: position 213,697,371 of record CM056050.1, on the reverse strand, counting down.
GGTGACTGTGGGAGGTGACCAATGCTGTGTCCCTATGTACAAGAGACACAGATCGGTCTCCTCTCCTCTGACAGCACGTGGAGCTCTGTGTTTACACACAGAGCTCCACGTCCCTGCTGTCATCTGCTCATTTTCCTGCCGATCGCATGTACCCGACAAACATCGCGGCCGCCAGGTACATGCATCATATCCCCAGCGATGCGGCGGGACAGTGTTTACTGGGTGGCGCGCGCGGGTAATGCACTATAAATCACGTCCAAAGACGTCTAGTTGGCGCCTCAGGTCCGCTCTGTTGACGTATTTTGTCAATAGTGCGGGTCTGAAGTGGTTAATAATGGTTAGAAGCACTTACACTGAATTGGAAGAAAAGAACATATCGGTCAATATGTGCGTGGCAGCAGTGGAGTTAACTGACGCATTTCACAAAAACTACCTACGGTATTATGCTATGTGTTTGTTCTGTTTCACTCTTCCTTTACACATCGACAACTCAAACGATTTTCTTTTAACCACTTCCCTACCAACGTATAGTCATATAGTATAGTCCAATGTAAGTGTTTCTAATCATTAAAATCTCAGTGCCTACGGTATTATGCTATGTGTTTCTTCTGTTTCACTTGTAACCACTTCCCTACCAACGTATAGTCATATGACATCCGCGGGAGGGAGCTCCCATCCTGGGCGGGTGTCATATGATGTCCTGGGCTTCCTGGCCATCTAGGGCATGGGTCTTCAAACTATGGCCCTCCAGTTGTTCAGGAACTACAACTCCTATAATGCCCAGTCATGTCTGTGAATTGAAAAATGTGAGTTTTACAATGCCTCGTTGGATGTGTAGATCCACAACAGCCGGAGGGCCGTAGTTTAAGGATCCCTGATCTAGGGGCAGCACACGCCACCGCTTCATTTGGGAGCCGCTGCGCGTGCCCGGTGACCGCAATGTCCACTGGACAACCGCAATTACTGGCAACAGAGTCAGGGATGTGTATCTGTGTGTGTAAACACAGATCCACGTCCTTTTAGGCGAGAGGAGACCAATGGTGTGTTCCCAGTACAGAGGAAAACCGATCGGTTGCTTCCCCTTTGAGTGCTTTCCCCCCACAGGTAGAATCACTCCCTAGGTAACACATTTAACCCCTTTTTTATAGCACTGATCGCTGTATTTAACCACTTCAATACCCGCCCATATACAATTGACGGCCAGAGATGGGATCTCCCATCCTAAGTGGCCGTCAATTGACGGCCTGGGCTTTGCAGGTGGATATCTGAATGATGCCTGCAGCCAGAGGCATCATCCAGATATCCTCTTCTTCAGCCGACGATTCTGCACGACATAAGAAAGATCATAGCGGCGGTTACACCGCTTGATCGTTCTTACAGGCCGCGGGAGGGGACATCCCCCCTCCCGCCGCCATCCGGTGCTTCTCCGGGCTCTCCCGTGCCTTCGGGGGCTCGGAGAACGAATCGTTGGCGTCGGCAGGAAGCATAGAGATGACTGGTGACCAGATGGTCACCAATCATCTCTATGACCGTCGGAGGACCCGGGCGCGATGTGATGACGTCACGCCCGGGTCCCCGTAAGTAAACAAAGCCGCGATTGCGGCTGTATGCAACCATTCATGAGATCAGTGAATTTTTTTTCACCGATCTCATGGTTTCCAGCCTGGAGGAGAGATGTGAGGTCTTATTGACCCCGCATCTCTCCTTAAAGAGGAGAGGATTACAAGGAATGTTTATATTCCTTGTAATAGGAATAAAAGTGGAAAAAAAATGTGAAAAAAAGTGTAATTTTTTTAAAAAAATAAGTCAAAAAAATAAATAAAAGATAAAAAAATCATTAAAACGCCCCTGTCCCCGATAGCTCGCGTGCAGAAGCGAACGCACACGTAAGTCCCGCCGACATATGTAAACGCCGTTTAAACCACATAAGTGAGGTATCGCCACGTGCGTTAGAGTGCCAGCAACGAATCTAGCACTAGATCTCCTCTGTAAATCTAAACTGGTAACCTGTAAAAAATAAAGCGTTGTCTATGGAGATTTTTAAGTACCGAAGTTTGGCGCCATTCCATGAGTGTGCGCATAATTAAAGCGTGACATGTTGGGTATCTATTTACTCGGTGTAACATAATCTTTCACATAATACAAAAAAATTGGGCTAACTTTACTGTTTTGTTATTTTTTTTTAATTCATGAATCAATTTTTTTTACAAAAAAAAGGCGTTTGAAAAATGATTGCGTAAATACCGTGCGAGATAAAACGTTGCAATGACCGGCGTTTTATTCCCTATGGTGTCTGCTAAAAAAACATATATAATGTTTGGGGGTACTGTGTAATTTTCTAGCAAAAGAATGATGATTATTACATGTAGGAGAGAAGTGTCAGAATAGGCCCGGCATGGAGGTGGTATAAAAGCCCGGTATTGACGTGGTTAAAAAAAATTGCCATAAATTCATCCCCTATTATGTAGACGCTTTAACTTTTGTGCAAACCAATATACGGTTATTGCGATTTTTTTTTTTTTACCAAAAATATATAGAAGATTACATATTGGCCTAAACTGAGGGGGAAAAAAATAGTTAAAAAAAAATTGGGAAGTTTTTTTTTTTTTTTTTAAACTTATAGCTCTTCTTTTGTTTATAGCACAAAAAAAGAGGAAAAGAGAAATACGACAGAGGTGATCAAATACCACCAAAAGAAAGCTCTATTTGTGGGGAAAAATCATTTGGGTACTGGGCAGGAAGGGGGTGAAAATGCCCTGTATCGAAGTGGTTATTGTGTATCGTTTTCATACGATTTTTGTACGCGAAAAATCTGAAACAATAAACCACAAAAAAAATAAAAAAAAGCCCTTGTCAATCGAAAATCTTTGTACATTCTTTCCTTCCTCGGTTCCGACTTGCTATAAAACAATGAGGAAAATTGTGTCATACCTTTGCAAAGATATCATTGCTTCCACAAAGAGAGCAACTGGCCCAATTTGCAGCATTCTGGCAATACACAGGCTTTCTACTGTGGCTGTTTTTAATAGAAAACTCTAAGGCCGCGTACACGCGATCGAATATATCTGCTGAAACTGGTCCGACGGACCGTTTCAGCAGACATATCCGATCGTGTACAGGCTAGCGGACATGTTTTCCCAGCCGACAAATTTCAAAGCATGCTTTGAAATTTGTCCGTCGGATATGTCCGCTGGTTAGTACACTAACCAGCGGACAGAAATGGATTCGACGCATGCGTGGAAGTATTTTACTTCCTGGAGTGGTGATGTGGCGGCGTCAATGTCACTGCCATGGTGTGTACACGCCATCGGACCAAAATCCGATGAGACATGTCCGCTGGAAACGGTTCGTCAGACATGTTTGAGCGGACATGTCTCATCGTGTGTTCGCGGCCTAAGAATTTTTGTCATTTTTGTTAGTTGGAAGGTTCCTAACATGGACTTAGCTCATTTAAACTGACAGTTCATTGTGCAAGCTTCACCATTGCTCCTCCCAAATCATACCCCAACTCAGAGCAAACTCACTGTGCAGTAATCTCTGTGTGGGTCCCAGATATTTTAATAATAGAGCAATTCGTAAAGACTAGATGATAGTCCCCCAATTCTGCTGACTTTGATCAGGATGTTTATGGAAACCTTTCCCTAATATTGATTGACCAGGAGATTACTGTTTGAGGCTCCAAACCTGTTAAGATCAACAGCATGCTGACAGTGTACTTATCATCCAATGCCCCCAAAGGCACCTTACATCTTTCAAGAGACCTTATTACTAAACTTTAACCACATGCATTGTATACTATTTTTATCAGTTAATAGTTGGCTAGTAATGTGTTTCAATGTGTTGTTTATTGTTCTTGTAATTAACAAAATGTATGAAAACTCTTTTAACACATCCCTTTGTCTACTGATCAATCCAGCCAGCCTCTTTTTATCTGAACTTTGACATATCTACTTTCTCCTGTTAATTGTTTTCTTTTCAATGAAGAGCTTGATGGGCAGTCAACAGCCTCTTGTTTTCTTTTCATTCATGTCTATAGAGCTCTGATGGGCATTGGCGTCATGAATGGGAAGATTTGTAAAAACAGCTTGCCGCTCTTAAGATTTTCTTACAGCCTGTGATTCTACCAGTTGTATAACTCTTAAGAGAATGAAATATTGTCTTAAAAAGCCTGAACATCCTAGTCAACATCTGATCATGTTAGTTGAGATGTTTACATCTGATCATTTGTGTAGTAGTGATTTAAAGGGGCTTATTTTACCTCATTAGAGCAAGATGGTTGGTGATGAGTTCAGCATCCAGACCTTTTCCCTATGAACACAGATATCGGTGGATTTATGGCTATGCATTGAAGCAATACATTTCAAACTTTAATGTTTAACCACTTGACCACTGGGCACTTAAACACCCTTAATAACCAGACCAATTTTCAGCTTTCGGTGCTCTCACAGTTTGAATGACAATAACTCAGTCATACAACACTATAACCAAATGAAATTTTTGTCCTTTTTTTCCCATAAATAGAGCTTTCTTTTGGTGGTATTTCATCACCTCTGCGGTTTTTATTTGTTTTGCTATAAATGAAAAAAGAACAAAATTTTGCAAAAAATAATTTTTCTTCATTTCTATTATAAAATTTTGCAAAAAAGTAATTTTTCTTCATAAATTTGGCCTAAAATGTATACTGCTACATATCTTTGGTAAAAAAAAATAAAAAATGTTGGATATCATTTAGTCTGGGTGAAAGTTATAGGGTCTACAAGCTATGGTACCAATTACTGAAAATTGATCAATTTCATCACACCTGATGTACTGACAGCCTCTCTCATTTCTTGAGACCCCAACATGCCAGAAAAGTACAAATACCCCCCAAATGACCCCTTTTTGGAAAGAAGACATTCCAAGGTATTTAGAAAGAGGCCTGGTGAGTTTTTTAAAGTTGTAATTTTTTCCCACAATTCTTTGAAAAATCAAGATTTTTTTTTTTCCATCAAATTTTCATATTATTAGGTTATTTTTCACACACAGCATATGCATACCACAAATTACACCCCAAAACACATTCTGCTATTCCTCCCGAGTATGGCGATACCCCATGTGTGAGACTTTTACACAGTGCGGCCACATACAGAGGCCCAACATGCAGGGAGCACCCAGGCCAATTCTGACATTTCTCTCCTACATGTAAAAATCATCATTTATTTGCTAGAAAAATACATAGAACACCAAAACATTATATAAAAGATACCTCACATGTGTGGTTTGAACACCGTTTTTATATGTGGGCGGGACTTGCGTATGCGTTCGCTTCTGCATGCGAGCTCGCGGGGACAGGGGCGCTGTATGCCCAGAGTATTGCGGAGTATGCCCAGAGTATTGCCAGAGTATGCCCAGAGTATGGCCAGAGGATTGCCCGGAGTATGCCCAGAGTATGCCCAGAGTATTGCGGAGTATGCCCAGAGTATTGCGGAGTATGCCCTGAGTATTGCAGAGTATTGCCAGAGTATTGCCAGAGTATTGCCAGAGTATTGCCCAGAGTATTGCCCAGAGTATTGCCCAGAGTATTGCCCAGAGTATTGCCCAGAGTATTGCCCAGAGTATTGCCCAGAGTATTGCCCAGAGTATTGCCCAGAGTATTGCCCAGAGTATTGCCCAGAGTATTGCCCAGAGTATGCCCCGAGTATTGCCCAGAGTATGCCTAGGTGACTATTGCCCAGTATTGCAGCAGGGATGGCTGAGCAGGGAGGGAGGGATGGATGGATCTGTGACTACATTTGTCACAGATCCAGCCCGCAGCACTGCCGCTGCCATCCGCTCCCTCCCCTCTCCTCTCACACTGTACCGATCGGTACAGAGAGAGGAGGGAGGAACCGGCGTAAGCACATGACGCCGCTTTGTTGACAAGTGATCGCTCCGTCATTGGACGGAGCGATCACGTGGTAAACCGCCGCTATCAGCGGCGATTTACCGTGATCCGTGATGCGCCGGGTCCAGAGGACCCGGCGGTCACGGATGTTCCCGTGTGCGCGCCTCAGGAGGCGCGCGGGAGCGCGATTCTGAGAGGCCGTTAATTAACGGACACTTAGAATCAAGCAATCGCCCTGTAGCCGTACTTTCGGCATAGGGCGGTTGCAAAGTGGTTAAATATATAATCCAATGTCATTTAAAGTGGTGTTCCACCCAAAAATTGAACTTACGCTTTAAGTGAAGGTGACAGCCTGACATGCCACATTTGGTATTTCATTTTTTTTCGTGGGGGGTAGATGCCCTCTTTTTAGAGGCACCCAGCTCCGCGACGCCAGAAGGAAGTTCACCTATCCCCCTTCCCTATGTTTAATCTTCTGGTACACTTCACAGGTCCCAGAAGCCCAGTGCATGTGAAACCACAGCACTCAGCCCTTAGTCAGAATGCTGGTGCCGAGGAGTGGGGCTTTGTTCGCCCACATCGCTGGACCTTGGGACAGGCGAGTGTCCAATTATTTAAAGTCACTTTTTGTAGCTGCTGATTTTTATATGGGTGGAACTCTGCTTTAAGGATTTTTAACTGTAGTTTCCTGTGTAGTTTACTGTGTATTTATATTGATGTGGAATGTTAGTTCCTTACACTGTACAGTGCTTATGTGACAGACCTACATATAGTGAAATGATCACAAATATATACATTATCAAAGTCCCCAGCAGAATATTAAAACAAAATATATTGCAGCTGATTCTTGTTTCCATAGGTCTAAGCCACTACCATGAAACCTTAAATTGACATTTGATTTAAAAAAAATGCATATTTCATAGCTTAAACTGTTTAATGTTTTAAGAAAGGCCATTATTAAGAACAGATATGTGGACCTGCAAATGTAATATCATTCTGCAAAGTTTTTCAGGCTCCAAATTAAGTTTAAAGTTCATCTATACAAAAGTTATGAGGTTGCCATTGCCGACCTTTCTTTTTGGGAATGTTTATACCGTAGCTGCCATGCTGAAGCTTTAGCAGTAATGCGTTTTTAGTTACATACCTGGAAATATACAGAAAGGGAACACTGACACTTATTTGTTACACAATTTTTTTTAGCAGTTCCAGGTTTGTGACTTAATCATATTTATACTAGATAAACCCACGCAATTAGTGTTTTCAGAAGCTGACAAACAATGTTGTTTTATTTATCTAATGACTGGTGTACTTTAAAGTACACCAGTGCATCCACTACATCTGGTCCCCCACAGAACATGGATTTATTTTAGTAAATATAAACTGCTAAATACCTTCTCTCATCAGCAGTATATAGCAGTCTTGTGAATTTTATTAGTGTCTGGTTAAAGCTTGTATAGGTAGTTTTCATTCTACTCTGACTGTATGAGGCTGCAGGACCCCTGACCCTCTGTCTGGACAGTGCTGATTGGATCTGTGCTGATCACATGTACCCTCCCAAGAAAAAAAAATCTAGCGATACACACCAAACTGAGCATGTGCAGCGTGCTTCTAAAGACTGTACTATGAGGAGATGGATTGGGTACAGGGGAAGAAGGGGAGGTTCAAAGAAGACGGGATTAAACAGCATTTTTACGTAATGCGAAGGATTAATGTCTTAGGTTCCACAGTGAGTATAACAAGCATGTGTTACTGTATATACAGATTGATTTTGCTATTGTGGGTTTAGTAGCACATTAAATTCACTCTCACCTTAGCCTTATTCAGTATATGCTGAGGCAGATAAAGCCTTGCCAAAAGCTTCAGACAAGTGTTTTGCTTCATAAGATATCCCATTTGAATATAACTTAGGAGAAGACTACAAAGGTATTCTAAAGTTTGACTTGATCAACATACCGTACCTTCTAACTTTTTTAGATGGAGAGACACCTTTTGGCACAAAGTATATAGACAAAGGACACAACCCTGTCATGCCCCCTATTATGTAGACCAGGAAGAATTTATACACACACATACAATTTTGTTAAACTTGTGTTTTTTTCATCTACATTTCCTTTATAGGGGCTTTTCAAAATCAAGTGTGGTATGTAAGAGATTTTGTGGTCTATTAATATATTTCTGCAAGATTCACTTATGTTCCTGAATAAAGCCTATGCGGAATGGGTGAATCTTGGGTGAAACCGCTTAGCGTTGCATAAAATCCTTCTAGTGCTCAAAGTAATAGATCAACATTCCGACTCTATCTACACCCAAGCTGCGGGAACCTTACCTCCACCTTTTCCCTCCCCCTTCTCTATTCCTTTTTCCTTTACAAAATTCCTGTAGAACACACAGGGCATCATAGAGAATCATTTATCAGTTCTCTAAATGTTGTGAGCTCCATGACTGAAAAACTCTTCAAAGTCACCTATGTAACTAGGGCTTAAAAACATTTTCTGCCTTTGCTTAAATCTGCAGTTTGAAACTGTGATCTGGTTTCTTACATGACTAATATGATTTAAAGCACTGTCTGATGCATGATAAAATAAATAACCCTATTTTCATTTGTTGTGGGACTTTGTAATCAAGTTTTTTTTAAATATTATTCAAAGAAAATATGTTTTGCATTCTGATATAATATAATTTTGATGCACTCCACATGATTTAAGTGCCTCAACTATGGAAAGCATCAGTTGATTTTTTTTCTTTTGGAGTGAAATAGAGTGTAGTAATAACCCCTCTATTCCTTCCCTATAACATAGCAAAAATGCAATAGATGGCCTGAAATATTGGGGCTAGAAGACTAATGACTTTAACGCCTATGAAGCATCTAGAAGGCACAAAAACCTGCAATTGGTTGTTTTATTTATATACATTTTCTAATGTAGGATTTTTTTTGCACAGTCTTTTAAATGTTTGGCTATTTTGTGGGGGTGAAGTCAGTTTTAGCTGTTGAGCTCTGTAAAAAGAAGTAAAGCTAAATGGCATACCATGTAAAAAGGAGTCTAAAGTTCCACCAGACAAAAAAAAAAAACTATCCAACCATAATATAAAAAGAAAAAAATATATATACCAAAAAAATCCTAACACAATCTATTTAGGGCAGTGAAGTAGATTTTGAACAGGGAATAACAATATACAAATTTTCTTAAGAATTTGTTTCGGGTGATCTTTTTTTGTACATATAAAATGTTTGTGAAATAATATAAATTATTGCCTGACTAAAAACTACTTAGAAATTTTTTTTTTGTTATGTGCAGGCCATACTGTAAGACATATTTATAAAGTGGTGAATGCAAATTCATTGGTGAGTTGCACACCACATTTGCCTATATACGATGCATGTAATGGATAATGGCTACAATCTAATTTTAACATTTGCTAACAACATATTACAAATGCTGCTGGTGGAAAATCCAAGGTGGTGGATGTGATAAGAAGCACTGGACTTTTGGAAATATTCCATGTTTTCTGTATATGTAATCTATCCTCCGGGATATTTGAATGCATTTCATTTTATAGTCATTCATTTACAATGTTAACAGCATTGTCCCTCTCAAATTTAGTAGTAATAGTTCTGAAATAATTATTTGTTTATTTTTTCTCTATATTTATTATCTTGGAAGATTTCAATATTTCAATACTGCTCATAGACAAGTTGTTGTTGCTTTTTGAAGTTGCTAAATTCAGGTTGCCATGAGTTTTTGCACACCATGCCTGTTTGCATCATGATATTGAATAAATGTGTTTGCTTTGAATTGGCTAGAACTATAATATGCCTGCTGCATCTAAAAAAAACTAAGTCACTGTGGGAAATGTCAAGATAAAGTGAACAAAACATTAGCGCTTATCAACTTTAACACGTGAAAATGGAAATAGATGACTTATTGTCTGTTTAGTATATATTTATAGTGCTGCGCTTTTACCTTCTTCAAGCACTGTAATTTAGCCTATTGTATATATAATGTACACAAAAGGTTGTTCATTGTGACATTTAGACACTTGCTAACTTAAATGCCTAGTTTTCATTTCAAACCACAGCAATAAAAATTATCAACAGAAATGTTTACATAGCAGTTGTGTTTTTAAGATGTAAACTGAAGTAAAGGCATTCTGTTTGCCATGATTCTTGAAAATAAAATGATTTAAAAAAAACACGTGCATTATCATTCCAGACCAGAGTCTAATAATTATGGAGTTCTTTTCCCCCCCTGATATTTTACTATTTTCATAGTGTAAGCTGAATCCAGACGACATACACAGATCCCAAAACTGTGCAATTTTGTGTAATTATATTCCCCCCTATAGGTTTAATGAAAGACTTTTAAGTACAATTTATCTTTGATAAATACTCCCTCTACACAGAATGTTTATTAGATTGACAGGAAAATGCACTCTGCTTGCTTTTTCCCTACCACTTCTGAGTCAGGCAAATTTTAATTGGAGCAAAAAGCTTTTATTTGAACTGTAATTTTGCTTAAGGATCATATCCTTCAGAATCTGGCAGACACTTGTATTACTTGATTGCAAAACACATACTCAAGAGAAAAAAAAATCTACGCAGAAGATGTTATTATTCACACTGTCAGATTAGTGAAATTGGACAAGCAACCTGTTATCAAATCTTAACAGCTTTACTAGAGATTAGCCATTTTCTCCTTTATAAAATTGACTGAGGTCACTGGGAAAAAAAAGTTTCAAAAGTATCTATACCTTTTATATAATAAAAAAATAACTAACAACACTATTTTGGAATGTGATACAGGAGATATCATACTGCTTATGATGTACTGTTATGCATTTAAGCGATATATATCGTACATCATTTTGTATCAGCATTTATCAGTATTTTACGTGCCGTGTGAAATTAATGAGGAGGATTTTGCATATGAAGGCCACATGAGTTCATAAAAATGATTACATTTCATATTAAAAATAGACACATGAGGGTAATAAAATGTAATCTAGTTTATTAACTTGGATATTTAGAGCAGGGTGTCCCCAAAACATGCCAGCCTTTCATATATAAAAACGCGGCCAAATATAAATCGGCATTCGACTGTATATATGTTCATTTTAAAATCCCTACTGCGATCAGTTTCCCTATTCTAGATCATGTGCCAACTAACAATATTACGCAAAGAGATGTACTGCCATCTACTGGCGGCCTGGCCATGTCAAAAGTTGGCTCTCAACCACACTGAAGAGCAAACGTTGATGAATAGGCATAATGAGCATTTCACTGGGAGAAAATGACCAGCATTGCTTAAATGTTCCAGTACAGACCAATAAGCTGGAGACATCCTAAAATAAATAAGCTGTGTTTTTTTTAACATTTACTTTGGAAACTAATTAATCTTGATTTAGAAAAAAAAAAACTAGAAGGTCTTAAATCAGTTCTAGGGGAACAACACGTTTTCTTTTAGATAGAAAATATACTGGCATTTTGAAATGGATATTTTTTATAATATCTGAATTAATGGGGTGATGCAATACCATGCTTATGTGCTGTATGCATGTGAAAATTATTTCTAGAAAATCGCTAAAACATTTTGACGAAATAAAAAAAAAAAAAAAAGTTTCAGGGTTATATTGCTTTAACAAACAAGCTGCTGCAAAATGACATTTCCCTGCTATCAAATGTATATGCTATTCCAATATAATAGGTTTCTGTAATCAGGTTTGTTTAGAGGATTACAGATATAGAACAGTAGAAAATGCATGCCCTTGTACCAGCAGAATATGTGATTGTTTATCTTGTGCATATTAAATCTAATTGTTTAATTTATTTTGTTAATTTTAGTACAAACTGCAAGTGCTGCCAAAGCATGTAGCTGAGCTGAACAAGTACATGCCGGAGAAGGTGGAAGAAGATACTAGTAGCATTCTGAGATCACCAATGCCTGGAACAGTGGTTGCTGTTTCTGTTAAGCCTGGGGACATGGTAAGCATTAGCAAAGCATTCTAAATAAACAATATTTTGTGACATTTAATAAGCACAGCATTTGTGTGTGTTTTGTGTTATTTTTCGTTTGAAAAAGCATATTTTTGTTATGTTAATAAAAAAAGGTTAGTATCTAGATGACAAAATAAGTAAAACACAGCTGTATGGCGATGGATGCACATTGCCTGCAAGAAAAATGAATGCAACACTACCTTTTATTTATGACTTTTGTTTTATTGCAGATAAACATAGTAATTTTCACCCTAAAATGTAACTATTATATTCTAGTAAGGCACCCTATTGTGCTCCACATAAAAATGTCTGTTGGTTGCTGGCAAAATAGTTGACTGTTATGATCGCCTTTTTCTGGCAACCGCTTTGAAATGAGAATGATGCAGATTATAGCTTGTGTCCCTTAGATATTAGATGTTTGGATACAAATTTGTGCTCAGTTCTGTTCTGTATCCTTAACGATAATTTATTTTCTAATTTTTCGCTGAATTTGTATACCTTACCAACAATAGACTGAGGGACTTTTTCAATAAAGTGGCATTAATGGACCAAGTGTAGTAATCAATCAGGTATCAGTTTATTGCATTAAGACCCTTTAAAGATCATTTGTGGGCTGCATAATGCTGTGTTTCCTCCTGACTAAGTTCTTGCATTTGGAACCTGATCTTATTAGCATATATATGGCAGGGCATTGTTAAACAACGTGACTGTGAATTTTATGGTACAAAGAAAACCTTTTATTGCCGATTTACTATTTTCACCTTACTTTTTTCACTTTTCACCTTAGTCATTGATGGTAAATTTTCTGGAACCAAAGTAAGCACTCATGGCATAGAGGGATAATGATTTTTGTAATAAATTACCCCCCCCCCCCCCCCCCCCCCCCCCCCCCCCCCCGATATTAGAAAACTCTTCCAGCATACTGGAAAATAATGTTGATTTAGCACAATGTTTTTTGAAGTAAGCAAACCAATTATACTGTAAAGTGTTTTCATTGCGATATCAAATACGTAACACTACCTATGTGGGTTGAATATAATTTTTTTCAGCTTTCTAATGCTTTGAAATAACTAATTTTGCTGTATTCTCTGCCATGTGACTCATCTAGTACTGCACAATTTTAAATATTTTATTAATAGTGTGTCTTTTATTTAAATAGTGAAGGAAACTGTACATATGGCACAGGACATTTTTTTTGTGAAGAAAACGGGGACATGAAAATAATAAAAAAGTTGAAATATATCAAAGGTTTCAGCAAGGTACAGGAGGAAAGGCAGAGGTCACCTTCTGAAACTAGAGGGTGGGAGGCTCTCGGGAAATGTGAGGAAGTACTTCAAGGGAAGGGTGATGAATTCATGCTATTTACAGTGAGAGAATTGAAATATGCTCTGAACAGACATAAAGCCATCCTAAAAGACTGAGGAACTAAAGGATATGAAATGCTCTGAATTTTCACAGCAGCCTAGGTGGGCCTCTTACATCTGTACTTTTCTATTGTCTCACAGTTTTGTATTCTAGGTCATAGGCAGAATATCATCATGTTAACATTTTAACTGTAGGAAAGTCTTTCCAGTCATATAAAGTTCAGTTTATGTGGATATGTAAAGAATTGAGGTTACATTTATCAAATATTAAGGATCGTCATTACTGGTGGATGGTTCCTTTCACCAAATCTCTGCCTTATTAATAAACATTTGCTTTGTTCTCTTTAGTTTGCTGTTTTAAATTTAAATTTAAAAATGTTCTTTAATATAGTTGTAGAAGTTAAAATTTAACCAGTAATGGGTCACTATTACAAATAGTTTTTAAGCTTTATTAAGTGTAATTATAAATACAGGTTTGTAGCTTTTCACTGTACGGCAGTTACAACCACCTAAATACATAACATAAATTAAAAAAGTAATTATTTTTAGAGTTTGCATATTTTAAAGTGTTGCAATATAACTTCCAAAAGGATATTTATTCATAAAACCGACTGAAGTATTGTATACATGGAACCTTTTTTTTTTATATTTGTGTATTTACTGAATTCCATTGCTTTGTTCATTATAAAATACAGTTTGTTTATTTTTTATTTTAAGTCAATGGTATTGTAAAAAAAAAAAAAAGAGCAACAAAACCTGGTGTTAAGCCTGACTGATGGAAAAATAAGGGCAAGTAAATATTTTTGGTAGATTGTAACAAAATGTATTTGAGTCAGTTAACCTGAACCATTCACTGAAGTCATTTGGAAATGAATATTTAAAAGGTCCAGCCTTGGCATGCAAATGAAAACACCACACCTTCTTACTCACTGTGGGATATTTACATTTGTTTTTCCTTTTATTTCATACAAGAACCACTATTCTCTCTTTTGTAAAGCGTAGCACAATTACGAGAGAAAATGTAATTTTCTTGTGTCACTATCATGTTAACTAAAAGTGTAAGTTTAAATATTTATTTTTTTATACACTTCCTAAGAAGAGACTAAAAAGCAGACTGTAAAAAATTGATTCACCTTATCACACATTGTGTGAAACCCATTTCTTCTGCTTACAGACAGTAGGAGATTCAAACAGTCAGCATGCCTGAGTGCAGCAGAACAGAATGCTTTTGAATTGTTGTTACGTTTAAGGCAGTGGTCTCCAAGTCGTTCATGGTCTTTAATATTGATTTAATGAAGGCGCACAGTGCATCCAATCAGTGGACTGGAAGCTGGGGTGTACTTCTGTCTAGGATGACTATGGGCTAAAAAAATTATCGATAGTTAAAAACTTTCCCCAAAAGACTTTCTTACAAAGTTTACATTGTACTCAAAATCGATTTATCATATGTTTGTAATCAGTTTTTCTGCCATTATGGCATTTATGAATGTCATTAACCTCCCTGGCAGTATGATTCTGTCTGGAATTACATACAATTATTTTGCATGGAAATTCTGTGTTTTATACTGTAGGCCTGCAATTTTTAGGAATAACTCACTTAAATTTGTCCAAACCAGAGTCTAGTAGACATCCCGGGTATGATAAAGTTTGAAACACAAAATCATAAAATTATAATATAATAAATAACTATAAATAATTATAACAAATAATAATGTAATTATAATAAAAATTATTCACTAATGTAATCAAATCAAAATCACTGAAATTTGCTCAGTTGCAGAATTGTCGCTGTCATTACTTTTATTTTTTTATGACGAATTTCCCCACAAATCGCTATCGCTCAATTCTGCAAATGATTATAATTTATTATCGCTGTTTTCTAGCTGCTCTAAAATCACTTTTGACATAAAGGGACACTTTTGGTTGCTATCTACAGTTTGCAGGCACAAAAAAAATGTTTTTATTATGTAAAAGTACATGTAGGACACTGGGCAGACCACTAGGGACAGGGGGGGTGTGTACTTTTTACATACAGTACTGTAATCTATAAGATTACAGTATTCTGTATGTAATGTGTTTACTTTTTTGAATTTGCCGCCAGTCTCCGCCCCCGTGCGCTGTTACGTCGCAGGGAACGGAGATCGGCGGCGCGCGGGCACTGTGTGAGTCGAATGGAGGACGCCACTCGCTCACACAGCATGGATGCATCGCTGGATCCAGGGACAAGGTAAGTACAGTACCCTGCCTGGATACAAGGTAAGCCAGCGCGCGCTGCAGGCTCTGCATATTCACCCCGAGCGCGACTCGGGGATATCGATTTTTACATAAAAAATCCACCCCGAGTCGCGCTCGGGGATACCAGCAGGGGGTTAATTGTAAATTTACTTATGTTGGCCATACACATGGCAATTCGTTAGCAGGTTACACAACTTTCAACTAGGTTGTGTTGGCATATACAAATAGATCAAGCCATCCTACCACCATCAGTTTTTAATTTATGTAGCAGGGATGTTAGATTGACCCATTTGTTGGTGTTTGCTAAAGTGGTAAAAATTTCTAGCAAATCCACTTATGTGTATGACCAACTTAACAATCTTTCAGCAAACCTTTCTATAAAATACAAGTACTCAGAGACTAAATCAAGACATATATGGTACAATTGTCTTTAGTTGCAGAAAAGAAAATTGCTCTATTTCCCCATCAATACAGTGAGTGTTGCTTCCCGCAGCGCTATTGTGCTCTGCCAGTGGGGAGCCTTCCCCGCTTGCAGATCACGACGATTACTGCTGGCAGCTGTAACTGCCGACAGGAATCATATGCAAAAGATCTGACAGGCTGGTCGTACTAAAGATGATCGATGGATTGACTAAAGTACAACCAGCCTGCCCATATATAAATCGAATTTTAGCCAATCCCTGCTGAACCGGACGAGATTCCATTCATCTATGGCCAGCTAAAGGGTAACATAGTTGAAAAAGTAAGACTGCAAAATTATTGATAATAGTGTCTTTGGGCTGATGTTGATCGTTGCTATTTTCAAATTTTTTCATGTTCTTTAGATAAATGAAAGTGTTATTCAGTTTTATGTCCTTTCCTGGAATACACTAATGTGTAGAGACCAATTAGTTCTAGGGTACTTTATTTGTGCATAGCTCAATCAAGTGGGTTGTAGTGCCATAGAAGAAAGGGCTATGCACTAAATTTAGCCAAAAGATTCTATCAACATCATTTTTTGTCTTTGGCACAAAGGACAAGCTTTCAGTTCACCCTGTTTTTATTTAGAGTTGTGTTTGGATCATAGATCTATTAGCCTCTGGATATAACATGACTTTAGACTTTAAACTGTGATTTTGTGTGTTTGTGTGTTGGTATCAGTTATCTGTGTTGTCAGTAGTTAATGCGAAAGACTGAAAGCTTATGATTACTGAGCTTGAACTCTGCCTTGAATTCCATCATACACAAACAGATTTAAAATGTTCAAAGCCATAGGCAAACCACAGAGATGAGGTGAGTCAGATTGTCTGCCTGCCAAAACATCTTTTTCTGAAAGATCTTTCCAAAACAATTGTATGGTTATTTCAGCCGAACATGCACACTTATGCACTGAGCAGAACCCTTGGCACCAGTGTTATCTTTGGAGAACAAAAGCTTTTGGGGGGAATATAACAAATATGCACTTGCAGGGCCTGAAAACCTTTCCTATGGGCCACATGCAGAAGATAAACCACCACAGCTCCAAACAAGATTAACAAAAGTCGCATGGAAACCAAATAACAATTCAGAGGTGAGACTGAAGGATTTAGAATCCAACTCAACTCTAGCAATCATGGCTAGTAAAACATAATTTTTGTTTATGTTGCAAAATATGTTAAAATTAAGATTCATTACCTTAAAATCACTTGGAAGTCTTACATCAAATTTCTAGATATGTTATAATTGAAATACATTTAGATGTAAATCGTTGTAATCAGAGTTGTGGCAAATTTTGCATCTGGCTTGCCATTTAGTTTACCATGCTTTGATTGAAGTTATAATGAAGCTAACTACAACTTGCATAAAATACCTAAATTAATATGTATTAAAAGGTATATCTGCTCTATTCACATGGGCTTCAGTTTGTACAAGAGCATTGTGTACAGCAAGCTTTACAACAGATTTGTAAAGATTTCAAGCCCAGTGCACATGTACTGAAAATCGGCTGGTTCATTATTTATTTTTTTGGTACATGTATACCACTGTCTGTTGAACAGAAGCCGGTCTACTGACTGACTGTTGATAAACCAGTATTCGATCAGCACCTGCAACTAATGGCTGCAAACGCTGATCAGTGTATTTGGGCAGGGGGATCCCCCCTGTGAGAATACATTGACTCAGTAGGAGAGATCCCTGCATCACATCACACATCAATGCATTGATGCTGGGATCTGTCAGTTTTTTTTTTTTTTTTCCTTCAGCCCTCTTGATTTAAAAAAAAAAAACCTGAATACTTTTACCAAGCTTTAGATCAGGGGTCTCAAAGCACCGGCCCGCAGGCCATTAACGGCCCGCGGACCGGTAATAAATGGCCCACAGGCGGGGCGGGTGCCGCGGAAGTGTAAATCGAGGTGCATGAAGAGTAGTGCAGGAAGCATCTGTCAGAGGTTCACTTCTCTCTCATGTCACTTTGCTACTCCCCGGCGGCCCCTCCTCTCTTCTCGTCCATCCCTATTTGCTTGTGACGGAGATGGACGAGAGGGGGGGGGCGCCGGCAGCGTGACATGAGAGAGAAGTGTACCTCTGACAGACGCTTCCTGCACTGCTCTGCATCTGAAGTAAACGCTGACCTTTGCCCTGATTATGCCCTGATGTGCCCCATGTGCCCTGATGTGCCCCATGTACCCTGATGTGCCCCATGTACCCTGATGTGCCTCATGTTGCCTCATGTGCCTGGCTCTGTACATCAGAGAACCCTGTGCCCTGTACCCTGATGTGCCATGTGCCCTGTACTGATGTGATGTGCCCTGGTGTGCTCTCATGTGCCCTGATATGCCCCATGTGCCCTGATTGTGCTCTGATTGTGGCCCATGTACCCTGATTTGCTTGGCTTTGTACCCTGATGTGCTGTTTCATGTGCCCTGTACCCTGATGTGCCATGTGCCCTGTCCTGATGTGCCATGTCCTGTACCCTGATGTGCCATGTGCCTTGTCCTGATATGGCCTGTCCTGATGTGCCGTGCCCTGTACCCTGATGTGGCCTGTTGTGCTGTACCCCTATGTGCTGTGCTCTGATGTGCCCTCCTGTACCCTGTTGTGCTCTGATGCATTGGGCTCTGTACCCTGATGTGCCCTGTACCCTGATGTGCGCTGTGCCCTGTACCCTGATGTGCGCTGTGCCCTGTACCCTGATGTGCGCTGTGCCCTGTACCCTGATGTGCGCTGTGCCCTGTACCCTGATGTGCTGTGCCCTGTACCCTGATGTGCTGTGCCCTGAACCCTGATGTGCTGTGCCATGATGTGCTTTGCCCTGATGTGCTGTGCCCTGAGCCTTGATGTGCTGTGCCATGATGGTGAGTGGTCTGTTGGCAGTGTAGTGGTCTGTCGGCAGTGTGCAGTGTAGTGGTACGGGTTAATAATGCGTTTGCTGACACCAATACTAGGGGTTAATAATGTGTCCGCTGACACCAGTGCTGGGGGTTAATAATACGTCCGCTGACACAGAGCTGGGGGTTAATAATACGTTCGCTGACACCAGTACTGTTTCTTTCTCGTACATCACGGGACACAGAGCAGCATATTCATTACTATATGGGTTATATGGAGTACCTTCAGGTGTGGACACTGGCAATCTCAAACAGGAAGTCCCCTCCCTATATAACCCCCTCCCATAGAGGAAGTACCTCAGTTTTTTCGCCAGTGTCTTAGGTGTTGGTCACGGAATAGCTTTGCCTCCACATCCTTGGGATTAAGGCGGGCTAACCGGATCTGTCCAAGGAGCCTCAGTGCCAAAGTGGACAGTACCCGGGCCCCAAACCGTGGGGTTTTGCCTATAATGCTCCTCTCTAGAGGGCTGGACCCTGGGCCCAGGACTTGGAGTTTTCTAAACCAAAAGATCCTGTTTGCCAGGGTGCTGTATAGGTCCAGGACAGCGGCTCCTTCCAGGACCCCAGTGCCTGAAGGTCTACTACGCTACCCACGGAGATGGGAGAAGATTGGACCGTTTTGCAAAACGTCCTGCGGCATGGAGCAGGTAAGAGGGGAGCCTGCGGGACTTGGTTCGACAGCAGGCTCTCCAGGGGAGATCTTAAGGGGGGTAGCCTGAGTATGCTCTGCATTGGCACCATGGTCACTATGTCTGATGGACAGGATGCCCTGAAATGTTTCCCCCCCATCACTTGATCCCCCTACCTATCTATGTATGTTTGCTGGCTACCTGCTGCTCGCTGGTTGAAGATCTTTAAAAAAAAAAAAAAAAAAAAAACAGATCTGTCTCTAGGCTAAAGGGACTCCTTAGGGGCCTGTTTTAGCCTTACCTTGCCGGGATTCAAAATCTGCCGCCTGATGCGTCCTCCAAACCTGCATTCCTGGGCTCCAGAGTGCGTCTCCTCCTGGGCTCTCCTCCCCCGACAGTGGTGCACGCGCGCATGCATATAGAAAATTTTCGCGCCGTTCGGGAGGGGGGGGGGGCGGGGAGCGTGACTGCAGTGTAGAGTGGGCGTGCCTTCAATTGCTGTTATACACAGCAGACGCGTGCTTAGCTCAGTTCAAAGCTGAGCTAGAGAGAGAGGACGTAGAGCTGGCAGCACAGTGACTCCCGGTGGCGAGAAGGGGTACTACATGCTGAAGTCAGCTCCAATACTTTTTGTTAAGCCCCTTGGCAACAGGTTGAATGCTGGCAAACATGTTGGGGGTGGGGCTGTATGTTGTGAATAATATAAAGGAAAACATACTGAGTCCCACCGTTTTTGGGCATTAGTGATCCTATTGTCCCCTAAACCTTATTTTTTTGTACTCCTGGCTATAACAGTCTGTTGTTGTAAGCGGAGTCCCTCGGTTTTGTATTATGGCTTCCAAGGGTTCAGGATCAAAACACAAAAAAAAAAAAGGTTAAGACAAAGGGGTTCCTCCTCTGGTTCTGATGATATGCCAATACTTTCCCCACAGGTTATTCCTATAGGGGTCACCCTGGATATGCCATTAAGGGGGTCTGGTGCTGAGGCTGGCCCAGGTCGGCCCAACCCTGTGTTATCACAGAGGAGATGCTAGCCGTCACCCTAGGGGGGCTAGAGAAAAAAGTTAACAGCTATGATCGCTGGCTCTTTTTTTCTGGCAAGAAGCGGACTAGATCCCCATCGCCAAAAGGGACAGAACCTAGAGGAAGGATCTACCACTGAAGAATCGTTTTCAGCCTCCCAGACGGAGAGTCTGTGGGTCCAGTCTTTGACAGACATGGTCCGCTCGGCATTTAATTTGCCATTTCCAGAGCCTCAGGTTCCTGCGGTATCCTCTTTGGGTTCTTTTAAAAGCGCCTTTTAAGCAACGCAGCTTTTCCGGTCCATCCTCTGTTAGAGGAATTGGTTTTTCCAGGATTGGGACGACCGGACAGAATTTTTTCTGCCGCCTAAAGCTGGCGAGAGGGTAGTCTTTAGGCACGTCTGCCAGGAAATATTTGTGCTTGCAGGCACTCTTTCCCCTGACCAATTGCTCTTTAAAAGGGGCCCGGATGGCTCAGTCGGTAGAGCATCGGACTTTTGGTCTGAGGGTCCAGGGTTCAGGTCCTGGTTCGGGCACTGCTTTTCAACTACCCGTGAGGTCCTTGAGGCCACATCTCCCGGAAAGCGCCCGATCTCGTCTGATCTCGGAGGCTAAGCAGGGTCGGGCCTGGTTAGTGCCTGGATGGGAGACCACCTGGAAGGTTTTCTGTTATTTACCCTACGGAAAAGACATTTTTCTAAGAAAGGGGGCGCTCCCAACTGAGGACGCAACCATCTCATGGGTGAATAAATCATTAACTGGCCTAAGGGGAAACATACAAATGTTTAAGGTCCCGGTCGATAAACGTTTAGAGACACTTTTTCCAGCATCCTTGGCTACAGCCAGCAGTGGCTGCAATTGGAGTTGTGTCAGGCGTTAAAGAACCAGACAAAACAGATGCTTAAGACATCCCTGCCCAATAGGCAGAGGAGTTATTGGATATTCCCAGAGCTCTGTGCTTTGCGGTAAGAGGTTATAAAAAGACTCCATCCAGCAGGCGTCTCGTTGTCACTATTTTTAGTGCATATGAGAAGGCTCTTATGGTTGAAGAACTGGGCGGCCGAGCCCCATGTAAAAGACTGCTGGCAGGTTTGCCCTTCCATGGAAAGATCTGGATAAATACATTCAGACTGTTTCAAGTGGCAAAAGTACCCCCTTTTACCAGTCAAAGGAAGTTCCGGGGTCCTGCGTTTAAAAGGCAGCTCCCCCCTTTTTCCCGGGTCCCTCAAATTTCCAGGCAGTACGGACCTCCTGCGCGATCAAACTTTTAACAATGGATCACAAGGACAGGCCTCTGGGGATCGATCCCCGACAGAGAGGGTCCGATCATCTGTGGCCACAGGCTACAGATTAGAATTTCTAAAATTTCCTCCACAAGGAAGGCCTCAATGCGGGCGGCGTTGGATCATCTGCTTTACCAGGGCATAATGGTAGAGGTACCATCCCAAGAACAGGGGCTAGGTTTCTATTCCAATCTGTTTGTCATACCAAGGCCCATCGGCGATGTCAGACCAATTTTGGACCTTAAAGGTTTAAATGCTTACCTAAGGGTTCGCTCTTTCCGGATAGAATCCGTTCGGTCAGCAGCCGCCACACTCCAGAAGGATCTGGCTTCTATAGACATAAAGGATGGTTACCTTCATGTACCAATTCTTTCAGCCACATCAAATACTTTTGTTTTTACGCTTCGCAGTGATACAGCGTCACTTCCGATTTGTGGCGCCCCCCTTCGGGCTGGCTACGGCCCCCGGGTATTCACGAAGGTCCTAGCTCCAATTCTAGTCAGTCTAAAGGATCCAAGGGATCTCGGTCCTAGCATACCTGGACGACCTCTTAATCATAGATCACTCGCTTCCTTGGTGGAATGCGTAGTAGCCCTCATGGTTCAGTACCTCGAGAGGTTCGGCTGGGTCCTAAACCGGGGAAAGATCAGCATTTCAACCTACAAAGCAGTTGGAATATCTCGGCATGAGATTAGACACAGAACAGAAGATGGGTGTTCCTGCCCCTGGTAAAGGTCGAGGCTATCAAAAGATTGATTCAGTTGGTTCTAAGCAAAAGAGAACCAACTATTCGCCTATGTATGCGATTACTAGGCAAACTAATGGCCATGTTCGAGGCAATACCACACGCTTCCACACTCGTGTCCTACAGACAGCAATTCTAGCAGATTGGTTCTGCCCAGTGGTCTGGAAGGCTGGAGAGCGGTCTTGAACGGGTTCACTCGCCAAGGAACTTGGGCAGAGGCGGAGAGGCAGCTGCCCATCAAGGTCTGGGAGATCAGAGCGGCTCGGCTAGCCCTCCTGGCATAGACATCCAGATTACAGGGGTCCTCGGTGAGAAGTCATTCAGACAATGCCACAGCGGTGGCATATATGTGAACCACCAAGGGGGAACCAAGGGTCAAGCCACTCAGAGTGAGAGGAGCTTGGTTTTTCGGTGGGCAGAGGTTTATGTACCCTGCATATCGGCGACATTCATTCCCGAGGTGGACAACCTGCAGGCGTACTTCCTAAGTCGCCAAACCCTGTCGCCGGGGGAGTGGTCTCTGCATCCACAAGTTTTTCAGACAATCTGCCAGAAGTTGGGAGTGCCAGACGTGGATGTCATGGCATCAGGATTCAACAAGAAGCTAGACAGGTTCATGTCTCGAATGAGGGACCCTATGGCCTGCGGAACCAATGTGTTGGTTTGCCCGTGGCATCAATCATAACTTCTATATGCATTTCCCCCGCTGCAGTTACTACCCCGCCTGTGGCGCAGGATCATAGCACAGGCCGGTTATCCTGGTAGCCCCAGCTTGGTACCGGAGGGCATGGTACTCACTAGTCCTGAAATTGGCAGCGGGAGGCCCTTGGACTCTTCCTCTATGGCCAGACCTACTCTCACAAGGCCCGATCCTCCACCCTGCATTACGGCGTCTAAATTTGACAGCCTGGCGGCTGAATCCCTGATTCTCAGGGGTAGAGGTCTGTCTAGGCAGGTAATCTCTACCCTCATTAAGGCTAGAAAGCCGGCCTCCAGGGTAATTTTGTTACAGGGTTTGGAGGGCCTACATAGGCTGGTGTGAGTCTAAGAGATGGTTTTCCTGCAAGTATACCATTGATAGAGTATTAAGTTTTCTCCAGCTAGGAGTGGATAAAGGCCTGGCATTAAGCACGATCTAGGGACAGATTTCAGCCTTATCAGTGTGGTTTCAGAGGCCGCTGGCCGCCCACTCGCTGGTTAAGATCTTCGTACAGGGAGTCTTACGTGTTAATCCTCCGGTCAAATCACCACTTTGTCCATGGGACTTAAATCTTTTTCTGTCAACTCTACAGAAACAACCCTTTGAGCCGTTGGCTGAGGTACCTTTGGTTTTACTGACTAGAAAGTCGGTATTTCTGATCACCATAGTTTCGGCCAGGAGAGTATCGGAATTGGCAGCCTTATCTTGTAAGGAACCATATCTCATTTTACATAAGGATAGGGCGGGTTTCCGTCCTCATCCTTCCTTTCTACCAAAGGTTATAGCCAGTTTCCACTTGAACTAGGATGTGGTACTTCCATCCTTCTTTCCAAAACCCACCTCTAGAAAGGAGGGGTTGCTGCATACGTTGGATATTGTCAGGGCCATAAAGGCCTATCTTAAAGCTACAGAGAAGGTTCGGAAAACAGATGTGGTGTTCGTTTTACCGGAAGGGCCCAAGATGGGTCAGGCAGCTGCTTGATCCACCATCGCAAGATGGATTAAACAATTAATCGTTCAGGCCTGCGGTTTGAAGAGGTTGCCGCCTCCTTTGTCGGTAAAGGCCCATTCTACCAGGGCCATGGGCACCTCCGGGGCAGCACATCATCAGATCTCTATGGCTCGAATATGCAAGGCAGCAACGTGGTCGTCAGTCCACATGTTTACAAAATTTTTATCAATTGGACGTAAGAAGGAATGCGGATACAGCCTTTGGGCAGTCAGTACTACAGGCCGCGATTCAAGCTCCTCAGGATCTGAGGGGGCTCCCTTGACTTGATTTGAGATTTACATTTCTTGTTTAAGTTGGATTTACTAGTATTTGAGTATACCTCTAAATTAAATCCTTTTTTGGAAGATGTCTCCCTCCCCTCATTAAAGCATTGCTTTCGGACATCCCATATAGTAATGAATATGCTGCTCTGTGTCCCGTGATGTACGAGAAAGAAAAAGAGATTTTTTAATACAGCTTACCTGTAAAATCTTTTTCTTGGAGTACATCACGGGACACAGAGCTCCCACCCCTCTTTTGGGGAACATTTTTGGGAGGCATACTGCTTGCTACAAAACTGAGGTACTTCCTCTATGGGAGGGGGTTATATAGGGAGGGGACTTCCTGTTTGAGATTGCCAGTGTCCACACCTGAAGGTACTCCATATAACCCATATAGTAATGAATATGCTGCTCTGTGTCCCGTGATGTACTCCAAGAAAAAGATTTTACAGGTAAGCTGTATTAAAAAATCTCTTTTTTTGAAGTTTGAAAGTTTGCATGCGGCCCCCCATGGGATATGAAAACTTGTCTTGCGGCCCTCAGGTAATTTGAGTTTGAGACCCCTGCTTTAGATGGATACAAACACCTTTAGCTCCAGTTTTGAGATGTTTAACAAAGATCTTGATGGAAACCACAGTACATTTACTGCAGCCGGGTAACAGGCAGGCTGGATAACATACATGTACGTCATCAACTGATCAGCACACCACTCCCCCAGCAGATTGCAGCTCCTGATACCCAGACCACTTTGAGCGGCTGGGGTAATATGTGATTGCTATGCAATCACATGATCACAATGTATATACATTTGTTATGAATGGGTTTGTGATGCTGTGATTGGCCCAAAGCTATCACATGGTACCTAGGCCAATCATAGGACACATGTACCATGTTATAGTTTTGGGGCAATCACACCCCACAATAGTAATCACAGCTGTTATGAATGTAACCCATTCATGACCGTTCAAAACTTTATTGCAGTGTGCACTGCATGAACAGTGAGGGGGAAAAGTATTTTATTCCCTGCTGATTTTGTACATTTGCCTACTGACAAAAATATAAACAGTCTATAATTTTAATGGTATGTTTATTTTAACAGTGAGAGACAGAATAACAACAAAAATATCCAGAAAAAAGCATTTAACCTTCATCTCCCTCCACATATTTTCTATGGGATTAAGGTCTGAATACTGGCTAGGCCTCTCCAGGACCTAGTGTGATTTTTCTTGAGCCACTCATTTGTTGCCTAAGTGTGTGTTTTTGGTCATTTGAATGCTGGAAGACCCATCCACGATCCATTTTCAATGCCCTGGCTGAGGGAAGAAGGTTCTCACCCAAGATTTGATGGTACATGGGCCTCGTCCATCGTCCCTTTGATGCAGTGAAATTGTCTTGTCCCCTTAGCAGAAATCACTCCCAAAGCATAATGTTTCCACCTCCATGTTTGACAGTGGGGATGGTGTTCTTGGTTTCATAGGCAGCATTCCTCTACTCCATACACGGCGAGTTGTGTAAATCCCAAAGAGCTTGATTTTTGTCTCTTCTGACCACAACACTTTCACCTTGTTCTCCTCTGAATCATTCAGATGTTCATTAGCAATTTTCAGACGGGCCTGTACATGTGCTTTCTTGAGTAGGGGGGACCTTGCAGGCGCTGCAGGATTTAGGTCTTTCATGGTGTAGTGTGGTACAAATTGTTTTCTTGGTGACTATGGTCCCAGCTGCCTTCAGATCATTGACAGATTCTTTTGTGTAGTTCTGTGCGGATTCCTTACCGTTCTCATGATCATTGAAACTCCACGAGGTGAGATCTTTCATGGAGCCCCAGACCAAGGGAGATTGACAGTTATTTTGTGTTTTTTCCATTTGCGAATAATCCCAGCAACTGTTGTCAACCTCCTGCTTGGAGATGGCCTTGTAGCCCATTCCAGCCTTGTGTAGGTCTACAATCTTGTCCCTGTCCTTGGACAGCTCTTTGGTCTTGGCCATGGTGGAGAGATTGGAATTTGATTTCTTCTGTGGGCATGTGTCTTTTATACAGATAACAAGCTGTGATTAGTAGCACTCCCTTTAAGAGAGTATTCATAATCTATTTCTGTTACCTGTATAGAAGACACCTGGGAGCCAGAAATCTTTCTGATTGATAGGGGATCAAATACTTATTTTACTCATTAAAATGCAAATCAATTAATAACTTTTTTGAAATGTGTTTTTCTCTGGATATTTTTTTTTGTTATCCTGTCTCTCTAATACCATTTCCAAATAAACCTACCATTAAAATTAAAGATCATTTCTGGGGATAAGCTCCGGCATGTTCACACTCTCGGCATGCAGAGCCCACCAGGAAGTCGGCACTGCACTAATCGCAGGCAGTGAGACAGTTCCCGATCTGTGCAGCCGCGCGTTGGGACAATGTCTCGCTGCCTGTGATTAACGTGCAGCGCAGTGCCGGCTTCCTGGCGGGCTCTGCATGAAGAGAGTGCGAACACGCCGGAGCTCATCCCTAATAATTTCTTTACAAAAAAAAAAAGAAGAAATCTGCTAAAACAATGTTAATTTTTTTTTATAAACCTACTGTCACCAGTCAGTATGCCCCGATCACCACCATACCAGTCATATGATGACGCTGTACTGGTGACAGTATGTGAATTTTTTTTATTATTATTATTTCATTTCCTAATTTTCCCAAAAGTAACACTTCAAAAACTTGCCATGCCTCTTACTAAATACCTCAGACTGTCACATTTCCAAAAAGGGGTAATTTCGGCGGTATTTGTACTATCCTGCCTTTTTAAGGGCTTCAATAAATGACATGAGCAATCAGTACATCAGGACTGATCAATTTCCAAATGTATATACAATAGTTTGTAGACGCTATAACTTTCACACAAACCATTTAATATACACCTATTTTTTTCTTTTACCAGGGACATGTAGAAGAATACATTTTGGCCTAAATTTATGAAAAAATTGGAATTTTATTAGCATATGTTTTATAACAGAACATATCTATTTGTTTTACCTTTTTTTTTCATTTATATAGCAAAAAACAAACAAACTGGTGATCAAGTTCCACCAAATAAAAGCTCAATTTGTGTAAAGTACATTTAATTTGCATATGGTGTTGCATGGCCACACAATTGACAGTTACCCACTTAAGGACCTTGCCTGTTTTTCAGATTTGGTGTTTACAAGATTAAAACAGTTTTTTTGCTAGAAAATTACTTAAAACCCCCAAACATTATATATATTTTTTCTTACACCCTAGAGAATAAAGTGGCGGTCATTGCAATACTTTTTTTCACACCGTATTTGCGCAGCGGTCTTACAAGCACATTTTTTTGGGGAAAAAAAACACTTTTTTTAATAAAAAAAATAAGACAACAGTAAAGGTAGCCAATTGTTTTAATATTGTGAAAGATAATGTTGCGCCGAGTAAAATGATACCCAACATGTTACACTTCAAAATTACACCCGCTCGTGGAATGGCGTCAAACTTTTTACCCTTAAAAATCTCCTAGAATTATTGCTCTCGCTCTAACGATCGCGGTGATTCCTCACTTGTGTGGTTTATACACCGTTTTCATATGCGGGCGCTACTCATGTATGCGTTCGCTTCTGCGTGCGAGCTCGTCGGAACGGGGCACTTTAAAAAAAATATTCTTATTTGTTTTTATTTATTTTATTAATTTTTACACACAAAAATAAAAATGAATCACTTTTATTCCTATTACAAGGAATGTAAACATCCCTTGTAATAGAAAAAAAGCATTACAGATCCTCCTAAATATGAGATCTGGGGTCAAAAAGACCTCAGATCCCATATTTAGACTAAAATGCAAAAAAAAAAAATTGTCATTTGAAAAAATGACAACAAGAAAATTACCCTTTAACCACTTCAATACAGTGCACTTAAACCCCCTTCTTACCCAGACCAATTTTCAGCTTTCGGTGCTCTCACACTTTGAATGACAATTACTCAGTCATGCAACACTGTACCCAAATATAAATTTTCCTTTTTTTCCACACAAATAGAGCTTTCTTTTGGTGGTATTTAATCACTTGTGTTTTTTTTTTTTTTTTTGCGCTATAAATAAAAAAAGACGGAAAATTTTGTGAAAAAATTGCCTTTTTCTTTGTTTCGGTCATAAAATTTAGCAAATTAGTAATTTTTATTCATAAACGGGTGACAGGGCAGGTCACTGGTGGGTGACAGGGTAGGTCACAGATGGGTGACGGTGACAGGGCACGGTCACTGGTGGGTGGATGGCAGTCTATTTATGTGACAGGTGCACTTTATGGGTGACTGGTGATAATTGGGGGGGGGGGGCAAAGGGACAGATGTGGCGTTTTGTGCAGACACTACAGTAACACAGAACTGTAACTCACTGCTTTTAGCTCTTCTCTCCTCACACTGGAAACGATGTGTGAGGGGAGAAGAGCTGGTAACAGTTAGTTACAGCTCTTTGTTTACACTTAGTGATCAGGCTGTGAATGGATCACAGCTGATCACGTGGTACACAGCCCTGACCAATGGCTGTGTACCATTGTCGGTGACGAGCAGTGTTCCCGGGAACATGCTGCCACCGACGGGCACGTGCGATCGCGAACACGCGCCGTGCACTATGGGGGTGTTTCCAATGCGTGATCAGCTGTGACTTCATCGCGGCCGATCACGTGGTTAACAGCGCATCCGCGCCACTGTTCACCCCTGTCGGTAACGAGCGGTGTCTCCGTGACACGCCGCTACCAACAGTACAGGGATGCGCGCACGCGATCGCGCGCATTCCCTATTTAACTGACTGGACGTCATATGACGTGCAGTCAGGAGATTGGAGTCCTCCGCTCGCCGTCTTTTGACGGTGGACAAGTGGTTAACAAGCATGGGCAGAAGTGACATTTTTGACGTTGCTTCCGCCCTGATATGCTATGGAGACGGGTGGGGGCCATCTTGCCCTCACTCGTATCCCAGCCGAGCAGGGGACAGGACCCAATCGCCTCCGCCGCTGCCTACGGCTCCGGTAAGTGGCGGGAGGGGGGCCTCTCCTGCCGGCGATAACGGTGATCTTGCGGCGAATCCATTATCGTTTACAGGACCACTAACTGAAAAGATGGATATCTCGTTTTTTTTTTTTAACACCAAAGTGCCTGAAAAACGCCCCAGTGTGAAAGGGGTCTTAGTGACTTCAAGACTGTCCTTACCATTACTGGCTGGGCTAATAACGGCAAGTGCAGTTGCACTAAATTGAATTGTTGGGCGCAGTCTTCAAAGCAGTGCTGAAGTGCTGTACCATTTTTTTTTTTTTTTTTGTGGCAGGTGAAAATAGGAAGATAATGTTTTACAAAATAGTGCTGAATAAAAATTATGCTGTATTTATATTTTCTTTTTTTATTTGTGGCAGGTGGAAATAGATTTACACGGGTCATGATTGATCCCTTACACAGCCATGTTTTCTACCTATAAATTAAATGTAATGTTTTATAAAGTGTTTGTATTTTAGGGCACACTTATTTCTTCTTTTACTCGTTTATTTACAGATTGGTTTATACGTATTTCATATGATACAGCTGGTGTTCGTAAAAGAGGCCCTTGTTATCTTGAAGGCTTGGTACATTGTAGACTGCAGATACTAAGTTAGGCATTCAGGCCTTCTTTTCTAATCTCTAGTCATATTGAGTGTTTCTGTCCAAGTTTTCATCTTATAGATCTGTATTTTTGTCTGTGCTACCAAGTAACATAAAGTGACAGCTGCTTTCTAATCCTGTTAGCAGCCATCTTAATCGAATGTCATGACAAATCTTGTCCTCCCACCTACTCCATTTGAGCTGGAGAATTGTGTTCAGAAACATGTTTAGAAGGGACACAGACAACATGTATTAAGCAGACATTGGCATCCAATTATTTTTGGATGTGTGGGTTTTCCTATATAATAAACCAGTTTTACTTTCTAGAAAAAGATATCAATGAAAAAAAAAAATGTTTTGCGTATTTACAGATGCAATCTCAACATAATGCCCAGCATAGTATCATTTATGATTCCAGCATCACGTTTGGAAGTTGTAATTGTAGTTTAAATATAAAGAAGAAGCAGATACATATTTGGTCAGTTTTGACTGCTTGTTTCTAGGCAACAGTCTATAATACATAAAAGCCTGAACAGGTGGATGCAGATAGGAGGCCTTGCAGGATATCTTCTCGATTTTAGTTCTAGCACAAAATAATCAAACTCGCATGGTGATAGCTTGGAAGAAAGAAAAGCATCTGAACCAGAATTATAAGCAAAATAATCAGTAACTAGGTGATCTTAACCCAGATATAATTCAAACGTAATACAGCACAGCAGATAGTGACTATTATTAGTATTTATATAATCTGCGGATCATATTAATATGAAATCGAATATAGATTAAGATATGTATGTTATAAGGTAATAGAGGCATTATGATTTCTACCTCAATATGTGTCCTGAACACTGTAAAACACAGAATGTTTTTATTCAGGGCTATTTCAAATACTTTGATTTGGTCAGGCAGTGCTTTAATGCCCAAGGAATACATTTGCATTGGGTACAGATATGGAAATGTGAGAA
The DNA here is from genome assembly GCA_029574335.1 of Rana kukunoris. NCBI lineage: Eukaryota > Metazoa > Chordata > Amphibia > Anura > Ranidae > Rana > Rana kukunoris. Next base: position 213,666,332 of record CM056050.1, on the reverse strand, counting down.
TTGATTAACATTCATTTTCTGGTGGCAATTATGCAATTTTAACACTTAGGGGTATGTTTATAAAGCAGTGAATCTGATATTCACCAAACATTCAATACAGGTGAATCTTTCTGGTGCATTTGTTTGTAAACCACATTGATTCACCACTAGTGAATGTCACATTTGCTGCTGTTCAAAAAACAGTTTAAAAGACAAACGTATGTGAGCATTACATCACTGTGATATATATGTCTGCCATTAAGCAATGTTCCAAGAATTTTAACCTATTTTTATTTGGCTCCTTTGTTATAAGGAACTAGTTAATTCTCCAAGTTTCGTTTTTTTCAATCAATACCTTGAGCAGTTAATTCTAATGCAATGCACATATGTTAAAAAAAAAAAGTGACTATTAGTTGGAGATCATGTCAATGAGCTGAGAATGTATTCACAGTCCAAGATACATATTAAAATCTTGCACCTGTGCACCCCCCCTCAAAAAACTGTAATTGAAGGATTTCCACTTTTGAAGGAAAATCAGCAGGGATGATATTGATCCATCTTTTTAGGGGGCCAGAGTGCAGCAGAAGGTGATACTGTGGAAGGCCACCACAAGCCCTCTGTTTTTCTGCCAAATTAGGCAGAAGGCTGACAGTGTAAGAGAACAAAAGAAGGGTTCTATTTCACACTGCAGATTTATCCCAACCGTCTCCTCACACCCCCCCCCCCCCTTAAAAATGCTTCTTTTTTTTTTTTGTTACCTAGTGATTTCATAATGGTTTTGGTGCTTAGTCTTGCATTGAAACAGTTACTGTTGAAATAGGCAGGAAACAGTTTTGTTTTAATTGCTAAAATGATTCGGAAGTGCTTCGTGTGCTGCTTCTATACAGCAGGTGCTGTGCATTAATTGGCCTGTGCAGGCCTGACCCAAGGTCCCTTGCAGCAGGGCCAAATTTTACGCAGAGTTGAAATAGCTTATTTATTATATTGTATAACCTGGCGTACATGATGTAGTATTTTATTTCATGGTCTGCAATTTCTAATGTCATGTGGGTCTGGAAACCTGTGTTTCTTCAGTAATGTATTAGCAGCAGGTAAGCTCTAAATACCATCCATCAGAAGCTAATTTTTTTTACCCAGATACTCTAATGACTGATGAACCTGTCTTTAGTATGAATGTTTAGCACAGTAGAGAGCCATATGCCACTGGCACGGTTTCCTGTGCTTTTCTCAGTGTTATAGCTAAACAGATTAGACAAAATCTAAAATACTCAAACTTTGTATAATATATCTATATTTTTTTATTTATTTTTTAATTGCAGCACTAAATTCTCTAGCACAAATAATAACTGATCACAACTTTATAATGCAAATGCACAGCTTTTGTAATTGGCTATAACTGTTCCTGAGTAGCCTTAAAAGGAATGGCATCATGCTTTGTTGCTTCCTGTCTGCTCCAAGCAGACCTGTGCACATTAGAAGTCCCTCCCCTGTGTGGGAAGAGCACAGCTGTTACTGTAAATCTCATCCAGTAACTGTATCACCCCATTTTCTGACTCTGAAGGATGAAATTGAGAAATAGAGCACTGTGCAGTCATCCTTTACGTCTGCAATTTTAGCTCTTGCATTAGATTTTCATGCTTTTATTCCAAAGCAAATAGCAATGGGCAAGCAACAGAGCTTATGATAAATGTCCACCATTCTTTTCCATGCCTTTTATATCATGTGTCTCAGGTTTTGCTGGCCACCTCACTGAATTAGACCAGAGGCAGGGAGGGGGTTCTAAAATGTAAGTGTGATGGTTTTCCTGTGTCACATTGATGCCACATTAGAAAACCTCCAAAAAGTTGTCAGGTGCTTTAATTAGAAAAGAAAAAAAGTATACATCATTAACACAACAAAGTCAATGATGGGTTTGAAGATAAGTCTCCTGGGAAGACCTTCTTTAAAAATGAAAGAGACTTGATAGATTTCCATATCATTTATAACTCCCCTAATTGCATTTGGAAGGCTTGCCAATAAAATAGAAAATTGGCAGCGTATATCCATTATAGTAATTTTGCCAACAATGGCAAGCAGCTGGCTTTACTGGGTTTTATTTCCCACCACCCATAATTAATCATCAGCTGGAGATGTCTGAAACTTAAGATTGTGGCAGTGCCGTGTCACATCCAAACTTCCTTAAAACGCTAAAATCGGTTGAATATACACATTGACGGTTCCTTCAATCTAATGCATTGCAGTACAAGGCAGACTGCTGCTTAATGAGTGTTACTTTGATAATCGGATGTGAAGGTGACCTATGACCCTCCATGTCAAAGGAGAGGATGCAGCAAGCTGGATGAAAGATACAGGACCGAGATCTGCAAACTTTATACCAATTAGACAAGAAGTACAGAATACATCAGTGCAGATTGGGTTTATCAGAGAGACTTGTAAGGCTTGTGACCATTTTGTAGGAGTAGCTCTGAAAACGGCCTGTCATAGCAATTTGGGCTGTGACCAGTGATCTCATTTTTTTTTCCTTTGTACAATGTAACTCTAGAAGTGAAGTAAGTTGCTCCCTATCTATAGATTTTTGTATGTCTTTTCTTTTTAATCTATATCAGCTTGAAACTGCATAAGCTTTTCAGGAGTGGTTGGTCAATGTTATACTTTGGGAATGTCTTTTTTTTGATTGTCGTTTTTTTTTTTACAGTACCATGTTACAGTATATAATACTACTGTATTTGGGCCCAATACATATTCAAAAAATTTCGGTTTAATGTGCCTTAACAAATGATTAAACTAGTTATATTTTATTTTACAAAGAATATGCTTACAGTATGACTATTGCCAGAGCAGTGCAAGCATATTGTCTCACGGTCCTAAAAACAAGATAAAACAAACATTTTATATTGATACTGTATACACATTTTTTCATGAGCCAGCACTGTCGAAATGCACCATACAGTCAACCCCCCAACACTAAAGTCGCTGGGGGGAATCGTCAATAAAATTCAATTGTCTCTTGATAACAATAGGAAATATTCATGCCTTCCAAAATGTTTCACTGGATTAAAAAGAAGATATAACCTGGTCAAACAAGTGTGCAAGTAATATCATCTCTATTGATCGGGTGGAGATATGCTGGCCATACATGACTAGAAATTTGTAAACAAAAACGTTTGTAATAAAAAAAATCTGTCGAACGTGCATGCAATAACGCCATCATTGTATCAATAGATGTCGCCCAATTATCGTCATATTATCGATCGATAACATAAACAGTCAACTTTTCCTTGATCGATTATACGATCAGCGGAAATTATGTAATGTATTTTTGACCTTTGGGAATTCTGCCACTGAAACACGTAATACATCGTTGCCATGCACGACACATACATAGTCCGAGGTGTAGTTACAGTAAATTCTGTTGGCCTAGTCGTGGATTGTGGTCCAGCTTTGAATGCTCAGAGGAATAGGAAGGTAGCAATTGCTATGCTGGCAATAATGGGACTGGATAAGCTTGTTAAATTGACTTTCCGGGTTACATTTTAACACACGCATTCACTGTCAATTTATCAAACTGTTTTCGATCAATTTGATCTATCATAGCAATTTGGGCTGTGACCAATGATCTATTTTTTTTTCCTTTGTAGAATTTTTTAAAGTTTGACTCGATCATTTGACTTTTGAAATTTATGTGGGCTAATTTTAAATCTTGAAATGGCAATTTTAATAGAAAAATACGAACCGCAATGTCACATTTTTTTCCCAAAACTATTGATTTTGGAAAGGTTAGTAGTGTATTAATCTTTCCAAAATCAATCCTTTTGGGGGGGAAAAAACAGACATCGCGGTCAGTATTTTTATACTAATCTTTCAAAAATCAATTGTTTTGGGGAAAATATTCAACATTGCAGTTCGTATTTTTCTATTAAAATTGTAATTTCGAGATTCAAAATTAGCCCACTAAAATGTCAAAAGTCGAATGATCGAGCATATCGAATGCTCTTAGAACTATTTTCTGTCCATGTATGGTCAGCGTTGGCGTCCCCTTGAAAGATAGGGTAAAATGTAATTTCAATCAAAAATGGTCAGTTATGGGTGGTTGTATGTTGGGCCAAATCATCCATACGGCAGGTGTGCAGACCTTGAAACTCCAATAGAAATCTTGATTCCAAAGTCCCTGAGAAATATAACTGACAATTTTTTTACCCTATACCAAAACTGAAACATAGGGCCAGATTCTCAGCGGCGTTACGACGGAGTATCTCAGATACCCCGTCGTATCACCGTTTTTTTTGTCTCGTATCTATGCGCGTGATGCTTAGCATCACTTTTGCATAGATACGCTTCTACATCCGACAAGTGTAAAACCATTACACTTGCGGACCGTAGTTGTAATGACAACTCCGGCCACTAGGTGGCCTTTACGTTGTTTTCACATTTGCATATGCAAATGAGGTAGTACGCCGATTCTCGATCGCTTTTACGTCGCCCCGTCGTCGCGTACGTCATTTTCGTTCGCGTAAGGTTACCCCAGCTTATATGTGGAGTAACCTTACGAAGTACCGTCGGATGCCGTCGGGTCCCGTCGGATGCCATGTTAAGTATGGCGTCGGGTCAGCGTCGGCTTTTTCCGGTGCTTACGACGTTTTACTAACTCGTTCGCGAATAGGGCATTGCGTAAATGACGCTCACGTCGTTTTGACGTCGGTTTCAACTACGCTTTCCGACGTGAGCTGGAGCATGCGCACTGGGCTTTTTCCCCGGCCGGCGCATGCGCAGTTCGTTCGACGCGGGGGCGCGCTTAATTTAAATACAAGCCGCCCCATTTGAATTGCGCGGGTTTACGCTGCGCGATTTACGCGACGCAGGCGAAACCTACGGAGCAAGTGCTTTGTGATTAAAGCACTTGCTCTAGTATGATGTGGCGGCGTAGTGTAACTGGCTTACGCTACGCCGCCGGAATTCTTAGAGAATCTGGCCCATAGACTTCAGTTTATCTGTTTAAAGTTTACATCACAAAATCTAGAAGTGTCTGTCATATGTGTGTACTGACGGGGGCCTCATAGGTTATGACTGTAGCAGATTTGGATAAGAGTAGTGTGGACAAATAACACCTTCAACGTATGTTCAGTAAGTCCCATCTTCCAGGCCAGCATGAGATCTCACATTTCCATTGCAAACACCCAGGAAATGCTAATTAAAGCTTCATCTCCAGACATTTCAAAAACTCTTCAATGTGTCACTCATTTGTTGGCTTTCTTCATACCCGCTAGTTTAAGAATAAAATACTGTTTCCTATGTAGAGCAGATTTGTGTTGCTTTAATATTATAATTTTCTGTATGAATGCTCCCAGATAATTTATGCGCATTCCTGAATTTGTAAAATATTCAATTGCTCAATTGTACAAGAGTTTTGTGTGTACTTCACACTGCAAGGTAAGATGTTATATAAATATACTGTAGGTTTGTATGAAGATCTGATACTTGGTCATGTTATAGCTTGCTTCTGAGATCTTATACAGCTTTAGTTATTGCATACAATGTTTTATGTTCTGTATGTCTAAAATTCAGTACAATTTTACTGTGATAGGTGTCAGAGGGCCAAGAGATCTGTGTAATTGAAGCTATGAAGATGCAGAACAGTATGACAGCTGCTAAAACTGCCAAGGTAATGTTTGATGTTTGACAAAAAGTACTGGTAATTTCCTTTCTTATGACATACGTTGGATTTTTGTAACAAAGTGTTTCAAGCTGGAGAAGAAAAATATGTATTGTTGTCCATAACATTCAATCAAGGTTTACGTGCTGTTAGAAAATGAAAAGTGGAATTAAATTCTTTTAGACAATTGCTTAGATCTTGCTTCTATATAGACCAGCTGTTAGAAAAGGTATAGAGTAGACAGACAAGATCAAGCATCATTACATTGTAAATCTATCTACAACTCATTTAACCAACATTCACACAGGATCTGGATGTAGAATAAAAACCAATGTTGTTAGGTCAGACTGCACACACTAGAAGTCAGTAGGCAGCCACCTAAGTGCATTCACTATTCATATTTTACCTGCTTAGTAAATACTATATGAACCCTTTTTTTTCTGGTAAGGGTCCTATTTAAAGAGACCCTGTTGCCAGACCATTCATTTGAACAGGTATCCTTTAATGTGATATGTTGATTTAATGTATTCCATACATGGTATTTACTTGTAAAAGCCTCCCTTGTGTAGACCTCTAAAAGCCCTGAGACTGCTACTGGGTGCTGAAATCTTGGATGTGCTGTCAGCAGCCCTCCTAGGTGCAGAGCTGTCACTCAAATGACAAATGAGTATTCCCCTTCGCTCCTCCCCAGCAGCTACATAAAAGATTATGTAAGGAGTTTAAGAGAGGGCAGATGTGCTGCTGGCACAACGAGTAATAAACACTCCAAAAGAGTAAAGGGCTATGACATGCAAGGAGAGGAGGGGGTCTGTGCTTAGAAATGGCTTTTTATAGCAACTTTTAAAGAAACACTGCCAAAAAAACATATTTATGGAAAGGAAAAGCACTGCAAGTAAACATTTAAAATGTTCTGTTCTTTTATTTGAATATATTTAGGTTGGTAACAAGGGCCCAGATTCATAAAGCAATTACGCCTGTCTAACTGGTGTTAGACAGGAGTAATTTCAAATTTCGCGCGCCGTATCACTAGTTTGAATCCTCAAACCATGATACGGCGGCTTCGGGCTTCGATCCGAGAGGCTTACGTCTTCGTAAGCCTTCGTATCTACGCTGCGATATTTTTGCGGCCGCTGGGAGGAGTTTGCGTCGTTTTGATGCGTCGGGATATGCAAATGTGTTTTTACGGCGATCCACGAAGATACGAGCGGTCTTCGCAATCGCTTACGTCTGTTTTTTTTACGTACTGTTAGACCAGCTTTTTGCTGGTCTAATGGTGCGTAGCCCATGTTAAGTATGGCCGTCGTTCCCGCGTCGAATTTAATTTTTTTTTTTTTTACGTAACTCGTTCGGGAATAGAAATGTCCGTAAACGACGCTACTCAAACAACGAATGACGTAACGACGTGATTTCGCGCAATGCACGGCGGGAAATTTGCGAACGGAGCATGCGCAGTTTGATCGCCGCGGGAACGCGCCTATTTTAAATCCTTCACGCCCCCTACTCGCGTAGATGGATTGCGACGGGAGAAATACACTACGCCGCTGTCGTTTACTGGACAAGATCTACCTGGATTCCACGTAGAGCCAGGTAAAAAACGGCGGCGTAGTGTATTTCTGATACGCTACGAGAATCTAATTCTCTATGAATCTGGGCCAAGGTCTCTTTAGGTGATCTTTTGAAAATGGTACCACATGCCTGCATACATGCAGACTCAGAACCTATAACTATGAATACATTTGGAGGCTTTCATTTTTATTGTTGTAGATAATTGAATCACGGCAGATTTTTTTTTTTACACTGAACCATCAGAAATATACTTGTGAAAACATATCTCCTTTTTTTTTTTTTTATCTAAATAATTTTTTGTTTTTCTGAGTCTTCCTTGCAATGTAATGTAGTCCCATTATTTTGACAAATGTTGTGAAAAGGTGACGAGGCTGTTTGGTCTGCACTGGGGTTGATTTACTAAAGAAAAATGGACTGTGCACTTTTGAAAGTGCAGTTACACTCTGCAAGGGCAGTTGTTCCATAGCTTAGTAAATAATGGAGAGCTCTGCTGACTTCCATCATCCAATCATGTGTCAGTAAAAATGCTGTTATTGCAATTTTCCTTGCACATGATTAGATGATGGAAGTCAGCAGAGCTCGCCATCATTTACTAAGCTCTGGAGCAACTGCACTTGCACAGTGCAACTGCACTTTCAAAAGTGCACAGTCTATTTGCCTTTAGTAAATCAACCCTTGTAGGCTGGTATTATTTTATATAGACACCTAGTTTTACATTATAATAGAATATGTGACAAACAAATTTAAACCTAGCTTCCGCCAATATTTTTTAGGTTGTAACAGCAGCAGGTTTTATTTTTCCTTTAAGGAAAGAGGGTTCAACACTTTTGCTGCCAGTAACATAAAGCAAATGACGTCGCACAACCACTCCCAGCTAGCCAAGTCCGTATGCAGTGCATCAGTTGCATTTCCTACTCTGCTTTAGGCTCATGGTCACTTCAGAAATCATGAACTTGTAGAATGGTCCCCCAGACTCTGCTGAATAAATGAATAGCTATAATCAGCATCTGACCATAGGTGTGCGCAGCCTATGGAATTAGGGTGTGCACCCTAAAGCTCAAATGCACAATACACACTCACAATGTTTATTCAGAAAGGGAAGGGGTTGGTAAATTAAATATTTACTGGCCCTTTCCCCCACTTATCCTAAAACATCCTGCAGCAACAGCTGGCAGGAGAGGAGGGAAGCCAGCAGTGCTTCGGGGGGGAGGAGGGGGAGCCAGGTCAGTAGGGGGAATCTGTTCTACACAGGGTGATTAGGGTGTGCCTAGGCACACCTGGCACACCCTGTGCGTACGCCTATGCATCTGACATTCTGCTGATCATAGTATTTCACTCATAAAGTGACTCCCTGCTGCTCTGCTGACCCCGGCAAGGAGAATCCAATGACAGGTGGGCCCTGGCAAACTATGTCTGTGTATTCTACACTGTGCACTGTCTCTGCTGTGCCCACCAGTCCTACTTGCTTGTAGCAGCAGTGACAGTGGGCTGTGCAAGCAAAAAGAGTGCCTGCAGATCCAGATGTTCAGGATGGCTGAGTGGAGGATCGGTAAATATGACTATAAGTATACCTTTCCTGAATGAACACTAGGGTGATCAGTGTTGATCACCTGGTGTCCATTCATTAAAGGGTCACTAAAGGAAAACTAAATTTGGGCTGAAATGGCTGTTTACAGGGTATAGAGACATAAAAGTTAACCGATTCCTTTTAAAAATGATTAAAAATAGATAAAAATCAATCATATAATCAACCTACAGTTCTAGTTTAGATTTTGCTGTTATTTCCTGTCTCTCTGATGTGCAGAGCCAGAGAGCCAATAGAGGGCAGTGATGGTTTGTCTGAAACCCCTCAGCACCAACCCAGTTTCAGTTTATACACAGTAATCACACCTCCTAGTGACCACAGTGAGAAAGCTCCCAGCACTGTGGTTATAAGGAAACAGACAACCAGGAAGTGTGGAGATCAGAGCAGAATTACAGCAACATCAAAGCAAAAACGAACATGGACATGAAAACAGCACTGCAGTAAGGTAAAGGAAGCTATTTAGCTAAAAAAAAAAAAAAATCCTTTAGTGATCCTTTAACTGCTTGCCGACCGCCCACCGCAGTTATACGGCGGGATGGTGGCACTGCTAGGCAAGAGCACATAGCTCTACGTCCTATCTTTTGCGGCAACTAGGGGGCACGCACGCACCGCCAGCGGCCGAGCGTGCGCGCGCCCAGCAGACGCGATCGCCGCCGGGCACGCGCGCTCGTTCGTTACAGAGCGGGAAACGGGAGCTATGTGTGTAAACACATAGCTCTCGTTCCTGTCAGTGGGGAAACACTGATCTCCTGTTCATACAATGTATGGACAGAAGATCAGTGATTTCCCCTAGTGAGGCCACCCCCCCCCCCATACAGTTAGAACACACTTAACCCCTGCCCTGCCCCCTAGTGTTAACCCCTTCACTGCCAATGGCATTTTTATAGTAATCCAATGCATTTTTATAGCATTGATCGCTATAAAAATGCCAATGGTCCCAAAAATGTGTCAAAATTGTCCGATGTGTCCGCCATAATGTCTCGGTGCTGAAAAAAACCGCTGATCGCCGCCATTACTAGTAAAAAAAAAATATTAATAAAAATGCCATAAAACTACCCCCTTTTTTGTAAACGCTATAAATTTTGCGCAAACCAATCAAACGCTAATTACGATTTTTTTTTTACGAAAAATATGTAGAAGAATACGTATCGGCCTAAACTGAGGAAAAAAAAATTTTTTTTACATATTTTTTGGGGATATTTATTATAGCAAAAAGTAAAAAATATTGCATTTTTTTCAAAATAGTGGCTCTATTTTTGTTTATAGCGCAAAAAATAAAAACCGCAGAGATGATCAAATACCACCAAAAGAAAGCTCTATTTGTGGGAAAAAAAGGACGCCAATTTTGTTTGGGAGCCACATCGCACGACCGCGCAATTGTCAGTTAAAGCGACGCAGTGCCGAATCACAAAAAGTGCTCTGGTCAGGAATGGGGTAAATCCTTCCGGGGCTGAAGTGGTTAATACTGAGATAGTAAACATAAATGAGCATTCAGGTTTACTATCTCTTTCTTTGTGAATGATCAGGAGCACTCTGTACGGAACTCTTCCTGTTCAACGTATGAGTGCAACTGTGGCTGCAATAAAGAGTTTGAGGACTCAAAACCTTTCTCTATTTCAAAAGTGAAATATCACTAAAACACCCCCAGCCAGTAGTAAAAAAATAAAAAATTTCCCTATTCACATCGGTGTGTTATGGGAATGCATGTGCTTAAGATACTAGCGCTTGCCACAAAAGAAAACTGAGTTGTCATAACATACACTGTGGTAAATACTAAGCACAAATAACATGGTACAGAATGAAAGAGCATCTCTTCACAAAAAGTCAAGTGCTATTGTGTCAATACCAGTACTAATCATACCGACAAACATCAGGTGGGTTTTTTTGTGTATAGCAGTACCCAGCTAAAGATGGGGTGTAAGATTCTTTGCTATCCAACACAAGATAAAAATAGGTAAAAAAAATCACAACACTTTTTACCATGCTTTGTGGTGTACTGCATTTAAATAAAAAAAAAAATATATACCTTTTTAGTGTGATTTATGGTATGTGCCTTGGGAAGCCTATTTAACTGAATGGTCTTAACACAACGCATGGAAGTGCACATGAAAACACTTATCAATGCACACTTGCTGGTGTGCAAATGTGTTGCAGTGCACTATTACAACATATTGTAATGCTTATTTTTTACCTGTTTAAATTATATTTATCGTTATTCACAACAACACATTGCCCTGCATTAATAAAATGTATGCCTGGATCATTTTAGAACAGGCACGTGGAATTCTGGATCGAATGTTACCACAACACATAAGTGTAAAGGCAGCCTCCAGATCTATAGCATAGCTTATATACAGTTTCACAAAAAGGCACAATTTAAAATGTACACGTTTATTATTAACTCAATACATTTATTTCTGAGATTTAGTAGAAATTGTGTAAGTTAATGTTGTGTTTGTGAGCCTAATAATTAGAACCTGATCATAAAGCACAACATGAAGCCTGTCTTACGAAAATTGAAATCTCTGCTGTTATGTCTGATTTAATCCAACACCTGTAAACGATATTCTGCCTCTACACCCCCTGATTATCTTCAAAAGTTACAACCTGCACTACCTAGTGAATTTTCATTTGCAGAAGACAAAGGGAAAGCTGACCTTTTTTGTGGCGTTTTCAAATGATTTTTCATTGACGGAATTATGGAAAGTTATATCTTCAGCTTCCCGACCCCATGCTAGCTATTGTGGACTTGAAATAAAGTCTATATTGCTAGCACACTGCTTCTACCAATGTACACGCGCAATATTCACACATGTTCTTGGAAAAGGCCATATAGTAAGTAGGTGCTGCAGCAGATACCAGCTGGAGACTGGTAATTCCATACATCACAGTATATATTGTACACTGTGAATTGTCAAAATGAATGTCCCAGCATCTACATGAGAAAGTCGCATCACAGTGATAAAGTGCACTACTAACGTTGTACCTTACCTTTGTGATGAAACCTTCTTCCATATGATATATACTCTGATGTATGGTGTCGCTAGTCTCCAGCTGATATCTGCTGCAGCATCCACTTATGGCCTTTTCCAGAAACTTGGGCGATGGGAATATTGCATGTTCATTGGTAAAAGCAGTGCGTTCTAGATAGGTACACCTAGTGCAAAAAATTCCTTACATGTTCTTTCAAGCACAAAAAAGAGACCTACTTATAGAAAGCTATACCCTAGTCTTGACTGTTCCTGGCAATTTTTTGCATTAAAGGTTTGATCCTGCCCCTTGTCAAGAGAGGGAGTAAAGCCCTGTACACACAGCCAGGAATCTCGTCAGGAAAAAATGTTTTTTTTTTTCCTGACGAGATTACTGGCAAGCTTTCTTGCTCGCCAAGTGTACACATGGGCCATTCAAAAGAACCAATGTTCTTTTGAAAGGCAAGAACGTGGTGACGTCATAGACTATGATGAGCTTGTCACATTCGATGCCGTCGCCACCATCTTGCTACACCCTACACTATGCCTTGGAAGCTACAAAGCATGCGTGGGTTTCCATGAACGCAGGTAAGTATACAGACGCTCGGGTTTCTCCGCAGGAAGACACTGCCGAGAATCACGACGAGAAAATAGAGCGTAGGTTCTCTATTTTTCTCGTAGGGATTCCAGGCAGTTTTCTCAACAAGAAACCATACACACGCACGGTTTTCTTGGAATAAAGCTCTGCCAGCAGTTTTCTTGCTGTTTCTGGCCGAGAAAACCGTGCATGTGTACGAGGCTTTAGACGTCTATTGACAGTTGTTCCACCCTTGAGCAAGGACATCCCAGCTTTTTGTTTCACTTTGCCCTTTGGAGAGAAATGCGGAAAGTCTCTATTGCTGTTTTCTGTTGATGTTTTTTTCTCTGTTGCGTGACTGTTTTTCCTACGCCGTGTTGCAGTTTACATTTATAAGGGGTGGTCATCTCCTTCCTATCCATGGACCCTTATCCTTTCAACAATGTATGTCCTGTCATATTCCAGAAAAACATCTATTTTCATCACTCGCCCACACAAAGCCCTCCCCTTGTGTTAAAAGGGTTACTCTCATATAAGGGCCTCTGTAAGAATTTTATCTCCCTGTTAACCTTACATCAGTTCTGTCTAATTTCTCCCTGTGTTCTTCCTGGGGTGGCCCCTCCTTTTCTTGCACTATTTGGCAATGAAGTATGCATTCTTTTTTGCTTGCTTATGCTTTTTTTTTACACTTTGAAAATGTTATTCCCTCTATGTTCTGCCTTAAAAGAATATCATACTCTTATGATTTGCCTTGTGGGTGGGGTCTGGACTGTTATATATGTCTGCTTATCATGTTTTCCCTTGTCATCTGACTCCATTTCAGGCTTCTTAGGGCGGTCCCTCTATGGGATTCCTCTGTACTCTTGCACTCAGCTAGGAGGTTATTTTGCTATTCTTTTCTGCCCTGTACCCATCTCCATCAGACTCAGATTAGTGTAGTTGTTTCCGACATGTGGTGTTAGCTTGTGTTGTAAAAAACCGTGCTGCTCTCCAGCATGGTCATTCACAACACATTCAAGTCCACTGTTGCAACTGTACTATCTCCTCTGCGGTTGCCGCTGGCAGGTCTGTGTTTACCAGCTTTCTTTACAGTAAAAATGAAGATGCGGAGAGCTTCACAATTACATGGAAGTGTTGCAGCATGAAGGGGCGGTAAGAACACCCATATATTGGGCTCTAGTACTGACAGAACTAAAAGTGTAAGTTTAGTGAAAGGAGATGTATGGAATTAAAAAACAAACATACATACTTGCCTCAATGCTGCAGCATCACTGTGATGCTGCAGCTGTTCTATTTTTGGCCATTGATCGCTCAGCTTTCAATCTTCTTGGAGCGGAAAGCAGTGATTGTCAGTCACCACTCTCTGCTCTGCCCTTGCAACGCTCACTGTAGTGCCTGCCTGAAGAGCTAAGATTAGAGATTTATTTTACTTTATTCCTTCCTCTCTTAACCCATGCAGTATGGAGGGGGGGGGGGGGTCACACTGCACAGGTATATGTTTAGCAGAAGCCAGGAATGGGGGTTTAACAGAACCACTGGTAACTGCAGGGCGTTGGGCCAGTTTGCAAAACTACTAAAGATTATTGAATTAATGAGTAAGGAGAGATTAATGTTTAAAAAAGGTGGTGGTTAGAAAATTTTGGAGAGACGTGAAATTTAAATTTCAGAATATTACATTGCCTTTTTTGTGTTATTCTTGGTAAATCTCTAATTCTGGATAGGTGTACACAACTGTGTTTCATACATAAGAGCTAACCATCTGAATACTACAACATTGACTAAAATTATTTTTGCTGTGCTTTTACGTATCTAACTTTATTGTAATGTTTTGAACAGGTAGTAGCTGTGCATTGCAAGCCTGGCGAAACTGTGGGAGAGGGAGATCTACTGGTTCAGCTGGAATAAATCCCATTTACTACAAGACGTTGATACTTTAAACATGATTTCACGTCAGCTGTCAATTATACATGTTTTGAGATGACATTCCTACAAAACAAATTTTATACAGTTATATTTATTAGAAATACAGGTGGAATAAATAAACATGATTAAGAAATGTTATGTGGTGGCTTATTTTTGTTATAATTATCTTATCACTATTCGGTACTTTTGAGTGGAACTTTGTGATGAATTACAGTTTCTACAGAACTCCTTAAAATGTGGCTTGTTAATCATGCTAATGCTTTTTTTTTTTTCCCCTGTCTTCTGAGAAATGGAAATGTTAATTATTTACTGATCTTTGAAAATTGCATTGCCTAGCATACAATACATTGCTGTAACATATTGTTTTTCGTATTGTTTGTAATGCTTAATCTTTAGTGTAGAATCAGTGGCTACTGATTGGTGAACAGTAGATTGTTCTTGAAGGGTGTTGTAATCTTAAAGGGGTTGTAAAAGTTTTTTTACATACTTGCATACATACTTCCCTCCACTGTGCAGTTCGTTTTGCACAGAGTTGCCCTGATCCTCATCTTCTGGGGTCCCTCTGTGGCTGTCTCGGCTCCTCCACGCAAGAGCTTACCCCCTTTTTGGGAAGCGCTCTCCCAAGGGGGTTAGCTTGCGGGCACTCTCCTGTGTGATACAGTGGTGGCCATAGCTGCCAAGTGTATCACTCTGACGTGCCCCCTGGCGCGCCACATCATTGATTTGATTGACCACAGCGGGAGAAAATGGCTGTGCTGCTATCAATCTCCAATGAAGAGCCACCTCAAGCTAGGGGAAACCATTACAGGATCGCGCCCAAGAGTGCAAGGTGTTTTTCACCTTAATGCATAGGATGCATTAAGGTGAAAAAGGTAACTTTCCAACCCTTTTTATGCTTACTATACACTATGCAATCCATTTTTTTTTTAAACTCTGTGCAGTCTCATTTAGATTTACAAAAGCTAAGTAATATGAGGTCAAACCTTAACAATCCATTTAATTTGCATAAAATCAGGCAGGCCTTTGTGCTAAATAGTTGAAGGTAGATGTATAGGATATTGTACAATCATATTGTATAGTGTGGTCACCTTTAAGGTGAAACCTTTAAGCAGGAAAAAAACAATCCTCACCTTGTGTGGTTTACATGTTTTGTGGCAAACTTTGATGCAAAGACCATTTTCCTAGCTTTTGGTAGAAACTCACACCTGTATTCTTTTCCTTTTTCCTGGATACCAAATTGGATAGTATGCCTTTTAGATTTCCGAAAGTAGCCACAGTGATTTTATTGGGGAAAAAAAAGTAGGCTTGTCCTTGTAACGCTGCATTCACACCTGAGCATTTTCAGCTCATAAGCGCCCGAAAAAACGCATGAAAAATGCCCCCAACAAGCAAAATCCCATTAATTTCAATGGCACCTGTTCACATCTGAGAGTTTTGTCACTTGAAGGAAAATGCTTTAAGCTCAAAATAGAGCATGAGCTTCTTTTGGGCAGGTTGCAGGCGGTTTTCTGCTTTTTACATTGGTGACCTGTTCAAAATTGCAGTAAAAACACACGACTTTGAAACGCTCAGGTGTGAATGCAGCCTCAAGGTTTATAATAGACTACCTTCTATAAAGAATTCACTCAGCACGGGAAGCAAGTGTAGATCACTGGAGTATTAATGTCTACTTTATTGATACCCAACATCCAGAGGTATCAGGGCCAGGTGTGGTATATACATAGATACATTGGCCCAAGCTGGACCAATGTAACTATGTAAAAATATACCATGCCTGGATTTATTTAATTTGTTTTTTTGAGTTCTTAAACATTTTAAAGTGTGTAAATATATATTTCGGGCAAAGTAGTCCTCATTTTTGTAACACTCATTTGATTGTAATACCAAGAGACATATTCGCCATATTTTATTTATTTATTTTAAATCAAAGAAGATTTATTGAAAGTGTAGAAAGCAGTAGCCATATAGTTCCAGGGCAAACAAATAGTCTGGCATCCTAACAAAATAGTCCTAATTGTCAGATTCATTGAATAATCAAAAAAAAATGCAACTTTCATTAAATAGATGTTAGGACAAAAATTCGGTATAATTAATTGTCCTTTTATTGCACTTTATTGTAGTGTATCTTACCAAAAATTACATTTTTATTGCAGGGGATGCTCTCTTTTATTTGTATTGCATGGGAAATCAAGAAGCCAATCACACAAACAGGAAATAACATTTCAGGGGGGCGTTCTGTACACCATCTGCGTGCAGAATCCTTCCACTTAGCCATATTACTTTGCATTTTACAGAAAAGTACAGAACTGCAGAATGAAAAGGAATGGTAACATTGAATTACAATATCATAACATTGAGTTACAATATGACTTGTGGCACAATTGTGTATGCTATATTATAATATGAAAGTGGAGTTGTCCTTTAATGCTCAAAGTACCCATTTTAAAAATAAAACTATGCAATGCACTTTTACCATGTACAGCTGTATGTGTGTATATATATAATATATATACAGCCCTCAAAATTTCCAATCGCCTACTAGCATTTGGCGAGTGGATTTAAGCTGGGGGCGAGTGATGACAGGGCTGCATGACCAATCTCCCTGCAATCTGTGCCTACACTTAGAGTCCCGATGAGATTGGTGGCCGAAGAGGAAAAGTGCATGCTCGGGAAAAGTAGTCTGCTGAGCTGCGCACAGGCAGAGCAGTATACAGGTGCTCTCCTTACAATTCTCATTAAGCCATGGGACCTAACAGTATGACCTCTGAGCCTGCCCCCTCCCCCCGGGCCCTGACCAATGTAGCTGGAGAGCAGAAAGTAATGAGTGAGGTGGAGGATTGCGAAAATTACCACTCCGGTGCAGTGCTCACTGAAAGTTGCCCTGACATGAGAGCGGCAGCCTTCCAGTTTGTGCAGTTTTCTTCTCCTTGTGCTCGAGAGAGAGAGAGTGTTCTAGTGCCCTGTCCCTCTGGTCTGCCCCCAGTGCCCTGTCCCTCTGGTCTGCCCCCAGTGCCCTGTCCCATTTTGTTAAAGTTGTTGTTGGTAATATTTAATTTTGTAACTTGATTCTGCATAAAACATTGTCATTCCATGAGATAATCTACAAGGGCGTGTTTACAGGTGCAATTAGGCACAGGACAGTGTATAAATTAGGTGGGGCAACTGGTGGCGAGTAACTCTTGAGGCCTGGCTAGTAGCTCAGGACTTGAAATTTTGAGCCCTGCATATATATATATATATATATATATATATATATATATATATATATATTTACATCCGAGATGTACACAAAATGTAGTCCTTGAGACCAAAGAAGCCTTAGTGTCATGTAGAGCCAGCAGATATTATTGATAAGTCCAGTATAGAACTCCAGCTTACAATATACAATTACTGACACTTTCTGTTTTTAAAACATATTTTTCAATGGACGTGAAAGGTTCAATATTGATGATGATATGTGATGAGCTTGTAAATCCTAAACAAATGGGTATAAGCCGTATTAATTTTTTTTTTTTGTATTATAAAAATGGCATAAGCTAAGGTTTCTTTTTGTGTAGACCACCATTGGTATTGACAGTTGTGATTTTTCCAGAGATTACAATGACAACAGATTGATAAAAACCACAAATCCATTCTACATTTCACCTAACATATTTTTGTTTAAAAAATTTATAAAGATATATGTGCAGAACCCCAGCACTGCCCCTTTAAATTTTACAATATATATATATGTGTGTGTGTGTGTGTATGTGTGTGTGTGTGTATATATATATATATACACACACACTATAAATCATAAAAGTTCATAAAGTTTAATCGTGCAAAATGTCATCACAGTCCTCCCAACAAGGCACAATAGTGTTTTATTCAAGGTGGAACAGTGCTCCAGATCTTATGTGCAATAAGGTGCCGTGCTCCCCTTTTGTGTCCTCATTCACCAAATATTGTAAATACGCTTGT
The DNA here is from genome assembly GCA_029574335.1 of Rana kukunoris. Taxonomy (NCBI): domain Eukaryota; kingdom Metazoa; phylum Chordata; class Amphibia; order Anura; family Ranidae; genus Rana; species Rana kukunoris. The sequence goes on along the minus strand of CM056050.1, from coordinate 213,648,123 downwards.
CATAGATGAATGAATGCTCGGATTTTCTCTCTCCAACTCCTCCATAAATTATGAATGTAAATGCGCTTGTCACAGGTGGCTACTCAGATGTCATTTCTCCAGCTCCTCTACTTCTCTCAATAGGATAGCAGGTTAATGCTCACATAAAAAGGGTAGGCAAATCTCCATAGTGTGATTCCATTTTATTGTTTAAAAACATAACACAAATATTTCACTCACAAATTCACTGTGCAAACAAGCATAGGTGTTTGGGACCAGCAGCACAGCGTGCGTTCCAAAAGCCAGACTTGATATTAAAAGGGGAGCACAGCAACTTATTGCTCATAAGATTTGGAGCACTCTTTGCACTTTGAAGAAAGCACTATTGCACTTTGTTGGGAGGACTGTGACATTTTACACGTTTTGAGTTTTATGAACTTTTATGATTTATCATGTGTATGTGTGTGTAATATAAATATATATGTATAATTCAAAGGGACCACGCACCTCTTTCCCAGCAGCAGCCCATGCACCAGTTTTTAGCACTTTATTGTTAATTCATAGACACTTTTCTCTTACCTAAGCACGGGTACACAAACATCGGATCAATTTATGAAGAAAGTTGAAGCCAAATTACTAACATAGCAGTAAAATGTATATCTTAAATACAAATGTGTGTATAATTTAATCAGAATATCTTGTAATCGCAGAGTATTAAGAGGTAATATTTCCTTTGTGTATAAGGCCACATTTATTATCTGTCCTGACGATCAATGTAACGCAATCCATGTGCCCCACAGGAATCATAACAGTCATGGTAAGTTAGACTAAGCCACTCTGGCTTGTAGCTCGCCGTGCTGTAGACAAAACACTCTATGGTGCTAGCAGCTGGTTTCTCCTCAGGTGAGTCATCTTTACCTTCCCAGTCCAATATTTCAATCCTCTTAATAGTGCGTTGGTACATGTCTGGGCAGCCTTCAAATTCATCCAGGAATTGTAGCATCTGGTCATCAACTGAATAGATTTCTCCAGAAATACGATGACCTGTTCTTGGGACTTCTAAGAGAAATGGAATGTTATCTTGCCCTGCAATGACCAATGGATACTTGTCCACAGTGCGTCCACTGCCTTTAAATAATACTTTTCCAAGCTTAGAATCTGTCATAACGTGGTAGTTTGGCTGTCCTTGTTTCAGAGTTCCATATACAAAGATGGTATGCATGACTTCTTCCTGTGGGAAAATGAATTTAGGTATATGGATCATTAATCCATTAAAGATATGGTAGGATATATCAAATAAATGATACACCGGGGTTGATTTACTAAAACCTAAAAAATCTGTTGCAGCTGTGCATGGTAGCCAATCAGGCTTCATCTTGTTCAATTAAGCTTTGACCTTGAAAAAAAATGGAAGCTGATGATGGTTTCTAGGCAGAGCTGCACCAGATTTGCAAACTTCAGTTCTAGTAAATCAACCCCAGTCTATTTTCTCTACAACAACTCATAACATGACCCATTCTTTAAGATATGGTTTCAGTTTTGATTAGAAAAAAAAAATCATTTGTTCACCTTCATAAAATGCAAGAGTTTTGCCAGCCCTATTACATATTACAATTGTGCCTTACTAGCGTACATAAAATAAATGCTCCAACAGAGAGGATGAGACTCTAGCAGTCGCCTCAGAGTTCCCAAGTTATAAGAAGTTGTTGCAAAATTGAACCGGTTGCCATCTACCCACACCTAACACATATTTTTTGGCCTTGTATATGCAGACTTCATCTTGTACAGAAGGCTTTTAAAAGGCTATAGCAAGATTTCTGCAGCTTTACAGAATCTTTTAGAGCAACTCTCAGATCATTATGGTAGTGCAGGATCTCTTGTTATACAAACTGCAGGTTCTAGTGACGATGAAGGTTCCAGGAAGCCTTAAAGGTTTGTTGGCTTGTTTAACCACTTCAGCATTCATACTTGTATACCCCTAAGGCCCCTTTTACACTGACGGACCATCCATTGCCATCTATAGAGCAGCAGATGTTAGTGGGCATGTGTCCACTGACAACCACCGGCATCCGATCTAGTCTGCTAAAAACAGACTGATGGGCATCTGCCCCATAGAGAAGAGTGGACTTTGTCCATGTCCAGTCTGCATAGTGGAGCAAACACAGACCTTTCATCCACCTGCTCAGTAGGGATCAGAAGACAGATCCCGCGCTGAGCAGGCCGATCCACTTGACGGAGCCTGCCCCGTCTGAAAGGGGCCTTATGGATCATAACAATGTTTATATTTACACTATGGGCCTGTCATTACTTATGATAGCAAAGTAATACATTTTATTCTATAATTTGACTAGTTTAAAATTACACTAAAATGTTGTTCATGGTATCAGTGGTGTATCCCAAGGTTCAGTTTTGGGACCCTTACTTTTGAATATCTTTATAAATGATATAGGGTCTGGGATTAAAAGTAACATTTTTGTCTTGGCAGATGACACTAAGCTATGCAGTGGCATAACCTCCTTACAGGATGTCTCCAATTTACAAGCCAACCTCAATGCACTGTCTAATTGGGCAACTGATGTTTAATGTTGATAAATGTAAAGTTTTGCACTTGGGCTAAGAATATGCATGTATTATACATACTAGGGGCGTAAAACTGGGTGAATCAATGGTGGAGAAGGATCTGGGGGTTTCGGTAGATCATAAGCTCAATAATGGCATGCAATGCCAAGCTGCGGTTTCCAAAGCGAGCAAAGTCCTTTCTTGTATTGAGAGGTATGAACTCCAGAGAGAGAGAAAGAGATAATGTTGCCCCTGTACAAATCATTAGTAAGACCATCTGGAATATGCAGTTCAGTTTTGGGCACTAGTTCTCAAAAAGGATATTGGGGAACTGGAGAAAGTGCAGAGAAGGGCAACCAAACTGATTAGAGGCATGGAGGAGCTCAGCTATGAAGAAAGATTAGAGGAACTGAATCTATTCCCTCTTGAGAAGAGGAGATTAACCACTTGATCACCGAGCCTGTTTTTCAGATTCAGTGTTTACGAAACTAAAACATTTTTTTTTGCTAGAAAATTACTTAAAACCCCCAAACATTACATATATATTTTTCTAACACCCTAGAGAATAAAATGGCAGTCATTGCAATACTTTTTGTCACACCGTATTTGCGCAGCGGTCTTACAAGCGCACTTTTTTTTGAAAAAAAACTTTTTTGAATTAAAAAATAAGAATATATAATAAAAATGTAATATAATAATGTTACGCCGAGTAAAATGATACCCAACATGTAACGCTTAAAAATTGCGCCCGCTCGTGGCATGGTGTCAAACTTTTACCCTTAAAAATCTCGATAGGCGACGTTAAAAAAATTCTACTGGTTGTATTTTCTGAGTGACAGAGGAGGTCTAGGGCTAGAATTATTGCTCTCGCTCTAACGATCGCGGCAATACCTCACTTGTGTGGTTTGAACACAGTTTTCATATGCAGACGCTACTCGCGTATGCGTTCGCTTCTGTGCGCGAGCTTGTCGGGACGGGGCGTTTTAAAAAAAAAACTTTGTTTTCTTATTTATTTTTATTTAGTTTATAATTTTTTTTTATTTCAGTGTAAAAAATTATAATCACTTTTATTGCTATTACAAGGAATGTAAACATCCCTTGTAATAGAAAAAAGCATGACAGGTCCTCTTAAATATGAGATCTGGGGTCAAAAAGACCTCAGATCTCATATTTAGACTTAAATGCAAAAAAAGAAAAAAAAATGAAACTGTAATTTTTTCAAATGACAAAAAAAAATGTTTCTTTAAGACGCTGGGCGGGACTGACGTTTTGACGTCACTTCTGGCCAGCAGAGCTATGGGGACGGGTGGGGGCAATTTTTCCCTCACTCGCATCCCCACACAGCTGCCGAATGGACCGATCGCCTCCGCCGCTACCGGCGGCAACGGTAAGCGGCGGAGGGCGCGGGAGAGCGACGGGAGGAGGGCCCTCTCCAGCCACCGATAACGGCGATCTCGCGTCAAATCCGCTGTGGAGACCGCCGTTATCATTAACAGAACCGCCCACTAAGGAGATGGATATCTCGGCTGCTGCCGTTACCGAGATATCAATCTTTAAAAACAGGGCGCGCACACGAAATCACCGGTGCTCGCCAGGTTCACGGGACCTGCAGCATCAATGATCGCGGTAAGGAGCCAATGGAGGCGGCTCCTTACCACGTGATCACGGCGTCCAATGACGGCGCGTTCACAGATGTAAACAAACCCGGGGCGCGTCAAATCCGCGTGCCAGAGCAGGCGCGCACATGCGGTCACGGCGCTCGCTGGGTCCACGGGACCCGCAGCATCAATGATCGCGGTAAGGAGCCAATGGCAGCGGCTCCTTACCACGTGATGCCCTACCAGCGCCACCTGTGCCCTACAAGCGCCATCTGTGCCCCAGCAGTGCCACCTGTGCCCATCAGTGCCACCTGTGCCCACGAGTGCCGCCTGTGCCACACCAGTGCCGCCTGTGCCACACCACCAGTTTCATCTGAGCCACACCAGTGCCGCCTGTGCCCATCGGTGCTCATCTGCACCCCACCAGTGCTGCCTGTGCCCCACCAGTGCCATCTGTGCCCACCAGTGCCACACCAGTTCCACCTGCAGTGCCGCCTGCTAATCAGTGACCCCAGAGCCACAGCAGTGCAACCAGAGCCACACCAGTGCCACCTTTGCCCATCAGTTACACCTGCGCCACTGCAGTGCCACCAGTGTTCTGCAGTGCAGCCTCACTAGCCACCAGTATGGCAAAACATTTTTTTACCACCGAGGAGGCCTACCAGAAACTATGCGTGACTGATAAGAGCTGCAAGGAGTCTGAGTCTCTGTCCGATTCGGATTCGGCCTATGAGCCCGTAACAAGAAGCGGGCTGAGGAGGAACCTGTGCCCGTTAAAAGAAGGCGTTCTGGCGTGGAGCAGCAGCAGCCTACTACTAGAAGTGCAGTGCCGTCCACCCCGCGAGCAGTGCCGTCAACCTCGCGAGCAGTGCCGTCCACCTCGCGAGCAGTGCAACAAAGGTCAGGCACCAGTAGGGTGTCCTCTCCACCCCAACGGGATAGGGGCCATGCCAGCCTTCCCTATGGCCTTCAAAACCCCCTGTGGCTGCCTTCTAATTCTGGAGCATCAAATATCCCCCCTTTCACCGCCCAACCAGGTGTACAGATGAACACTGACAATTTTGACATGCTTGATTTTCATTTGATTTTTACAGAAGAATTATTGTCATCCATTGTGGCCCAGAGCAACCTCTACGCTGAGCAGTTTATAGCAAGCAACCCTGGTTCCAGTTATGCCCGCCCCTTTCAGTGGAGAGACCTGACCGTTGAGTTCAAAATATTCTTAGGCCTACCCTTCAATATGGGTCTCTCAAAAAACAAACAAAGGGTACTCCTATTGGTCTACCAAAGCCATCCACCACATGCCAGTCTTCTCATCCCGTATGCCCAGATCCCGATACTTTGCGATTCTACGGTTCCTCCACTATAATGATAACACCCAGTGCCCTCCCTGAAATTACCCTGCTTTTGACAAATTATTTAAAATTCGGCCACTCCTAAAAAAAAAATCTGAAAAATTCCCCCAGTTATATAACCCTGAACAAAATATATCCGTGGATGAGTCCCTTGTCAAATTCTCCGGCAGGCTGGGCATCAAACAGTTCATCCCCAGCAAAAGGGCCCGATATGGGGTGAAAATGTACAAACTGTGCGACAGAGACACGGGGTACATCTACTCCTTCTATGTGTACGAAGGGGAGGACTCCCAACTGCAGCCCCCCGAATGCCCCGAATACATCAGAACCAGTGGAAAAGTGGTCTGGGAGCTTATCTATCCTCTATTTGGAAAAGGATACCACCTTTATGTAGACAATTTTTATACTAGCCTTCCCCTGTTTAGAAATCTTTACCGGAGAGACACCTCAGCATGTGGCACAGTAAGAATCAACAGAAAGGGCTTCCCTCAAAAATTGGTGAATCAAAAGCTAAGACGAGGAGAGATGACATCTTTGCGAAACAAGGAGCTATTGGCTGTCAAGTGGAAGGACAGACGAGACGTCCACATGCTTACCACGATCCACAAAGACACCTACGTGGAAGTCCCCAAAAGAAGAGGCTCAGTCCAGAAACCATCTTGTGTCTACGACTACAATTTGTTTATGGGAGGAGTGGACTTCAACGACCAGATGATCGAACCCTACCTTCCCTCAAGAAAATCCCGTCACTGGTACAAAAAAGTGTCCATTTATTTTTTCAGTTTGGCCTTCTATAACGCTTATGTTATATACAAAAAATCAGCACCCAATCCCGCACCCTATCTTTACTTTCAAGAAGAAGTCACCACCGCCCTTTTGTTCCCTGAAATCCCACCAGAAATTCTTTGCACTGATTGCGTGAGCAGACTCCACAAACGCCACTTTCCTGACAAAATCCCCCCCCCCATGAAAATGGCCGCAAACGCCAGAAGAAATGTCGGGTGTGCGCCAGAGGAGGAGACAGAAGAGACACCACAGTTTATTGTCCCGATTTGTCCCTCCCAAACAGGCCTCTGTTTAGGTGCATGTTTCCGCTGTTACCATACTGCTCAAAATTATTAGGTAAACAAAATTCAAATTCCCTGTCATTTTCCTCCACACCACTTATGCCACTGCATTGTACATACCTTCTCCGGAACCGACCCTGGACTGTTATACGACCACGCTTTTGCCTAATGCTAAAAATACCTCTGCTTTTCTGGAACTGACCCTGGCTTGTTATCCGACCACGCTTCTGCCTAACGCTTAACTGTACCTACCTCTGCCTGCTCTGGAATTGACCCTGGACTGTTTGACCACGTTTTTTGCCTGCCCCTTGGATTGATCTTTTACCCTGCTATGCTAGTGGGAACACAGGGGTCTCACACATGTGAGGGGCTCCAGAATTGTTTTTCTAGATGAAAAAAAAATTGTTTAGTTTTCTCATTCCCAGATTAGGGTCTGGTTGCCCGGAGGCTTCAAAGAGATTTGGGTGGGAGAAGCCTCTACCCCTGTCCCCATTCTTTCCTGGCCCGCTACTTGGACCATGTTCCTGCTTACTACCAGGACGAATATTTTGGCACTGCTGGCAATGTTTCTACTTGCACTGGCCCTGGACTATATATGGACAGTATCCCTGCCTGTACAGACTATGGACAATATTCCTGCCTGCTGCCTGGACAATTCCATTCATTGTCGCTGACCACGTCCCTGCCTGCTGCCTGGATCAGGGCTCTCCTCCTGTGGACAATTTCACTACTAAAACCACCGGTAATCCTTTTTTTTTACCCATTACTCAGCAGAATGTATTTTAGGGTGTAACTTTTGGTATGTACATGCTGTGTTAGAAATATGAAGGGCCTTCAAAAATGTGATAGATTGTAAGGAAATTGGATGTGTAATTTGTGTCCCTACAACACCTGATGGTGCTTCTTGGATGTTGGGTCTCTATGTGGCCAGGCTGTGTAAAAGTCTCACACATGTGGTATCGCCATACTCAAGAGGAGCAGCAGAATATATTTTGAGGTGTAATTTTTGCTATGTACATGCTATGTGTTGGAAATATCCTATAAATGGACAACTTTGTGTAAAAAAAAATGCGTTTTAATTAATTTTTTTTCCACATTTTCCAAAAACATCTGCAAAAAAATGAACTGTTCAAAAGACTCATTATGCCCCATAGATTATACGTTGGGCTGTTAGCTTTCCAAAATGGGGTCACTTTGTGGGCGTTTCCATTGTCCTGGTGCTCCAGAGCTTTCAAAAGTGTAATAGGTGGTTGAGAGATTAGATGTGTAATTTATGCTCCTAGAATGCTTGAAGTTGCTACTTCGGTGTTGGGCCTCTGTATGTGGCCACGCTGTGTAAAAGTCTCACACATGTGGTATCGCCATACTCAGGAGGAGCATCAGAATATATTTTGTGTTGTCATTTGTGGAATATACATGCCATGTGAGAGAACTAACCTGTTATAATGACAATATGGTATGAAAAAAAAAATCTTAATTTTGCAAAGAATTGTGGGAACAAATGACAACTTCAAAAAACTATGCCTCTTACTAACTACCTTGGAATGTCTACTTTCCAAAAAGGGGTAATTTGGGGGGTATTTGTACTTTATTGGCTTGTTAGGGTCTCAAGAAATGAGAGAAGCTGTCAGTACTTCAGGTGTGATCAAATTGTTAAATTTTCAGAAATTGGTACCATAGCTTGTAGACCCTATAACTTTCACCCAGACTAAATAATATCCAAATTTTTATTTCTTTTTTTACCAAAAATATGTAGCAGTATACATTTTAGGCCAAATTTATGAGGAAAAATTACGTTTTTACAAAATGTTATGATAGAAATTAAGAAAAATTAATTTTTTTACAAAATTTTCGTTTTTTTTTTCATTAACCTCCCTGGCGGTATTCACGTGTGTGGCACGGGGTGAGATTTTCTTACCTTTTCTCTGCGATCCAGCGATGAATCCCCGCAGTACTCGGCGGGCGGATGTCCGATTGATTCTGTGTGTTCCGCCGATTCCCTTCCCTGCGAGCGTCGCGACGTAGGGGGGGGGAACGGCGCCAAATTCAAAAATGTAAACAAACACTATACATACAGTACACTGTAATCTTATAGATTACAGTACTGTATGTAAAAAAATACACACCCCCCATGTCCCTAGTGGTCTGCCCTGTACACTACATGTCCTTTTATATAATAAAAACTGTTCTTTCTCCCTGCAAACTGTAGATTGCCCATAGCAACCAAAAGTGTCCCTTTATGGCAAAAATTGTATTAGAGCAGCTAAAAAACTGCGATAATAAATCAGAATCACTTGCAGAATTTAGCGATAGCGATTTATGGGGAAATTCGTCATAAAAAAAAAAATGACAGCAAAAATTCTGCAACTGAGCAAATTTCAGTGATTTTGATTTGATTACATTATTGAATATTTTTTACTATAATTATATTATCATTTGTGATAATTTTTTATAATTATTTATTATATTATAATTTTTAATTAAAAAAAAAAAAAATCATACCCGGGATGCCTATTAGACTCTTGTTTGGATAGATTTAAGTGAGTCATTCCTAAGAATTACAAGCCTACAGTATAAAACGCCAAATTCCCTTGCAAATAATGGTACCGCTTTTAGCACCTAAAATCTTAAAGAATCATACCGCCAGGGAGGTTAATAGCGAAAAAAATAAAAACCCCAGAGGTGATCAAATACCACCAAAAGAAAGCTCTATTTGTGGGGAAAAGAAGGACAAAAATTTCATTTGGCTACAGTGTTGTATGACCAAGGTATTGTCATTCAAAATGTGAAAGCACCGAAAGCTGAAAATTGGCCGGGTTATTAAGGGGGTTTAAGTGCCCGGTGGTCAAGTGGTTAAAGAGGAATAAGATCAACATGTACAAATACATAAGTAGTCCATATCGTGTTGAGTTATTCACTTTAAGGTAATCACAGAGCACTAGGGGGCACTCTTTATGTCTAGAGGAAATATGGAAAGGTTTCTTTACAGTAAGAGCTGTGGAATAGACTCCCTCCAGCTGTGATTCTAACAAGCTCAGTCGATTGATTTAAAAAAGGCCTGGATTCTTTCCTAAATGCACTCAATATAAGTGGGTACTGACCTTTATAGGTAAAGTTGATTCAGGAAAAATCTGATTGCCTCTCGGGGGATCAGGAAGGACTTTTTTTCTCCTGCTGTAGCAAATTGGAGCATTCTTTGATGGTTTTTTTTGGCTTCTTCTGGACCAACTGTGGGTGTAGGTTTGTGTATATGGGATTGTCATTTTTTTACTTTATTTTTTGATTGAACTTGATGGACTTATTTGCAAATGAAAAAAAAAATTCTTGTTGCGACATAAAATAATGAAAATAAAAAAACATAAACATGACAAATAGAGAGGGTAAATCTCCCAAACGGGGGCACAGACAGCAACAAAAACTGACAAGGGTTTTAATCGCTCTCCACGCGCCCTTGTGACATCATCATGCCCCGGGACGATGACATCACAAGAGGGCAGGTCACCAGCTTATGTCAATGGGTGACCCCGCCCCCTTAGTTATTTAAGAACTGTCAGACAGTGGGAGCCGTCTTCGGGTGCGGATCTTTTTTTCCTCTCAAGGTCGGCAGCAGTGGTATTTATCGTGATTTATGCTGGATTTACTTTCGGGGATATTGTTCTTGTATTTTATTTTTTCTTAACCACTTGGTATCTGGGCCATTGGCAAAAGACGGCCACAAGGTGGGTCTCAAATGCCGGTAGGACGTCTATGGACATCCTCGGCTCCTCCGGCCACTGGGGGGCGTGTGAACGCCTGCCGCATAAATGCAGTGCCGATGCGTGTGTCTGGCGGCCTCGATGACTGTAAAGGGACCCGCGATCGGCCGTTACACACAGATCCACGTCCTGTCAGGGAGAGGAGACTGATGCTGTGTCCCTTGTACATAGGGACACAGATCGGTCACCTCTCCCAGTCAGTCCCCTCCCCCCACAGTTAGAATCACTAGCAGGGAACACATTAAACCCCTTACTTGCCCCTAGTGTTAACCCTTTCCCTGCCGGTCACATTTATACAGTAATCAGTGCATTTTTATAGCACTGTTCGCTGTATAAATGAATGGTCCCAAAAATGTGTCAAAAGTGACCGCCATATTGCAGTCCCAATTAGTCCCCGCCATTACTAGTAAAAAAAATAATTAAAAAATCATAATTATGTCCCCTATTTCGTAGGCGATCTAACTTTTGTGCAAACCAGTAACTTTTGTGCAAACCAGTCACTATAAGCTTATTACAATTTTTTTTTTAATTCTTTCCAAAAATGTGTAGAAGAATACGTATCTGCCAAACTGAGAGAAAAAAAAAATATATATTTTTTTTAAAAAGGGGATATTTTTTATAGCAAAAAGTTAAAAAATATATATTTTTTTTAAATTGTTGCTCTTTTTTTGTTTATAGCACAAAAAATTATAACCGCAGAGGTGATTAAATACCACCAAAAGAAAGCTCTATTTGTGGGAAAAAAAGGACGTCAATTTTGTTTGGAAGCCACGTCGCACAACCGCGCAATTGTCAGTTAAAGCGACGCAGTGCCGGAAGCTGAAATTTTGCCTGGGCAGGAAGGTGGTATATGTGCCCAGTAAGCAAGTGGTTAATAAAGGAATTGTCAAACTGTCTTTTGTTGAAAAAATGTACCCCATGCTCAATTATTTAGGGCGGCCTCCATGTTAAAAGGGGCATCCAGATTCCGATAAGCCCCACAACCATCAGCCAGGGTTGTGGGGAAGAGGCCTTTGTCCTCATCAACATGGGGACAAGGTGCTTTGAGGAGGGGAAAGATCCCCCTGCCTTAAAGCACCCCCCGATGTTGAGGGCATGTGGCCTGGTATGGTTCAGGAGAGGGAGCGCATGCTCGTCCCCCCTTTCCTGGCCTGCAGGGCTGCATGCTTGGATAAGGGTCTGGTATGGATTTGGGGGGGGGGGAGACCCCACACAATTTTTTTTCTACATTTTGGTATTGCGTTCTACTTAAAATCTGTACCAGACTGAAGTGCCTGGTATGGATTTATTGGGGGGGCAAGCATTTTTTTTTTTAATGTTTTTTAATGCTGGAATTCTTTGGTTTACATTCAGCTGTCAACAGGTAAGCGCCTTAAACAAATATTCACAGTTTGCTTGAAAACTTTTCCTATAAGGAAAAAAAAACGCAAAATGCATGGTCCATTTGAAGTCTATTACAAAAAAAGTCCATGGCCCATTCCGGAAATGCAGTGGCTGAAAAATGTATAGATGAGAACGTGTCCCATAGGACCGGGTTTCTCAACCCGTGGTACGCTTACCCCTGGGGGTATGTGCACCAATGGCAGGGGGGGGTACGTACAATGCTTTCACTGCTCTGTCTCCCGAGTCTTGCACACATACAGTCCCTGGCTGCTTGTTGTATCAAGCCAGAGAAGCGGTCCACCTCATGTATGGGGGGGGCAGGTGTCAGGCCAGAGGCAGCTGCCCAAGGTTTTGCTATTATAATTATGCCCATCGCGCTGGCCGTGTGATGTTTTGTGCTGTTTTCCCAACTAGGGCTAGCTAATCAGGTTCTGTGGCGGCCCCATGTCCTCCTGGCTCCTCCCCCTCGCCAGCATGTCTCAGATCTCCTGACTTGTGAAGAACCTGTCCGGATGGTGACTGCTGTGGCTACCCGATCTCTTCTCCACTGTGCAATCCTGCACATAGCCAGCACACTGCAGACAGGAATGAAAAGGTGAGACCTCCCTGTGTCTGCTCAGGAACTACACATCACAGCATGCCCAGTTATCAGTGCTGCCCAACAGTGTCCATCAGTGTTGCCTAGCAGTGCCACCTAACAATCCTGTCAGTGCCTCCTAACAGTGTCCATCAGTGCCACCTAACAGTGTTAATCAGTGTTGCCTAGCAGTATCTGTCCAGTGCCACCTTTCAGTGTCCATGATTGCCACCAAACAGTGTACATCAGTGTTGCCTATCAGTGCCACCAAACAGTGTCAATTGGAGCCACCTAAAAGTGTCCATCAGTGCCACCTAACAGTGTCAATCACTGCCTCCTATCATTGCCGCCAAACAGTGTTCATCAGTGCCCCCTATCTGTGCCTTCTTTCAATACCACCTAACAGTGCCTATCAGTGCAGCTTCATCAGTGGCTATCGTGATGCCTGTCATCCAAACCATTGCATCAAAACAATAGAAATTCTTGAGACAGGGGGATTTTTAAACCATGTTTAATGGACTGAAAAAGATAGAATCATGCTAAATAAGAAGCTGTGACCATATACAGGGCACAGTGCATGGTGGAAGCAATCAATGTGGAATTACAAACATATAGACCCACAGAGAAATGTTAAAAACCAACACCAAAAAGAAGGAAAAGCCCACCTATTAACCACTTGCTTACTGGGCACATAAACCCCCTTCGTGCCCAGGCGAAATTTCAGCTTCCGGCACTGCGTTGCTTTAACTGACAATTTTGCGGTCGTGCGACGTGGCACCCAAATAAAATTGGCGTCCTTTTTTTCCCCCACAAATAGAGCTTTATTTTGGTGGTATTTGATCGCCCGTGCGGTTTTTATTTTTTGCGTTATAATGAAAAAAAGAGCGACAATTTAAAAATATATATATATTTTTTACTTGTTGCTATAATAAATATCCCATTTTTATTTTATTTTTTTATATATTTTTTTCTCAGTTAAGGTCGATACGTATTCTTCTACAAAAAAATGAGATCGCGCTGAAAATTACATATAAATAACTTAAGACAGCTATTAAAACATGTATACAGGTAAATGTTATCTAAGTGGTTTTGCTAATTCAGCATGTGCACAGGTAAGCATTTCCAACATATAAGCAAATATCTCCAACATAAATGTCCATCAACATATGAGTGAATTCATGGATTGATATTCCCACAGGTGCCAATGAAATCACACGGTTGGAAAAGTGTGGTATAGAAAGAACCTCCACCGAAGTCATATGAAGCCTCTTACCAGACAGACATATATTATGGGCATAATATAGTTAATGCTGCTCCATAGCAATCAGGGAGAGATCCAATGCATACAGCCTGGTTGTCAGATGTTATTAGGTGTGAGGTGTCTCCGAATTATCCACAGGCATATAAAAAGACAAGAAGCCTCACATAGCATAAAATCCTTATTTATTCGAATATAAACCAAAATCTTGCACTTACATCCAAATGCAGAAATCAAGGCGAAAAAACACATCAGCCGGCCGGCTTGAATACACAGCCCGTATTCCGGGTAGAGAGAGTACCAGAATACGTCTCTCTACCCGGAATACGGGCTGTGTATTCAAGCCGGCCGGCTGATGTGTTTTTTCGCCTTGATTTCTGCATTTGGATGTAAGTGCAAGATTTTGGTTTATATTGGTTTACAGCGTGTACAACAACACCCGTGTGGGACAGACGTGAAATGGGGAGGGGATAGTGCAAACCCACCACCACTATACACACTGACGCATCCCCACTGAGCACGGGAGAGGACCCGATCGCCTCCGCCGCTACTGACGGCTCCGAAATCTTTCAGGAAACCGTCTGACAACCTTATCGTGGCAGCTTTTTCAAAATCTAGAGCTTACAGAACTCTATCTGCTGAAGTCCCACGGCTGCTGTAATCCACCCGATCCTAGGCGTTTGCATCTACCCTTAGGGGGTCTATAGTCTGGTAAGGGTCAGTGTGTATAGTGGTGGTGGGTTTGCACTATCCCCTCCTCATTTCACGACTGTCCCACACGGGTGTTGTTGTACACGCTGTCCATAAGGTTTCACACTATGCAAGTTTTCTGTTTTTGTTTTTTGGTGCTGTGATTCTACATTCAAATCCGGGAAAGCCCAAGTGTGACTGACAGCGTGGAGATTGATGCATTATTATCATCTAGAGATTTTGCCTCCTTGATCTATATACCACAATTTTGGGAGAAATATATCCATTCTCATCTGAAGACTTTTCCCTACTAAGATCCTACCCCGGTTCACCACAAACTATGAGTAGGTTTCTCTGTGACCAATAGGTGGACTTCCTAATATCACAAACTATATATTTTTTTTCTCCTGTTTTTTTGTCACTTCGCTGTGGCTCCAGAAGTATATCATTTCCACACTGAACATTTATATCACTTACGTTTGTGTTCCTCACATGATCACAACCTCAAATTATAAGTAGTTTTTGTTTGAGATTAATAGGTGGACTTTTCATAAGTTTTCTCCTCCTTCTTTTTGGTGTTGGTTTTTAACATTTCTCTGTGGGTCTATATGTTTGTAATTCCACATTGATTGCTTCCACCATGCACTGTGCCCTGTATATGGTCACAGCTTCATATTTAGCGCGATTCCATCTTTTTCTGTATATTTGTTTATGTTGTATAACATTTTTGAATCGCAGCTTTTGCTCATGTGTTATTCACTTGGTATGCGCAATTTTTTTCCCCTTGTTTAATGTTTAATGGACTGTAGTGTGTTTTTCTGCAAAATGCACTAAAAGTGCACTATTTTTATTTATGCTTTTTAAACATACTGTATATATTTTATTCATTAGCTTGTCGAGTAATACATCAAATCTATACACTTCTTTTTTTTTTTTAAACACTTTTCTCCACTTTTCTATTTCACACTTTACCCATCTTTATTTTATCTTTTTTTATTCTCAATTTTCTAAAAAAAAATGGTGTTAATGATTTTGAATTTTTTGTTTATATTTGCGTGTGGATCGGGGAAATCTACCAGCCGGCCTCAGTCTGGTCTTACCCAGAACACATATGACACAATGTAGGCTTCCAACTCAAACTGGGTCTCCTATTTTTTCTTAAGGACAGTAGGGAACCACAAGACTTTGCACCATGATACTTAGTGTGTGCACCAAAAAAGGAGGTCCTTGTACATGAAATATAGGGTGGTGAATAGAATTTGCATCCCTTCCCCTAATAATTTAGTGTTTTGTTTTTCTTATTAAATATGACATATATATGCTATGTATAGGACCTCATTTAAATGTCTAAGAATGCATCAGTGTTCTTTATATTTATTATTCGAAAATATTTTAGATAAATATATATTATACATATTTTCAAAACGAAATTTGACAGCTGTGAAAAAAACGTACATATAAAAACATTTGGCAATGAGGTATACCATTCTACCTTTTTATATTTATAGTTGTTGATTAGAAATCCAATAGTAGGGATCCAGAATAATTTTACATGTCTAGAAAACTGCTGCTATATAATAGCCATAAATAGTGTGTTGTTCTATTGTCTGCAAATTTTCAATTTCCTGACACAGTAGATCTCAATTCCAAACATTAAGGCTTCTGTTACCTGAATAACAAAGAACCTTCTGCTTTTTTTTTATTATTAACAGAATCTTTACTTTTATAGTTAAATGTTCAGTAATCAACACTTATACTCTAGGAAGAAACCTGCCCCAAAAGGAACTGCAAAAGGGTCAGAGGTGAGCACTAAAACACGCAATTAATTCTCATAAGAGGATTAAGCCACTCATGTTCACTCTGAATCAGAAAAATGAATTGTGAATACATTGTTCAAATCCAAGAATTTAGATGTCAAGACCAATAACTGTTAAATGGAGGAAGTGAGCACACAGAAGAACCAAGCGAGCAAGAAACTAATAAAGGCCTCACATCACAGGCAGCACTGATGAACATTACTGCATCCAATTAACCAGCGCAAATGCTCCAGTGACATCAGCTACAACTGCTAAACCACATTGAGCTTACTATTTTATACCTACAGAATATATTCACTGTAAAATGCATCAGACATTCTTTCCAGTGAAGTATCATAGTAAATAGTAGGGATGCAGGTAAGAACAAATGCAAACATTTGATTGCAGAATGCATTTATAAACCTAAAATTACCTGTTATGTTTTAAAATCTTTTTATTTTTTTGTAAAAAGCAGTCACCATTTGCCTGTAATGAAGTATGCTGCAGGTTGTAGAAACCTCTGCAGTGATGCGTGGTCCTCTTCAGAGTGGTGAACTTACTGCGCTGTGTATAATGGCTTTGGGTTTAATGTTAAAGACAAACACGATGGACCCCCTTTCTGTCCTCTTCTTCATTGACAAAAGTCTTTCTGATATTTTCACAGAATGCAACAGGCTCTGACAGGATCCACTTCTGCATAGCTCCTAAAATTCATCACTGTGAGGACTGGACATCACTGGAGAAAATCAGACTGAAGGACATGGGGATACAGTTTTTATAGCCAAGTTAAGGCTGCAGTTGTAACAAAAAAAAATGTATTCTCAGCTTTAAAGACAACTGCGCCACCTTCAGCACTTCAGCCCCAGGCCATTTTGCTGCTCAATGACCATGCCACTTTTTGCGATTCGGCAATGTGTCGATTTGACTGACAATTGTGCGGTCGTGTGACGTGGCTCCCAAACAAAATGTACGTCCTTTTTTTCCCCAAAAATAGAGCTTTCTTT
Organism: Rana kukunoris; assembly: GCA_029574335.1. Lineage (NCBI taxonomy): Eukaryota > Metazoa > Chordata > Amphibia > Anura > Ranidae > Rana > Rana kukunoris. The sequence goes on along the minus strand of CM056050.1, from coordinate 213,631,102 downwards.
TGGTGGTATTTGATAATCTCTGCGTTTTTATTTTTTGCGCTATAAACAAAAATAGAGCAACAATTTTGGAAAAAATGAATATTTTTTACTTTTTGCTATAATACATATTCCCAAAAAATATATAAAAATTTTTTTCCTCAGTTTAGGCTGATACGTATTCTACATATTTTTCATAAAGTCGCAATAGGTGTTTGATTGGTTTGCGCAAAAGTTATAGCGTCTACAAAATAGGGGATAGTTTTATGGCATTTTTATTATTTTATTTTACTAGTAATGGCGGCGATCTGCAATTTTTATTGGTACTGTGACCTTATGGCGGACACTTTTGACACATTTTTGGGACCATTGGCATTTTTATAGCGATCGGTGCTATGAAAATGCATTGATAACTGTAAAAATGTCACTGGCAGGGAAGGGGTTAACACTAGGGGGGGGGGGGGGGGGCAATTAAGGGGTTAATTATGTTCCCTCATTGTGTTCTAACTGAAGGGGGTAGGACTGACTAGGGGAATTGACAGATCGCTGTTCATACATTGTATGAACATACGATAAGTCATTTCTCCCCCTGAAAGAATCGGGAGCTGTGTGTTTTCTGTCACGAGCGATCGTGGGTGCCCGGCGGTGATCACGTCCACTGGGCACTCGCATCAGCACCAGGGGCGCACACGCCCCTAGTGACCGCAATGTAAAATCATGTTATATTATGTGATTTTGTGCAACTGAGCCGACCTGCCACTGTAAAACTATGGTGAGCGGTCGGCAAGTGGTTAAAAACATATTACATCAGCAGTATAAATGTCATACTTTTTTCCACATAAACTAAGATTTTGTACTGTTATTTGTTTTACCATTCTGTGCATTACCTAAATAACTCTTACCTTTTTTACCTTTTAAAAAAAAAACATTTTTTTTTACTCCATTATGAACGGTAGCTTCTGAGCATGCGCAGGTTTGATTTTGTCAAGGTCTGCATAACTTTAAAGGCTTATTTCACTTTTTATACAATCTGGCCAAAGCAGATAAGGGGCCTCCATATTTTTGAAAACATTTTTTATTGAGTTTTTATACTAACAATACAGGGTAGCTATTGAGTACAAGAGTTGCAAGGCATTAGAATCCAGTACAACAGGAGAACACTCTGATCAGAAGCAAATGAAAATTGGTCTAGTTGCGCACTAATATGGTATGAAATGTGTAACTTAGAAAAACATATAATAATAACTATTATTAGGAGATAAGAGACTATTAACCACTTAAGACCCGGACCAATACGCTGGTAAATGACCCAAGGTGTTTTTGCGATTCGGCACTGCGTCGCTTTAACAGACAATTGCGCGGTCGTGCGACGTGGCTCCCAAACAAAATTTGCGTCCTTTTCTTCCCACAAATAGAGCTTTCTTTTGGTGGTATTTGATCACCTCTGCGATTTTTATTTTTTGCGCTTTATACAAAAATAGAGCGACATTTTTGAAAAAAAAACACAATTTTTTACTTTTTGTTAAAAAAAAATCAAATAAACTAAATTTTAGTCAAACATTTAGGCCAAAATTTATTTAGCCACATGTCTTTAGTAAAAAAAAAAAATCGCAATAAAAAAAAAATAGCTACCTAGCGGGAACAGCGACACTAATACAGCGATCAGAAAAATGATCGCTTAGTGACGCTGGCAATAGGGACGAAAGGGTTAACTAGGGCGGTGATCAGGGGGTTAAAACTTTATTAGGGGGGGTGGGGGGGGCTATCCTGAACCTAACACTAACTGTTTTTTACAGTGCCTGTCACACTGACACTAAATGCAGTGATTAAATCACTGCATTCAGTAACACTGTGACAGGGGGGTGGGGGGGGGCGATCACAAGGGGTTAATATGCCTATGTGAGTGTGTGTCAGTGTTGTGTTGGTGCACACTTACTTGGCATGTCTTCTCTCATCAGCAGCGCTGGGAAACAGCGCTGCGATGAGAGAATACATCATTTCCTCCTTCCTGTGTAAACACAGGAGGAGGAAGTGACAGGCTGGGAGCGCGCTCCCATTGGCTGGGAGCGATCGCGGGGGGGGGCGGAAAACACGGACATCCGCCCGCAGATCCCGGATCGCTCCCAGAGGTAGGGAGACCCCCGCACGCCGCGGAGGGGGTCCCGATGGGACCCCCGAACCGCACTCAGGCGGGGACGTAAATTTACGCCCTTGTGCCTGTACGAGCCATGTTGTGGCCGTATATGTGCGTGCGGGGGTCTTTAACCTCCCTGGCGGTATGATTCTGTCTGGAATTACGTACCAAAAGCGGTACAATTATTTGCATGGAAGTTTGGCGTTTTATACTGTAGGCCTGCAATTCTTAGGAATAACTTGCTTAAATCTGTCCAAACAAGACATCCCGGGTATGATAAAGTTTGAAAAACAAAATCATAATTTTTTATATAATAAAAAACTATAAATAATTATAACAAATTATAATAAAAAATATTCAATAATGTAATCAACTCAAAAACACTGAAATTTGCTCAGTTGCAGAATTGTCGCTGTCATTATTTATTTTTTTTATGACAAATTTCCCCACAAATCGCTATCGCTCAATTCTGAAAGTAATTATAATTTATTATCGCTGTTTTCTAGCTGATCTAAAACCATTTTTGACATAAAGGGACACTTTTGGTTGTTATGGGCAATCTACAGTTTCCAGGCAGAAAGAACAGTTTTTATTATATAAAAGGACATGTAGGGCACAGGACAGACCACTAGGGACAAGGGGGGGGTGTATTTTTTACATACAGTACTGTAATCTATAAGATTACATTGTACTGTATGTAAAGTGTTTGTTTACCTTTTTAAATTTGGCGCCGTTCTCCGCTCCCGTGCGTCGTAACGTCGCAGGGAACGGAGATCGGCGGCACACGGGGACGCTGTGTGAATCGAGCGAGCACCCGCTCGCTCACACAGCGGGGATGCATCGCTGGATCCAGGAAGAAGGTAAGACAGCGCGCGCTGCAGGCTCTGCATGGCTACCCCGAGCGTGACTCGGGGATACCGATCTCTGCAAAAAAAAACACCCCGAGTCACGCTCGGGGATACCGCCAGGGAGGTTAAGTGGTTAAGGAGGATTTTCCATCAAATACCACAATTCCCAAACTCAATTATGGTTCCCCAAATTCTACATTCCAGATCCTCATATGGAGCTCAATCACAGAGAGAGGCTCCCTACTTTTGCACTTAAGTGCAACAAGATGTCTTGCAGTAGTAGGCACATGAGACGGTATTTTTAATTTTAGAAAATGTTCATTGAGGGAGTGCCAAAAAAAGTTTGGCCATAAACAGGATCCAAAGAGGGATTAAATAAGAGTGTGAATGGCCTGCCAGAAAGGAACGAGCAGTGGGAAGGACCAATAAATGTTGTGTAATGTCACTAGCTCATTTTTAGGGCACTAACAGCGGTTATCAGCAGAAAGATATAAAGAGCAAGGCAACTCTGGGATTTGGTACCAGTGAAGGTTTTTATACTGGTTTTCTTTGTACATACTGAGCTTTTAGGGGCTTGCACTCATATAGCTTGCCAAATCTTTAAAGGCAACTCTTCACCCAAGAATTGCTCCCACTTTAAAATGTATGAGAGGGGATGGAGAGAAGCATTCTACAAATCTGGGAAATAAAACCTTTGGCTGATGGGCTTGCTAAACGGGCTCTTTCAAACTCCATCAGTTTGAAAGATTGGAGGGAGGTAAAGGCTTGTGCAAAATGATGGATGTGCAAGTAGGTGAAGAAGGCTTGTCTGGGAAGGGCATAGGTTTCCTGTAATGCCGCGTACACATGACCGTATTTCATGACGAGAAAAATGCCATTTTTTTTAATCGCTCATTAAAAACGATCGTGTGTAGCCTCCAGAGCATTTTTCTTGACGAGAAAAATGGTCATTACCAATATAGAACCTGCTCTATTTTTTCTTGTCGTTTTTTCACGTCATGAAAAACTGTCGTGTGTAGACTTTACCGACGGGGAAACAATACGTGCATGCTCAGAAGAAAGTTATGAGAAGGGAAATTTGCATAATCGGGCCAAAGGGTGGCACCTTTTGAATGGAACTTTCCCTTTATAGTGCCGTCGTACGTGTTGTACGTCACCACACTTTGCTCGAGCATTTTTTTTCACGATCGTGTGTATGCAAGGCAGGCTTGACGAGAATCACGTTGAGAAAAATGTCATTTTTTTCCATGACATTAAAAACGGTCGTGTGTACGCGGCATCAGTCTTGGAAGCATCACAAGGTTCTAGGATCCACCAGCTCACCAAAAAAATTAGTCATCTGTGGGGTTAACCACTTGCTGACCTGCCACAGTGCATATACTAGGTGGGGCAGAATGTGAAGGTAAAATCACATGCATGCAAGTCATTTTGCCTGCTCCAGTTTAGGGACCTGCATATTGTAATGTTGTTAAAATTGCCTCTCCTTTGCAATCTGCAGCGTTGCAATTTTTTTCTAAAATGCAATATGGCTACCTGGAGGCGTTCTGTACACGGATGGTGTACAGAACGCCCCCCAGATATGTAATTTCTTGCTTGTGTGATTGGTTTACTGATTTTCCCAGAAGTTTGCACTAGAATAAAAATCAGATTACGGGCATCCCATGCAAAAAAAATATATATTTTCGGTGAGACACCCCCAAAGGGAAATCACATCTAAAGGGATGCAGACCCTGCAATTTTCCTCATTAGAGCCCTGCAGGTGCAGCAGCTGACTGATAATTATAAAACCATTCCTGTACAGATTTGCCCTGAAAATGGACATAGACAAGCAAACAGCTATTTCTTCTAAATAACACGGTAGGTAGGAATCTGCAAAAAAGTTTAGAATCCCTCCAAGGTACATAGATCACCCAAAGGGGAATTACTTTTTAAATGTATACACACATATGTCCTTAATTCCACAAGACTACAGAAGTTGGGTGCTGGCCCCCAGCATTGTAGGGGAAAGCGTGCTTCCTTACTCACTTATTTCAGCAACAATGAGCTCAAACCATGCTCGCTATGTCTGAATAGTGAATCCTGTACCCCAGTCTTAACTCCGCCAGCAGTGGGTACTTGCTTCACTGTTCAACACTCACAGGATGTGGGCAGGCCTTTAGGATCCTTGCAAACGTTGCACTGTGCATGATGATGATAGAGAGCTGCATGAGGTTGGGTGGCTTTAGACGATCTTACAAAGTGAAGGAAGCCTGCACAGGTGCAAGGTAAGGTATAAGGTAAGCATTCCATCAGTCTAATCTCCTGAGCATTGCAGTGCCAAGGAAGACCCACCACAAAGGTAACTTTTTCTTTAGCCTGGAGTTTGGCTTCACAAGATAACTGACCATTCAATGCCGTCAGTGCCTCTTCAAAAATTAGGCCTTCATGTTTATATTGTTATATTTATGCTGATTTTTGCTGGCAGCAGATCTTGTGTTTAAGAGGTTTGTGTTGCATCTGAGCGCACACAGCCCCCCCCCCCTTTGTACACATCTTAACCCATATGGATGTATAATTCTGTATATATGGTACAGCTTTTAATATCAACATTTCTTTTCTGGCCTTTCATTTTACTTTCATTAGTATGATTGAACAGAATTTTCATATAGAGCAGGTTTCAAATTATGCAAAGTATGCCACATTCTTTTATGTATTTTTATAGTTTAACTTACTGTTCACACTGATGTAGTGTAGCTATAGGTATTGTAATAAATATTGTCAGGAGCTCCCTTTTGCCACATACACACGATCATTCATGAAAAAAAAATTGTTTTTAAAAATGTAATTTAAAATGATCGTGTGTGTGTGCTTCACACCATTTTTCAGGTTCTGAAAAATGACAAAAAAAATTAGAACATGCTGCATTTTTTAACGTAGTTTTAAACGTTTTAAATCGTTTTTCGGTTTTGTTGGCTAAAACTACGTTAAAAACCTGCGCATGCTCAGAAGCAAGTTATGAGACGGGTGCGCTCGTTCTGGTAAAACTACCGTTCATAATGGAGTAAGCACATTCATCACGCTGTAACAGACAAAAAAGTGCGAATCGTCTTTAACTAACACGGAATCAGCTAAAGCAGCCCAAAGGCGAAATGGAACTTCCCCTTTATAGTGCCGTCGTACGTGTTGTACGTCACCGCGCTTTGCTAGATCATTTTTTAAAAACAATGGGGTGTGGGCAATGTCGTTTTAATGATGAAGTTGGAAAAACTTTGTTTTTTCTACATGCTGAAAAACTACGTTTTTTTTTCATGCTGAAAAATGATCTTGTGTACGCGGCATTAGACTTGAACGTTAGCACAAGGATTCCTGAATGTTGAAGGATAAGTATACCTTTCTGTGCAAAGGCAAATGCCCTTCATCTCGGACTGCCAAAGTACCAAATCACTCGTCTGCAAGTCGTTCAAAACACGGCCGCTTGACTTGTGACTGGGAAAAAAACATGGGAATCGATCTCACCTTCGCTGATTGGTTGCCAGTAAAAGACAAAATCACCTTCAAAGCACTCTAACGCATAAGTGTGTTCAAGGAAATGCCCCCCAATATCTATGCGAAAAACGAAAAGCTCACAACCCCAATTGCGTTCTGCGATCCACCAACCAAAATCTACTCCAAATACCCAAAGCCAGATACAAGTCCAAAGGAGAATGAAGATTTGCAGTCCAAGGACCTAGACAATGGAACGCTCTACCAACCCAGCATCCGATTTGGAGGTGAACTACCTGGCCTTCAGAAGAAAAATCAAAACCCATCTCTTTCGAGGGCTAAAGTTCACTTAGGGAATGGTTACTAAGCGCCCAGAGGCGATTCAGTTCGCATGTGTTGCACTATATAAGTTTCTCACTCACTCACTTACCCAATTTTTTAGGCTAGAGCTGCACGATTCTGGCTAAATTAAAGGAGTTGTGAAGGAAAAAAAATGTTGGCTGAAATGACTGTTTACAGGGTATAGAGACATAATAGTTAACTGATTCCTTTTTAAAAACGATTCAAAATGGATAAAAATCAATCATATAATGTACCTGTAGTTTTTTTTTAGCTTTGTTTTTGCATCTAGTTTTGTTTTTGTTATGCTGTATCTGTGCTGGACAGAGCCATAGAGCAGTGATGGTTTGGAAAACGAAACTAGAAGCTCCCAGTACTGTGGTCCTCTCAGGAAACAGACAACCAGGAAGTGTCCAAAACAGAGGAGAATTACAGCAACATCAGAGCAAAAATGAACAATGAGGATATGAAACCAGGACTGCAGTAAGGTAAAGGAAGCTATTTAGCTAAAAAAAATAATTCCTTTAGTGACCCTTTAATGTTTAAAAAATTTAAATCTCGATTTAACCCCCTCATAATCTCTATCCAGCATTTACACAATTCATTCATGTTCTCTACTCACTCAAAGCTGTCAACAAAAAAAAGCAGGTAAATGTTTATCAACATTGTCAGCGCTGGAAGATAACTATAAACAAAGTATATTTTAGCTCTTCTAGATCAAAGGAATGAACTTCGGTCAGTAAATGAGGTCAGTTTAACCACTTAAAGACTAAACCTTTTTCTGACACTTGTTGCTTACAAGTTAGATTCTCTGCTATAAAATTACTTGGAACCCCCAAACAGTATACACATATTTTTTAGCAGAGATCCTAGAGAATAAAATGGCGGTTGTTGCAATATTATATGTCACACTATATTTGCGCAGCGGTCTTTTTCAAACACAATTTTTGGGGAAAAATACAATTCAATGAATTAAAAAAATACTAAACAGTAAAGTTAGCCCAATTTTTTTGTATAATGTGAAAGATGATGTTATGCCACAAGACTCGTAAGGGAATCGTGATCTTTACTATAAGCAAAAAAAAATGTGATTCTTAATCATGCCGCTCTAATTTAGGGTATAACATGTTCAGCAACCTCCCCCTATACCCTTGATCCCCCTTCCCCATTACAATGGGCACACTTTCCCCACACCTGCTGTCAGATTCAAAACACGAAACGCGTCCGTAATGACTCTACTGTTTTATCATTACATGCGCTGTATCTTCAGGAATATGTAAGTGCAATACCTATTAAATGTTATCTATCCCTACGATATCACACTATGTCGCTTCCTCTTCTTCTCCTTATATTCCTTTAAAACTCCACGGAGTGTTAAATACAAGCTACAAGAGTTATTGCTTATCCAGTATTTTGTCATTCAAAGTGTGACGGCGCCGAAAGCTAAAAATTGGCCTGGGCAGGAAGGGGATGAAAGTGCCCAGTAAGCAAGTGGGTAATTTTATAGACTGACATGTTGGGTATCCATTTACTCGTTGTAACATCATCTATCATATGTTGCAAAAATATTGGGCTAACTTTAGTGTTTTGTTTCTTTTTTTAATTCATGAAAGTGTTTCTTTCCCCCAAAAAAATTGTGTTTTAAAAAAACGCTGCGCAAATACTGTGTAACATAAAAAAATTGCAACCCCCATCATTTTATTCTATAGGGCCTCTGCTAAAAAAAAAAATATATATATATATATATATATATATATATATATATATATATATATATATATAAACAAAAGCAAAGCCGCGCCAATAGGAGGTATATACCAAACACTGTATAAATATTTAGGCAAAAAAATGTGAACCATGCAACATATATCAACAGGTTTAGATAGTACCAACAGTCTATATTGCACATCAATTAAGATATGCTGTGTAACATAAAGGAAAGTCCATTTATTAACACCGCTGTGAATGTGAACCCAATGATGTCTCCTTCATATGTTTGCACATACATAAATGTCCATCTCTCACACCACAAGGAAAAAATTGTGTGACTGAAAGTGATCCCTTCACCAACTATGTAATGGCTGCTTACCAAAGGCAAGCTGAGTTAAAGCAGATGGCTACAGCCCAGCCACGGCCCTGGCTACCAGAGGCTCCAGTAGATTCTCACGAGTCTCACGATTCTCAGGAGTCAGTCTAGCAGTCGAATGGTATAGCGCAGCTCACAGTCCGGGCGTGAAAGTAATGGAAAAGTATACCATAGTGTGATAACGTTTTAACCACTTAAGACCCGGACCAATACGCTGGCAAATGACCCAAGGGGTTTTTGCGATTCGGCACTGCGTCGCTTTAACAGACAATTGCGCGGTCGTGCGACGTGGCTCCCAAACAAAATTTGCGTCCTTTTTTTCCCACAAATAGAGCTTTCTTTTGGTGGTATTTGATCACCTCTGCGGTTTTTATTTTTTGCGCTATAAACAAAAATAGAGCGACAATTTAAAAAAAAATGCAGTATTTTTTACTTTTTGCTATAATATATATCCCCCAAAAATACATAAAAAAACAGTTTAGGCCGATACGTATTCTTCTACATATTTTTGGTAAAAAAAATCGCAATAAGCGTTTATCGGTTGGTTTTCGCAAAATTTATAGCGTTTACAAAATAAGGGATAGTTTTATTGCATTTTTATTAATTATTTTTTTTTTACTACTAATAGCGGCGATCAGCGATTTTTTTCGTGACTGCGACAATATGGCGGACACTTCGGACAATTTTGACACATTTTTGGGACAATTGTCATTTTCACAGCAAAAAATGCATTTAAATTGCATTGTTTACTGTGGAAATGACAGTTGCAGTTTGGGAGTTAACCACAGGTGGCGCTGTAGGGAATGTGTGCCCTAATGTGTGTGTTTACAACTGAAGGGGGGTGTGGCTGTAGGTGTGACGTCATCGATCGCGTCCCCCTATTACAGGGATGACGCGATCGATGCTCCGGCCACAGAGAAGCACGGGGAAGCCGTGTGTACACACGGCTCTCCCCGTTCTTCCGCTCCAGGGACGGATCGCCGCACTGCAGCGGCGATCGGGTCCGCGAATCCCGCGGTCCCGGTCCTGGAGCTTCGGACCGGGTCGCGGGCGCGCGCCCGCGACCCACGGCTGGGTACTAAAACCAACGTATATATACGTTGATGTGCCCAGCCGTGCCATTCTGCCGACGTAAATGTGCAGTAGGCGGTCCTTAAGTGGTTAAATTTATTCATAAAAGCAAGTAAGTACTCACATATAAAAACATGTATATCTGCATGTATAAGCCGGCCGGCAAACGGAGCGATACCTTCCCCCTACGCGGTGCCGGCCGGCTTATACATGCAGATATACATGTTTTTATATGTGAGTACTTACTTGCTTTTATGAATAAATGTAAAACGTTATCACACTATGGTATACTTTTCCATTACTTTCACGCCCGGACTGTGAGCTGTGCTATACCATTCGACTGCTAGACTGACTCCTGAGAATCGTGAGAATCTACTGGAGCCTCTGGTAGCCAGGGCCGTGGCTGGGCTGTAGCCATCTGCTTTAACTCAGCTTGCCTTTGGTAAGCAGCCATTACATAGTTGGTGAAGGGATCACTTTCAGTCACACAATTTTTTCCTTGTGGTGTGAGAGATGGACATTTATGTATGTGCAAACATATGAAGGAGACATCATTGGGTTCACATTCACAGCGGTGTTAATAAATGGACTTTCCTTTATGTTACACAGCATATCTTAATTGATGTGCAATATAGACTGTTGGTACTATCTAAACCTGTTGATATATGTTGCATGGTTCACATTTTTTTGCCTAAATATTTATACAGTGTTTGGTATATACCTCCTATTGGCGCGGCTTTGCTTTTGTTTTTTTATGTGTCCTAGTGTTATCACACGACAGCTGCAGCCTTAAAAACATCAATGTTTTTTTATATGTAGATTTTTTTGAATTAGCGCAGTTTTTTGTTTATTAATATATATATATTAATAAAGAAAAGTTGATTTTTACATATACATATTGCAAAAGTATTCACCCCCTTGGCTTTTTACCTATTTTGTTGCATCACAGCCTTTAGTTCAATGTTTTTTTAATCTGAATTATATGTGATGGATCAGAACAGAATAGTCTTAAGTTGGTGAAGAAAAATATATACATAAAACTATTTTTCAGAAATAAAAAGATAATTGGCACGCGCGTATGTATTCACATTGTTATGAAGCCCATAAAAAGCTATGGTGCAACCAATTACCTTCAGAAGTCACATAATTAGTAAAATGATGTCTACCTGTGCGCAATCTAAGTGTCACATGATCTGTCATTACATATTGTACAGGACGCCAGGGTTGGGTCCTGGATGGACGCTACATAGCGCCGATTTTTGGAGTTTGGGCCATTTGAAACACAGGTTCAGGAGGTCACCCTGAAGGGGGTGAGAGGTTCCGGATAGATAAAATGGATCCAGAGAGGATGGGCTTAAAGTCCTCTCTGTCTTCTTTTAATGATATTTGGGGGTCCGGGATTTCGGAGGCTCTGAACCGACAATTGGGAGGGAAGAGAGCCTCCCCTTCTGACCCCTGGCTTCAGGCACACAAGGGGTTAACGACTTCCAGGAAGTGAGTTAAAAGGAAAGGAAGTACTGACAGAGGGTGGAGTGGTTTGGAAGTGAAGCTGTGTCTGCAGGGAAGGACTTCTTACTAAAACGTATGTGCCTTTCTTTTGGTTGTTTTTGCTGTGTTGAAGAAAGACTTCTAATTTATGCTGGAAACGAGCAGGACTTTTGTTGTGACGTTTTTCTGGTGCTGAAGAAAGCATTATTTTGTTTTGATCGCCAATAAAGACCCTTTGCTTTACTGACACGGTTTACGCACTTGTCTCGCGGAGCTAAAGAACCCCCAAAGTTCACAATATACACAGCTTTTTGAAAGGCCCTAAAGGCTGCAACACCTAAGCAAGAGGCACCACTAACCAGACACTGCCATGAAGACCAAGGAACTTTTCAAACATGTAAGGGACAATGTTGTTAAGAAGTACAAGTTAGGGTTTAAAAAATATCCAAATATTTGATGCTCCCTTGGAGCACCATCAAAGGTGTTCTGGTCTGATGAGACTAAAATTTAACTTTTTGGCCATCAAAAAAAATGCTATGTCTGGCCCAAACCCAACACATCACATCACCCAAAGAACACCATCAGCAGTGGGGACTGGGAAACTGGTAAGATTTGAGAATGGCACGGGTGGGCACATGGGCGTACATGTACGTCCTTGCCTTCCCGTGGGTGGGGGGGTCCAATCGGACCCCCCAGTGCCTGTGGTGGTCCGGTTCGCTTCAGGAGCGATCCGTGATGAGGGGGCCGCCACCCCCTCACGATTGCTCCTGACGAATGAGATGCTTCCCCTGCCTGTGTAATGTAAACACCAGCAGCAGAAAGTGATGTCATCTCTCCTGTGGTGGTCTTTTCGTCCGGAGTGCCGAGGAAAGAAGACATCAAGTAAGTTGCACAACACTACACTGACACCAGGACACATAGGCACATAAATCACCCCCCAGTCACAGTGTCCCTGATTGCAGTGATCATTAATTTACTGATCACTGCAGATCGTTTTTTTTTATCGCTCTGGTGCCGATAGGTAGTCAGTTATTTTTTTAGGTTCACTGCTAGTTTTTTTTTATAGCATCAGGTTCCCCCATATATTATCTAATAAAGGTTTTAACCGCCTGATTGCCCCTAGAGTTAATCCTTTCATCAGTGATCACCGTATAAGTGTTACAGGTGAGGCTGGTTGGTTAGTTTTCTTTTTATAGCAGCAGGGCACCCGCCATATATAACCCAACAAAAGCTTAACCCCCTGATCACTCGGCGGTGATATAAAATTTTTGCGTCAGATAGGGTCTGCATCAGGTTAGTGCCAGTAGCGCTAATACCCACGCGCGAAGCATACACCTACCTTAGTGGTATAGTATCTGAACAGATCAATATCTGATCAGATCTATACTAGCGTCCCCAGCAGTTATGGGTTCCCAAAAACGCATTGTAAACAGGATCAGCACAGATACCTGCTAGCACCTGCGTTTTGCCCCTCCGCCCAGCCCACCCAAGTGCAGTATCGATCGATCACTGTCACTTACAAAACACAACATACATAACTGCAGCGTTCGCAAAAAAAAGGCCTGATCCCTTCGATCGATAACAGTTTTTTTTTTTGGTAGCATTTTATACATTTGCTGACAGGTGCTTTTTTACCTGTGAATCCTTACTAGTGTACCACTAAATTATAGCCCAAAATGGCAAATCGAAAGTTCACTGGTAAAGAGGCTTACAAGTTTCTGAGCATGACAGATAGTGAAGAGGAGGTCACGCATCTGTCAGATTTAGGCTCAGAATACTATCCCGTAGAAGACAGCGGCTCCATGTCAGATAGCTCTGACGACGAAGATGAGGTCCCTGCGAAGGTCAGGCATACCCGACCCCATTCTGCTGTTCTTGAGGTGCAAGAACCGCAGGTCCCTCGTATAGAGCAGAGAGCCAGTACTAGCGCCGCTATTCCTTCTGGTGAACTGGCAAGCATCAGAGGCCTAGTACACCCTGGTCGTACATGCAGCACTGCAGTAACACTTGGTGACTTTGCGAGTCCCATAAGTGCAGTTCAAGCTGGCGAGGTGGCAAGCACAAGTAGTGTCCCGCTGCCACCAAGAAGAAGACAAAGACAGGCCTGTCGTGCCCATAGTGCCCTTACTGATCAATTCACCAATCCTGATTAGGGCATACCGAGTGGCACACTGCCATCACCCTTTGGACTACTCGATACTACACAGGTTCACCTGCATGCTGCCAGCCGGATGCTGCAGGTTTAAGGCTTATTTTATACTGCAAAATGTGAGTGGTTTTCCTTACTATTTTGTACAATACATTTTTAAGTGATTTTACACTATCGAGGCATCCTTGTCTCTTTTTATGTTTGTGACCATTGCCATTGGAAGCCACTGTCGAATGACCCAAGCTGAATTGCCTTCTTCTCCCACCGAGCCTAGCTGTTTGTTGATCGTTATATGCTATTTTGGTCTCCTCTCAGCCAGGAACCATCTCCATCTGGTAAGCGGACTTGCATATGCGTGTGGTGGAGGTCTTCAGCTGCATGTCACATCAATGTTAACTAATATCCTGCTGATTCATATTGGGATTCGGCTTCACCAGGGTGGATGTCATGTTTTTTTCCTTTTGGACTTTGTTTTTTAATTTAACTTTTTGCACTTTAATTTGTTTATGGAACCTTGTTAGCCCTATCATTTTGGACTATAAGGGCCCCTCTGTGTTTTATGGACACCTACCAAGGTTTCCTTTTTTGGACTGCTTTTTTGTTTTATTTTTGTTCTTTATCACATTACATCATTTGTGTGGTTCACATATCATTCTTCACGTTTTTTATGTTTATTGGTCATAAGCGTTTTATTTTTTTCATTCTTATATTGTTATTCTGTTTATATGACACAGTTTAAACCGCAGCTCCATCTATGTCTAGTTTGCATTTCACGTGCACCTTTGATTGATTTTATGTATAGCATCTCATTTTGATTAGTGCAATTTACCTCACATTTTTCAATCCTGATCGGGTCCCCACCACTTCTGCAGCACCCGTACTTCCCTCATTCACTGGCCAACCCGGTATTCAGGTGGAAACAGCTGATTTTACGTCACTTGATTTTTATTCGCTGTTTTTCAGAGAAGATCTCTATAGATCTATTGTGGACAAAACTAATTTGTATGTGTAACGGAATGCTGGTCATTTCATCGCCACTTGTCCCCAGTCCGCCATTGCTAGAGAATGGAAACCAGTTACGGTTTCCGAATTTAAGATCTTTCTGGGCCTTTCCCTCAACATGGGCATACATAAATTCTCGAAGTTGCGGACGTATTGGTCCACACGTCCACATAACCATATGCCCTTGTTCTCTGCCTCCATGGCCAGGAAACGATACAAGGTGATCTTGTGGTTTATGCACTTCAACGACAATGAACTTTGTCGTCCTCGTGGAGACCCTGAATACGATCGGCTCTACAAAATTTGGACCCTCATAAACCACTTCAACTAATGTTTTGCAGCCTTGTTTACTGTGCCAGATGTGGGGTCGAGCTCTATAAGTTCTGTGACAGGGCAGCAGGCTATGTATGGAGGTTTATGAGGGAAAAGATAGGTAGAGCCAGAAAACTGCCCAGATTACATAGTTAGCGCTGGCAAGATTCAGAAAGGGGTACCATTTGTATGTGGACAATTATTACATGAGCGTGCCTCTTTTTAGTCACTTGTTTGATCATCAGATTGGCGCATGTGGCACCATGCAACCTAATCATAGAGGCTTTCCCCAGAGGCTTGTAGATTCATGTCTTAGGCTGGGGAAGAGAGCCTGCTTGAAGTGTAATAATTTGCTTGCTGTGAAGTGGCGGGATAATAAGAATGTTTTCGTTCTTACCTACCTTCACGCAGACACGACAGTCCAAATTCATATGGTGGCTGGTGTTGTGGAGAAACCCCTTTGTGTCCACGAATATAACCAAAATATGGGAGGGGTGGACCTCAACGAGCAGTTGTTGGCGCCGTATCAAATTGCCCGTAAGGCAATGACGCTGGTACAAAAAAGTGTCTTATTTCAATTGGCTTTGCTGAACGCTCATGTGCTATACAGAGCTTCAGGAAAGACTGGATCCTTCCTTACATTCCAGGATGAGATCGTCACAGCCCTTCTGTATCCAGGTTGTGCTGCACCTCACCATTCCCAACCAAATGCAGTAAGCCGACTACATGAGAGGCATTTTCCATATGTCCTCGAGAGTACCCCTATCCAACGAGTCCCCCAAATAAAATGTGTCTGTAGAAAGCGCAGATAAAGGCGTGACACCCGTTATTATTGTCCCGACAATCCTGGTCTTTGCATTGGTTTTCAACGCTACCACACACTAGTGCAGTTATAGCGTAGGGTACAACATTTCACAGGCTAGGACACACTTACACAGGGTCTCCCAAGATGCCATCGCATTTTGAGAGACCCAAACCTGGAACCGAAAAGTTGAAGAGTTAGTTTAAAAAAAGTGTTAAGAAAAAGTAAAAAATAAAATAAAAACAAAAATAGTTGCTGTTTTATTGTTCTCTCCCTCTCTATTGATCTGCTTTTTACTGTATTCTGTTCTGCAATGTTTTATTGTTATGTTTTCCTTGCTTGCTTTTCAGGTATGTAATGTTTTTATACTTTACTGTTTACTGTGTTTTTTTGTTTTCAGGTATACCATTCAGCTGCAGCGCGGATTTATTTATCTTGACGGCAACAGTGTTTGCTCCCACAATACATAAAGCCATGACTCCAGTGCTGTAGGAGGTGATTTCACCACCACAGTTAAAAAAGATCGTATATGCCGAAGCATGGGGGCAGCAGGGGCGGAGGAGCGATTTTGAAATTCCGACATAAGCTTGCCCTTGGAAAAGTCTGATCGTGTATACGTGGGATAACTATTTATGCCTCATACATACGATCGAAATTAGGCACAGGTTGCGTTAAAAAAATGTTTTTTCTCTTTTCGTTCATGGATGGACATATGGGTTATGTTCCTGTTCATAGGAGAGGACTAGGCAGAACATAGATATTAGATATTTTAAATACATGTTACTTTAACAGAGTTGAACAGCCCCACCCAGGGGGCGGTCCCTCTGGAATTAACTCTCCGCCCTGCAGCATGCAGCCTCAGTTTTTTGTTCTGCCTAGCAGAGGAAAAGGACGTGGCTCCCTTTGGGCCCAGTGCCCTGAAGAAATTATTATATATTTTTTCCTTTATTTTTGAGAATTTTCTATCAACTGCCAGCTGGGTGATATGGATATATAGATCCTTGTAGTCTCCTCAGTCCGGCCAGCAAGCGTGAGCAGACCTTAGCTACATGCTGGGTCAGCCACGACATACCCCATGGCTCCAGGGGTGGCCGGTGGGCTTTTTTGCTCCAGGGTCCACATATGACTGGGCGGTATTGTTGTCTCACTCACAGTGGACAGGGCCGACAGCTACTCCAGCTCGATTGTAGGTCTGTCAGGGACGCACCAGTGGGTCCTCGCATGGATGGGTAAGTACAGTTCCTCCTGCCTCGGCGGGTTGCAACATCTGGGCATTCCTGGGATTAGGGGGTTCTCCTATCCTCCCTTTCCCTGCTCTTTGTAACATTTCCCCTTCTGCTCTAAAGGGCTCACTGCGACCGGGGCGGACCTGTGGGGGGATGCCGGGTCCCAGTGGGGGACTGTGGCGTGTTGGGGGTCCATTTTTTCTAGAGGGGGTGCTCTGTCTTGGGGAAGTCCCTACCTCGGGCTTCTCATCCTCATTGCGGTGCTCCGCCACCATTTTAGTGGCGCCAACGCCATTTTTAGTTTGCCTGCTGCTTCTATTGAATTTTCCCATTGGCGGACATTTTGTCGTGGCCGTGCTGTGGCGCAGGTTGATATTGCAGGCGGCCATTTTCTTGTGGTCACACCCGTTTTTCTTTGAGGCGTCTGGCGGCCATTTTGGTGTGGGTTTTTGGCCTCTAGTGTTGGCTTCCTGAACGGCGCACAGCACAATTCACCTCACAGATTTCCTCACACACACTGTGTACAGAGGGCAGACAGCGGCGCTGAGCAGTCTCTTGCTGGGTTGGTGAGTCCCCTGGGTAGCCCCCCCAGTCAGTGCAGCAAGGAGGGTGGACTTTTCAGGTCTTGAATTAGTCCCTGAGAGCTGTCTGTGGTGTTATAGGGTCAGTATCTGACCCTTCTTCCCCAAACATGCCTAAGGTGGCAGCTTCGTCGGCAGTCCTGGAATCATTTCTTGCCAGGGTGGAAGTGGCATGTGGGTTTAAGGGGGGTAAAAAGCACCTCCTCCCCCCGCCATCTCCTGGGGAATGCTCTGACTCAGACCCAGGCCTGGCTGTGGCACAGGACCCCGGTTCTGGGTTGTCAGAGGATGTGGACCAGGACCTTCCTTGTGAGGAAGACCCCTTTGCCCATGTTAGTGCAGGACAGGGCACTTATCAGTGCACTTATTAATGCTGAGATGGACTCTCTTAAGCTGGATGGTGCAGCTGAGGCATCCACAATGGGGTCAGTCTCTTTTGGGTCACACAAATCGGAACGCTCTGTAAAAGTTTTTCCCTATCTATCTTTCTTTGATAAGTTCATAGATAAAGAATTGGAAAAGCTGCATAAGTCCTTTGTGGTCCCTCAGCACCTGGCGGTCCGTTGTGGCAGCCTAATGAAAAAGTTGGCTTCTCCTCCAGTGGTTGCCCCCCCGGTTGCTCGGTTTAATAAGGTCACCACTCTTACAGTAGAAGGGACCCCTGCATTTAAGAACCACACTGATAGGAGGTTCAAAGCGGTGACCCGCTCCATGTTTACCATGCTGGGGTCTGCGTTGAGGCCTATTTTGGCTGCAACTCTGGTGTCTCGAACTCTCACTGAATGGGCTAAAATATTGCACCAGACTGTGGAGGAGCATGAGCTCCCTCCTGAGTGTGTAAGACTGGCCGACCAGTTGGTCTAGGGCCTTGTATATGTCTGTGATGCACTTTGGATGCGGCTCCCTTGATCTCCAGAGCTTCTGTATCTGCGGTGGTGTTGCGCCGCCTGATTTGGCTGAAGTGCTGGTCTGCTGACCAAGCATCCAAAAAAGCTCTGGCAGATTTACCTGTCCAAATGGAACAAATCTCCGTTGTCTCTGGATCACCAGATTCAGGTAGGTCACCTAGTCAGAGTCTCTCCGAGTTGGTGGCTGAGATCCCCGGCGCTTCGGTCGGGGAAGTTGTTTCTCCCCTTCCAGTGGAAGTGATTGCGACGGACGCCAGCCTCGCAGGATGGGGGGGTGTCTGGGGTGTCTAGTCGGCCTAGGGTCACTGGACTCTACAAGAATCCTGTCTACCGATCAATGTCCTGGAACTTCGGGCAATCAGGCTGTGCCTCTTCTCCTTTTTGCGGAGGTTGCAAGGTCACCCAATCGTGATCCAGTTGGACAATGCCACGGCGGTGGCTTTTGTCAACCATCAGGGGTCGCTCACATCCTGCGGTGGGCAGAAAGAAGCGTGTCGGCCATCTACATTCCGGGCGTAGAAGACTGGCAGGTGGACTACCTAAGTCGCCAGATGCTGGACCAGGGGGAATGGTCATTACATCCAGAGGTGTTTCAACTCCTTTGCAGGAGGTGGGGCACACCGGACATGGATCTCCTGGCTTCTCGCCTCAATCGCAAGGTGTCAAGGTTCGTGGCCAGGTTCAGAGATCCCTAGGCAGATGCATCAGACGCGTTGGTGGCCCTGTGGGGTCAGTATTGGCTAATTTATGCCTTTCCCCCACTAAAGTTGCTTCCTCGTCTGCTCCGCAGAGTGGAGACCGAGGGGATCCTGATGATTCTAATCGCTCCAGATTGGCCACGGCGTCCTTGGTACGCCAATGTCATACGCCTGGTGGCGGATGCACCCTGGCAGCTGCTAATGCGGGAGGACCTTCTGTCTCAAGGTTCATCCTGCTTTACAGTCGCTGGCTTTAACGGCATGGTTATTGAAAGCCAGGTGCTGAGGGACCGAGGTTTTTCAGACTCGGTCATCTCAACCATGCTGAGGGCACGGAAGTCTTCTTCCAGGAAGATCTCCCATCGCACCTGGAAGGCCTACATCTCTATGTGCGAAGAGATGGGGTGGCGTCCACGGACGTATTCAGTTTCCAGAGTCCTGCTGTTTTTGCAGCGTGGAGTAGATCAAAAACTTGCTTTAAGCACTGTTAAGGGGCAGATTTCAGCCTTGGCTGTGTTATTTTAGTGGCCCATTCCCTGGTGGGTACCTTTGTGCAGGGGGTTTGTTATATTCTTCCCCCTATTAGACCACCTCTTCCTCCATGGGATTTGAATCTGGTGCTCTCGGTTCTTCAAAAACCTCCCTTTGAAAATATCAGAGAAATTCCTCTCTTGACACAACCTCAGAAGGTGGCCTTTTTAGTGGCCATTACATCTGTCAGACGTGTTTCTGAATTGGCGGCCTTGTCTTGCAAGTCGCCATACTTGGTCTTCCATAAGGATAAGGCGGTACTGCACCTGCATCCTTCCTTCCGAAGGTGGTTTCGGCCTACCACCTTAACGAGGACATTGTACTAACATCCTTGTGTCCTCGGCCGGTGCACCCTTAAGAGGTTGCGCTTCATACTTTAGACGTGGTACATGCCTTGCGGCTATACCTGTCTGCTACGGCTCAGTTGCAGAGGTCTGACTCGCTATTTGGGTCAGTGTCTGGTAAACAAAAGGGCCGGTCGGTCTCGTCGGCCACCATTTATCGTGGATCAGGCAGACCGTCATACAGGCCTATGCTCTTAAGGGGCGGATTGGTGCTTCCTGGGCTTTCTGACATCAAGCGTCTGTCTCACAGGTGTGCAAAGCGGTGACTTAGTTGTCAGTGCACACCTTCTCCAAATTTTACAAGGTTGATGTGAGTTCATCTTTAGATGCTTCCTTTGGCCACAAGGTTTTGCAGGCGGCTGTTAAAAGTTGCACCTGCTCCGTTGAGCTTTGCTTGTTTTGAGGTGAAATTATTTGTTTTTATTGATACTGTTCCCACCCCTCGTTTTTTTGACACTGCTTGTAAAGATTTGTGAAGGCTGTCGATTAATGGACGAAAAGAGAAAATAGGATGATTTGTACTCACCGTAAAATCCTTTTCTTTGTTGTCCATGGACGGACACAGTACCCACCCCTCCGTTTGTACTGCTTGTTACGAACTGAGGCTGCATGCTGCAGGGCGGAGGGTTATGTCCGGAGGGGCCGCACCCTGGGTGGGGCTGTTCAACTCTGTTAAATTACCATGTATTTAAATATCTAACATGTTCTGCCTAGTCCTCTCCGATGAACAGGAACAAAACCCATATGTCAAGACTTGTGAAGGCTGTGTCCCTCCATGGACTACAGAGAAAAGGATTTTATGGCGAGTACAAAAAATTCTATTATTTTTTACTATGGTTTTTTTGCTATTTGCGTTGCAGGTATGGTATGGTAAGGTCTTACTATTATACCCTAATGTTACTTTGTTTTAATGTTAACCAACATTTGCTTAGCAGGTACGCCATTCAGTTGCAGCGCGGATTTATTTATCTTGACAGCAACAGTGTTTGCTCCCACAATACATAAAGCCATGACTCCAGTGCTGTAGAAGGTGATTTCACCACCACAGTTAAAAAAAAGAGCATATATGCCGAAGCATGGTTCCAGCAGGGGACGGAGGAGCGATTTTGCTCCTAATGCCGCGTACATAAGGTTAAAATTCCGATGGAGGTTTACCCGTGGAAAAAAAAGCACCCCTGTCCCCCCCCTGCTCTTGCGCAAAGGCGAACGCAAGCGACACCCCAAGCTTTCTTCATTTTCAAAAAACAAATGAGAGCTGTAAAATACTCATCATGCCTTTCAGCAAATAGTTTGGGGTGTCTACTTTCCAAAATGGTTTTCGGGGCTTCCGTACGCGGCTAGGCTCCCAAAAAGTCCCACACATGTGGTATCCCCATACTCAGGAGAAGCAGCAAAATGTATTTTGGGGTGCAATTCCACATATAACCATGGCATGTGTGAGCAATATATCATTTAGTGTCATTATTCAATCACTTGGGACAAAGAAAATATATTTAATGGGATCAACATGCCTCTCAGCAATTTCCTTGGTGTGTCTACTTTCCAAAATGGGGTCATTTGGGGGGGTTTTGTACTGCCCTGCCATTTTAGCGCCTCAAGAAATGAGATACAGTAGGTGTCGCCGATTTTGTGTTTCCAGCGCGATGTCATCTCGCTGAAAACTGGCGATATGAGGCTGTGCTCCTTGCACTCACTGCGCCCCCACGAGATGCCGCGCATCCATAGGAATCCATTGTGGGTGGCGAGCAGGAGGAGCAACATAGCTCGGCGCTTGCTCCCGGCAACAGTAGCAGATGCGAGACATAAATTAAAAGCTGTGTATATTCCAGAAAATGTACCCTAGTTTGTAGACGCTATAACTTTTGCACAAACCAATACATATATACACTTATTGACATTTTTTTTACTAAAGACATGTGGCTGAATACATTTTGGCCTAAATGTATTGCTAAAATTTAGTTTATTCGATTTTTCTTTTTTTCAAAATGTTCTCGTTTATATCGCACAAAAAAAAAATTAAAATGGCAGAGGCAATCAAATACCATCAAAAGAAAGCTCTATTTGTAGGAAGAAAAGGATGCAAATTTTGTTTGGGTAGAACATTGCATGACCGAGCAATTACCAGTTAAAACAGTGCAGTGCCAGATTGTAAAAACATCTCTGGTCTTTAAGCTGCATAATGGTCCGGGTCTTAAGTGGTTAAGGGGAAACATGTAAATGTGTTGGAATAGCATAGTCAAAGCCCAGACCTTGATCCAATAGAAAATCTGTAGTTTGACTTAAAGATTGCTGTTCACAAGTGCAATTCACCCAACTTGAAGGAGCTGGAGCAGTTTTGCAAAGAGGAATGGGCAAAAATCCCAGTGATAAGGTGTGGCAAGCTCATAGAGACTTATAACAAAGCGACTTGGAGCTGTGATAGCCGCAAAAGGTATTGACTTTAGGGGGGTGAATAGCACATTGACTTTTTCTATTATGTTGCCCTATTTGTTGTTTGCTTCACATTAATAATAAAAAAAAATCTTCAAAGTTGTGGGAATGTTCTTTAAGTGAAATGATGCAAATCCTCAAACATGTTAATTCCAGGTTGTGAGGCAACAAAACACAAAAAATGCCAAGGGGGTGAATACTTTTGCAAGGCACTGTAGGAGGGAAGTGTCAGAATTGGCCTGGATGGAAAGTAGTTCAAACAAATATTAAAATCTGCTGACAGTCATGGTTATTTCAAGGAGAGAGCTGACAAAATGTAATATTCTGGAACTACCTATATGGTAGGATTAATTGTGATAATCAGCCTGCTTGGAGCAATACAAGCAGAGCTTTTTTTCTCAGAAAATAGGTGCAGGAACACAACCACGATCCCATTCAGATTTTACAAACAGTAGGAGGGTTTTAAAGGGTGCAGAGTTCAGGGGGTTACACACAGGGTGCAGAGCTATCACTTGTAAACACAAAAAACAGATTTCTATGTTTAAAATTGATTGTGGTGAGCAGGCACCAAAGGCTCTGAGCCAGAGGTGGTGGAACTGAGTTCCCCCAAGTTCCCCCTGAAAAAAAGCCCTGAATACAAGGCATTCAGTGATTGCTGAAGTAGCTAGGGGATGATGCAGACTCCATAGAGGAGTGTTTGCCTGGGAGGAAGCATGTACATAGATGAGGCACAGCAGCAGCTGCTGACAAGGAGCTGTACAAAACAGGCTCTGCCCTCCTCTTTCCAGGGTAAAGCACACAGAGGTCACCTCCTGCCGCTTCCCTGTTTTTTTTATGCCATGCTCCTCGCATCCTGGAACACTTTACTCTGTGATTAGAATGTTCTAGGACTTTCCTATTGAACACACTCACCACGTTCACAGATCAGATGAGAAGCCGTCCACAATAGGAAATGTGTGATCACAGCACTTCCTATTCTCCTTCTCTTGCACTGTACAGCCACGCCCCATCACATGATGTGCTCTGCCTGCCCAGGAATCAGAGCCCTGTACTGGTGAGCTATTCATTCATGTTTCTTAGTTACTTATTTACTACCACCTATGGCACACTAAGCTCTGAAGACAATGGGGTTGTTCTACTGAAGGCAAATATACTGTGCACTGTAAAGCTTCACTTTGCAAATAATACCCAATCAAATGTAAGGAAAATAAAAACCTGCCTTTACAGTGGGGAAAATAATTATTTGATCCCCTGCAGACTTTGTAAGTTTCCCTACTTACAAACATATGAAGGCTAGATTATTATTTAAAACGCACCTAGGATAAAAACATAAAGACAGAGCATCAACCAAAATTTCAGAAAAAAACACAAAACAAATTATTAGAAATTGAGTTGCAGTTCAGTGAGTAAAATTAAGTATTTGATCCCCAAACAAAACTACTTAGTACTTGGTGGAGAAACCCTTGTTGGCAAGCACAGTGGTAGGGCGTTTCTTGCAGTGGATTACCAGGTTTGCACACATCTCAGGAGCGATTTTGGTCCACTGTTCTTTATAAATCTTCTCTTAGATATAGATTTATTCCCAGGGAGGGGTTTTGGGTTCTATATATAATGTGGGTAATGAGAGGAAGGGAGTGACCTTAAGAAGGAGTTCACACCTCCAAAACATGTCCTAGCAACCGCCCGTCCAAGGAAACGATTCACTTGTCACCACTCTATATCACGGCTGTGATTGACGTCACGCAGCGCCAGCTGGTCTGCGCACGTGCAGCCCTCAAACTTTCCAGTGTAATGCTTTAGCATGGATTATACAAACATCCATTCCCGCTCGTCGGGTCCTGGAGCCCAATCATCTCTACAGGACAGGAGAGGAGGCATACATGTTGGTGCAATTGAGAATATCAAGTCTCTGCTTGTGAGTGCAACTTTTTGCTTTTACTCAAGATTTGAATTGAAAAAACGTGATCACACTAGGGCAGCTGTGCATTATCTTTCTCCTTATATGTGTTGCACCACACACTGTACAATCTCTTTTAGATCTCCCATTAACTATCTTCCGACCACCCTGGCCGGTGGTAAAAAAAAAAAAAAAGACACAAATCGCAAAATAAAAATCGCGGCAAAAACGCAGTACTTGCGTTTTGGATGTGGTTCCATTGAAGTACATTACATGCAAAATGCTGCATTTTGCAGGGAAAAAAGTCCCTGACCTTTTCCAAAAACGTAGAGGCACAAAAAATGCTGAGAAGTAACCCGACGCAAAAAGATGTAAAGGTGTGTCACAATAAATGTGCTCTTAAGAACATATATTTTTCACCACGCCCAATTTGAGCCACCCAAAAATGAACGGGCTCAAATCGTACCGCACAGAATCGCATGTGATTTGCACAGGAATGCGATGCAATTTCTATGTGGTTCACTGTGTGGAGCCAGGCTCAATGTGATAAAATTGCAGCTTTTTGGAAAACTGATCTCTCAGTGGTACTACATTAAAATAGGACACAAACAAAGAGATCAATCTCCTGAGTTTTTAGTGGCACGCCTGAGCTACTAAAAGCACATGTAGTCCTAGGCTCAGACAACCTGGTTTTCAGGACTTTTTGTGTTATAGTTAGGATCCGTCAAAGAAGCTGAGACTTACAAGACGTACTGTGGGGTGACTTTTCTCAATCTGTAAAATTCAGTTTCTAGCTATAAATATTTTTGTACGCTTGTCAAGAAATGGTCAACTACAGCAGTGGCCAAAAGTTTTGAGAATGACACAAATATTAATTTTCGCAAAGTCTGCTGCTTCAATGTTTTTAGATATTTTTGTCAGATGTTACAATGTTATACTGAAGTATAATTGCAGGCATTTCAAAGGCTTTTATTGACAACTACATACATTTTATGCAAAGAGGAATGCTGTCAATCAATTTCTGGGCTAGGTCCTGACTGATGGTAGTCCATTCTTGCAAAATCAATGCTTGGAGTTTGTCATAAATTGTGTTTTTTTTATTCACCTGTCTTTTGAAGATTGACCACAAGTTCTCAATGGGATTAAGGTCTGGGGAGTTTCCAGGCTATGGACCCAAAATTTCAATGTTTTGTTCCCCAAGCCTCTTAGTTATCACTTTTGCCTTATGGCAAGGTGCTCCATCATGCTGGAAAAGGCATTGTTCATCACCAAACTGTTATATTGTATGGTTGGGAGAAGTTGCTCTCAGAGGATGTTTTTGTGCTATTCTTTATTCATGGCGGTTTTCTTAGGCAGAATTGTGAATAAGCCCACTCCCTTGGCTGAGAAGCATAAATGGTCTCAGGATGTTTTACTGGTGTCATGACACAGGACTGATGGTAGCGTTCATCTTTTTTTTCTCTCCGGAAAGTAGGGATGAGCCCTGCGTTCGATTCGAACGTATGTTCGACTCGAACATTGTCTGTTCGTACGTTCGACGAAATTCAAACAAAACGGGTCGTTTGCGCCAAATTTGAGTGATGCGCAACGGCCCATAACTCACTGCGGCATTGTGCGCTGATGATTGGCCAAACATGCACTATGACCCTGCATGCTTGGCCAATCACAGCGCTCAAAAATTGGAGAGCCATAGTTGGCCAAAACCAGGGTGGCTTTGGCCAATTATGGGTCAGGGCTTTAGCACACGCCCCACACTATATAAGGCCACCTGCTGGGCGGCCTCGTGTAGTGTGTTCCAGCGCTGAACAAAGATCAGTCAGAGAGACAGTCTTTTTATATAGCTAGATAGAGCAGGCAGGCTAGTCAGTTTAGCTTAATTTACAGTGTGTAGAGGATATATATACATCCCTAGGAGTTGTACATATATTTATACACTGTATAGCTTAGCTAGATCAGTTCTTCCTAACTTACTGGCAGGCAGTTGATTGTGCTATTTAACCACTTGACAACCAGCGCATTGCCAAAGTACGTCCTGTTTTTAAAGATGGATATCTCGGTAACGGCAGCAGCTGCTGCCACAACCGAGATATCCATCTCTTCATGGGGCGGTTGTGTTAATGATAATGGCGGTCTCCACGACGGATTCGCCGCGAGATTGCCGTTATCGGCGGAGGCGATCGGGTCTGTTTGGCTCCTCTGCGGGGATACGAGTGAGGGAAAAATCGCCCCCACCCGTCCCCAGAGCTCTGCTGGGCGGAAGTGACGTCAAAACGTCAGTCCCGCCCAGCGTCTTAAAGAGACATTTTTTTTTTTAATGCCATTTGAAAAAATGACATTTTACATTTCTTATTTTTTTTTTGCATTTAAGCCTAAATATGAGATCTGAGGTCTTTTTGACCCCAGATCTCATATTTAAGAGGACCTGTCATGCTTTTTTCTATTACAAGGGATGTTTACATTTCTTGTAATAGGAATAAAAGTAATAATTTTTTTATTAATATTTATTTCAGTGTAAAAAATTATAAACTAAATTAAAATAAATAAGAAAACAACACAAGTGAGGTATCGCCGCGATCGTTAGAGCGAGAGCAATAATTCTAGCCCTAGACCTCCTCTGTATCTCAAAAAATGCAACCTGTAGAATTTTTTAAACGTCGCCTATCAAGATTTTTAAGGGTAAAAGTTTGACGCCATGCCACTAGCGGTCGCAATTTTTAAGCGTGACATGTTGGGTATCATTTTACTCGGCGTAACATTATCTTTCACAATATATAAAAAAATTGGGCCAAATTTATTGTTGTCTTATTTTTTAATTCAAAAAAGTGAATTTTTTCCAAAAAAAGTGCGCTTGTAAGACCGCTGCGCAAATACAGTGTGACAAAAAGTATTGCAATGACTGCCATTTTATTCTTTAGGGTGTTAGAAAAATATATATATATATATAATGTTTGGGGGTTTTAAGTAATTTTCTAGCAAAAAAAAAAGTTTTAGTCTCGTAAACACCGAATCTGAAAAACAGGCTCGGTGGTTAAGTGGTTAAAGACGTTATCACAGGTATAGACACACAGCAGGTACAATATTTAAAGGAATTTTTCATTTTTTTTCTCATTTAAGCATCATTAAAATCACTGCTCCTGGAGCAGTGATTTTAATGATGCTTAAATTAAAAGAAAAAGAAAAATTCCTTTAAATATTGTACCTGCTGGGTGTCTATAGTTTGCCTGTGAAAACGTCTTTGAGAACCCGTGTCTTGCCCCAGGGAACATGTATCAATGGAAAAAAGTTTTAAAAACGGTCATTTGTTCAGGAGTCCTGCTCCTGAAAAAACGACCGTTTTTAAAACTTTTTTTCATTGATACATGTTCCCTGGGGCAAGACCCGGGTTCTCAAAGACGTTTTCCAACAATAATTTGAATATTGGGCTTTAAAATGAGCACTTTTGAATTCGAACGTTCGAGTCCCATAGACTTCAATGGGGTTCTAAATGTTCGCGCGAACGGTCGGTCTGTTTGAACATTCTGGTGCGAGCCCAACGCGGGGGTGTTCAGCTCATCCCTACCGGAAAGGTTTTTTTCTGGATGCCCCACACAATCAGAAAGGGGATTCATTGAATAAAATGACTTTACCCCAGTTCTCAGCAATCCAATCCCTGTACCTTTTGCAGAATATCAGTCTGTCCCTGATGTTTTTCCTGGAGAGAAGTGGCTTCCTTACTGCCCTTCTTGGCACCGGGCCATCCTCCTAAAGTCTTTGACTCACTGTGCGTGCAGATGCACTCACACCTGATTGCTACCATTCCTAAGCCAGCTCTGCACTGGTTGTGCCCCGATCCTTCAACTGTAGGAGGCGGTTCTGGCACTTGCTGGACTTTCTTGGGTGCTCTGAAGCTTTCTTCAGAAATGCAGTGGAAATGTTTTTTATGGGATTAAGTTAATTTTCATGACAAAGAGGGACTTTGCAATTAATTGCAATTCATCTGATCACTCGTCATAAGATTTCTGGAGTATATGTAAATTGCCATCATAAAAACGAAGGCAGCTGACTTTGTAAAAAATGTATAGTTGTGTCATTCTCATAACTTTTGGCCACGGCTGTCCTATATGTGGTTTGTTGTACACATGAAAGAAATGTGTTACTTCTCAGCCACATTTTAATTTTCTCTTGAGAAAATATGTTTAGTTTTAGCTCAGTGACCACATCCACTGTAGTTACATATTCATTCTTTAGAAGTCTCTTGCAAGGAAGCAGGTGAAAAAACAAAAACATTGAACTTTTAACATGAGTGCTGCCTATCTAAATTAAGATATTTCTAGGCCAATGCTCAATGTTTCATCTTAACATCGAACCCACATATTGCTTATACAACCTTCCTGCTCTTTAATGGAGCATACACTTAGACTTGCCCAAAAAGGAAGGGTTAATGTAAGCCAACGTGCAAAACCACACTTGTGGAATTACATCCTGTTGTTTTTTTTTAAGCTTTCATTTTGTTATGTACATTCCTTTTTTTTGTGTGTCAGACACGAGTTTCCTGCTTTGAATGACCCTTACGAAACCTTCTCGACTCTCTCAAAAGTTAATGGCAAGGCACCTTTCTTAGCAGCAGCCAAAGAATGAGTTTTTGCTTTGAAATCGAAGGGTTATGGTCCCTGCTCAGCAGTGGCTCTCTTAGAAACTATGAACTTCAGTCTGTAAAAACAAACAAGAGCATCACAGAGTAAATTGCTTGTAGGCTACTACAAAATTACTCTTTTGATGGTATTTTTAAACACATAAATGAAAAGAAATTTCTTAAAAGTGTAATCCCTTTAAAATGTTTCTTCTGAAACACCGTGAAATGGAAGTTGCTGAACAATTGCACAGAGCTCCACAGGGAATACTTTAAAGGAAATTATCATTAAAAGGACACATTGCCCTTATTTAATGGAGAGCCTATCACTCATGAGGCTGGGCATGTCATTTCATGAAAGGTAAAGGTGACCCTTCTATCACCTGGAGATCTAACCACATTTCCTGAGTATAAAATCCTGTGTTAATTTCATAGTATAGTGAACAATTATAAAAATATGAAATTGTGGAGATTACTGTAAAATATACACAGCTTGTGGGATGAATTGCATGATATATTAGTCAAGGATCATGCTATCGGATATGGAGCACTTTGTATCTTTTTGTAGTTTAAGGCTCTCATATAAGCAATAGAATGATGAGGGCACTATGCATTAAATTGGGTACATACTGTATGAGTGTGTGTGTATGTATAAATGTGTCTGTAATATATATATATATAAAATAGTACACATCCTACAAATTAATTGATAACCTGAGATAACTGTCAGGATCAATAACTGATATTGCCATCTTACTAGCCTATGGTCTACCAAGGTATATTTATAGATACCCTGGTATTCAAGGCGACAAGCTCATTTCTTTTTTTGCTGTGAAGCCACCTGATCCTTACAGCATCGAGAATTTTTTGTCCTCTGGGGTTCCCATGCTCTCTTAATCCCCTGGGGAGCCCAGGACAGAGGTAAACTGCTTTCAGAATGCCAAGCACGAGTACTTGGAGCACAGTATTTTCTCACTGGTTCAAAGTTGTGTTGCCCTCTATACTGAAGCCAGGTAAGCAGCTAATCAAGCCCTAATAGACCCCTTATTTCTAAATTAAGAGGACCTGTTACCTGGCCATGCTATCACAAAGGGGGGCTTAATAAAAGAAAATTGTAATAAAATAAATGTAATGGGTGGACAAATCAATTCAGTATCTAGGCCTGAATATTACCCCCCGATCTCGCAAACCTATATATTTCGAACCTGCTACCCCTGCTACATGACCTAAAAAAACTGCACAACTGGCACTCTTTAATGTTGACATTGTTTGGGCCCTGCAATGCCCTTAAAATGATGGCCCTCCCAAGGATGTCAGAGGGACATGTCAAGGTTGGTACACGGAAGTCAGAGATAACATACAGCAGGATGCTCGGGCAAAGCTGGCTTGCAGTGCACAGAGTTAAATAGTGTTTCCTGTTAGAGGCTGGGGTGGAGCCATGCTGAGAGAAGATTACTTAACACGCAGGTATGAGAGGGCAGTGCCTAAGCTGACAGACAGCCCAGGCATGAAACATTACTGCAGATACATAACACACTTGTTGGAAAGACCCACCTACAGATACAAAGATTCCCTTTCCACTCAACGTGGCGAAGGCTTGCATTCCCGCCCTGTGGAGGCAGCCCTGCCCACCCGCCCACCAGAGTCCTGTGGTTCTCAAATGTAAATCATATCCATTATATGGAAAAACTAACAGCCACCCTCCCTAATTCTGAAGAATATTTTAGGGATAGGTGGAGGCCTTGGAGGTATTTCACCTGCACAGTTGCCTACCTGCAAGATGTGACCTGATATGAGTTGGAGTTGAGCTGAACCATTTCCCCTGTCCCGATCCTATTTAGAGGTCCTGTGAGGTGTGCCCCTCCTGGATATCGACTGGTACCTCCCCTCCGCCCTTCTCTTGTATTCACCTTCTCTTTCTTACCTGCTACCTGCTAGTTATCTGTTATAGGGTATGTTCCCTTCTGCTGTGTGTAGTTAAGGCACTGATTGTGTCAGCTTATCTGTTGTTGTTGTTGTATATTATTCCAGTTTAATTAGATATGTTCTAATTGTCTGATTCCGGTTCTGGCTTCTCACGGGTCACCTGATTCCCCCCTTTGTTGAGTAGTATCTGTATTTTACACAAAGCTGTGGAGAATACTTAACCAAAGCGATTTCTGGGTCATGTCTCTTTTCCTGTCTTTTTTGCCCATTCCTTTGTTTTTCTGCTTTTATGTTGGCTTTGGAAATATACAGGGCTGTTGATGTCCTGACATGATGGATATGAGAAGCTTTGCCAAAATAGATGTTTTCCAACAATAACTTGAATATTGGTCTTTAAAATGATGGTTTTTGAATTTGAACCTTTGGTCGGTCTGTTCGACGGTTCTGGGGGGGGGGGGGGGGGGGGTTCGGTCAATCCCTATTGGCGAAGATCGTGTTAATTCTTAATGTTCGTAATGTGCTCACTTGCCCTAACAGAAAAGGGTTGTATTGTGCAGCTCACATAATGCTTCTTACAGGGGCAGGTTAGGAAATAAACTATATGATATGTAGCACAGGTGGTAAAATGTTTCATTGGATAAGATCGGCCAGTGGTGGACCTGAAAACCTCGGATTTCCTTCTCCGCAGATGTTGTGATGGCAAACATTGCACCTACAGCAAGGATAAAAACCCTTCATCTGGTGAAAGAAAGAGGTTTACTTTGGAGGGTCCACCACGTTTGGCGCAACACTTCCTGCATCGATGTAGCTCCATTATAGATAACTGCAGCATAATCTAAATTTTAATCCTTTGTCAGGGATTATTTTCTCTGAGTTGGTAAGTGTTACTTGACTACGATTAAAAATCCCCTGGCCTATTATGTTCTTTGCCTTTTTCCTTTTTGCTCACCTCCCCCCTCTAGAGCCTCTCTTGGTGCGGGGCCTCTTTGATATCCATGTGTTTTCCTGGGAAAACCTCCAATGTTTATATTGATTAGGATTGGTATGATTGTAGTTAAAAGGAGATATGACGTGACTATCATCATCTCTACTTGTATGTGGATAATTCTCCCGTGTGTCATTTAAATTATAGTATTTAAGGGGAGAAAAACAATTGTATGTATATGCGGGAGATCTATCTTCATGGTAATTATCCCAATGGTATTCCCTATAATTTTTATCTCTGCCATAGGGGTATGGAGAATGTCCTTGATGGGCATTGTGGTGTTGATAATGTGTATTTCCCGGACCTTGATGGTAGCCAAGGCCTCTGATTCTAAATGAACCCCTCCCTCTACCATTATGTGGCACACCTCTATTGGGTGGATCGTTTGTAGGGGTAAGAAAGCTAGGATGACGATTTCTGATAGGGGTGTTTTTGGAGGGATTCTCCCCTGTCTGGGGGGTTGGATATGTGTATCAATAGGACAATTACTAGGGACTGGCTCCTGGACGATTTCAATTTCAGATGTCCCTTCTGCATTCATTCTTAAGAGGGGGGGCATTTTTTTCTGCCAACTGAAGACTACACCAGTTTTGTAATTACTCACATCACAGTTGTATTTCTTCAGTTTTTTTTTTTTTTGTCCTTTGTTTTCTCTCCTCTTTTTCTAAATGATTTTTCAAATTGGAAGAGAGAGAAACATATTCTGCAAAGGCTTTGAGGGGTGAGAGTTTTTCTCTAAGATCTTTAACCCCCTTCTCTAAAGTCATCAAACGTATATGTTTTTTCTCAATAAAAAAAAAACATAAACCTGCCTCATTAAAATATTTGAACCAGCTGTCTGGGTCGGGATCGCCTTGTTGGGGGTGTACATCCCAACATAACCCTCTAGGGACCATGTGTTTTTTAATATATTGCTCTAAAAAGGCTACATCCCATTCAAGAGTAGTTCACTAACCATAAGGCTCCTAAGATGTAAAAAAAATAAGAAATGAAAACACCTTCGGTATTAAATGTTCGAGTGGTTCTGTATTCAAAGATATCCATCTCAAACACTTAGAACCAAACTGTAGGTGGCAGCAATACTAAAGTCTAAAACAAAATAAAAAAGTAAGAAATTACTGCGCCACCCAACTAACCGAGTAAGCTGCTGGCACTACAATTAGACAAATTGTGTAAAGGGAATAAGGGGTAGAGTGCAGCGCTGAATGATTGTGCAAATATGCAATAGTACAAACAATAAAGCATCCGTGCAAAATAATGAAAATGGACAATATTTGGCACCTGCAAAGCAAGAATATTATACGAAACAATGAAAAATGTGAATGGAAAAGCATATTGTCCATCAAACAGAGTCATGGGACACGTGAATAAGTCCAAGTAAGTGTAGAAAACTTGAAGTGAAAAGTGATTTAAACCGGTGGGAGATGAATGTTCAGCCTTCAGGACGGAGATCACCCATATGAATATGCACTAAGCTCCTCAGAGGGGACAACTAAATTCACCATTCAATGTGCCACCAACAAAGGTATTAGGGTATTCTTACCAAATAGTGTGGGCTACCTGCCAGCAGCAAGGAGTCAAACGAGCAGAACTAGGGAGACCTTGATGTCACAGAAACCAGCTTATAGACTTCAAAACAACACCCTACCCTAATACCTTTGTTGTTGGTGGTGGCGGCACATTGGATCCTGAATGCTGAACTTTAATCTTCCACTTTTCACTTCAAGTTTTCTACACTTACTTGGACTTATTCATGTGTTCCTTGAGTTTGATGGACATTATGCTTTACCACATGTTCATTCACATGTTTATTCACAGGTTTTTTCATTGTTTCGTATATATTTCTCACTTTGCAGGTGCCAAATATTGGCCATTTTCATTATTTTGCACTGTCACTTTATTGTTTGCACAATCATTCAGCGCTGCACTTTACCCCTTAATCATTACTGTTACCAGACAGAAGTCATTTGTACCACTGTGACTCCACAATTCCACCTACAGTACCTCACAAAAGTGAGTTCACCCCTCACATTTTTGTAAATATTTTTTTTTTTTTTTTTTTAACAAGAAAAAAATATTTATTATATCTTGGTGATCGTCTTGGAGGTGTGTTTGGGGTCATGATCATGTTGGAATACTGCCATGTGGCCCAGTCCCTGTAGGGAGAGTATCATGCTCTGCTTCAGTATGTCACAGTATATGTTGGCATTCATGGTTCCCTCAATGAACTGTAGCTCCCCAGTGTCGGCACCACACATGCAGCCCCAGACCATGACACTCCCACCACCATGCTTGACTGTAGGCAAGACACACTTGTCTTTGTTCTCCTCACCTGGTTGCCGCCACACATGCTTGACACCATCTGAACCAAATAAGTTTATCTTGGTCTCATAAGACCACAGGACAGGGTTCCAGTAATCCATGTCCTTAGTCTGCGTGTCTTCAGCAAACTGTGGGCTTTCTTGTGCATCATCTGAGGAAGAGGAATTCTGGGATGACAGCCATGCAGACCAGTTTGATGCAGTGTGGAGAGCATGGTCTCAGCACCTAAAGGCTGACCCAACCCCTTCAACCTCTGCAGCAATGCTTGCAGCACTCATACGTCTATTTCCAAAAAACAGCCTCTAGATATGATGCTGAGCATGTGCACTCAACCTTTTTGGTCGACCATGGCGAGGCCTGTTCTGACTGGAACCTGTCCTGTTTAACCACTGTATGGTCTTGACCACTGTGCTGCAGCTCAGTTTTAGGGTCTTGGCAATCTTCTTATATCCTAGACCATGTTGAACTTCCAGTGACCAGTATGAGAGAGTAAGAGCGATAACTCAAAATGTACTATATCTGCTTCCCAATCCACACCTGAGACCTTGTAACAATAATGAGTCACATGACAGCGGGCAGGTGAAATGGCTAATTGGGCCCAATTGGGACATTTTCACTTAGGGGTGTCTCTCTTTTGTTGCCAGCGTTTTAGACATTAATGGTTGTGTGTTGAATTATTTTGAGGGGATAGCTGTCATTGTGATCACATTTTTTGCATTTCCTGTATGGCAATTTTATGAAATAAACCATCATTTATTTTTATTTTTTAACTGCACCATTGGGAGCATTTTTCTTTTCTGTTCCTTTTTTTTTTGTTCATTGGGAGAGTGCACGCATCTACATTGGCATTTGCCTGTCAGCGGAAGGAGTGCTATTTCCATGTTCCAGTATACCGG
Organism: Rana kukunoris; assembly: GCA_029574335.1. NCBI lineage: Eukaryota > Metazoa > Chordata > Amphibia > Anura > Ranidae > Rana > Rana kukunoris. Next base: position 213,596,080 of record CM056050.1, on the reverse strand, counting down.
ACCACTCTCTACAGCACAGGTGTCAAACACAAGGCCCACGGGCCGAATCCGGCCCTCCAGGCAATTCCATGTGGCCCTTACACCTCTCCTGCAGCTGCAGGAGAGCTCCAACCCTCCTCTGGTCCTACTCCAGACCCCTATCTTTCAAGCAATGCATCCAGCTTCTTCCCAGCAGCAGCATAAGGAAAGGGGGGTACACTGTGATGTAAGGGAGAGAGGGGGACTCAACTTATGGAGGTGGGGTGGCTCTTGACATCAAATGTAAGGGGAAGGGATGCGCTGCACATCTAATCTTACAAATACAACCGGCCCTTTTGAGGGCAATCATAATGCTGATGTGGCCCACAATGAAATTGAGTTTGACACCCCTGCTCTACAGGATTGATCCAGATTCCCTTGGAAACCACGGAGATCCCCCTGCTTTGATCCAGGTCTTTGAGACCCCAAGTCCGTTTGACCCACTGTTATATAACAGGTGAGTCCATCAGTTGTGGTAAGAGTACCACATTTGTTTATAACATGAAGAATTTGAGTATTTCAGCAGTCAACTTGTCACTCCTGCATCCTGTGCCAGTCCTTAGGAAGGATCACTTCACATTGTCACTTTCACATGGACTCTTATATTACTTATTGAAGCCTTCTTGGCTTCTCAAATATCATAATTGTTTCACTATTTTCAATTGTTTTGGATACCATTATTCACATTGTGGTATTTTCATTCACTATTGATTGCTTATCCTAAATGTACACTGTTACACAATCTGTACACTCACTACTTTACATCGTAGCAAAGTGTAATTTCTTCAGTGTTGTCGCATGAAAAGATATAATATATTTACAATAATGTGAGGGGTGTACTCACTTTTATGAGATACTGTATATAATGCTGACTTGCTAGCTGAATATTTCTCTCATGTCAGGTATTTCTTTGAAATAACCATCTATTCAAAGATCTCCTGTCCCCTCATACATGAAGAAATATACACTCACCGGCTACTACTTTATTAGGTACACCTTGCTAGTACCAGGTTGAATCCCCCTTTGCCTTCAGAATTGCCATAATTCTTTGTGGCATATATTCAACAAGGTGTTGTAAACATTCCTTAGAGATTTTGGTCCATATTGACATGACAGGATCACGCAGTTGCTGTATATTTGTCCTTTGCACATCCATTATGCAAATCTCCCATTGGACAGGGACCTCATTGTCATGGTCAAGAAGCAAGTTTGAGATGATTTGAGCTTTGTGACATGGTGCATTATCCTACTGGATGTAGCCATCAGAAGATGGGTACACTGTAGTCATAAAGGGATGGACATGGTCAGCAACATAAATCAGGTAGATTGTGGTGTTTAAATGATGCTCAATTGGTACTAAGGGGCCCAAAGTGTGCCAAGAAAATATCCCCCACACCATTACATCACCAGCCTGAACCATTCCATGAAAGGTAAGGATGGATCCATTATGTTGTTTACGCCAAATTCTGACCCTGCCATCTAAATGTTGCAGCTGAAATCGAGACTCGTCCGACAGGCAACATTTTTCCAATCTTCTATTGTCCAATTTTGGTGAGCCTGTGTGAATTCAGTTTTCTGTTCTTGGCTGACAGGAGTAGCACCTAGTGTGGTCTTCTGCTGCTCTAGCCCTTCTGCTTAAAGGTTCGATGTGTTTTGCATTCAGAGAAGGTATTCTACATACCTTGGTTGTAACGAGTGGTTATTTGAGTTACTGTTGCTTTTCTATCATCTCAAACCAGTCCGCTCATTCTCCTCTGACATCAACCAACGTGTTTGCATCCTCACAACTGGATATTTTCTCTTTTTCGGACCATTGTCTGTAAACCCTAGAGATAATTGTGCATGAAAATTCCAGTAGATCAGCAGTTTTTGAAATACTAAACCAGCCTGTCTGACACCAATAACCATGCCACGTTCAAAGTCACTTTGAAAATCCCCTTTCTTCCTCATTCTGATGCTCTGTTTGAACTTTGGCAAGTCATCTTCACCACATCTATTTTTTTTTTTTTTGTATTTCCAACCACCTCAGACTCAACCACAGCAAGAGACTTGCTTGTGATTTCATTTATTCATTAGTATTGTCTCTTCTTCGGTTTTGCATCATTTGTGGTTTTCCGAAAGATGATTTTTATATTTTATCTTAAACTTCATTATATATATATTTTTTCCCCTATTGTATATTAATTTATCTATCAAATTTAATTATAAAACCATACCTACCCCCCTCCCTCCCCTGTCCCCTAATGGTTTGTTCCTTCCTTTTTATCTTCTTTCATCTTCTGTTGTCATTTATTATTTTTCCCAAGTACTCCTCCGATGATTTGAGGTTTTTCCATTGTCTCCATCTTCTATTATTATTAAGTTGGCCACATCACTATTGCATAGGTATTCCATTTTACTATAGTTTTCCACTCTTTCGAACCATTCTTGTATCCATTTTAAAAACAAAACACTGCCCTGTATTTGTTTGTTTGTTTTTGTTCTGTGTGTCTCTTTACATCACAGAAACATGAAACCAGTTTAAAAGTGAAACTAAACTGCAGGCACATTATATGATTGATTTTTATCTATTTGTAATCATTTTTTAAAGGAATCAGTTAGCTATCATGTCTCTCTACCATATAAACAGTCATTTCAGCAAAAAAAAATGCTTCCTTTAGTGACCCTTTAAATTTGCTTCTGTTGGTTCATGAAACACACGCTTGTATGCTATTAGATATCCTTTTTCCAGTTATTACTTCCACGTATTCCCGGATTTCCTGCCAGTATTCCTTTATCTTTGGACAGTCCCACCATATATGTGTAGTTGTTCTGATCTGTCCACATTCTCTCCAGCATAATGGGGTTTTGTCTTTATTATATTTATGGATCACTTTGGGTGTCCTATGCCATCTCGAAATGCACTTATAGTTCATTTCAATTGTATTCATGTCGGTTGCGATGTTATGTACGGATGCTATTATTCTTTCAACTTGTTGGTCATCAAATTTCTTATTTAATTATTTTCCCATTTCTCTATAAAATAGGGTCTTACTCGTAGCTCTAATTCTGTCAGGATTCGATATATTCTTGATATCACATGCCTTAGAGGAATATGTAGAGAGCATAATTTATATATATATATATATATATATATACATACAGTATATGATAGATACAAATAAACTATCACAAGCAAATTTATTATATTGCAGCTTACCAATTATAAGATGAGGTGGTTCCATTAGTTTTCTTTTTTTTGGGGCTTTTTTCTCTCTGTCTTCACCTGGTGATCTGGCGAGTACCATACCTCAGGTGTTAGTGAGAAACAACTCTGGAGGAATAAGCAGCAGAGGCAAAGCAGACAACAGCATTATCAGTCCAGGGGGGAGGGTTGTGTTAACTGTATTAGCAGATTAGATGCACTAGCAAATTGAAGCCAAACTACAGCTCACACTTTAAAAAGAGTTACAGCAAACAGTTTTTGTTTTTCTTTTGGGTAATGGTTTTGCATGTATTTATATAACATCTGATGAAATAAAGCCTAAAAAAATGAAACAAATGCAGCCATCTAGGAATTGGTAAGCTGCAATATAATAAATATTTGTTTTTGGGTTTAATACTGCTATAAGGTTTAGTATCTTACAACACACTCTGCAGGGCCCTGCACCAATATATTAAACAGTTGAGTACCAGTATACTGTATGCTAATAAATTTCATGTGTATATCAAGGTACACTGTTCCTAAAATTATAAGCTCATGAGCACCCATACAAAGCAAATTGCTATGGCACAATCATAAATACCACCACTTCGACCCCTATATGGCTTCAGGGTGAACAACCGAGCAATTATATATATATATATATATATATATATATATATATTATATATATATATACATACATTTATATAATTTGTTCCTGGTGGAATATAAATCCAAAAGTATTGGGACATCTGCCTTTCCACGCACATGAACTTTAATGGCATCGCAGTCTTAGTCTGTAGGGTTCAATACTGAGTTGGCCCAACCTTTGCAGCTATAACAGTTTCAACTCTTCTGGGAAGGCTGTCCACAAGGTTTAAGAGTGTGTCTATGGGAATGTTTGACCATTCTTCCAGAAGAAATTAATTTGTGAGCTCAGGCACTGATGATGGAGAGAAGGCCTGGTTTGCAATCTGTGCTCTAATTTATTCCAAAGGTGTTGAGTTCAGGAAGTTCCTCCATCCCAAACTCGCTCATCCATGTCTTCATGGATCTTGCTTTGTGCACTGGTGCAGACATTTTGGAACAGGAAGGGCCAACCCCAAACTGTTCCCACAAAGTTGCGAGCATGAAATTGTCCAAAATGTCTTGGTATGTTGACACCTTAAGAGTTCCCTTCCCTGGAACTAAGGGGCCAAGCCCAACCCCTGAAAAACAACCCCACACCATAATCCCCGCCTCCACCAAATGGTCTGCACCAGTGCATAAAGCAAGGTCCATAAAGACATGGATGAGCGAGTTTGGAGTGGAGGAAATTAACTGGCCTGCACAGAGTCCTGACCTCAACCCGATAGAATACCTTGGGCTAAATTAGAACAGAGAGTGCAAGCCAGGCTTTCTTTACCAACATCAGTGCCTGACTTCACAAATGCCCTTCTGGAAGAATAGTCAAACATTCCCATAGACACACTCCTAAACTTTGTGGACAGCCTTTCCCGAAGAGTCTAAGCTGTTATAGCTGTAAAGGGTGGGCCAACTTAATATTGAACCCTACGGACTAAGACTGGGAAAGCATTAAACTACATGTGTGTGGAAAGGCAGGCGTCCCAATACTTTTGGTAATATAGTGTAACTGCAGTCTTATACTAACTATCCAGTGGAGCTTCCACAAATATGTAGTGCAAAAATGTGGGTAGATTCAAGTTCATAAATAATTGTGCACGTGAGGCGTGTGCACGCTGAGGGAGGAGCTGACTATGCCAACCCCGGGGGATGGGGGATGGAGGACGCCGATTCGATCCGAGGGTGCTTCGGTGGACGTGGCGGCTGTGCAGTGAGCGGTACGGCTGGTCTGCTAGTCCGCTAAGAGGGCACCCCCCACGAGCGCTCTCCCCCGCCGCCTCACGGAGGCTCCCGGCTATCTCTCCTTCCCCCCCCCCTCCCCGCGAGTAGGAGAAAAGCCCCGGGTGGTCGGGCAATGTGGAGCTGGTATTGATCCCGCTGGCCCCCACGTCCACTACTGCTACGGTGACCCACGGGATCCGATGCCTCGGATGGGTTCCTGCCCCTACTTCATACAGGTATTGTTCAAACCTTGTAATCTTGGACCGACGGTGGCTGCATAAGATTTACTCCTATCATGGTGTCTATTGTGTCCGGATACAGTATCATTTGAGAGACTGGTAAGAACTTTTTTTTCTCTCCATATTAACTACTCAGATGCCCTTTTAAGTTATCTGCATTTACCTCTGTCTGCTTATTACATTGGATCTTGTGGCGGAAGCCGCCAGCAAATAGAACGCAAAAATGTTAATGGTATTAACATAACATGGAAACTCACATGTGGAAAGACTACAATAAATAATAAGGGGTACAGTTACTTTCTGTGCGCCTCGGCCTCACTGCCTTAGGGGGGTGTCGGTGGTGGCCCCTTCATGTTGGTATGCTATTTAGAGGGTAGCGCCACATGTTAAAGCCGTGGTACCCCTTCTAGAGATACCCTGCCGACCTTAGCGGATAGGTGGGGGCCCCTGTGACGCTGGTGGAGGGCACAGGTTGGGGGGCATATCCGAGGTCACCTCCTAAGGAGGGTAATTCTCTTCAGGGGCTTGGTCTCTTATTTGGGAGTTCACAGTGGATGGAACATACAAAGATTATTATAACCACTCTGGCTACTCAGGATATTTGAATATTTAACCCTTGAGAGCGAGGGGGCAGATTCTAGGATCTCAGGGGAGAGGGTGGTGTACTTATAGTTGAAAGATCCATTAGGCGGACTGGTTATCCTGAGTGTGTGAGTAGCATTTATAAATTTAAGGTAGAGGCCGGGCTACTTATATTCTTGGGTGGCTATAGTTACATATTTATAGCTAGTTGGGCCCTACCGGGTAGACCACCCACGCAAGGTAAAGATCGCTGATAAGAGCATTAGACCTAGTACTAATAAACGGTGCAATAACAAGGAAGCACCCATTGCTTAAACTGGGGAAGCGCATTAGAACCAGGAAAGGATACAACATGAGTAAGATAACAAGGGGCTCTGCCCTGAAAATCCCGAAGGATAACCCCAATACTAGTACCATAAGGCAATACATTACCCCGGATGGGAATTCCAAAAGCCCCGCTAACGCGAAAAGATCAGAAAAATCAGGGGTGACCAAAAAAGGTTCGGGTGGAGCAGGGCTCTCAACTACTGATATGATAACGGATGGTGACCGAGAACTGAGTCTACTAGAGGAGTCCAGATTGGATACTCATATTCCAAACGAAGGCGGAATTGGACAGCATGCCTAAGAGACTTGAAAAGGCGATTAAAGATGAGTTAAGTGCATTAAGAACTGACATTAACAATATCTTAACACGGGTGGAAGAGGTGGAAATAAATATAGAAAAACAAGACGCTGAAATGATCCAATTAAATAATCAATACCATATTATTAAACGGAATCAGGGGCTCATACAATATCGACTGGAGGACCAAGAGAATCGCAATAGAAGGCAAAACCTGAGAATACGCTCTATTAAAGAAGAGAGAGGTGAAGATCTGAGACAACTTGCGAACAATTTGTTCCTCCCCCTCTTGGATAAAGGTACGGAAGAACCTCTCAAAATAGAGAGGATACACCGAATAGGAAGAAGAAATGATCGAGAGAGCGAAAGGCCTAGAGACATAATTGTTAGGTTCCGATACTATGAGGACAAGGCCGAAATCTGGTTAAAACTGAGAAAGAAACCCCCCTTAAGCTATGGAGGTACGGAGCTTCAGATATTCCCAGATTTGGCATGGGAAACCCTCGCTAGAAGGCGGCTCCTTAAACCGTTATTGGAGCAGATGCGACAGCAGGATGTTAATTAATAGTGGGGGTCCCAGCTTGCCTAATTGGCCAAAAAGATGGGGTGTCTGTTAGATTAACATTCCCTGAGGAATTGGCAGGGTTCTGCCGTAAATTAGATATGCAGGTTCTGGACTTGCCAGAGTGGGCCGATTGAGTGGGGCGGGGGAGGAGTGGGGGTGGGGCGGGAGCCAGGGGCTGTCCTACAGTCCTCTCCTGGTAGATCAACCCCCTAATCTTCTACCATCACGGGGGCTTAGGAGAGGTTGAGGCATTGGTAGGCAACACCTCATGAAAGAGGAACCGAGCTAGGCAATTGGGCATGAGAAGCCCCTTGGTTCAGAGGCTATGAATAGGCCTATATGGGGAGGTTGGGGGGTAGGGAGGGGGGGGTTTGGGTGGGGGGAAAGGGGAAAAGGGGGGGAAGAACGTGGCTCCCAGGGACGACTTAGTATCAGGATGGAGTTAAAATTCTTATCATATAATGTCAAGGGCCTGAATTCCACTAGTAAAAAATTCAGGGTTTTGGAGGAGATAAAACAATACAGAGCAGACATAGTCTTCATACAGGAATCCCACTTGTCTTTGGACTCTAATATTAAGCTCCATTCAACTTCATACCCAACTTGGTACTATGGGGACTCCATCTCTAACCGTGCCAGGGGGGGTGGCAATTGGGTTTGCAAGAGGAATTGAGTTTACCCTTAAGGCAAGGATGACAGACCCAGAAGGGCGATTTTTATTCTTGAAAGGAAGGTTAGGAAATACCGAATATACTTTAGCAAATATCTACGCCCCTAACGCCCAGCCAACTCAATATCTTAGCCGAATTCTCGGCAAACTGAATAACTTTACTGAGGGATATGTAGTCCTGATGGGCGATCTGAATTTTACAATGAACCCAAGGGTAGATAGTACGTCCTGTGCGAGGGAGACAATCAACGTACAAACTCAAAAAATAAAACGCAAGCTACATAAGTCAACTAGTAGACGTATGGAGGGCTTTCCACCCCCACATACGAAACTATACGTTCTTCTCTCCCCCACACGGAACGTACACTAGGATAGATTATATACTGGTTGATCATAGGCTGTTGGAACGGATCAGTGAGACGGACATTGGAATAATGACCCTTTCCGATCATGCTCCAATAACTATGAAAATCAAACTATCCACTCAAAAGAATCAACAAATGGCCTGGCATTTAAACAATAACTTGATTCGAGATGAAGAAGGTGCAGGGGAGATAGAAGAGGAACTCAAATTTTTTTTTGCTTAATGATACGGAAGGGATCTCAAGCGCTACCCTCTGGGAATCTCATAAAGCGTATATGTGAAGAAAATAGACTTTATTCTGGACTCTGTTTGTCTTTTAAGAACCCCTGGACCGATCTGGGTGAAATTTGGATATGTTGGTCCCCCAGATCGGGGCTATCAGGAGATATGTAATGGCAGGTAGACCTTGTGTGGAAGAGGGGTGTTCTAACGTTGGGAAAATTAGGGTGCTCTCTACCTGGAGATAATTGGTTTATTCCTTAAACTGATCTAAATATCTCAATGTGTCATGTAAATGATCTGTAGTCTGTCTTTCAAGAAGTGTTCATTGTGTGAAGTTCTATTGTTTAGGAGGTGAGAAGTTCTAAATCACCTTGTCTGGGCAAAGGACCAGTAATTAACTCATGTGGATTCTACCGGAGACAGCCGTCTGTGTTCTACAATAGGTCTCTTGAAAGGGGACTCGTTAGCACACCATGGTATGATGATGTGGGAGGAGGATGTAATTGTATATCTGATTACATCAAGTATTTCTTTTGCTGTATATAAGTAACCTGTCTCTCAATAAAGTCATTCTATATCTGGACACCCTTCATGAAGTCTTGGCTCATGCTTGGGGATGGGGAACACTAACCATTCGGAAGAATCATCTTGGGAGACGGAAAGAAGGCCGCAGTACCCCAACTACTGCAGGTCTTAACAACTGGTGGCAAGCAGCGGGGTTGAATGGGACGCATAAAGACAACAAGTGAATGGCCCAGCATTACGAGAGACTGAAGAGGTCTACGCTAAAGGATCTGCTGGAAGCCCGAGGCCAGGTGACAAGCAACAAAAAGAAAGCTACCCTCATAGCAGAACTAATGGAGGGCGACCAAACCAGCAGCATGGCGAATGTTAGCCAGGAGGAAGCCGAGTTCCAAAAGAAGGTGATGTGGAGGCTAAACCTATATGGGCCCAACCACCCCAAATCCCCCACACCAGAGATGGTGACACAAGTCCTGGAGCAGGTGAGCGCAGAACGCAGAGCACAGGCGCAGGACCCAAGTGTAAACCAAGGAGACAGCGCTTCCTCAGCCGGATCTATAAATGGAGGGCAGCGCGGAGAAAGATTAACTATGCTGCGTTAAAATAAAAGTTTTTCGGATGAAATTTTGAGAAATGGAAATTGACGCATACCTACAAGACTTTGAGCGTCAATGTGCTTTGCTCCTCAAGGGTCTGGAATCAGAGCAATGCCGGCCGCGATTCTAAGCAGCAAACTCACGGGCCGAGCAGCAGAGCACGCATACCCTACCGAGCAGTGCCTGACACAGCCATACACGACTACGCCAGTGTCCAACCCTTTAAGGACTAACTTTCTGCTAGCCAGGTATGCGCCGTGACCCCAGAGATTCAATTACAGGAAAAAGTTTCGGGCATTACGTAAAGGGGGCCGAGACTCCTACACCGAATGGGCTTTTAGGATGTATCGGGCGGCCCAAAACTGGATACAAGGCTGCCAAGCCGCGACGCTAGAGGAGGTGCTACAACTCTTCTTGCTAGAACAATTTTTTGACCACACACCTGCAGACACCAGGGTCAGGGACAGGAAGCCGGCCACAATCGAGGAAGCGGCCAAGCTGGCAGACGAGCATCACGAGGGAAGAAGAGGAGAGACTAGTGGAAACCGCCCCCTGGTAAGGTCCAGCACCCCAACGCCTAGTCCTGTGACCTACCACCGACCGATCGCAGGACCACCCACTACACCACCTAATTTTAACCAGAAACCGCCATTGGTATGTCACCAATGCAATCGGCCAGGGCACTACAAGATACATTGCCCTCAGCGGAGCAGAGGCAATTGGGAGCAGCCACCACCACCAAGGGCAGCCGCCCATCACTATCAGCATGAACCGCTGGAAGACCACAGCCCTGAAGCTGAGCAATGGACCGTACTACATGAGGTGAACCTAGCACAAACCGAGGGGGACAACCGGGTGCACCACAGACAATGGGTCACAGTAGATGGAAAGGAGGCTGAGGCACTACGAGACTCTGGGGCCACCCTCACTCTGGTGCAACCTCACACCGTATCTGCGAAGGCGTGCACCAACAGGACTGTTGCAGTAAGAGTGGCAGGAGGCGCCATACACAAACTACCCACAGCCCAAGTGCAGCTAAATTGGGGCACCGGAGCCAAGCAGATGGAAGTAGGCATTATGTCGGGCCTACCTGCGGAAGTATTGTTGGGGAACGATTTGGGGTGCCTAACTTCACAGCTGCTTACCCCAGATCCCGCTGGAACCTGCCCTGTGACTACCAGGACGCAAGCACGCCGAGCTGGACAGACGCACTCTGAGGAACCACAGGTAGGAACCGAAAACCCTGTAGTATGCCCTGACCCCATCCCCTTCTGGGGCACTCCACAAGACTTTGGCCAAGCCCAGCAGTCAGATCCCACCTTAGCAGGTTACAGGAAGGCCGTAGGTACCCCTAAGGAAGGTAATGCTCAAGAGAACTTCCACTGGGACAAGGGACTGCTATACAGGGTCACAGGGGGAGTGGGAAGTGGGGCAGCCCAAGTTATAAAAAGACAACTAGTTGTACCCCGCAAATACAGGGCAGAGCTTCTAAAGCTCAGCCATGATATCCCGCTAGCCGGACATCTGGGTATCAAGAAAACTAAGGATCGCCTTACCCAGACGTTCTTCTGGCCAGGGATATCAAAAGACTTGCAGACGTACTGCAGGACATGTGACACGTGTCAAAGGATTGGGAAACGGGGGGACCACCCCAAGGCCAAGTTACGGTCCCTACCTATAATAGAGGAACCATTCTCCAGAGTGGCAGTAGACCTGATAGGGCCCCTCAACAAACCCAGCACCTCCGGAAGGCGCTACATCCTCACGGTGGTGGACTATGCCACCAGGTACCCTGAGGCGGTGGCGCTCCCCAACATTGAGGCGGAGACAGTAGCAGAAGCTCTAGTCAGGATCTTTTCTCGAGTAGGTTTCCCCAGAGAAATACTCTCAGATCAGGGAACCCAGTTCACGGCAACTGTCACTCAACAGTTATGGCAGAGCTGCGGGGTGAAACCGTTATTTAGCTTCCCCTACCACCACCAGACCAACAGCCTTTGTGAACGATTCAACGGCACGCTTAAGCAGATGCTCACAGCGTTCACAGAGTCCTGTGGTCAATGGGAGAAATTTCTACCCCATCTCCTGTTTGCCTACCGGGAAGTGCCCCAGGCATCGACGGGGTTCTCCCCCTTCGAACTCCTATACGGAAGAAAAGTCCGGGGACCCCTGGACCTCATACGGGAGCACTGGGAGGGCAACACAGGAGAGGAAGGGATCCCGGTTTTGCCGTACGTGCTGGAGTTCCGGGACCGCCTGCGGGCACTGACCGAATCAGTTCGGGAGAGCCTACAGGCAGCCCAGAAACGACAGAAACAATGGTATGACCGGAGAGCCCGAGATAGGAACCTGGAAGTAGGGCAAAAAGTATTAGCCCTCGGACCATCCAAAAAGGACAAGCTACAGGCAGCGTGGCAGGGGCTATTCAAAGTGGTGGAACGGATTAGCGACACCACCTATATTGTGGCCAAATGTTCGGATGAAAGGAGCAGACAAGCCTTTCATGTGAACATGTTGAAACCGTACTTCGAGCGCTCTGAGGACGTGGCCACTATCTGTGCCCCGTCCACTGGCGCTAGTGAAGGACTTCCCTTACCCGACCGGCTGGCAGCTAACCAAGGTAACCTAGAGCAAGTTGGGTTGGGAGAGAAACTAAATCTCACCCTGAAACCCGAGAACTGCCATGGGGGCATGGCAGAGGTTCAATACCTAGGGCCTAGAGTAGGGTCTGGGAAACAGGGCCCCGAACCCGCAAAAGTAGAGGCCATAGCCAATTGGCCCCAGCCCCACACCAAGACGCAGGTATTGGCGTCCCTAGGCACCACCGGGTATTATACAAAGTTCGTCCCGGAGTGTAGCACCCCAGCGAAATTCCTCACCGACCTGACCAAAAGGTCCCCACCCAAGCAGGTAGCCTGGTTCTCGGAGTGTGCATTGGCGTTCCAGGGACTTAAGACGGCATGGAGCACCCGGTGGCATACCTCAGCGGCAAGTTATTACCTTGGAAGGTCAGCTATGCCACCATGGAAACAGAATGCCTGGCTCTAGTATGGGCCTTAAAGAAGCTCCAACCGTACCTTTATGGCCGTGCCTTTACCATTCTCACTGACCACAACCCCCTCATCTGGCTCAACCGAGTCTCTGGAGACAATCCCCGGTTGCTGCGCTGGAGTCTAGCGTTGCTACCTTACAATTTCACACTGCAATACCGCCTGGGCAAGCAGAACGGCAATGCGGATGGACTTTCACGCCAAACCGGCTTGGAAGTATAATTTTGACCCGGACATCCCCTAGCCAACCCGGCAGGGTCTAGGCGGGTATGCCGACCCATGGAACTAAGGGGGAGTATTGTGAAGAAAATAGACTTTATTCTGGACTCTGTTTGTCTTTTAAGAACCCCTGGACCGATCTGGGTGAAATTTGGATATGTTGGTCCCCCAGATCGGGGCTATCAGGAGATATGTAATGGCAGGTAGACCTTGTGTGGAAGAGGGGTGTTCTAACGTTGGGAAAATTAGGGTGCTCTCTACCTGGAGATAATTGGTTTATTCCTTAAACTGATCTAAATATCTCAATGTGTCATGTAAATGATCTGTAGTCTGTCTTTCAAGAAGTGTTCATTGTGTGAAGTTCTATTGTTTAGGAGGTGAGAAGTTCTAAATCACCTTGTCTGGGCAAAGGACCAGTAATTAACTCATGTGGATTCTACCGGAGACAGCCGTCTGTGTTCTACAATAGGTCTCTTGAAAGGGGACTCGTTAGCACACCATTGTATGATGATGTGGGAGGAGGATGTAATTGTATATCTGATTACATCAAGTATTTCTTTTGCTGTATATAAGTAACCTGTCTCTCAATAAAGTCATTCTATATCTGGACACCCTTCATGAAGTCTTGGCTCATGCTTGGGGATGGGGAACACTAACCATTCGGAAGAATCATTTTGGGAGACGGAAAGAAGGCCGCAGTACCCCAACCACTGCAGGTCTTAACAGTATATTAGAGGGATTTTAATCTCAGAGGGGGCAAGGAGAAAAAGAGAGAAAAATAAGAAGTCTGATACTTTGTCCAAGGAAATATTAATTCTGGAACGGGAACATAAAGAGCAAAGTTTAAAAGAGAAGCTCTTCGAGCTGACTCTAAAAAGAGACGAGCTTAAGGAGATCATGGAACAGGAAGCAAAGAGGAATTTTTTGAACATTTCCAGAGAGAGATATCTATGGGGTAATAAACCTAGCAAATCCCTGGCTAAAATGTCCCAAAAAAAGAAAACTCGGAACTATATTGAGAAAATTAAAAAGAAAAACGGCAACTGGGTCTATTCAACGGCTGAAATTGCAGAAACTTTTAAAAATTACTATGAAGAACTATACACAATCAGGCAAGGGGACAGGCAGGAGAAAAGGAGGCCAAAATCCAAGAGTTCTTGGATAAAGCAGGATTGCCCAGCATCGATGAGATAGAAAGATCATATCTGGACCAGGCCATAACGGAAATAGAAATTAAAAAAGCTTTAGAAAACACAGCAGGTGGTAAAAGCCCAGGACCCGACGGGTTCTCAGTCTTCTACTACAAGAAATTCAGTGACATTCTTATACCGAAATTGTGCAAATATTTTAATGGTTTAGGGTCCGAGTATGAGACCAGCAGGGAAGCGCTTGCCGCTTCTGTGGCAATTATTTTAAAAGAAAGATAGGACAGTGCACTGTGCTCAGCATATAGACCGATATCCCTCCTGAATACCGACATCAAGCTGTTTGCGAAAATATTAGCTGAACGCTTGAAAAGTGTCATACATCTTTTGGTTCACCCGGACCAGGTGGGGTTTGTCCCCAACAGCATTAGAGCACTTCTTCTGCTGCAGAAGCTAAGGCAGAATGGGTCCCCGGGTCTATTCCTGTCAGTCAATGCGGAAAAAGCATTTGACAGGGTAGACTGGGGACTCATGATGCAGACCCTTAGAGAAATGGGAATAGGGAATAGATTGTCCAATTGAATTAAAACTCTCTACCATCATCCCTCGGCAAAAATCAAAATTAATGGCACACTGTCAGATTCCTTTGAGATGAGCAACGGGACAAGACAGGGATGTCCCCTGTCTCCTCTGCTCTTCATCCTATCATTAGAACCCCTTCTCTCAACTATCCGAAAAGATCTAGACATCAAGGGTATTAGGGTAGAGGAGGAAGAACATAAGTTGGCAGCTTTTGCAGACGATATTCTGTTTTTTTCTGACTAAACTGGTAGTCTCTATCCCCAAGCTCATCGGGACTTTACAACAGTTCGGCGCTATCTCCAATTTTAAAATTAATATAACAAAATCCAAGATATTAAATCTAAATCTGAATAAGAAGGAAGAAGGACAAGTAAGAGGGATTTGTGCCTTTCCCTGGAGTAGGGAATTCAAATATTGTCATGGATCGTGAGATATTAAAGTGTTTCTACGTGAAATCCATATTCATGTATTGCAGAAGATGAGACATTGTGGATAGGACATATTGCAGGATGCCTCTGTCTGTCTAGATGTGGATTGGAACGGAATCAGCCTATTGAGGACTATTGGAATGCTTAGTGGCTTGTGAAATACCTTTCCATTGTGTTCTGCAGATGAATAGCCGTTGTCAGAGACGAGATGCCTAGCCACCTCGTCCGGCTACCTGAATAGATAATTGACTCATGTTAATTGTTGTTCTGATTGCTTCATTGTAATAATTACCCCCTGGGGGCTTCTGTCTCAACACACATAGTCATGCTATTCAAGCTTTGGGAACAATCTCTGCTGAGACATTTTGAAGTCCTCATTTGCATGGGAGAGGACCTGATGGGAGACTGCCTGGACTTTAAAAAGGACCAATAAGAAAGCGGTTGTTGGGGGTGGGATGTTTCAAATTCTGTATAAAAGTGTGCTGTGTACTTTCAATAAAAGAGTTCTAGTTGAACATACATACAACTCGCTTGGTGTGTGTTCTTCATGGATCCAATCGGCACATAGCTGTAGGTTGGATCCCGGAATCTTGGATGACTGGACCATCAGATGTTGCAAGCTGCAATCTGATCGAATAGAAGCAGAGGAGTGTCGGGAGAGCAGGACCTGGGCGAGAAAGGGTCTCGTCACAAATATCTTGGTGTCAAATTAGCAAATACGGTTCAGAAGATCTATAAAATCAACTATGTACCCTTGTTAATGACATCAAAAGTGAATAAAAAAAAAATTAATAAACCCATTTCATGGGTTGGGCGCATAAATATGTTAAAAATGACGGTCGTACCAAAAATACTGTACAAATTTTTATTATTACCAATAGCAGTATCTCAACAATTCTTGAGGATTATGAATTCCCTACTCATGAATTGTCTGGAAAAAAAAAGCACAGAATATCGCTCTCCATCCTAAAACAAGAAAAGAAACATGGGGGGTTAGCTGTTCCCGACATCAAAAGTTACTATAAGGCAGCGGTCCTCTCTCGGGCGGTGGAGTGGGTTAGGGCTAGACAAAGTAAAAGATGGGTGCAAATTGAAAAAGTAGGCCAGTCTGCCAATTGTTGGCAGGGATGCCCAGATAAAGGCACAATGGCACATCTGTGGTGGACCTGCCCGAATATTCAAAAATATT
Organism: Rana kukunoris; assembly: GCA_029574335.1. Taxonomy (NCBI): domain Eukaryota; kingdom Metazoa; phylum Chordata; class Amphibia; order Anura; family Ranidae; genus Rana; species Rana kukunoris. Next base: position 213,580,038 of record CM056050.1, on the reverse strand, counting down.
GGGATACTATACTTAATCTAATTAAAGAAATAACGGATAACGAGATTAAGAAAAACCCCTGGGGGGTACTCTTCCACTGTGGGCACGAGGGACGCAAAAAGTATAAGCAGTCCCTTCTACCTCACTTATTGAATGCTGCGAAAAGACTTATCCCACGCAAGTGGCAGGAAGTAGAAAGTCCTATTGTTTGGGATTGGATCAACGCAGTGGAGGAAACGTATAGGATGGAGGAGCTTAAAGATAACCTCTTAGAATCAAAAGGGGACTTCCTTGAAAAATGGAAAAAATGGAAAGATTTAAAAAAAACTTGGAGTTACGCCGAGAAACTGAGGATGTCATAGTTATTTTTAACGTGAGAACAGGGTCCAAACTCGTATTAGTATCCAGGGGGACTTCTGATAGAGAAGCCACTCCAATCTTTCATCAGTTAGATATACACTCCCTGTATTTTAGGGACAGCGACAGTTTTAGTGATCATCAATAACGGGTTAAGTGAAGAGTCCGGGAGCCACGAGGGGGGGGGGGTGGGGGGGAGGAGGGGAAATTAGTGGGTTTATGCTTGTTTTTTGCTCCAGTTCCCCAACCAAGGGCACAAGTAAGGCTGGAGAATAGGCAATTGTATCAAGGTCACAGTTGTTGGGGGTAACATAGTTTCTTTCTACTGTTCACATTTTTTGCATATAATAAACAACAATAATCCCTTAAAAAAAAAAGGATGTACACTAAAGGCTATAAGTTATACCACAAATGATTCAAATCGGATATAGAGACGATAAGAAGTACCATATCATGAGTTGGTCTCTTGAGGTTGGTCAAGGCTGACGTGGTAGTAAAAAAAAAATAATTGTGCAAAGTCTCCAGGTAAGTATGAGTATGAATTTTGGATCCTTGTCAAGAAACAGATCACAAGTGTTGTTAAAGAGGATGTCCGCTCAAAAAAAAAATTAAAAGCCAGCAGCTACAAATACTGCAGCTTCTGACTTTTAATATTAGGACACTTACCTGTCCTGGAGTCCAGCGCCGTCCGCAGCAGAGGACGAGCGATCGCTTGTCACTCTGCTGCTCCCCCCGCCATCCACGGTGAGAGAACCAGGAAGTGAAGCGCTCCGGCTTCACTGCCCGGTTCCCTACGGCCCATGTGCGAGTCGCGCTGCGCCCGCTGATTGGTTCCCGCTATGTGCTGGGAGCCGAGTGTTCCTTGCACACAATGGGGGGTGACGGGAGGTGACAACATGCCCAAATTCAGCCCGAGGATGCTGGGCCGGAAGTGGGTGCAAATACCTGTTTTTAGACAGGTATCTGCACCCCCTCCCCCCTGAAATGTGTCAAATGTGACACCGGAGGGGGGAGGGTTCCGATCAGCGTGAGTTCCACTTTAGGGTGGAGCTCCGCTTTAATATCACTTTGCATTTGAATGCATTTTCTGTCGATAATGTCTGTAAGTGTACACATCTCCAAACAGTAATGGTAGATAAAAGGTTTCCATATGTAACATTTACTCCTATCAACATTGATGTACTGTAGGTTTGTGCATCACCCAGCTTGAGCCCTAGAATATGAGAGAGGCAGTACTATATACAGCATTTACTAACATGCAGCTTTTCACACAATGTTTCAAATTTGTGGCTGTGGATATTCTCTGTGTACAGTATATTAACAGAAGAAAATGCTTAAATTGTGACAGCTCTCACACACTGACAAAATTGGTGCACACGTGGAAGTTTTACATGTGTCAAATACAGTGATGATCATAATATTACAGCAAAAACACATAACTATCCTTTGCAGAACAGTTCACATACATGAACAGTCATGAAAAACATGGTGGCAAAATGGTATTCCATGATGTGCTACCAGATTTAGCAGAATGGAAAGAATGCACATGTATCTGAGAGTGTACATGATTTTCTCTCTCAGGGCCATTCAAAAACATGCCCCTCTATGTGTCTTACAAGTAGTGGAAGACAGCATGTACACTACATATATGTGGCTCCCTGTATAAGACCTGCTGATTTTGTACAACATGGAGGACATTCTGGGTTTTTGTGTGCACTTTAGTTTTTTTTTACAGAACAGCGGGATATATTGTAGCCAGGTACTGGGCTACAGCAATATGGAGACATTGGGCTCCATTCACTATAGAAGATTGCATGCGGTATTTAGGTGATCTGACACATTTTCCCCAAGTTTCACATCTGATACTGAAAATTTAAATTCATTATCACCATTAGGTGGTATGTACCTCAAAAAGCAAAAACGTTCAGTAAATAACTCCTAAAACGGCATTAAAGCGGAGTTCCACCCTCAAATTTGACTTTACATCAGTAGTTCTAAAAAAATGTCATTATTTCTTTAAGAATATTTTTTTTTACATGCCTTTAAACTCTTGTTGCTAGGCAGATAACTAATCTTCTCTCTTCCTGCACCGCGGTGTTTAACTTTCTAACCTACACCGCACAGACTCCTGGGAATGTAGTGGGTGTAACTTCCCAGGAGTCCTGGGGCCGATGCGGTGTGATGCGGTGTACTGGGGCCCGATGCGGTGTGAGGCGGTGTCCTGGGGCCGATGCGGTGTCCTGGGGCCGATGAGGTGTCCTGGGGCCGAAGCTTGCTATTTAGGCCAAAGAGTTCAATCTTAGTTTCATCAGACCAGCTACAGGCATCATTCAGATATCATCTTTTAGAGGCGGTGATTCTCTGCACTGTAAGAATGATCATAGCTGCTGTTCCACCGCTCGATCCTTCTCATGGGCGGCGAGAGGGGACGTCCCCCCTCCTGCCGCCCTCTGTTGCTTTTACCAACTCACCACTGCGATCGGTGAGTCGGAGAACAGATCCGCCGGCCCTGGAAGCTTACCATAGAGATTTCCAGCAAACCAGATAGTCGCCAGAGACTCTATGATCGTTTGGGCATGATGTTATGAAATTACACCTGGCCTCTGCATTCAAAAAAATGTCCTTGCCTTGGCTTGGAAGCTGAGAATCGTTTTTTTTTTTTATTATTTCAGGCTTCCCAGTCTAGAGGTGAGATGTGGGGTCTAATTGACCCCCATATCTCAATGTAAAGAGGACCGGTCATGCTTATTCACATTACAAGGGATGTTTACATTTTTTTTTTAAAGTGTCAGTAAAAAGTTTAAAGAAATAAAAATAAATTTAATGTTAAATCTACTTTTAACTTTTTACTTTGACACTTTAAAATTTTTTTTTTTTTTTATCACTTTTATTCCTATTCCTTTCCTATCACTTTTATTCCTATTACAAGGAATGTAAACATCCGCCTCTGTTTCCGTGTGCTCGCATGCAGAAGCGAACGCGTAAGTCCCACCCACATATGAAAACGGTGTTCAGACCACACATGTGAGGTATCGCTGTGAACGTTAGAGCAAGAGCAAGAGCAATAATTCTAGCCCTAGACCTCCTCTGTAACTCAAAACATGTAACCAGTAAAAATTTGGAAAGCGTGGCCCATGAGAATTTTTAAGTACCGAAGTTTGGCGCCATTCCACGAGCGTGTGCAATTTTGAAGCGTGACATGTTAGATATCTATTTACTTGGCATAACATCATCTTTCACATTATGCAAAAAAATTGGGCTAACTTTAATGTTTTGTTTCTTCTTAAGGCATGAAACTGTTATCTTTTCCAAAAAAAAAGTGTTCAAACAATTGCTGCACAAATACTTTGCGAGATAAACATTTGCAACGACCGCCATTGTATTGTCTAGGGTCTCTGCGAAAAAAAGATACATTATGTTTGGGGGTTCTATGTCATTTTCAAGCAAAAAAAATTAAGATTTTTACATGTAGAAGCAAAGTGACAGAATGGAAAGTGGATAGACATCTCTTTGTTTTTTTATAGAAGAAGGGTATTTATATAGGTGTGTAATTTTTGATACTATTTTAAGACATCAGTTGACATTTATAAAAAATATTTAGCATTTACCTAATTTAACTTGGTTGTTTTTAATACACCACGTGTGTCCTGTGAACGCAGCTTCCCTGGTGTTCTAGTCACCTTTTTTCTTTTGTATTAACACACATGCTGCAGGGATGGCACTGACTTGGTGAGCTGGCATATTTATACGGTTTAAACCAATTTACCTATTTTAGCAATACCCATACCCTGCTCACTCTCTGCCCCATACCCTGCTCACTCTCTGCCCCATACCCTGCTCACTCTCTGCCCCATACCCTGCTCACTCTCTGCCCCATACCCTGCTCACTCTCTGCCCCATACCCTGCACTCTCTCTGCCCCATACCCTGCTCTCTCTCTCACTCTGCCCCATACCCTGCTCTCTCTCACTCTGCCCCATACCCTGCTCTCTCGCTCTCTGCCCCATACCCTGCTCTCTGCCCCATACCCTGCTCTCTCGCTCTCTGCCCCATACCCTGCTCTCTCGCTCTCTGCCCCATACCCTGCTCTCTCGCTCTCTGCCCCATACCCTGCTCTCTCGCTCTCTGCCCCATACCCTGCTCTCTCGCTCTCTGCCCCATACCCTGCTCTCTCGCTCTCTGCCCCATACCACCCTGCTCTCTCGCTCTCTGCCCCATACCCTGCTCTTTCGCTCTCTGCCCCATACCCTGCTCTCTCGCTCTCTGCCCCATACCCTGCTCTCTCGCTCTCTGCCCCATACCCTGCTCTCTCGCTCTCTGCCCCATACCCTGCTCTCTAGCTCTCTGCCCCATACCCTGCTCTTTCGCTCTCTGCCCCATACCCTGCTCTTTCGCTCTCTGCCCCATACCCTGCTCTCTGCCCCATACCCTGCTCTCTCGCTCTCTGCCCCATACCCTGCTCTCTCGCTCTCTGCCCCATACCCTGCTCTCTCGCTCTCTGCCCCATACCCTGCTCTCTGCCCATACCCTGCTCTCTGCCCCATGCCCTGATATCTGCCAATACTTTGCTCTCTGCCACATGCCCCGATATATGCCCCATGCCCTGATATATGCCTATGCCTTGCTCTGTGCCCTCATGCCCTGCTCTTTGCCTCATACTCTGATGTGTGCCCCTATGCCCTGCCCTGTGCCCCATGACCTGATGTGTGCCCCCATGCTCTGCTGCCTGCCCCATGCCCTTCTATGTGCCACCATGATTTGCCCTGTGATGTGTCCCATGACCTACTGTGTGCCCCATGATGTGCCCAATTCCCTCCTTTTGGCCCTGTGATGTGTCCTGAGCCTCCATGCCCTGATGTCTGCTCTGTGCCCCCATGCCCTTATGTCTGCCCCATGAACTGCTCTTTGCCCCCATGCCCTGCTGTCTACCCTATGCCCTGCTCTGTGACCCCATGCCCTGATGTCTGCCCCCATAGCCTGATGTCTGCCCCATTCCCTTCTCTGTGCTCCCATGTCCTGATGTCTGCTCCACACCCTGCTCTGTACCCCATGCCCAGCTATCTGCCCCCATGCCCTGCTCCATGACCCTAGGCCCTGCTCTGTGCCCCCATGATGTGTGTGGGTGTAGCTTGAGTGTGGGCAGGGATACAGGGGGCCCCATGAGTTGTCAGTCCGCCCCTGCACATGAGATAAAATACCTCATGTTTTCAAGAGAGAAATAATGCATATTTCTGAAAAATAGCGCAATAGGAAGGTTAGGGCTACAGATACATCATATCTTGTTCTCCCTTCTCATCTTTTACTTCTGAGATACTCTGACTCTCTAAGGCTGGATTCACACCTATGCATTCTTAGTGCTTTTTGCATTTTGCAGATTTGCACTACAGAACGTGTTCCATAGGAAACCATTTTAAATGGACTGTTGTGCAAATAAAGCACTAAAAATGCATAGGCGTAAATCCAGCCTTAGATGCTCTTTTTACACCTAATCATGTTACTGACCTGTTGCCAATTAACCTAATTAGTTACAAAATGTTCTTCCAGCTCTTTGTTTCCCAACTTTTTTTGAGATGTGTTGCTGCCATCAGTTTCAAAATTACCTTATTGTATTTGTTTAAATTGTTCATTAACCACTTCAATACAGGGCATTTTAACCCCCTTCCTGCCCTGGCTTTGAATGACAAAGGCGCAATCATACAACACTGTACCCCAATGAAATATTGATAATTGTTTTTCCCCACAAACAGAGCTTTCCTTTGGTGATATTTGATCACCCCTGCGTTTTTTATTTTTTGCGCTATAAACAAAAAAAGACTGACAATTTTCAAAAAAGAAAACAAACACAATACAGTAAAACCTTGGTTTGAGAGTGTTTTGCAAGACAAGCAAAATGTTTTAATACATTTTGCCTTGATATACAAGCGATGTCTTGATATAAGAGTAGTGTCATGTCTCAACTGAGTATAAAGAAAAAAAGAAGAGCGGAGCCTCTAAGTGTAGCAATATGCTGATTGTACTACTCTTGCTTGATCATTGATGGGCCGTGCCTCAGGGATCTCTAATGTCTGGACCTCCACTTTTGCTATATCTCAGTATTATACCTGATCCTTTTACCACTGTGCCTACTTTATATTTTGCACTGATGTCAGTTTATTTTTCAATGTTTGAGTGTATTGCCTAACGTTTATGACCAGGTTGTCTGGTGTTTTTTTTTTTTGTATGTTTTTCTGTTTGTTGGTTTGTCTTAAACCTAATAAAAATATCTTTACAAAAAAAAAAAAAGTGTAGCAATATGCTTACATTTAATGAAGGTACAACATTTAGCAACGTATTGCTACACCTAGAGGTGCCTCTCTTCTCTTTTATACCTTGTAAAAAAATGCTTTGATATACAAGTGCTTTGGATTACAAGCATGTTTCTGGAACAAATTCTGCTCGCAAACAAAGGTTTTACTGTATTCTTTACTATAATAAATATCCCAATTTAAAAAAAATTATATTTTTTTTCCTCAGTTTAAGCAGATATGTATTCTTCTTCATATTTTTGGTAAAAAAAATAAGTGTATATTGATTGGTTTGCGCAAAAGTTAAAGCACCTACAAAATAGGGGATAGATTTATGACTTTTTTTTTTTACTAGTAATGGCGGTTATATGCGATTTTTGTCAGGACTGCGATCTTGTGGTGCATAGATCGGACAGTTTTGACACTATTTTGGGACCACTGACATTTATACAGCGAACAATGCACCGATTACTGTATAAAGGTCATTGGCAGGGAAGGGGTTAACACTAGGGGGCGATCAAGAGGTTTTTCTCAATCTAGTTACCGACACATAGACAAATGCTCTGCTTTTTTAGGGGTACCATTAATTAGAAACTACAAGTTCCCTCATGCCTCTGCCTGTGGGAGTCATGCTTGCAATTGTGAGCCTTGCAATGCCTCATGGGACTTCTAGTTTTGCAACAGCTGGAGGGCCGCCAGTTTGGGACCCCTGCTATAGAGCTTGCAATGCTTGATAGTTTGCCTTCCAGAGGTGAAGTATAGTGGATTACATCCATTGCAGTTATAGCCAGGATTGCTGGAAATATGTGCAAACCATTTTCTTGCAGCTTATAAAATATTTATCAGTATTTGAAGTGCACAGAGGTGGAGGAGCCAAGGCATTGAGGTTAGTCCTTAATCAATTAAGACCCGGACCTTTAGGCAGCTAAAGGACTTGGCCAGTTTTTGCGATTTGGCACTGTGTCACTTTAACTGACAGTTGTGCGACGTGGCTCCCAAACAAAATCGGCGTCCTTTATTTCCCACAAATAGAGCTTTCTTTTGGTGGTATTTGATCACCTCTGCGGTTTTTATTTTTGCGCTATGAACAAAAATAGAGCGACAATTTTGAAAAAAATGCAATATTTTTTACTATAATAAATATCCCCCCCAAAAAAAAATATATATATATAAAAAATGTTTTTCTCAGTTTAGGCCGATGCGTATTCTTCTACCTATTTTTGGTAAAAAAAAAAAAAAAAAAAAAAAAAAAAAAAAAAAAATCGCAATAGGTGTTTATCGGTTGGTTTGCGCAAAATTTATAGCGTTTACAAAATAGGGGATAGTTTTATTGAATTTTTATTAATGTTTTTTTTTTTTTTTTTTTTACTACTAATGGCGGTGATCAGCAATTTTTTTCGTGACTGCGTCAGTATGGCGGACACTTCGGACAATTTTGACACATTTTTGGGACCATTGTCATTTTCACAGCAAAAAAAATGCATCGTTTACTGTGAAAATGACAATTGCACACAGCTCTCCCCGTTCTTTAGCTCCGGGCACCGATTGCGGGTCCCATGGCTGGGCGTACCTGTACGTGCTTGTGCCCAGCCATGCCATTCTGCCGACGTATATGTGCAGGAGGCGGTACTTAAGTGGTTAAATGAGGAGAGAAGCAGTGGATACACCGAATGGAAAAAGGGTAGACGTTGGGCAAGGTCTAGGCAACCCCCAACACACAGCCTCTGTTGCCGGCGCTCGACTCCCTCCCCATCAGCAGAGCAGCGTCAGCGAGACAGACACTAATGCATTCCAAACTTCAGAATTCCCCACACCTGCACCGAGGGGGGGGGGGGGGGCACATTGTAAAAGATGGGGAAACATTGTTTGGTTCTCTAACTTTGCTGTAGCTGCAATTGTCAGCTTTTGTGATGGGGAAGAGATTGGGGTGCAGTTCTGCAGGGGGGGGGGGGGATAGAGAAAAAGACAGTCCCTGTTTCAAGGAGAAAAATTGCCACTGTTAAAGCGACTCGCAGTCCTGCTATCACATACAAGCACATGGCCTGGATGCGAGAGTTGGATCAGCAGGATCAGTGTGCCAGGATAGGTAGATGTCTCATCTCCGCTTCCTTTCACCACTCTGCATATCGTAGATGAGAAGAGGGGTACATTGGTGGAGCAGATGAGCAGGAGGGTACAGTGGTGGGGAAAATGAGGAGGGCTTAGAGGTGAAACAGAAGAGCAGTGGGGCAGATGTGCAGGGAGGTACAGTGGTAGAAGAGATGAGAGGGGGGGTTCAGTGTTGGGCCAGATGAGTGGGGGGTATAAAGCAGTGGGGCAGATGTGAAAGGGGGTGCATTGGTGTGGCAGATGAGCAGGGGGTTGCACTGGTGGGGAAGGGGTACGAAAGGTGAGACAGATGTCCAGGAGGTACTTTGGTGGGGGCAGATGAGAAAGCGTGTTAGTGGCAGCAAAGGAGAAGTTGGGTTCACAGTGTTAGGACAGATGAGAAGGCGATTCAGTAGTAAGATAGAAGAGCATGGGGATATGACAGTAGGGCAGATGAGAAAAAGGGCTACTTTGATGGGGAAGATGTGCAGGGGGGGGGGGGGGGTTACAGTGGTGGAACAGAAGAGCAAGAGGGTACAGGGGTGGGAGGGTTAAGAAGGGGGTTACAGTGATGGGAAAGATGAGCAAGGGGGTTCAGTGTTTGGGCAGAGAAAGGTGGTACATTGGTGAAGCAGATGAGTGGGGGGGGTACAGTGGTAAAACAAATTTGCAGGAGGACAGTGATCTGAGGTGTGAAGGTGCATAAATTGGGGCTCATCCATCTGAGTGGTTGAGTTGCAAGATCTGGGTCTGATCTAAGGCGCGAGAGTGCAGAATATTAATTTGGCACTATTACTCAATTAGTTTACAGCATTTACTTTATAAAAAAATCCTTTTTGTGATTGAGTGTGAAGTTGACTTTTTTTGTTATAAAAACGGCATGCTTAATTTCTTTGAAAACATTTTTTGACACACTGTACTCAAAATCTGCAAGCTTCCTTTTGGCTTAGTTGATGATCTTGTTTTAGTTGGCCCAGGATGCCTTAACACTCCAGCACAAAGACATGGGAGTGAATTGATCCCAGGACAGCTGCTTGCAGAGATGCACAGCTTAGCGTATATTCAAAAGTGCAAACAGGCATGCAAGAAGGTTTTAGAGACGTACGTATGTCTTTTCAACACCTATCCAGAAATCCATTGGGATAAAAATTATTTAACAGTTTATGACCTGAAGGTCACATAGAAAAGAAAAAACACAATTGGCTATTGAAACGATTAGTATGATATGAACAATCACATAACTGGGCAGTTGAATTGGTAACTGTATACCAACCCGCAGAAGTTTAATGACCATTCACAGTACAATGACTTATGTCAACTAATCTGCTTACATGTTATCTGAAGCATTCGGAGTTATTGGTTGCAAATGCTTACTGCACTTTGTACCTTTTTGCTATTTTATCTGTTGAAATGTTCAAGGTTAGGATACTTGGTTTAATGTGTGCCAGTGAATATGTGCATGTTAGCAAAATCAACATGCCCTGAAAACCATCATTTTCTAAAATGAGGATATAGTTAAAGTATTAGTGATACAATTCAGTAAACACAATGAGCTTGAGGGAAAACAAGATGTACAAGTCCAACCATACAGCCAAATATTTTTATTTATTAACCACTTCCCTACGACTATATACGGCCGCAGGGCGATTCTAATTCTCTGGGGCACCGTCTTTTCACAGCCTGCTCCAGGGCGCGCAGTGGGGAACTTCTGTGCTGGCCGTGTCCCTTGGACACAGCCAATCACAGATCGCCGCGAACGGCCAATCAGAGTGGCCGCTTGCGATGCGATCTGTGCGGCGAATGAGAGATGATCTCATATGTAAACATACAAGATCATTTCTCATTGCCGGCTCTCACAATGACAGCGTCCTGTCAGGGAGAGAGGAGACCGATCTGTGTCTCTTGTACATAGGGACACAGATCGGTCACCCCCCACAGTTAGAACACTATACAGGGAACATATTTAACCCCTTCCTCACCCCCTAGTGTTAACCCCTTCCCTGTCAGTCACATTTATACAGTAATTAGTGCATATTTATAGCACTGATCGCAGTATAAATGTGAATGGTGTCAAAAGTGTCCGCCATAATGTCGCAATAAAAATCGCAGATCGCCGCCATTACTAGTAAAAAAAAATAAAAAAATTGTGTCCCTTATTTTGTAGGCACTATAACTTTTGCGCAAACCAGTCTCTTATTGCGATTTTTTTTTTACCAAAAATATGTAGAAGAATACGTATCGGCCTAGACTGAATTTTTTTTTTTTTAATTGGGCTATTTTTTATAGCAACAAGTAAAAAATAAGTGTATTTTTTTTCAAAATTGTTGTTCTTTTTTGGTTATAGCGCAAAAAATAAAAACCGCAGAGGTGACCAAATACCACCAAAAGAAAGCTCTATTTGTGGGAAAAAAGGACGTCAATTTTGTTTGGGAGCCACGTCGCACGACCGCGCAATTGTCAGTTAAAGCGACGCAGTGCCGGAAGCTGAAATTACACCTGGTCAGGAAGGGGGTATACATTCCCAGTAAGGAAGTGGTTAAAAAGAGAAAAAAAAAGTGTGACATTAATAGTTCACAGCCTTATAATGGTCTTAATGCAATATTTTTTCACTTGCTCAACAAGTAATGTTATGATTAAGGCTCCTTCCACACGAGGCGGTACGGAGTCTGCCTGCTCCCGTCAGCTCAGCGGGATATGAGTCCGTTGATCGCCTCTGAGCTGGCTGATGACAAGCTCCTCTCTGCTCACTAAGCAGGGAGGGGCTTGTTGGGCACCGCTGTCTCCTATTGAGAGATTGGACGAAAACAGACAGCATGTCCATTTTCATCAGATCTCACCTGATCCAATATGGATGGATGGGGATGTATCCCCATACATCTGTTTTCGCGGATCGGGTCAGATGTCAGTAGACATCCAACACTCCAGAGCGATGCATTGAGCAGCTGTTCAGGTCCGACTGTCAGTTTTGACGGCAGACCTAAACGGTTCCGTCCGTGTGAAAGGGGCCCAAGCTGATTCATGTCAAAAACCCACACACTGAACATTTTGAAAGTGGGCAGAACGATTTCTTGTTTTTGTCAAATTGTAGGATTTAGTACCACTGGGTCCAGATAAAAGATCATGAAAGGCTCCTTATGTCTGAGGACCCCCATTTCAAAAACTCTCTTGTCTGATGCAATGTCAACCGAGAAAGCTGTCTTGAAAGACAAGTCCTTCATCGGGCTAGACTAAAGCCTTGTACACGCGATCGGATTTCCATCGGACAAATCCGTGGAATTTTGTGCAAAGGGCGTTGGCCGTGAACTTCGTATGCATACAGACGGCAGAACCTTTTCAGCTCTTTAGCGCCACCCTTTGGGCAACTTCTGCTAATGTTGTCTGATTGTTAGAATGCGTGTTTGTACTTTGGATTTTTTTCCAACGGACTTGTGTACACACGATCGGATAATCCGACAAGACATTTGTTGTCGGAAAATTTAAAAGCATGCTATAAAACATTTGTTGAAAATTCCGACAACAGTTATCTGATTGAGCAGAAAATCCCGATTGTGTGTACGAGGCTTAAGAGTGGTCAAATCTAGCACCAGACAAGTCTGATAAATGAAATACGTTAAAGTACATGACACATGTCCCCTTTGTTCTTAGTTTCTCAATCTTGCTTGCTACAAAACCCACAGAATGAGTGGGGTTATAAGGGCACACTGCAGGGTGTTCCCAGCCAAGCTTATGCCAGCATCCAGTCACCTGTAGGTAGTGGTGTATAAACCCATGTTCTATGAATACAGATCCTGTGTTCTGTACTGTATATAATTTACAGGTCAAAATTCCCATTTGTCCTTCATTCCATGCTGCACTGGGTTTTGGGAGGTTTTGTTGATTCTGGTAAATAATAGTGTTCACATTAAGAAAGCAATAAAACTTGTTTTAATTAATTATGACATGCCTAAAGTTATGCTAAACATAGTGACACACTTCAGTAACAAAATTACATATCACAGATTTACACATTGTGGAATGCTAAGGTGCAAGAAAAACAGAACATGTAACAATTCTAGAGAAGTGGTTTACATTTTCTATAAAGAGTGAAACAGCCTAGAACACAAAAAAAGTGGCAAGATTGATGAACATTTAGATTCATACATTTTCAAAGGTAAACAAACAACATACTGTATATGGAGCTATGCCCTGGATTACAGGACTGCTAAAAGTATGCAGGTACATAAAAAGGTAGAATAGGCTTTTACTAGTCTTTATTTAACAAAGTAATAAATTGTATATATATATATAAAAAAAAAAGAAAAAAAGATGTCTGAGTAAACAATGCACTTTTAGGTTCAGCACACTCAGCTATCAGGTAAGAGTAAAACCTTCACAACTTTAAATGTCAAGCATGTTGCTTCCTTATACCACTCTGCATTAAAGACACATGCGGCAAACATTTAAAAAAATAAATAACATTACAATTGTTTACATCATTGGTGCCATGGGTGTAGCAAGCTATGTTACTTTTCAGAACAATGGTTTTATGTCATAGTCTACACTTTTGGGCAGAATACCAAACAAATCATGGTTTGACAGCTATTATAGGCCTGCTAGAAACCATCAATGCAAAATAGAAAGCAAAAAGGCAGTACAACCATAAAAACACACAACATTTTAATACCAGATGTGTCTGCCAATGGCTGTAGTGTTCCTGGCCTGCTCCACAATCTTGATTGTGTTTCACATATGGCCTCTCTGTTCCAGCTTTCGTTTAAGAAGATTGTAGTTCTCTCTGGTCCCCAGAGCAGAAGGGTCAAGCTTCATGGAAATTTCATAGTATTTTTTGGCCAGGTCCAGATGTCCCCAGCGATGGTAAAGAACAGCTGAAACACAATACACTTTTTAGTATTGAGGACAATCACACATTTTTCTTTATCATGCATTTTTAAGAAGAAAAAAAAAAAAAAGAGTGTATTCCAGAACACACATTAAAAATTAAATTTGCTATCTATATCCATCTTGCAACCAATATAGTGGTTGCAACTACTGCATTTTAAAACACCCTAGAATGAAAAGCCCACAGATTTACTGTATAAAAAATATATATATATTTTCTATGGTTTTGGTTTTCAGGACCTGGCTGGAATCCTTATTGTAAAATAATAGAGCAAGATAAGTTTTTTTAACCGCCCTATAGCCGAATTACAGCTACAAGGCAGTTGCTTAACTCTGGGAGGACGTCCATGGACGTCCTGCCAGAATCGCGTACCCCCTTGGGCACGCACACGGGAATGTCCGTGCGGACCGCGGTAAATTGTCGCCGATAGCGGCTGTTTACCACGTGATCGCTCCATCCAATGACGGAGCGATTACATGTAAACAAACCGGCATCATTTGATGACGCCGGTTCCTCCCTCCTCTCTGTACGATTGGTACAGTGTGAGAGGGGGTAGAGCTGGTGTCGGCAGCGCTGTGGCTGGATCTGTGACTATTGCAGTCACAGATCCATCCATCCCTGCTCAGCCATCCCTGCAACCCCCTGCAAATACTCTGCAATACCCCTGCGCGCCAATACTCTGCAATACCCAGAAAATACTCTGGGGGGAAAAAATGCGTTTTAACCACTTCCTGCCCGTCGGCTGTCATATGACATCCTTGACTTTGTGCAGGGATATCTTAATGATGCCTGCAGCTACAGGCAACATTCAGATATCATCTTTTTCAGCCGGCGATTCCCTACACCAGAAGAACAATCATGTCGGCTGGAACAGGACGGACGGAACGCCTCTTGATTGTTCTTACGGGAGGCGAAAGGAGAAGTCCCCCCCTCCCTTCTCGCTCCGGTGCTTCTTCCGACTCACCGCTACGATCGAAACCAGGATCGAGGTGACCCCATATCTCACTGTAAAGAGGACCTGTCATGTTATATTCCTATTACAAGGGCTGTTTACATTCCTTGTAATAGGAATAAAAGTGATCAAAACATTTATTTTTGGGGAAAAAACGTGTCAAACTAAAATAAAGTGAAATGAACAATAAAAACAAAAAATTTAAGCGCCCCCTGTTCCCACGTGCTCGTATACAGAAGCGACCACACACGCAAGTCCCGCCCACATGTGAAAACGGTGTTCAAACCACACGTGAGGTATCAATGCGAACGTTAGAGCGAGAGTAATCATTTTGGCTCTAGAGCTCTTCTCCAACTAAAAAGATGTAACCAGTAAAAATATTTAAAGCGTCGCCTATGGGGATTTTTAAGTAGCAAAGTTTAGCGCCATTTAAACGAGTGTGTGCAATTTTGAAGGGTGACATGTTGGGTATCTATTGACTCGGCAAAACGTTATCTTTCATATTGTGCAAAAACATTGGGCTAACTTTAATGTTTTTTTTTTTTTTTTAAAAGCACAAAAATGTTTTATTTCCAAAAAAAAACGTGTTCGAAAAATTGCTGCGAAATTACCATGTGCGATAAAAAGTTGCAATGACCGCCATCGTATTTTCTAGGGTCTGCTAAAAAAGCATATATAATGTTTTGGGGTTCTATGTAAAATTCTAGCAAATAAATGATGATTTTTCCATGTAGAAGAGGAATGTCAAAATTGGCCTGGGTGTTCCAGAACGCCTGATGGTGCTCCCTGCATGTTGGGCCTTTCTATGTGGCCACGCTGTGTAAAAGTCTCACACATGTGGTATCGCCATACTCGGGAGGAATAGCAGAATGTGTTTTAGGGTGTAATTTGTGGTATGCATATGCTGTGTGTGAGAAATAACCTGCTAATATGAACATTTTGTGAAAAAAATAAAAAATCTTGATTTTCTGCAAAGAATTGTGGGGAAAAAATGACAACTTCAAAAAACTCACAATGCCTCTTTCTAAATACCTTGGAACGTCTTCTTTCCAAAAAGGGGTCATTTGGGAGGTATTTGTACTTTTCTGGCATGTTAGGGTCTCAAGAAATGAGAGAGGCTGTCTGTATCAATCTGATCACATCTGATGTACTTTTTCAGTAATTGCTACCATAGCTTGTAGACCCTATATCTTTTACCCAGACTATATAACATCCCATTTTTTTTTTTTACATGGCCTGAATAAAGCATTAGAATTAAATTCAGCTATGTAGTTATGCATATCTTAACCACTTAAAGACCCCCGCACGCACATATACGGCCACAACATGGCTCGTACAGGCACAAGGGCGTAAATTTACGTCCCCGCCTGAGTGCGGTTCGGGGGTCCCATCGGGACCCCCTCCGCGGCGTGCGGGGGTCTCCCTACCTCTGGGAGCGATCCGGGATCTGCGGGCGGATGTCCGTGATATCCGCCCCCCCCCGCGATCGCTCCCAGCCAATGGGAGCGCGCTCCCAGCCTGTCACTTCCTCCTCCTGTGTTTACACAGGAAGGAGGAAATGATGTATTCTCTCATCGCAGCGCTGTTTCCCAGCGCTGCTGATGAGAGAAGACATCACAAGTAAGTGTGCACCAACACAACACTGACACACACTCACATAGGCATATTAACCCCTTGTGATCGCCCCCCCCACCCCCCTGTCACAGTGTTACTGAATGCAGTTAGTGTTAGGTTCAGGATAGCCACCCCCCCTAATAAAGTTTTAACCCCCTGATCACCGCCCTAGTTAACCCTTTCACTCCCTATTGCCAGCGTCACTAAGCGATCATTTTTCTGATCGCTGTATTAGTGTCGCTGTTCCCGCTAGGTAGCTATTTTTTTTTATTGCGATTTTTTTTTTTTACTAAAGACATGTGGCTAAATAAATTTTGGCCTAAATGTTTGACTAAAATTTAGTTTATTTGATTTTTTTTTAACAAAAAGTAAAAAATTGTGTTTTTTTTTTCAAAAATGTCGCTCTATTTTTGTATATAGCGCAAAAAAAAAAAATCGCAGAGGTGATCAAATACCACCAAAAGAAAGCTCTATTTGTGGGAAGAAAAGGACGCAAATTTTGTTTGGGAGCCACGTCGCACGACCGCGCAATTGTCTGTTAAAGCGACGCAGTGCCGAATCGCAAAAACACCTTGGGTCATTTACCAGCGTATTGGTCCGGGTCTTAAGTGGTTAACTGTTATTGCAAAAGCCAAACTTGGTCACTCTTACAAGTTTTCCTATAAGTCCTGTAATGCGACGGGCAACTACAGTTGTGCTCATAAGTTTACATACCCCGGCAAAATTAATGATTTCTTGGCCATTTTTCAGAGAATATGAATAACACAAAAACATTTTTCACTCATAGTTAGTGTTTGGCTAAAGCCATTTATTATCAATTAACTGTGTTTACTCTTTTTAAATCATAATGGCAACAGAAACTACCCAAATGACCCTGATCAAAAGTTTACAAACCCTGGTGATTTTGGCCTGATAACATGAACACAAGGGGGTTGAATGGCTATTAAAAGGTAACCATCCTCACCTGTGATCTGTTTGCTTGTAATTAGTGTGTGTATATAAAAGGTCAATGAGTTTTTGGACTCCCGACAGACCCTTGCATCTTTCATCCAGTGCTGCACTGATGTTTCTGGATTATGAATCATGGGGAAAGCAAAATAATTGTCAAAAGGATCTGCGGGAAAAGGTAGTTGATCTGTATAAAACAGGAAAGGGATACAAAAAGATATCCAGGAAAGGGATACAAAACGATATCCAAGGAATTGAGAATGCCAATCAGCAGTGTTCAAACTCTAATCAAGAAGTGGAAAATGAGGGGTTCTGTTGCTCTACCTGAACGTGGTTTGGTTTCAACTAAAATTTCAGCCACAGCTGCCAAGAAAATTGTTTGGGATGCAAAGAAAACCCCACAAATAACTTCAGGTGAAATACAGGACTCTCTGAAAACATGTGGTGTGGCCGTTTCAAGATACACAATAAGGAGGCACTTGAAGAAAGATGTGCTGCATGGTTGAGTCACCAGAAGAAAGCCATTACTATGCAAATGCCACAAAGTATCCCACTTACAATACGCCAAACAGCACAGACACAAGCCTCAAACCTTCTGACACAAAGTAATTTGGAGTGATGAGACCAAAATTTAGCTTTTGGCCTCAACCATAAATGCTTCATTTGGAGAGGAGTCAACAAGGCCTATGATAAAAGGTACATCATTCCTACTGTGAAACATGGAGGTGGATCATTGATGTTTTGTGGGATGTGTGAGCTACAAAGGACGCAGGAAATTTGGTCAAAATTGATGGCAAAATGAATGCAGTATGTTATCAAAAAATACTGGCGGAACATTTGCATTCATCAACCAGGAAGGCCAAGACGACCGGTCATTGGCTATAGCAGAATAAAGTGAAGGTTCTGGAGTGGCCAGCTCTGGCTCAATGATATTGAGGTGGGGAGAGCTCAAATGTGCAGTTCATGCAAGACAGCTTTACCATCTGAGAAGATAAAGAACCTCATCCACAAAAGACTTCAAGCTGTCATTGATGATAAAGGGGGCAATACACAGTATTATAGACTTTTTGGAAACATGTCTATTGAAGGCTAAAATTTCTTTAAATGTTCACACACATTTATATAAAAAGACTTCTGTTAAAAAACATTTAAAACTTTTTTTACAGTGCTATATGGAATAAATTGCCAAACACAGTGGTCTACAATGATAAATGGAATATATTGTGCTAATCAACACCTAATAACTGAATTGACCTAAGAATCTTCTATGCTTTGCCCTGTCCACTTTCTCTGCAGTGCTTTTTAACTCAGCAGGTCTTGAAAACTTTGACAGGATTGTACTATAAGAAAATACAGGCCTCAAAAGTCCTCTCCTATTTTTTTTTATTCTATTCATGGGGTTTCCTAAATAAAGCATCTGCACCAGGGGTCTTTACAGTTATAACAGTCATCTCCACATAAAAGGAAAAAGCTTCACTCCAATCGCTGGGCCTTTTGTGCACACATATTTGATTGAAATTGATTTTACCCCTTTCAATTACAACACAGTGAGAAAGAACTGCTAAACATATGCCTTTTTACATTCCTTTCTTGACATTGTTTGATAATTAATTTCAACTCCATCACTGTGAAAATATCTCACAGTTAATGTCTAGAGTGTGACATTTTTTCCGTTGAATATATTAATGATGGAATCAAAGCCTTACCCAAATTGCCATGATAACTTGCAGATGAGGGGTTAGCTTCAATAGCCTTAAGGAACAAACTTTCAGACTCCTAAAATAAGACAAATAGCATGTATTTTTCTCAAAGGACAAAACAATACATTTTGTTAGAAAAAGTAAATGTTTGTAGCAATAAAAAAAAAAATGTAATCTAAAAGTATTTACATATATTATGCCAATATTACATATCAGTATAAAGTGCAAAATAATTTCCCTTAATGATCAATAGAAGTATTTTAGCATCTGAATACTGTTGGTAGATATCATGTAAAAATGCAATCTTACCCTAAAGACAATTAAAAAACACTGCCCTCATGTGGCCAAACCATCTCGTATGAATTACAGAAAGCTTGTACAGAAATCTTGCAAAGCATCATAAAGTTACCTCTCACATTTGTTTGCAACATACGAAGGATATTAAAAAGTGTGCAGTCAAATCAGCTCAAACAGTAAAATCAAACCATGGCGTATGTAGCTGTATGTGTGGAGCTTGCATAACCAGCAATATTGTGCAGTTACCAGCAACAATCAACTGTGTAGAACGCTAAACTGTTAAAATCTCTGGATTAACTGGGTACCTTGGCAAACCTCATGTAGTTGCTTTGTGTTACTGAATTAAACCCACATTATACACGGGAAAAAAGTGAAGCTTCTACCCAATATATTGCCGCAGCCATGTTTGTAGTTAAAATTGGGATAGCAAATACTCAATGTTTTTAACAAAAAAAAGATACTGTATTAGGCAGTAAATGCACATAATCTATTGAGTTCTCTGTACTTTCAGGCTCCATGTACACGGGACGTTTTTACATCTGCTCCTAAATGATTAAACTTGACAGATAGTAATCCACGTTTAAAACGCCAGTTTTGCCGCATTTACATGCCGCTTTTGCCACGTTTGCATTTAAAGGCGTTCCAAAATAAATAAAAATTAAAGGGCCAAAAACGAAAAACGCCTATAAAACGCAAACGTGGCTAAAATGCCAGTACCGCGTTTAGCATCTGAAACGTGGAAATCTCCGGCGTCTGAACTCATTTTTTTGCTTTCAAAGAAACACTGTTAAAAAGCAACTGCCTAAAAAACGACTAAACGAGACTGGGTACATAAAGCATCAAACTGCCCCTGAACGTGTGTTTAACAGCAGCAGTGTACATGAGGCATAAGAGGCTTTTATATTATCATTTGCTGCCAAATAAAATGTTCCTAGAGAGAAATGACCAGCAGAGCCAACCCCATATCTACATTATCAAGACAGTCTAAAATTATTTTATAGATTTAATGCTGCTGGTGGTGTCTGCAAAAAAACAATCTGGGCTGCAAAATGCAACATTTATGGTGACACATAGATACTTCATTCTATCTAGCAAGGCATCAAATCGATGCTTATTGCCTATGCCATTTTTGTTTTTGCACAGTAAAGTCTATGTAAACCCTCTTCTTGTAAAACAACCCATTTATTTTAAAATAGAAATGAAAGTCAAACCATTTGTGTATAGATATACTATAACCACCCCCCCCCCCTTTTTTTTTTATAAGTGATCAAGTTCCCTCTGATCTCAACTGCATAAGAGCTGGGGGAAGGAGAAACATCAGTACACTGTGTGGTCAAAAGGAAAGCAGAGGGATTGGCAGAAACACCAGGAATTTCACACAATGAAAGCAATATGAAACAAACAAAATAATTGTTCATACAAGTACATAGTACAGCAGGTACATATCAGGAGTATGAAAGGACACAGGGCTACAATTGAGGACCCAGTGGACTTGCCTTTCCCATCCAATTATTTCCAGACTCTAGTAGTGGTTACTACCATTGGCCATTTTTCCAGAGCCTTTTAACATCCTTGTATTTCATTAGCTGGGGGTATTTTTTTAATCTGTGGGAAGCAGAAAACGTTTAAATAAGACATTAAGGGACATTATGAGGGTCCAAGAGCAGTCCAACTGAGGGGTTGGCAACACAGAAAACAAACCGCTAACAGCCCACGAAAACAAACTTGTTACATTGAAGCATATTGGACACTACCACTCAACATGTTTTGCTCGGCAGAGCTTCCTTAGGAGATTCCGGTGTGGAGTTTTTTATGCTATAAACAAGTGAAATTAATGCTGTTTACACAGAAACACGTAGATTGGCATATGTACAATATGCAAATGTATTGAGAAAAATATACAAAATATCAAATACAGGGCATAGAAAAATTAATACCGTATATATACTCGAGTATAAGCCAACCCGGATATAAGGGAAAACATATTGACTCAAGTATAAGCCTAGGGTGTCCATGTGCATGCCTCACTGTGCCCAAGCCTATGCCTAGACTGCATGTTCAGCACAACATTTTTTTGCCGAAAAACTCAGCTTATACTCGAGTATATACGGTATATGGGTAAAGGAAAAATGAGCCTTACCAGAGCTGTTCTATATCAATGTGTCACTTGTGATTAAGATAGAAAAATTCAAGTTTCATTCGTGCACAAGACAAGTATGATTGTATATTTCATGGCCGATAGGTACATGATGAACCTTTCCAGTGGACTGCCAATTAGATCATTTATCTTATGGATTGGGTCTATTGATTTATTTATTTTTTAAATAATTGTAATGCCCATTTTTTTTATTTATTTATCTCAAATATCTATGGTTGCAAAATTATTCTGTGTGTACAATTATGCCCCGTCTTTGTTTTTATTCTATGCCCTCCGGTTTGTATGGACGCCCGGGGGACACTTATTGGTCTGTTTTCCAATCAATATTCTGACCAATTTGAGCCCGATAAGGGATGCCCACCTTTGTACCCTTAGTTTGTTATCCTTTAATGCCGTGTCTGTTGAATCGGTACATGCAGACTTGTTCTGCATTTTTCCTTTTTGCTCACTCAGGCTATGTCCCACTGTGTCCATCTCCTGTGGGCATTAGATTTTTAAACATGGCCGCCGTAGGCAGGATGTGTTCTAGCGTCACCTATGCATAGTCAACAAACTTTGACGCATGCTTGATGCACTTCCCCTACAACGTCCACGACATGGCGGTGACGTCAGATGATGTCGGAAGAGGATTTAAACGGCGGCATTTACCCTCTATTCCTCAGTCGGAGACACTAAGGAAGAGGGGGGAATGATCTCTCTAGATCCCCCTTCTCTTCTTTGCTTCTCCCAATAACGGAGAGATTCATTTTCTATATATGCTACAATTGGCTTTGCCCTTTTTATAGACATCGCTCTATATTATTGATAAGATTGGAATATTGTCCTATATTTGATTCCCCATATGGTCCTTTTAGGTTTTTTATTCTGGGAGCTTCAGCCTGTGGATTAGTCGCCCCCCCCCCTTTCTTCTCCATCTTGGGGTGCTTTGACAGACTCTTCCCTTACGGAAAATAAAATCCCCTGGATGAATATTTTTTTACTTTGCTCTTCAGTAAATCTCATCAGCACGATCCTTGAGCCTGAAATTGATTGAATCTCTTTCATTTAAGGCAATTACCCCTTTTTTCTAATTATGGGCAAATGGGTTCCCCTATTTCTAAACGTTAGAATATGGTTGTGATTTTTTATATATCTATACATTTTCCTTTTTATAGTTTTTTTCCTCAGAAAAAATATTTGAGATTTTTTTGTCCTTTTCTGCAAACCGTGGGAGAATTTATGCAAGGAAGCGGGTTGTCTTGTGCATGCATGAAACTTGTATTTTTCTATCTTAATCACAAGTGACACATTGATATAGAGCAGCTCTGGTAAGGCTCATTTTTCCTGTACCCATACATACATTTTTCTATGCCCTGCATTTGATATATTTTTCTCAATATATTGTATATATGCCAATATACGCGTTTTCTGTGTACACCAATTTCAACTTGAGCATTTATTTCACTTTCTGTTGTCTATAGCATAAAAAATGCCACACCGGATACTTCTGAGGAAGTTCTGCTGAGCAAAACATGTTGAGAGTGGTAGTGTCTGTTCAATATGCTTCATTGTAACAAGTGATTTTTCGACATGAATGTAAAATTGTTCACATGCTTTTTACCTTTATAATAAAATCTTCTCTTTTATATGTTGTATTAGTAATTATCGATCCCAACATTCAACACCTTTAAAGTTCTAAAGGTTCGTGACCTCTTGTCCCTTAAAAATGTTTTGTTTAATTCATTGGGATGTGGTGTTTAATTTGACTTCTCTGTCTTACCTTGTCTATTCTCCAAGAGCATGTACTACATCCACAAAACAAAGAGAAACCTCTTGCATGTTTTGGTGCTGGACACGAAAAGTCCTGGTTAAGGCGGATTGGAAGAAACCACCTTGGGAAGAAAGAAAAAAGGCCTCAAAACAACCTTGTCCTCGTGAAACACAAGAACGTTTAAGGGTTAAGCCTGGCAACTCAGAAACTCACCTTGCAGAAATAATAGCAACAGTGAAGGCGACCTTGCGAGTGAGAGTAGACAGGGAAATGTACCTAATAGACTGATAAAGGTAGTCTCTGAAGGACCGGGGAAGGCATAGGTACAATATAAGCAAAACCCTGTATGAAGGCCTTCACTAAGGCAAAAAGGCAGGCTTGATCCACTGGCTGGCCCGTTGACAATTTTTGGGCTATTTAGAAAAATCTTTAGGCATTTTGCCAAAGCACCTTTGAAAATGGCACCCTGGTTGAAAGAGGCTGGTATAGATACTATATTGAACAAGAACCCTATCAGCTTATTTCTTTCCTAATGACTTTTTAGAAAGTATAGGCTGCAAAAAAGAAGCCTGGCCTTTATATATCCTCAAAAAGAGGCTCCTCTCTCTCCCCGTCTTTAAAAAAGGTAACAAATGGTTACAAGCATTCCCTTGCTTTTTCCATATAAGATTAATAGTACAATATACATAAACAGTTAGGTTTAGAACCTCAGCAGAAAAAAATGTTTTCTGGGGAAGGAAGACACTGGACGGGGCGCATCCAGGATTAGGCCCAGATACCCCAAGGGATGGGTCAGATCCTGCACCGATTTTTGGTGATTTAGGTTCTAAATCTCTGCAACTTCAGCATTTGCATTGTCTATGAGACTGAGATGACTTACCATAGCAGAAGATCATTCAGATATCAGAAAATGGGGATACCCTGAGAGCAAAAAAAAGGGGCTAACACCTTGGTAAAGACCTGTGGTGCAGGGAACAGGTCAAAGGGAAGGAAAAATAACTGGTAATGTTGTGTGCCCACAGCAAAATTAAGGAGGCATTTGACATGCTGGAAGACAGGGATATGAAATTATGCATTCTTGAAGTCCACAGATGCCAGAAGATTTCCTGGGTAAAGGTAAATAAGGACTGGCCAAGGAGATTCCATACAGACTTCTTGAACTTGAAGGAATTTGTTAAGAAGCTTTAGATTTAGTATGAGATGAATGCCTCCCTCTGCCTTGGGAATAGTGAATAGGCTTTATGACAGAACCAAGTTCCAAGCTTGAACCCAGAGGCCTGAGAGAAATTAAATTAACTCTGTCTCAGGAGCAGATTTTTAAACTTGGGTGCTTTTGCCACCTTCTTCAGGGTGAAAATAGTTCCCATCAGCTTTGTTAGCATCTGCCTGTCTCCACCTCCCAGTACTCACGCAAGGCATGCATTGGGATAAGGGATGCAAAATGTGTCAGCCACCCCCCCCCCCCCCGCTACATTACTGTTGCTTACCTCAGGGAAATGATGGGAGCAGGAGACAGGTGCTTACTAAACAAGCAACCATCTACTTAGTAGCAGTGGTGGGGTTGGGCAGCTGTGCCCCAAGTGGGGGGGGGGGCACCCTATCCAACATCACAGTTAGCATTACAGGGCAACTAGACAGATGGGACAAAGTGATACATGTGGCATGAGGAATTGAATAACGTAAAAATAAAATGCCAGTGGGCAGCAAACGTTGATCAAAAAAGTGCAAGTAAGCCTCCCGCATGTCCAAAAAGTTCTGGTAGCAGGGAGGCAATGATTGGCCTGGTGGAATCTAAGCAGAAGTTTGAAACATGCAGAAAAAAAGTTGGGAGCTTTAAGATCCAAAATGGGCTAAACAAATTAACTGGGGAACTGTGTACAGGTTTCAGTTCACTGTTCCCCTAATACAGGACTGAGGCAAAGACCTGTGAGAGACCTTGCTGAACAACAGCAAGTGGATCTGTCTGTCTTTTCAGGGAGAGAGGCATAGAGTTGGAAGGAGGCATTGTTCTGAACTCCAGTTTGTAGCCATGGGAAATTACACTTGGGACCGAAACACCTGAGATTTCCCAGGACCAGAAGGCCAAAAGACATTTGTGATGAGCTCTCTGCTGTATATATACCTTCCCCACTTAACACTCCATGTCCACAGGTACAATCAATACTTCTCTCATTCAACCCCGCTACTATAGAAGAGGTTGCTAAACATTTTTCCAATGCCCCCTGGACCCCCTGTTTTCTTACAAATGCTATAGTCACCCTTAGACTATCCTACACATGTTTCCCAATGCTCTAAAACAAGCACCAGTCACCCCTATACTTAAAAAGTCTTCATTGGACCTCACCAATCTTAATCTAGCTCCTATGTCCTTGCTCCCCTTTTAATCCAAACTACTTGAACATCTAATCTACAACAGAATGAGCGGCAAACTCACTCAAAATAACCTTCTTCATCCCCTTTAGTCTGGGTTTCATCCTCAACACTCAATAGAAGCTGCCCTCCTAAAACTCACAAAAAAATCTACTCACCACTAAAACCAGTGGGCACTACTCTGTACTCCTGGACGACTCTGTTGCGTTTCGCACAGTGGACCATCCTGTCCTCATCAAAAAAAACTCCACTCCTTTGGTCTCTGTAACTATACCCTTTGCAGGTTCTTGTCCTACTTACTCCAACACACCTTTAGCATAATTTACAATTCTACCTCCCACTCTCCTCTTCCTTGGTCGGGGTCCCCGGGTTCTGTTCTTGGACCTCTCCTATTCTAGATCTACACCTCCTCCTTAGGTTAGTGGATAGGTTTCCCATAGCCTCCAAAACCATTTCTATGCTGACGACACCCAAATCAATCTCTCTATCCCTAAGCTCACCCCATCAGTCTCCACAGACAACACTAATTTACCAACAGACATATCAGCATGGATGTCACACCACTTCCTCAAATACAATCTATCCAAAACTGAGGTCATATTTCCTCCCTCATGTGCCTGACTTCTCTGCAAAATCTATGGCACAACTATCAACCTGTCCCTGCATGCCAAAGTGTAATCCTGGACTTTGGACAGGGATTGGAAGTGAGGCCAAAGAATAGTTCAAAGCTTGCAGTCTCAACCTACACAACATCTCCAAAATATGACCCTTTCTAACCAATGACACTACAAAAGCTTCTAATTGACTCCCTGGTCATCTCACTCCTCGACTACTGCAACTCCCTCCTCATTGACTTACATAGTCTATCCCCTCTTCTGTGCATCATGAATACTGCTGCCAGACTCATCCGTCTTACTAACCATTCAGTACTCCTCTCTGCCAACAAACTAAATTCTAAATACTAACAACTTCTTACAAAGCCAGCCACAACTCGGCCCACAGCTACATCACTAAACTAGTCTCAAAATGCCAACCAAATCCTTTTCTTTACTCCTCCCAAGACCTCTTGCTCTCTAGAAACCTTGTTACCTCACAGACTTTTCCCAAGCCTCTCCTATGGTACTCCCTACCCCAATCTGTCTGACCATTTCCTACTCTGTCTGCTTTTAGACTATCCATGAAAACCCTTCTTTTTAGAGAAGCCTATCCTGCAACCACCTTACAACTAATTGTATTTTCTCCATCAGCTCATTCCCCTCAGCCAATACCTTTTGTAGCACTTGACTGTCCCTCTTTGATTGTAAGTTCCAACAAGCTGAGCCCTCCGATTCCTCCTGTATTATATTGTAACTGTGCTGTCTGCCATCATATTGTAAAGGTCTGTGCAAACTGTTGGTGCTGAATAAGAATAATAGACAGTTCACCCTAAACCAATTCCTCAAAAGGAGAAAGGAGAAGGGATCTACAGCAAAGACTCGCAAAGGAAGACTAAAACTGGCTCATGTGTGATTCCTATTAGCTTTGACTTCTAATACTACCAAAATTCTACCCATGAACTAAGACACTGTGGCCAAAAATTCCTCCCTCAGAATAGGAGGAAGGCAGAGTGTCAGACTGATGACAATTGGCCAAACAGGGTTCTAGGGCCCTATGGAGAGAGATTACCATACCAAACCTGAATACTCAGAGTATATACCATTCACCCAGATATCCCTAAAAGGGTCTTCAGGGACAGGGCTTTACTGCTGGCATAACCTGCAGAGGGGAGCCGCAGTGGCTATGGTAACAGCCAGGAGTCTTGATTAAGGAAAAGAGAAAAAAAAAATTAAGAGAAGCTTTTTTCAGTAGAGAGAAGAGGTCCATCACCTAGGGCAGGAGTGTCCAACCTTTTGAAGCGCGAGGGCCACTTTAGTGACTTGGTAACCGGTCACGGGCGACAATGAGCATAGCGGGTGGATGACAGGTCTGTGTCCACTCTGCATATGTAGAGCAGACACAGCCCGTTCTACTCTATGGGCCCTCCAATCAGATCAACCCAGACAGAATTTTTTTTTTAAAGAAAATCGGATAGGTGGGTCAAAAAAACAGACACAAGTCCCATTTAGATCTGCTGCTCCATAGAGGTAAATGGAGAGTCCGTTTAGTTCCGTGTTGCAGGGGAAGGGGGCTGGGCAGTGGAAAGAAGCAGAACCTGGACAGAAGGGGCAGCATTTACTGGAACCGGCAGCAGCTGAAAAGGAGTCACCGCCACCTTCAGCTGCTGCAGAAGGAAAAGGGGATCAGTTTCTGTAAATACAGCAGGGACAGGTCTAGGAGGCCGTCATATATTCTTGACGATCTGGTGGCAAGGAAGTCGGGGAATGTCTAATCTTAAGTGACAATTAGGCCCCTTTAACATAAACGCTGTCTATTTTGATCAGCAGGGGATCAGTTACTGGGCCCTTGCTGATCAGAGCAGAGTGGACAGATTATAGGTCCGTGTCCACTTATTTTATGCAGAGCAGACATGCACTCCACCAATTACTTACACCTTCAATCTGATCTGCCTACACAAAAGAGAACGAAACCCGCTTCCATTTGCTTTTAACCACTTGAGGACCGAGCCTCTTTCTGAGATTTGTTGTTTACAAGTTAAAAACAGAACCCACAAAATTGCGGTTGTTGCAATACTTTGTCAAACCGTATTTGCGCAGCGGTCTTACAAGCACACTCTTTTTGGGAAAAATACACCTTTTTTTTTTAATCAAGAAATAACACAAAAGTAAAGTTAGCCCAATTTCTTTTTATATTGTGAAAGATAATTGATACCCAAAATGTCACGCTTCGCTCGTAAAATGGCAATAAAACATTTACCCTTAAAAATCTCCATAGGCGACGTTTAAAAAAATTCCAGAGGGTGCAAGTTTTGAGTTACAGTGGAAGTCTAGGGCTAGAATTATTGCTCTCGTTCTAGAGATAGCAGCGATACTTCATGTGTGGTTTTGAACACAGTTTTCATATGTGGGCGCTGCTCACATATGCGTTCGCTTCTGCAAGGGAGCTCAGTGGGGCGCATTTACATTTTTTTTTCTTTTTATTGTTACACTGTTCTTTAAAAATAAAAATAGGTGTCACTTTTATTCCTATTACAAGGAATGTAAACATCTCTTGTAATAGAAAAAAAGCATGACAGGACCTCTTAAATATGAGATCTGGGGTCTCTAAAAGACCCCAGATCTCATATTTACACTAAAATGCAATAACAAAAAATTGTCATTTGAAAAAAAAAAAAAAAAGCCATTTAACCACTTAAGCCCCGGACCACTATGCTGCTAAATGCCCAGAGGCACTGCTTCGCTTTAACAGACAATTGCGCGGTCGTGCGACGTGGCTCCCATACAAAATTTGCGTCCATTTCTTCCCACAAATAGAGCTTTCTTTTGATGGTATTTGATTGCCTCTGCGATTTTTATTTTTTGCGCTATATACAAAAATAGAGCGACATTTTTGAAAAAATATCAATATTTTTTACTTTTTGTTATAAGAAAAATTGAATAAACTAAATTTTAGTCAAACATTTAGGCCAACATTTATTCAGCCACATGTCTTTAGTAAAAAAAAAAAAAATCGCATTCAAAAAAAATTAGCTACCTAGTGGCAACAGTGACACTAATACAGCGATCAGAAAAATGATCGTTTAGTGACACTGGCAATAGGGAGTGAAATCGTTAACTAGGGCGGTGATCAAGGGGTTAAAACTTTATTAGGGGGGGTACGGGGCTATCCTGGACCTAACACTAACTGCCTGTCACACTGACACTAAATGCAGTGATCAGTACATATATGATCACTGCATTCAGTGACAGGGGGTGGGGGGGTGATTGCAAGAGGTTAAATGTGCCTATGTGTACTGGTGTCAGTGTACTGGTGTCAGTGTAGTGTTGGTGCAGACTTACTGTGACTCTTCTCTCATCTCGGCGGTTTGAAAATACCGCCAAGATGAGAGCTGCATCACTTCCTCTGCATATGTTTACATTTTACAGGCAGAGGAAGTGACACGGCGGTGGCGCACGGGATTGGTTGGGAGCGATCACGAGGGGGGCGGACAGAAACGAACAGCCGCCCCCTCGAGTCGGATCACTCCCCAAGGTAAGCCGCCCACCACACGCAGCGGAGGGGGCCCCGATCGGACCCCCGACCTGCTAGAAGGCAGGGACGTAAATATACGCCCATCTGCCTGTACGTGCCATTCTGTGGACATACATAGGTGTGCGGCGGGCGTTAAGGGGTTAACCACTTAAGCCCCACGCCTGTTTTTCAGATTCAGTGTTTACGAGACTAAAACCCCCAAACATTATATATTTTTTTTCATAACACCCTAGAGAATAAAATGGCAGTCATTGCACTACTTTTTGTCACACCGTATTTGCGCAGCGGTCTTACAAGCGCACTTTTTTTTGGAAAAAATTCACTTTTTTGAATTAAAAAATAAGACCATAAATTTGGCCCAATTTTTTTACATATTGTGAAAGATAATGTTACTCAGAGTAAAATGATACCCAACATGTCACGCTTAAAAATTGCGCCCGCTTGTAGCATGGCGTCAAACTTTTACCCTTAAAAATCTTGATAGGCGACAATTAAAAAATTCTATAGGTTGCATTTTTTGAGTTACAGAGGTCTAGGGCTAGAATTATTGCTCTCGCTCCAACGATCATGGCGATATCTCACTTGTGTGGTTTGAACACAGTTTTCATATGCGGGCGCTACTCGCGTATGCGTTCGCTTCTGCGCGCAAGCTCGTCGGGGCGCTTTAAAAAAAAAAAATAGTTTTCGTATTTATTTTTATTTATTTTATAATTTTTAACACAAATAAAAAAAATGATCACTTTTATTCCTATTACAAGGAATGTAAACATCCCTTGTAATAGAAAAAAGCATGACAGGTCCTCTTAAATATGAGATCTGGGGTCAAAAAGACCTCAGATCTTATATTTAGGCTTAAATGAAAAAAAAAAAAATATTGTCTTTTGAAAAAAGGTAAACAAAAAAATAGTCTCTTTAAGGCGCTGGGCGGGACTGACGTTTTGACATCACTCCCGCCCAGCAGAGCTATGGGGACGGGGTGGGTGCCATGTTGGCCTCACTCGCATCCCCACATAGCAGCCAAGCGGACCCGATCGCCTCCGCCGCTACCGACGGTTACGGTAAGCGGCGGGAGGGGGGGGCCTCTCCCACCACTGATAACGGCGATCTCGCGGCGAATCCGCATCGGAGACCGCCGTTATCGTAGACAGGCCCGCCCACTGAAGAGATGGATATCTCGGTTGTGGCAGTAGGCGGGCGTTAAGCGGTTAAGAGCTATGGGCGGAAGTGACATTTTGACGCCGCTTCTGCCCTGCAATGGTATGGAGATGGGTGGGAGCCATCTTCCCCTCACTCGTCTTCATACTAAGCAGGAGAAAAGACCGGATTGCCTCTGCCGACGGGCACGGGAGAGCGGCGGTAGGTGCCCCTTCTCCTGCCGCAGATAGAAGTGATCTTGAGGTGAATCCACTGCAGAGACCACTATTACTGGAAACTGGACCGTCCGCTGAAAAAGAGGACACCAAGGTTATGGCAGCTAGCTGCTTGCCTCAACAAAGATATCCTTCAAATCGCCAACGTATATTGGCGTGCTGCGGTCCGAAAGTGGTTAATGGACCAGATCGGAGGTAGGTATAAACAGACTTGGGGTGAATGGACCGCCTGAAAAACTGACAGGCGGACCCATCGGAACAGTCACGTGAAAGGGAAACAACCTGTTTTTTTTTCATGCCTGTCTAAATCAAGTTGTGTAGACTTGTGAAAAGGTACTTTACAGCAGATGCCTAACCTATGCTGCAAAGTTCAGCAAAAAAGCTTTATAGTGG
Organism: Rana kukunoris; assembly: GCA_029574335.1. Taxonomy (NCBI): domain Eukaryota; kingdom Metazoa; phylum Chordata; class Amphibia; order Anura; family Ranidae; genus Rana; species Rana kukunoris. Next base: position 213,548,772 of record CM056050.1, on the reverse strand, counting down.
ATCTATGCTAATATTATATATATATATATATATATATCTATATATATATATATCTATCTACCAATGTATCATATAAAAAAAACACAGTTGAGGTGACATTTGAAATGTTGCTTGATATACATATTAAAAGCTCGGGTTCACTCCTCCATATATGGTGGGACTGTCCACTGTTGCAACTGTTCTGGAAAGGGGTGCAAGATCTTATTGCTCAGGTCACCACTTTCACCCCTGATTTTACCCAAGCACAACAACATCTACTACACCATACATCCCTACCAAGATCGACTTACCGTAAATCACTAATGCTACACCTCATCAACGCAGCCACCCAATGCATTCCCTTACGCTGGAAAAACACCATTCCCCCCACTATTGAAGTTTGGCATTCCCGAGTCAACAACATTGAGGATATGGAAAGGGTCATCAGGACAAAGATGCCCACGATAAGTTCAGACACATATGGGCCTGCTGGATACACTACAGGGAATCTTTAAGTTCCGCAGACCCATCTGATAAGCCCCCTATGGATCCTGACATAGTTACTAGTACTTAATTCACTGGAGAACTCAGTCACCACTTATACCCCTCCCTATTTTCTCTTCCTTTCCCTCCCCCTACACACCCACTACCTACACTCACTCGTACACATGCTGAGGCACGTTGAATGTCGGAATATTTAGGCTCTATTTCTCACTACTCAGATCCCCAGGTGTTGGACTTTTAGATAGCGGATTACTGGATTTCTGAAGCCATCGTCTCTGATGTGTGCCTTGAACGTACTGGAGACGTTGGATTTCTACCCAATACTGAACCACACCTGTCCTTGCAGTGAGTTATGCTTCCTAGGGTTCCCTCCCGCTCACAGTGTGTTCCCTATAGGGGTGAGTGGGCTTTGGGATGACCCGTACTGGTTCCTGACCCTATCACTTGCACCGTTTACCTCTACTACGCAAAGGTAGTTGGCCCTACTGTTTGGGCAAGCCCGGATGACTCATTACCCGAACGAAAGTGGTTGCTTTTGATTGTATCACACTGCATGTTTACTATGCCTTACCTTTTCAGACTCACTGTACTTTTTATGTATCTGTTATACTGTAATTGTATGAACGTTTTTGATGACATCGTCTGACATAACTTTGTACTTGTACTCAATAAAAACTGTTTAAAAAAAATAAAAATAAAATACCAACAGAAAGTCCAGTAACATGCATAAAAAAAAAATATTAAAAGCTAATGTGTTTGTACAGTTACCCTGCAGCTTATTTTCTTTTGCAATATGTTTGGATTTGTTACAGAACACTATCATGGCACAATTAAAGCGCTGCTTTAGAAAAAAAAAAAGAAGATTTGTAGAAACAAAGATGGTTTGATAGACATGTGTAGAAGATACTAGACGTTAGACAAACCTTGTATTTCTCTGCTTTTCCAAGCACATTGGCTAAAGAAAATGTGATGGAGTGGTCATGTGGCAACAGCTTAAAGGCTTCCCTTCCAACAGCTTCTGCCTGAGCTAAATTTCCTGAAGGAACAAGAGTTAGATACAATAAATGATTTGAGATCCTGACTTGCGGGGTACCCCTCTTCAGGTTTAAGAGTGACCCTATGGCCAAAGTATTAAAAAAAAAAAAAAAAACAGCATTAACACAGTAGTCTTTTTCTGACACCCCCTGTAATGTAGCCTATTATCTTGTGATCCAGCTAGTACTTCTGTTTTTCATCTTCTTTTAACTGACAAAGTTGTCCAGCAATAGTTGCAGTTAGAAGGCCGAGACAAAACATTTACCACTGACAAGAATACTTTTATTTATGCAAAATCTCTATCCCAAAAGGAAAATAAACAATTGTTGTAACAGCTTAAAAAAACATTAGCTGGAGTTGGGATTTACATTGTTGGTCACTTATGTCAAGTCCACCTTAACCTACTGGTCAGTTTACACAACCCTCTCTACTGTTCGAGAATGCCACCTTATAAGAGTGACCACGTTGCTTCTCAATATATACAGTGGAGGAGGAAAGTAGCCATCCTAAGACAGGAGGTGTGTTATTGGCTGATGACCACATGAATGTAAAAGAATACAAGCTTAAAAAGAAACAGCTTGTTTTTGGTTTAATTACACTTAAATAGTAAATTATAGTATATTGTGGTGTTTTCCAAACTATCCACAATATACTATTAAGTCTGAACACATTGACATCACAATGTGTATGTGGATGCTTGTAAGTGGCAGACATATTATAATAGGGCACTGAAGGGTGTATTCAGTGTACTGTATTTACTGAAATCTAACTAAAATGCTAACAAATAGTCTACAAAATTTCTGGCTGGATACACTCCATTTCTTGAGCCCATCAGAGAATGAATTTTGTTTTAACCATTTCATCTATAAAAAGCTTGACAAAAAGGATAACACCACAAGTTGAGCTGTTACCCACTGAAACCAACCAGGTTTCGGCTGTAATCCTCTTGTAAAACAAATAAGGTATCTAATCAATCATTATGGGTAACAACTCCACTTGCGTTCCAGGTTTTTACACATAAAATATGTAGTCTGTAAACGGACTAGATAAATATCATATGCAATGCAAGACTTGACATGACTTTGTTCTCACCTTTCTTGAAACTACCTACCAGAATATACAATATATATACAATTAGCAAACACCATTGCAACAGAAAACCCTACAATATAAACCCAAAACTTGCTTTTACAAAAAGGTATAATGTCAGTTAAGCAAAGATCTCTTCAAATTGAGGAAAATACCCCTCTCATCACCATAACAGGTTTACTTATTTAGCTTTTCATTGCTGTCTGTTCCAGTGACAGCTCAAAAATGTAGGATCTTCTTAGCAGTGACCCAAAAAGCTATACAAATCCGCAAAAAAAAAACTATATAAAAAAAAAATTCAAATAGGATTTTGACCACATTGCAGTGAAAATAAAAATGGATAGTAATATGTTTTTGAATTCATATTGTAGACTGGGGATCTTTTCATTCTGCCAAACGTTAACCTAAGTGAGCATTTTTTTTTATGTTAAAACCTTTGATATTGAAAGCATACAGGTCAATATTAAGAAAGTCATCCAGATTGGATATATTCCTTCACCAGTTACTTTGGGGACTGAACAATTCCTATACTCAAGAGTGATCTGTTTCTGCAGTATGCTGATGTGCTGTTTACCTCTCACAGTAATTGTGAGATCTGAGCCCTGGGTATTTTCTAAGGGTAAAGTACACTTTTGGAAAATTGTGTAAATGTGTAAAAGCCTTTTCATTACAGCAGTTTTCAATTTTAGTTACAGAGTATTTCTGTACTTCCTTCTTCCAGATTTCCTTTCTTCTCGGCCACTGAGGGTGAGCAGCAAAATGATTACATAACTAAGGGGTCCATTTATAAATATTTTCTCACAAGATTCAAACATTTTTCACCCAAAATTTGCACATATTCCTCTGACTGGCATGGGCAGGTGGGTGGATGACCTCACAATGATGGCTAATCAGAAGAGGCCTTGTCACACATCTGCATACTTTGTTTGATCCAACCTAGCCAGCCCAAAGTCATTTAAAGTAATTTCATTCCTGGAATTCTTTAAAGCAGATCTATGGTCAACATGTAAAATCATATATTCATTTCCACATTGAACTTCAATTTTTCTAGCTTACTCATATTAAAAGCAGTATTAAACTCCAAAGCCAACATTTATTATATTGCAGCTTTCCAATTCTGTTTTTCACAACACAAACTCTCCAGCAGAATGTACTAGTTTATATTGATGAGACAAACCACTTACAACTGCCAGGGGTGATTAAAATTAAAACATTGATCCCAAAAACATCTATTTGCTGTAACCGATAATAAAATGTGATCTGGAGCTTGGCTTCAATTTGTTAGTGGTTCTAAATCTGCCCAATACATTTAACACCCCAACCCCCCCCAGCCCCAGACTGACAATGCGGCAGTCTGCTGTGCATCCTGTGCTCATTCTTACAGAGTTGTCTCTCACCAACAAAGGAGGAGGTGGTCAGATCCCCAGGTGAAAACAGAGGAAAAAGGATGGTAAAAATAAAACTGATACAGTCACCACATCTAATGATTGGTAAGCTGAAAAACAATACATTTTTGGGCTTAACCACTTACAGTCCCTAGGTCATTTATAAATGGCCTAATGTTGATGTGGTTATACCAGGATCATAACTGCAGCTACAGTCATGATGCCGGTATCAGTTTTTAGAACTGGTGATTCTCTTTCTAGTAAAAGTAGGCAGAGCCACTATACAGCCCCTGGATTATATTTAAAGGCGGAGAAAAGGTGGTTCCCCCCTCCACCACCGCCTTTACTGGGCTGTCCAATCATCATGCGACTAGAAACATCCAGTTTGGAACTGATGTTGTTCCTCCCACTATGTGATGTCTCATGTAAACAAGACATTACTAGCTTATAAAAGCATCAGATCATATTGATAGTTTGGAGGCCAGAGGCGAGGTCTGAGGTCTAATAGGCTTCAGAGCCCTCCATAAAGAAGACCCTTCACGTCCCAAGCCATGTTCATCCTTTTTTTTTTTAAGCGATTGTAAAAGGTTTTTTGCTTTTTTAACCGCTTGCCGACCAGCTGCAGTTTTACGGTGGCAGGTCGGCTCTGCTGGGCGAGATCACGTATATGTACGTCATCTCGCCAAACAGCCAATAGTGGCGCACGGTCCCCGCTCACCGGTGGCGCGAACACCACCGGGCACCCTGATCACTCGTTACAGAGCGAGAACCGGTCCTGTCAGGGGGAGAAATGCCCGATTGATCGCTGTTCACACATTGTATGAACAGACAGTCATTTCCCCAAGTCAGTCCACCCCCCTCCCCCTTCAGTTAGAAAACACTGAGGGAACATACTTAACCTTTTCCTTGCCCCCTAGTGTTAACCCCTTCCCTGCCAGTGGCATTTTTATAGCAATTAATGCATTTTTATAGCACAGATCGCAGATGGTCCCAAAAATGTGTCAAAAGTGTCCGCCATAATGTCGCAGTACCGATAAAAATCGCTGATCGCCGCCATTACTAGTAAAAAATGTTTTTAATAAAAATGCCATAAAACTATCCCCTATTTTGTAAACGCTATAACTTTTGCACAAACCAAACGCTTACTGCGATTTTTTTTTTTTTTTTCAAAAACTATGAAGAATACGTATCGGCCTAAACGGAGGAAAAAAAATAGTTTTTTTTTTTTATAGATTTTTGGGGGATATTTATTACAGCAAAAAATATTTTTTTTCCAAATTGTCGCTCTATTTTTGTTTATAGCGTAAAAACTAAAAAACGCTGAGGTGATCAAATACCACCAAAAGAAAGCTCTATTTGTGAGGGGGGAAAAAAAAGATGCCAATTTTGTTTGGGAGCCACGTCGCACGACCGCGCAATTGTCAGTTAAAGCGACAGTGCCGAATCGCAAAAAGTGGCCTGGTCTTTGACCAGCAATATGGTCCGGGGCTGAAGTGGTTAAATAACAAACATGTCATACTTACCTGCTCAGTGCAAGGGTTTTGCACAGAGCGGCCCCGATTCTCCGTTTATGGGGTCCCCCAGCGACGCTTCTGGCTCCTTCCACCATGGAGAGCTGTTTTTTTTTTTTTTTTACATGTAGGAGAGGAATGCCAGATTTGGCCCAGACTGGAAATGGTTAATACCACTAAGATTTGAATGATCTTGAAGGCTGTGAAGGTCTCCACACATTTCCTTGAATTCTGTGACACATATTCACTATGCCCTGCGAGTAAGCACTGCTGTGTCAGACATTTCACAGGGCTAGCCTTCTGATGTACAGAGGTGCTGAGCAAGGTACCATGGGATATATAGTAATTAAAAAGGAAAACAGCAGAGAACAAGCTGCAAAGCAAATCAAGAAATTTGACTATCACTTGTTTAATGTAAATAATGAAAAGTACATGCTGTGACTTTAGAACTCCCTTCAACAGAAATTCAATAAAGACTTTAAAGACATTCTACCCCATTCTTACTTTACTAAACAGGTCTACATGTTGCCATCTCTGTTCCCTATGGATAGAGTTACCATCAGTTCCTGTCCACTTTCAACAGAGCAGGAAGTAAAAGTAAAAAAGGGACAAAGGCAGCAAAAAAAAAAAAAAAAATCTATATCCGAAATTCTGGTGAATGCATACCTTCATAAACAAATAATTGTAAAAGAGCAGAAAAAAGGTGCCGAGATTTTTCACAAACCAGAATAAAAATCTAAAGCAGTCATTTAAATTCACAACACTTAAAACACTACAACTTATTACGTTTGAAAATTACTAAGTTGGCAGGAAGTGGACTGGAAAAGGTCACTTTACCACAATTAATGGAAAGAGAGAATATATATAAATATATATATATATATATATATATATATATATACACACACACACATATACATATATTATACACACACACATATGTAAATTCCAAAGCATTGGTATGCTGTAATGACTATAAAGAAGTATTTTTTTACACTCTAATCCTGAGTTGAATTGTTAAACAGATCTCCTGTAAAAATCAGCAAAAAAAAAAAAAATCACAAATCCAGCATGATGTTAAGAACAGCACCAGTTTTCTCACAAATCTTGTTACATCCCCCAGTTATTTTAATAGAAGAATACAGGAAGTGAAATGGTGTTATTGTTTTCTTCTTAGATTCATACTGAAATTCAAATTGAATGTTCATAATAAAAATATAGGATAAGTATTGGCTTGGTCGGTTAGAGATAAATAATTTTTGTTTAGTTTAAATTAACCACTTAACCCCTGGACCATATTGCTGTCCAATGACCAGAGCACTTTTTGCGATTAGGCACTGCGTTGCTTTAACCGACAATTGCGCGGTCGTGCGACGTTGCTCCCGAAAAAAATTGGCGTCTTTTTTTTCTAATAGATAGAGCTTTCTTTTGGTGGTATTTGATCACCTCTGCGGTTTTTATTTTTTGTGCTATAAACAAAAAAATAGAGTAACAATTTTGAAAAAAATGATTATTTAATTTTTGCTGTAATAAATATCCCCCAAAAATATATATATAAAAAAAAAAACTTTTTCCCCTCAGTTTAGGCCAATACATATTCTTCTACATTTTTTTTTTTTTACGAAAAATATCGCAATAAGCGTTTGATTGGTTCGCGCAAAAGTTAGTGTTTACAAAATAGGGGGTATTTTTATGGCATTTTTATTATTTTTTTTTTACTAGTAATGGCGGCGATCAGCGATTTTTTCCAGTACATTGGCATTTTTATAGCGATCGATGCTATAAAAATGCATTGGATTACTATAAAAAATGCCACTGGCAGTGAAGGGGTTAACACTAGGGGGCGGGAAGGGGTTAAGTATGTTCCTGGCTGTGTTCTAACTGTATGGGGGGACTCACTAAGGGGAAATCACTGATCTTCAGTTCATACATTGTATGAACAGAAGATCAGCATTTCTCCCCCTGACAGGACCGGGACGAGCAATCGCGAGTGCCCGGCGGCGATCGTGCCTGCCAGGCACGGGACTCGGGGGCGCGCACCCCCTAGTGGCCTGCGAGGGTGCTGAGGTAGAGCTACAGGCTCTCACGCAGGGGAGCCAACCTGCCGCCGTAAAACGACGGTGGCAGGTCGGCAAGTAGTTAAAAACATTTTACTTTAGGAGCAATTTTCAAAGAACAACATCCCCCTGAATTTTAACATGGTGTCAGGGTTCCTTCTAGAAAGATGGCAGGTGGTCATTCGTATTTAAGATGAGCTTTGTGTTGGTATCAATAAAGCTGGTCATACATTTTTTTGTTCAACCAGCTTCAGGTTCCCATATCTGTGCAAGCTTACTCATTTGAATAGGCTGTCGTGCCTCCTGAAATACAGGGAAAATGTCCATGCAGCACTTCAGAAATCTTGCACAGGAACTGCACGTGCAGTGCGGTACACAGTGCGGATGCGATTTCCAATACCTGTAGCGTGCCATTAGCATTAATGGTACTCGCACACCGCTCCTGCGTTTTTCTGTGAGCGATTGCGGCTGCGGGAAAAAAAAACCAATAGGCGTTTATTGGTTTGCGCAGAAGTTATAGCGCCTACAAAATAGGAGATAGTTTTATGGCATTTTTATTAATATATATATATATATATTTTTTTACTAGTAATGGCAGCGGTACTGCGACCTTATGGTGGACACTTCGGACACGGCACATTTTTGGGACCATTGGCATTTTTATGGTGATCAGTGTTATAAAAAATGCATTGATTACTGTAAAAATGTCACTGGCAGGGAAGGGGTTAACACTAGAGGGCGAGGAAGGGGTTAACACTAGGGGGCGAGGAAGGGGTTAACACTAGGGGGCGAGGAAGGGGTTAACACTAGGGGGCGAGGAAGGGGGTTAACACTAGGGGGCGAGGAAGGGGTTAACACTAGGGGGCGAGGAAAGGGTTAATTATGTTCCCTAGGTGTGTTCTAAATGAAGTTGGGGTGGGACTGACTAGAGTACCGGGAGCTGTGTGTTTACACACAGAGCTCCTGGTTCTCGCTCTGTAACGAGCGATCGCGGGTGCCCGGCGGTGGGCACCAGGGACGAGCAGGGGTGCGCAAATGCGCCTCTAATGGCCGAAATGCGAAATGATGTAAAGGTTGTATCTGTAACCACCCTTTGTACAACATCATGATGACCATCATGCACAGCTTACATAGAAAAAAAATAATAGAAGTTTCAATTAGATCATGAGAGCCAAGATTACATTTTTTTCAAATTCAGGATTTAAACCTGAACTCCAGCCCTACATTTTTTTTCCCTGCAAGAACTAGACCCGCCTCTGACATTTACAAAGGATAGTAGTCTGAATTTAGCCTTTTCTGCGGGCTTAACTGAAAAAACACAAGTAATACAGGCTCTCTCTAGCGCTCCCTGCACTTCCCTTTCTTATTTTAAGTTTCCTGAGAATTCATACAATACCAAAGCTTAGAGCAAGATTTGATTTGTATATCAATTTTGAAATGTTCTGGGGGGCCCTGATGCGAGACTTTACCCAGCATAAGCTGTCAGCACTTGCCTTTTACTATCAGCTACCTTCTGTTTAGCTGTTTAAATTCAGCTATTCCTACACAGAGACATAAAATATTTTCTTTTACCAGGAAGCACATATCATATAAACAGCTTACCTGTATTGTCAAGCAGTATGATCATGTTATTCCAAGCCAAACTGTGATTTGGTTTAAGAATAGTGGCGTTTCTCCATGCATTTAAGGCGTCCATATTTCGATTTAAATCTGCATACTAAAATGAAACAGTAAATCCACAGTACTGAACAAAAATAGTAAATATTCTAAACGGCATTCCTTAATTCTAAAAGTAAAACAATACATCATTTCTGGAGTATCCAACAAAACCAAAATGCAAAAAAAACATGTTTTGTTTATGTGTGCTCAAAAAAGTGTTGCTTATTTTTATTGCAGTGGATGGACAGTACATGATAGAAGATTACTGGGACGAGATTGTGGATAAGCGGTGAGAAGAGCCAGGACAGTCGGTCAGCATGTGGGACCAGATCGTGGTTAGTATGAGGGAAAGAAGAGGTAGTGAGTGCATATCAGACGGCCGGGGAAAGAAGACAGAAAGAGCAGATTGTGGAAGTGAAGGAGCAGTAGCAAAACTGGGTCAGAAGGAGCATAGTGGGTGTACAACATGACCCAACACTTTTATACAGAAGGTGAAAGAGGAATAATCAAGGTGGGACACAGAAAGCAGAAGTGCAAAGAGATGGCCAAAACAGGAGGACAAAATGTTAAAGAGGAGCAGAGCAAGAACAGAAAGATGGGGAGGGCATGCTGGGTAAAGACATTTCTTGAAACAAGACACTGAAGAAAATTTAAAAAAAGATATGCATCCAGTTCTAGACAAACGTGTAAGGTTTGGTGAATGATTGAGATGTTTGCTATTGAAATTTGGTTTGCTGGTGTTATGCTCAGTGCCAGATTTATAAGGGGGCAAAAGGGTTAACTGCCCTGGGCCCCCTAACAGAAGCCCCCCCATACACCAATAACTTAAAACCAATATAAACATTTCTATAATAATAAACATAATATTGGTGTGGTGGTATATCATAGTATGAAATTGATCATTTGGTAATTTGAAGCAAGTAAGGAGCAGTATCTCTGACTAAGTGAAACCTAACCAATAAAATCAGGTGTGTTAAAATTTCTCATATTGAGTGGAGGTAAGGCTTGTTTTCATTTCTAGGACCTTACAGACAAAATGTTAAAACACCAAGGAGGAACTCAGTAAAAGGGGGGGGAACACCAAGGAGGAAAAACGGAGCCTGTGCATGTTACCCCAGTAGTGTAGAGCGAATATGTGTAAATATAGGGGTCAATTCACCAAATAAGTTAAATAACGGGCAATAAAATGCGGTAAAATAGCGCTTGCATTAAATCAGTTTTGAAAGTGCAATTCATAAATAATTTTGCATTAAACAATGAATGCGGTATTTGTTTGAGTGGTATTTACCGCAATGAGCTGGTTGTAAAGGAGCAGGTCAGGAAGCCTGACGCTGCGGGCTCAACAACGGATGACTTACCAGCTGTTAGCGGGTTTGCCAACAAATTAAAAGATCTGGGGAAAAAAAAAACGACAACAGCGCAGCCCCCCCCCCCCCCGCAGACACCCAACAAGCCTGGGTTGTGGGGGTCTGATATGGGGGAATACGGCAGTCAGGAGGTGGTAGGAGCACCAGTGGGTAACCTAGAAAAGGAGGATCACGGCTGCTCTATGCAAAACCATTGCACAGAGCAGGTAAGTAACATTTTTTTTTTTTAAAGTCTTTACATTCACGTTAACATTAAATGGGCACATGTTGCATGTTACTGTATGTTAAGGCAACTTAACCACTTTCCGCCCAGTCAATAGACAATCGACGTCCAGGAAGTGGATCTGTAATCCTGACTGGACGTCTATTGACGTCAAGCAGGATAATATGCCGGAGCGCACGCATCGTTGCGATCGGTGGTGCAGGGTGTCAGTCTGTTGTGTCCAATCACGGCTGATCACGATGTAAACCGGAAGAGCCGTTGATCGGCTCTTCCTCACTCGTGTCTGACAGACATGAGTAGAGGAGAGCCGATCGGCAGCTCTCCTGACAGGGGGGTATAGCGTAGCACCCTGCTGATGCCCGCACTGGACCACCAGGGAAGCCACCAGGACCCACCAGGGAAGGGGGAAACGTGGATGGCCAGGTATGTACCACATTGGCCATCCACAAGTTAAAAAAAATAATATTTGCAATAGATGCCAATAAGTGCCCACAAATGGGCACTGACTGGCAACATGGGCACAACATAGGAAAAAAGTGCCCAGCAATGCCACCAGTGCCACCCCTCAGTGCCCATCCATGCCCATCAGTGCCGCCCATGAGTGCCCATCAGTGCCGCCATATCAGTGCCCATAATTCAAGAAAATTGTACTTATTTACAAAAAAATATATTTATTTTTAAAAAAAATGGTATTTTTTTAGTTGTTGCGCAAAAAATTAAAAGTGAATCGCAGAGGTGATCAAATACCACCAAAAGAAAGCTCTATTTATGGGAACAAAATGATAAAAAAATTGTTTGGGTACAGTGTAGCATGACTGCGCAATTGTCATTCACATTGCGACAGCGCTGAAAGCTGAAAATTGGCTTGGGCAGGAAGGTGCGTAAGTGCCTGGTATTGATTAATCATTTTGAATGCGCTGCCATTGCTCCCAAGTGCACTCCCAAGAAACTGCATCTCTACTATTTTTTGAGGGGGTGGGGAATGCAAGGCAAAAAAAAAAAAAGAATAAAAAAAACATACATACTGAATGGCACCGCAACACACTTAAGCATGCAAGGCACTTTATCCTGCATTACTGCAATGTAAAGGTGTGACGCCAACATAACTCCAAGGAAGTCATCCAATCCTGTCATCCCCAACCAAGTTTTACAGTTTTTAAACCCTGCATTCACTATATCGTTGTCTCCCACAGTACACAGAACATGGAAATGCAATTATTTTAGTGAATCAAATGTTGCGGAACCCCTGTAGGAGCTTCTGGATATTGTGGTTCACCCATCACCTTGCCCAGCCCAACATTCACTTCTCAGATTCTCAGAAAAATAAAAGTCAGAGGCATATTGGATGCACAACAGAATTGACAAAACTTGCTTGGGATGACTATAAACACTCCATGTCTCCTCCTACACATCATTGCTTCCTTTTCTAATCTTTCATCCTTTCTCTTCCAGCACAGCGCTTCCTCTCTAATCTCCAGGCACAGCTAGCACAAAGTGGTTAGGCCTGACACTGGCTCAGCCTGGCTTTTAGCAATTTCCCACTATAGTGTAGTAAAATAGAAAGTCTATGGTGCTAGCTTTCCTACACGTGGCTACTGAGCCCAGTAACCCATCTTCAGGCCCTGTCTCCACTGCCCCTTTCACCACAGTCCACTCTCCTGGTTCTGCACCCATCTCGGGCATGCCTCCAGTCCTCTCTACTGTGCCTCACTCACCAGCCCTCTTGGCTGCGACCAGTTGTCTTTCCTGGAGTCTCTCAGCAGTGCACTCTCCCGCAGTCCTCTCCTTGCTCTTGTGCCCCCGGGTCCACAACCTTTTCATGCATTCTTAAAAGTGGTCCCGACTGCACACAAGCCCAGGCCCAAGGTCACCCCTCCAGACTGGGGAGCTCCCTCAAAAAGCCCAGACACCCTCAGAACTCTCTCACTCCAACTCTTTCACCTAACAAATCCTCCCCAGCTGGGCTGACCCTAGGTATTTATGAAGGCCTGCTCCTTGACAATCCAGGTTAGGGGTTGGTCAAGGCTCCTTAGAATATCCCAGGCAGCTTCACCTCTCCTCTCTTTCCAGAATCTCCTGGAAAAGAAGATGGAGGTCTTGGTGATGCTGCCTGTGAGTCACCAGCTGCTACTCTGAGCCAATCCCAGCCCAGAATGAAAACAAACAGTCCTGACTGAGTCAGGCCTGCCTAAATGTACCTGTCCACAAAAATCCTTCCTCTACCACCTACCTAGGAGGGTGCTACATATAAAGTGCTAAATACCTTTTCTTATCACCAGTATATAGCAATCTTGTGACTTTTATCGGTGTCTGAATAAAGCTTGTAGGAGTTTTCTTTTTCCCCTGATCCTCTGTCTGGACAGTGCCGATTGGCCCTGTGCTGATCACATGCACTCTCCCAAAAAGAAAAAAAAGAAAAAAAAACTCAATGCACACCAAACTGAGCATCTGCAGCCTGACTAATGCTCTGTTTTATCAGTAGATGGGTTGGAATCAGCTAAAGAAGAGGAGGATCAGAAAGACAGGGTCACAGCCTTTATACATAATCCAGTGGATTAACTCCTTATGCCGCGTACACACGATCAGTTTTCGACATGGAAAAAAAAACAGTTTTTCAGCATGTAGGAAAAAAAAAAAAAATTTTTCCAACTTCATCATTAAAAAAGATGTTGCCCACACACCATCGTTTTAGAAAAAATGATAAGCAAAGCGCGATGACGTACAACACATACCACGGCACTCTAAAGGGGAAGTTCCATTCAAGCTCCCGTCTCAAAACTTGCTTCTGAGCATGCGTGGGTTTAAAACGTCGTTTTAGCCCACACGATCATTTTTTACAACCCAAAACATTTTTTTTTTTTAAACGACATTAAAAATTGCAGCATGCTCGAAAAATGATGTGAAGCTCCCACACGATCATTTTAAATGACGTGTGTACACGGCATTATGTTTTGCAGCGAGTATAACAGGTATGCTTTACTGCATATACAGACTGATGAAAACTGCTATGGGTTTAGTAACACTTTAAATGTTCTCCATAGACTATGAGTACACCGATTTGCACACTCATAGTCTACTAAATCTTTCTCCAGCTTTTTAACTGAAAGCTCATATGGAGGCGTGGACAGAAAACAGGAGGAAAACTGTGCAGAAGCCCAACACTGTACACACTATCCACTGATCACTGGTGCAGACTCCTGTATACAAAAAAATAATAAAAGAATTCACTTTTTACCTGCAAAAATATGTGCATTTATTTACCTGGAGGTGAAATTAGCCTTTATTAAAAGAAGGGCAGTTCTCTTTGCAGTTCACGTCAATTATAGTAAATAATGTGATCCTGTGTTTACTTCGATCACTCAATCATGTGGAAAAAAAAACACAGGGTTTTTGCTAGGACTGGTTGTTTGAAGTGCAGGCACCTTGTTTTACCAAGCTGAGTGATCATTCACATTACCAAGTTAACAGTCTTATTCTTTTACTAAACCTAACCCCAATCAATGGGTGGTAAATGTGGCTTTCAGACACTTTTTAGATTTAGATTGTTTTCATACTCGTTTTTCTGAGAAAGTTCATAGACAGTGTCTTATGTATTGGGTTTCAACTGGTAGACAGTTGAAAAATTATTAACCACATATGTGTAAAAAAAACAAAAAACAAAGCTGTCACTTTTTACTTAAGATATAAGTAATTAAAGACTTGAACACAGAAATTTGATCTTCAGTAATCATTCATCTTCTGTATTTAAAATCCTGAGCTGGCACAATTTACCAACATTTTTAAATATTATTAAATTGTAATCTTGGGGGTCTAAACACTGAATTTAAAATGGCCAAAATATCAAATGTTCAGCTGTTCTGTGTAAAAACTAACAAGCCACGGGAATGTCTTAATTGGAATAATTAATCCTTTTCAATCTAAACTTCCTCTTCCGACTGCAACACCTTTCTTCATTAACCATTTTCAATGTTATAAGAATAAGCTGTGAATTTCATTACTTAATTTATCCCAACTATTGAGCACCATGTACAGATTACATAGATAAAGGTTTCAAGAATTTTTATTTTATTATTGTCCCTCTGGCAATTAACATTTGGGTAAATTGATATGGTAAATTGTTAAAAAAAATCAAGGTTTAAATGCAACATTTCTAAAACTCCTAATGTTCCTATATTAAAAAACAAACCTAGCTACATAGTTAGTAAGGTTGAAAAAAGACACAAGTCCAACCACAAGAAATAAAACAACAATAATATTGTACAATCACATATACCCAATTCTATACCCACAGTTGATCCAGAGGAAGGCAAAAAACCCCAGCAAAGCATGACCCAATTTGTTACAGCGGGGGAAAAAATTCCTTCCTGATCCCCCATGAGGCAATCGGCTATTCCCCGAATCAAATTTACCTATAAATGTTAGTACCCAGTTATATTATGTACATTTAAGAAAGAATCCAGGCCTTTCTTAAAGCACTTTACTGAGCCGGCCAGAACCACTTCTGGAGAGAGTCTATTCCACAGCTCTCACTGTGAAGAAACCTTTCCGTATTTGGAGGTGAAACCTCTTTTCCTCAGTGTTGACCGTAAAGTGAATAACTCAACAAAGTTCACTATATGGACCCCTTATATATTTGTACATGTTGATTATATCCCCCCTTAATGTCCTCTTTTCAAGAGGGAATACATTCAGTTCTTCTAATCTTTCCTTATAGCTTAGCTCCTCCATGCCTCTTATCAGTTTGGTTGCTCTTCTCTGCACTTTCTCCAGTTCCCCAATAGCCTTCTTGAGAACCAGAGCCGAAAACTGAACTGCATATTCCAGATGAGGTCTTACTAATGATTTGTACAGGGGCTAAATTATATCTCTCTCTCTGGAGTCCATACCTCTCTTAATACAAGAAAGGACTTTGCTCGCTTTGAAAACCGCAGCTTGGCATTGCATGCCATTATTGAGCTTATGATCTACCAAAACCCCCAGATCCTTGCCTGCTCTGTTGCAGAGGAATTGCCCAGAGCAACCTGGATCCTCCTCTTAACTCCCTCTTCTGTGATCCTGGCCCCGCCCTCTTGTTCAGTGCCCCCACAGCAAGCAGCTTGCTATTGGGAAACCTGAACCGAGTCACAGCTCTGTGTGTCCATTCAGACACAGAGTTCAAACCCAGCCCTATGTCCCCTCTCTCCCCTGATTGGCTAGCTGACTTTGGCTGAGACACAGCAGCAGCACCCTTGGCTGCCACTGCTGTCAATCAAGAGGGAGAATCTCAGATGGCTGGAGACACTCCCTGCAGAGAGGGACCTCAAGTAAGTGTTAGGGGAGCCGATGGAGACTGTTGAGTGAGTGAGTGAATAACTTGTATAGCGCTACAAATGCGAACTGAATCGCCTCAAGGCGCTTATTTCCATCCAGTGTCGTCCTAATCCTTCAGAAGAGATGCAAAGTTTTTTCCTGAAGGCCCGATGGTTTTCTTCCATGCGGATGTTTGTGGGTTGCACACAGAAGGCTTTTTTTCTTAATGCAGAGAAAGCATTAAGATAAAAAAAAAATCTTCTGCCTTTACAACCACTAAGGAAAAAAAAAAATCACAATGATTACAGTGGTATTAAACCTAAAAACAAAAGGGGGAAAAAAAAAGATACAAATGCAGCCACCACATCAAAGGATTGGTAAACTGCATTTATTGACTCCCTGCAGTACCCTTAAACTTACACTTTTTTTTTAAATAAACACATCATACTTACCTGCTTTGTGCAGTGGTTTTGCACAAAGCAACCCCGATCCTCCTCTTTTCGGGTTCCCTGCTGTCACGCTGGGCCCCTCCCCCTTGCTGAGTGCCCCCATAGCAAACCGCTTGCTGTGGGGGCACTTGTGCGTGCTCCCTTCCAAGCCGACTCTGTGTCCATAAGACAGAGAGAGCATGGCTCAGCCCCACCCCCCACTTTACTAGCTGTGATTGACAGCAGTGGAAGCCAATGGCTCCTGCTGCTTCATCTCAGTCAATCAGGAGGGAGTGACCCAGGGGAGCCTTGGGTCTTGTGCACATCGCTGGATCAAGATCGGCTTAAATATTAGGGGGCCCAAGAGGCGAGCAGCACACTGTTTAATATGCCATGTGATGATGTTGTAGAAATATACATTTTTCCAGATTTACAAGTCACTATAGTGACTTTTTTTTAGAAGCAAAACAAATACTTTTGCGTTCTTTTAAAAACATTCCGCATTACAAAAACGACACTGTTCCACTCATGCTCTTTTACGAATTAAGTAATAGTAGTACGAATACTATTCAAGGGGCAAAGCCCCATTTATTAAGGCACAGTCATAGCCATGAAATGCCATGGTGGCTCTGAAATACAGCAAACAA
Source organism: Rana kukunoris (assembly GCA_029574335.1). Taxonomy (NCBI): domain Eukaryota; kingdom Metazoa; phylum Chordata; class Amphibia; order Anura; family Ranidae; genus Rana; species Rana kukunoris. The sequence continues at coordinate 213,531,599 of CM056050.1, read as the reverse complement.
TTATTTTTATAAAGATGAGTTAGCCACTTTCTATTGGGATTTGACCAGCTTAATAAACCAGTCAGATTAAGAACAGCAATCTGTACAATTGCTAGGGTCTTGATCTGCCCTGCCAGTGTTTGGTCCATATTTTGATAGCGACAAATCAATTTCACACCGTTTATAGAAGCAGAAATTCCCCCTTTTGCGAGTAAAATGCCACCTAAACTGCTAGTATTTTGTACTGTGTACTAGGTGTTCTAACTACAACCTCTTAAAATCCTGAATATAAAAATACACAAGCGATGCTTAGTATGGACATTAGTTACTTCCAATAAAGATACACACAAAATGGCAAATACATAAAGAGAACTGAACAATCACATTTTTGATTTCAGAAAACATGTCTAAAAATAACGGAAGCAATTTTCCTGAAAACCAGGACACTTACCAGCCGCCCCAGGTTGTAGTAACAGTCTGGATATTTTTTTCTGTATTTGATAGCAGTTAAGTAGCTTTTTTCAGCTTCTTCAAACCGTTTAAGGCTGTTCTGCACAATGCCTAAATTCATCCATGCAGCTGAAAAATCAGGCCTATAATCACAATATAAAAGGACATACATTGAATAAGGCCAGCCACATGAATATAAAGAACCAAAAAGCACAGTTGCCATCAATTTCAACCCGTTTACTTACTGGATTGAGACAGCTTGTGACAACAGCTGCTCTGCCTCATGGAGTTCTTCTTTCTCTTTTAGAATATTTCCAAGATTGTTCATTGCATGCACATACTTTGGATTTAATCTAAAAAATTTAGGATATTTAAATGACTATGGTTACTAATGGGTGACTCAACAGAAACAGTTATTACCCTACTTGGGAAACAAAGTACTTAAAAACAAGAGAAAAAAAAAAAAAAAAAAAAAAAACAAACGCACACAAGGTGATTGCATGCTTAACCTTAGGTTATAAAATGCGCATATCACCTCTTTGGCAAATATAGCACAAAATTCTATAATGATTTAAGAGAAGGAATATGTCTAGGTTTTCTTTTTTACTGAAGCTCATAGGAGGTCAGACAGGCACCTGTGTAGCTACATTGTGAAATATATTTCACTATTCCCCTTCAGTATGTCATTGTTGGGCAGGTCTGGAACATAAAAATAGGATTTTTATAACAGCTTACCTGTAAAATCCTTTGGAGTACATCACGGGACACAGAGCAGCATAGTAATCACTATGTGGGTTATAGAGCCTACCTTCAGGTGATGGACACTGGCACTCCCCTCCCTATATAACCCCTCCCTATATAACCCCTCCCATATCGGGAGTACCTCAGTTTTGTAGCAAGCAATATAAATCCCAATATGCCCAAACAAGAGGGGCGGGAGCTCTGTGACCCGTGATGTACTCCAAGAAAAGGATTTTACAGGTTAGCTGTTCTAAAAATCCTATTTTCTTTATCGTACATCACGGGACACAGAGCAGTATAGTAATCACTATGTGGGATGTCCTAAAGCAATGCCAATGAGGGGAGCGAGACATCAAAGGAAAAAGCTGGGCGCTACCAGACGTGAGGACCTATAACTGCTGCCTGCAGCACACCGCGCCCAAAAGCAATATCCTCATGCCTATTAACATCCAATTGATAAAATTTAGTGAACGTGTGTACAGAAAACCAAGTCGCCACATTACAGACTTGAGCCATGGAGACCTGATGATGCACTGCCCAAGAAACGCCAACCGCTCTAGTGGAGTGCGCCTTAACTGTAAATGGAGGAACCTTCCCTTTCAAGCCATAGGCTTGAGAGATGACCTGCTGAATCCATTTTGACGCTGCCTGACCCTTCCTGGGTCCATCCGGCAGAACGAACAAAACATCAGTCTTCCGAATCTGGGGAGTAGCCTTAAGATAGCCCTTGTAGCAATGGACTTTTCTTTCGCAGAGCTAGGTTCTGGGAAAAAAAGAAGGGAGAACCAGATCCTGGTTCAAATGAAAACTTGACACGACCCTAGGAAGGAAAGCTGGATGAGGCCGCAGAACGACTATCTCTATGAAGGACCAAATATGACTCCTTACAGGAAAGGGCTGCCATTTCTAATACCCTCCTGGCAGAAGATATGGCTACTAAGAATACCAATTTCCTGGTCAGCAGGACTAAAGGAATCTGGGATAAAGTTTCAAAGTGCTGCCTTTACAGTGCCGACAGCACCAGATTCAGGTCCCAGGGAAACAAGGGGGCCCTTATAGGTGGATTAACATCAATCACTTCTGTAAAAAAAAAAAAAGATTTGACCAAAGAATGAGTAGCTAGTGGCCTTTGAACAAAAAGATCGATAAGGCAGAGACCTGCCCCTTGATGGTGCTCAAGGCTAAATTCATGTCTACACCCAGCTGTAGAACATCAAGCACCCTTCCTATCACATATTTACACCTCACACCAGGCCACGTATGCTTTCCACACCGTGTAATAAATACGCCTGGATACCGGCTTTCTTGCATTATTAAGGGTGGACACCACATAGTTTGAAAGCCCTCTCTTCTTTAGGATGTGGGATTCAATAGCCAGACCGTTAAACTTAGCGTTCGTAAGGAAGAGTGGAATATCGGCCCTTGGGAGAGCAAGTCTGGACGAAGCGGCCATGCCAGAGTCACTAGAACTACTGGCTTCCCCTCTACCTTGATCCTGTGAAGGAGACGGGGTAACAGCTGCAATGGGGGAAATGCATAAATTAGTGAGAATTGATCCCACGATAAACACCAGCGCATTCGTTCCACAAGCCAGCGCGTCCCTTGTTCGCGACACAAAATTGTTAACCTTTGTGTTGAACCTGGATGCCATGAGGTCCACATCTGGCGATCCCCACTTCTGAAAAAAAAAGTGATGGGAGGGCGCTTAGATAAGTGCATAAACTAAATTACTGGTTTAACACAACCTATGATGGAAAATACTGATATAACAAATAAACATATGCAAACATATAAAATAGATAGCAAAAAAGAGCTTGCCACCAATTATTCCAGTCCGTGAATAACTATAATAAGTAAAAGAGTCCCAATATAAAGTGAAGTGCAAAGTTCAGCTGAAATTACTCAGATTCTCTGGATAATTAATTCCAAAATAACAACGTGTTCCTTCACCAAAAATGTGTCATCCTCACACGAAGTGCTCAGAAACCACAGTGGAGGTAATCTTTGCCGCAACTGGAAAGTTTGAGCAAACGGGATCCCTAAGATTTCCAAACCTACACGTCTGCAGCCCCAGTCGGCACTTTTTAATGTAAGAGGCCATCTGGCTACTTTTTTATCTACCCTTAAAATAAAAACGTTATTACGCTATAGGCGCTTTTTTGTTTTCTGTTTTCATCTGCATTCCAATTATGACTATCTTTTTCACTAAAGAAGTCATATCCATGTGGTAAGCACATTATTTTGTATGAGCACTTCGGGTGAAGACGACACATTTTTGGTGAAGGAACACGTTATTTTGGAATTAATTATCCAGAGAATCTGAGGATTTTCAGCTGAACTTTGCACTTCACTTTATATTGGGACTCTCTTACTTATTATAGTTATTCACGGACTGGAATAATTAATTGGTGGCAAGCTCTTTTTTGCCATCTATTTTATATGTTTGCATATATTTATTTGTTATATCAGTATTTTTTATCATGTGTTAAACCAGTAATTTATTTTATGCACTTATCTAAGCGCCCTCCCATCACTCTTTTTTCATTAATCACAGTTATCACTGTTTTGAGGAGCAGCTGTTGGTATATATTATAAATTGTTATATAGAGATATTTAATTTCCAATTTTTGGCGCGGAATTCACCCTCACTTGGATCCCCAATTCTGGCATATGGCCAGGAAGATGTCGGGGTGATGAGACCAATCCCCTGGAGAAAGCTGCTAACAACTGAGGAAGTCTGCCTGCCAATTCTCTATCCCCGGGATAAATATTGCAGATATGCATGGGACATGACTTTCTGCCCAAGTCAGGATCTGATCCACCTCCTTTTGGGCTGCACGGCTTCTGATGCCGCCCTGGTGATTTATGCAAGCCACAGCCGTGGCACTGTCGGACAGTATCCTGACAGGGGAACCCTGTAATTCGGCTGTCCATGCCCTCAGGGGTAATCGTGCCACTTGAATCTCCATTGGATTGATGGGCAGAGATTTCTCGGGAGCCGACCACCTTCCTTGGAGAGACAATTTCCCTAGGATTGCCCCCCAGCCCACAAGGCTGGCATCTGTTGTTACTACTCTCCAAGAGATTGGACTGAAAGACTTCCCTCTTTGCAAATTTTGGGGTATTAACCACAAACAGAGACTCTGACGAACTGACAGAGCCATGGGGGAAGTCCAACACTTGGACCTTCTTGTTCCAGGCAGACAGAATGGCACTTTGCAACTTCCTTGAGTGGAATTGGGCAAAGGGGACGGCTTCGAATGAGGCCACCATCTTCCCCTAAAAACCGCATGCAAAGGCGAACGGACGGTTCTCTTTTTGTCTGACCCAACTGAATCAATTCCCTTATGGAAGCGATCTTTGACTGGGGTAAGAATATCTTTCTTTGGTCTGTATCTAACAGCATCCCCAAATATTCTAGCCTTTTCACTGGCTGTAAGGCTGACTTGTCCAGGTTTAGGACCCAACCCAGGGATTCCAGGTACTTTACAGTGTTGTGTACCGCCAGATTTAGGCTGGCGGCTGAATGATCTATTATCAATAAGTCGTCCAAATAGGCCATTATCGAGATTCCTTGAGATCTTAAATTGGCCAACAGAGGAGCCAAGACCTTTGTGAAAACAGGAGGGGCAGTGGCCAACCCGAAGGGTAAGGCCACGAACTGGTAATGGCGCTGACCCACTAGGAAGCGCAGGAGTCTCTGATGGCCGGGAAAAAAAAGGATTTTTAATAAACAGCTTACCTGTAAAATCCTTTTCTTGAAGTACATCACGGGACACAGAGCGCATAGCCATTACACTTGGGTTATATGGGTACCTTCAGGTGATGGAAACTGGTGTAATCAATTTCACAGGAAGTTTCCTCCCTATATAACCCCCTCCCACTGGGAGTGCTTCAGTTTTGTAGCAAGCAATTCCTCCGAGGTTACACAATGTTCCCCAAAAGAGGGGTGGGAGCTCCGTGTCCCGTGATGTACTTCAAGAAAAGGATTTTACAGGTAAGCTGTTTATTAAAAATCCTTTTTTCTTTATCGTACATCACGGGACACAGAGCGCATAGCCATTACACTTGGGATGTCCTAAAGCAATGCTCTATGAAGGGAGGGAGACCGTAATGGCCAAAAATAGCCAAACAAAAAATTATCAGGAAGTAAAGTAGCTCCACCAACAGAGAAAAGGGGGCGTGACCCGGACCAGAGGATTCTATACTGCTGCCCGTAGGACCGCCTGCCCAAATGCTGCGTCCGTACCCTTTGCAACGTCCAACTTATAAAATTTAGTAAACGTATGTACGGAAGACCAGGTTGCTGCCTTGCAAACCTGTGCCATAGAGATCTGATGGTGTGCCGCCCAGGAGGCACTCATGGCCCTCGTAGAATGGGCTTTAACTGATAAGGGAGGTGGAACGCGCTTCAGACCATAGGCCTGAAAAATCAGCTGCTTAATCCACCTAGCCAAGGAAGACTTGGCAGCCGGCTGACCCTTCTTGGGGCTATCCGGAAGAACAAAAAGCACATCTGTTTTCCGAATCTTCTCTGTAGCCTTGAGATAGACCCTCATGGCTCGAACCACGTCCAAAGTATGAAGCAGTCTTTCCTCTCTGGACTGGGGAGTAGGAAAGAAGGATGGTAGGACTAGGTCCTGATTCAAGTGAAAACTGGATATGACCTTAGGAAGGAAAGAAGGTTGAGGCCGCAGAACCACTCTGTCCTTATGCAGAATAAGGTATGGCTCCCTGCATGACAAGGCTGCCAGCTCGGAAACCCTTCTGGCCAAAGCCATAGCCACCAAGAAAACCAACTTTCGGGTTAGTAGCACTAGAGGGATTTCTGTCAGAGGTTCAAACGGCTGCCTTTGTAAAGCTGACAAGACCAGATTTAAATTCCAGGGGCAGAGGGGAGCTCTAATAGGGGGATTCACATGCAAGACCCCCTGCAAGAAAGTTTTCATAAGCGAATGGGTGGCCAAGGGTCTTTGAAACCATATCGATAAAGCCGACACCTGCCCCTTTATAGTACTAATAGCCAACCCTTTGTCAACGCCAACCTGGAGAAATCGCAAGATCCCGTCAATAAAAAAACTTTTGAGGGTGCCATTTTTGAGACTCGCACCATTCCACATAGGTTCTCCAGACTCTGTAATAAATATTTCTAGAGACTGGTTTCCTAGCCTGAATCAACGTAGATATGACCTGAGCTGAGAGGCCTCTGCCCTTAAGAATTAGGGATTCAGCCGCCAAGCCATCAAATTTAGCTGCTGTGAAGCAGGGTGGCAGATTGGGCCCTGAGACAGCAGATCTGGGCGCAGGGGGAGCGGCCACGGCGCCCCGACTGACATCCTCACGATGAGTGCGTACCAAGCCCTCCTGGGCCAGGCTGGGGCCACCAGGATCACAGGCCTGCGCTCCACCCTGATCCTCCGTAGAAGGCGGGGAATCATCTGCAGTGGAGGGAATACATACAGGAGAGAAAACTGGTGCCAGGGGCAAACCAACGCATCGGTCCTGTAGGCCGAGGGATCCCTGGCTCGGGATATGAATTAGTCCAACTTTTTGTTGGATCTCGTTGCCATAATGTCCACATCTGGAACTCCGAATCTTTGGCAAATCTCTTGGAATACCTGGGGGTGAAGAGACCACTCCCCCGGGAGCAACTGTTGACGACTCAAAAAATCTGCTTGAGAATTGTCTATCCCTGGGATGAACACTGCCGAGATGCAAGGTACATGGGCTTCGGCCCATGAGAAAATCAGGTTTACTTCCCTTTGGGCCGCTAGGCTCCTCGTGCCCCCCTGGTGGTTTATGTATGCCACCGCAGTGGCATTGTCGGACTGTATCCTTACTGGCAGACCCTGAAGGGGGAGAGTCCAGGCGACCAGGGCCAGCCGAGCAGCTCTGATCTCAAGGATATTGATGGGAAGCAGTTTTTCTGCCTCCGACCACTGCCCTTGCTGGGTCTGTCCTTCTAGAACTGCCCCCCAACCTGACAGGCTGGCATCCGTGGCTACTATCTTCCACGTGATGGGGCAAAAGGATTTCCCCTTTGACAAATTTTGAGGGACCAGCCACCAGAACAGGCTGCGCCAGACTCCTGGGGAGAGAACTAACGGACGATCTAACGCCTGAATGGACTTGTTCCAAGCAGAGAGAATGGCTGCCTGGAGATATCTGGTATGGATCTGGGCGTAGGGCACTGCCTCGAAGGCGGCCACCATCTTCCCCAGCAGTCGCATACATAGGCGAATAGTCGGCCTCTTCTTGCCTAAGATCACTTGAACTGCTTGAGTTATTGATCTGACCTTTGCTTGAGGTAGAAATATCCTCTGGCAGTCTGTATCTAGCCGAAGGCCTAGATATTCCAACTGCTTTGTGGGTTTTAATATCGATTTCTCTTGGTTCACAATCCACCCGAACTCCTCTAGATGCCGAACTGTGCGAACTACTGCATGATTGAGGCTGGAAGCTGATCTGTCGATAACCAGAAGATCGTCCAGGTATGCCAGGACCAAAATGCCTTCTGTCCTTAGGACGGCTAGCACCGGGGCTAACACCTTTGTGAATACCCGCGGAGCTGTTGCCAACCCAAAAGGGAGGGCTACGAACTGGTAATGACGGTGATCTATCATAAAACGAAGAAACTTGTGATGTGCTGGGTAGATCGGCACGTGCAGATACGCATCCTTTATGTCTATAGATGCTAGAAAGTCGTCTTGATGTAAGCTGGCTGCCACCGAACGTATGGAATCCATACGAAAGGTCTGAATCTTTAGAAAGCGATTTAGGCGTTTGAGGTCTAAGATAGGCCTGACGTCGCCATTGGGCTTTGGTATTATGAAAAGGTTGGAGTGGAATCCCAGACCCCATTCCTGGGTTGGTACTTCTACAATTACTCCTTGGAGCAAGAGACGATCCAATGCTTTTACAAGAGAGGCCCTCTTTAATGGGTCGCTTGGAAGACTTGACCCCTGAAAATGAGGAGGGGGGACTTCCCGAAACTCTAGCTTGTAGCCCGTGGCTACCACGGACAGTACCCAAGAGTCGGGAATTCTGGCCTCCCACACTTCGGAGAAAAACCGAAGCCTTCCCCCCACCCAAGAGAGTGGGGGCGCCCCTTCATGAATCTGATTTGATGACTGGTTTACCCGGCTTGCGAGACCATGGCCTCTTGCCTGCCGTGGCTTGTCCTTGTGGGCGGCTATTAAATGCTGAACGCCCGGGAGGCCGTTGATACTGACGGGAAGTTGAAGGGGGCGAGCCTGCGAAGGCCTGTCGCTTAAACGCGGGCCCACGCGATCTTTTCTTGACAGGCAAGAAAGAACATTTACCACTTGATATGGTCTGGATATATTTATCTAGGTCTTCACCGAATAGTCTCCCACCATGAAAGGGAAATCCTGCTAAAAGCCTTTTGCAGGGTGCCTCTGCTGACCAGTTCTTCAGCCACAAAAGGCGACGCATATGAACCAATAGCAGAGATAAACGGGACGCCTGTTGAATGGAGTCCTTAATAGCATCTACTGCAAAGCAGAGAGCCCTTGGGAGGTCAGCCAATTCACGAGCTTGCTGAGCCGGTATGTCCCTTAATATTTGTTTAGTCTGATCCTTTAAAGCCTGACAAACGCCAATGGCTGCCACCGCTGGCTGAACCACGGCACCTACTGTGGTAAAAGAAGCCTTCAGTAGGGTCTCCAACTTTTTGTCGACTGGATCTTTAAACATCTGGACATTTTCAACCGGACAGGTCAGGGATTTATTTACGCAGGAAATGGCTGCGTCCACGGTAGGGAGTGCCCATTTCTTTGCAAATTCCTCTTCCATAGGATAGAGAATAGTGAACCTTTTAGGAGGGATAAAAATCCTATCAGGTCTAGCCCAATCCTGAAAAATCACGCTCTCCAGAAGGGGGTGAACGGGAAAAGACGCACCACTCAACGGTGCCTTCAAGGAACCTAAAGAGGATACCGCAGGGGCTAATTGTTCTGACACTGGAAGTTTAAAAGCAGTGCGAACCATATCTGTCAGAGACTGGATCCACAGGCTCTCCGCTTGAGAAGCCGAAAAAATTTCATCTACAGTGGAATCCTCAATGTCTGAACCGTCGGGACTCGGGTCCGCTTGATCCCCCTGTGGGTCCAATTCCTCCGAAGAGAGGACCTCTGCATCTGAAAACACCAATCTAGGTGACGGGGATCTAGCCCGCTTGCCACCTGGCAAAGAGCGGGCAATTAAAGCAGTTAACCTTTCCTCTAGCCCACCCAGGGTGGTCGCTAGAATTTCTTCCGTAACGTAAACGGGAATGGGTTGATTGGGGGCCGCCTCTGCCCCTAGCACCCTCAATGGCTCCTGCAACATGCTGTTCGGTGGTCTATCTGGTGAGGGTGGGACCGCTAGAGCCTGGCCCAAATCCTCTGACCCCGATGGAGACCCCTTTAGTTTTTTGGTACCTTTTGCAGCCTTAGCTGGTCCTGATCCCTTGGGAGCCATTGCACAACCTTGAGACACCCCTAAAGCCAACACCCAACTGTTGTAGCTAGAAGTGAACCATTAATAAGAACAGGCTATGTTAAAATTTTTCCAAATTTTCATACGCCCGAGAAGGCGGCAATACCGAGGAAGTCCTGTGAGTATTGCCACACCAATGCCCGTTAGCTGGAGCCCAAGGTTGCACCGACTCAGATACTGCCAGATCTAAGGCTGAGTCCCTTTAAGAAAAAAACCCTCTTTTTTTTTTTTGGTCAGTATGGAGCTAAGTCCAGACCTGAAGATCTACAAACCCCCACTGGGTGTCACTGTATAGCCAGAAATGGCTCAGCTGCGCGCTCTGTGTCCTCAGCCTCCTCTGCTTTCACTTGATCCCCCTGCTTTAACTGAGACCTGACGCTGCTGGCCCGCCCCCCCCCCCCACGCACGCTGAAAAAGGCGGCGCGCACGCGCGCGCGCCCCCCCCACGCTGAAACCAACATGGAGGAAGCAGAAAGCAGAGGAGAAGCCTGGACCAGCGCTAGCAACCCAACAGACACCAGGCAAGACACTAATCTTATTGTAGTGCACACATAGAGGAAGCTGTCCCCATAGGCTTCCTAAGAAACAGGAGTTTTGCCAGCATTTCCTCCTTATAGCACGTGGGGCTGCAGTATCATGCTAACAGGCAGATCTGGGGGGAGTAGCAAATACATATCTTTAAAAGCATACATATACCTACATGTTATCTGGGTAAACATTAGTACATCCCATCCTGCCTCAAAAGACATAGTGGAGATAGTGGCTGATGCACAAGCATACCATTAGCCGACCCAGAACCCCCAGGGGGATACCTACTGTCGAACCAAGTCCTGCAGGTTCCCTCTTACCTGCTCCACGCCGCAGGGTATTGCAAAATGCAAGAGGCCCAATCTTCCCCCATCTCCGTGGGTATTGTCTTGGACCTTCAGGGACCGGGGTCCTGTGTTAAGGAACCCACACACCTGGACCTATATAGCATCCTGGCATCAGTAGCGTTTAGTTCTTGGAAGAGACTAAGGCACTGGAGCCCAGAATCCAGCCCTCCAAGGAGAGGCATTATAGGCAAAACCCCACTCCAGCAGGGCCCGGGTACCGTACACCTTGGCTTTGAAGCACTTCGGACGGATCCGGCTAGCTATCCTGGGTCCCGAGACCTCCGAGGGACAGCTAGACGTGACCAACACCTAAGACACTGGCGAAAAAACTGAAGCACTCCCAGTGGGAGGGGGTTATATAGGGAGGAAACTTCCTGTGAAATTGATTACACCAGTGTCCATCACCTGAAGGTACCCATATAACCCAAGTGTAATGGCTATGCGCTCTGTGTCCCGTGATGTACGATAAAGAAATAGGAATGTGTAGATACGCATCTTTGATGTCGATTGATGCCAAAAATTCCTGACCTTGCAAGGTGGCGGCTACTGAACGAATTGACTCTATCCAAAAGGATTGGATATTTAGATACTGATTTAGACCTTTTAGATCTAATATCGGCCTGACGTCTCTGTCTGGCTTTGGGACGATGAAGAGGTTTGAATATAACCCCAGACCTTGCTCCTGTACTTGTACCTACCTCCACGATTACTCCCTGAGACAAGAGGCGATTCAAGGCCAGAAGGAGAGATTTTATTTTTGCCGGATCCTTTGGCACACTTGATGTTAAAAAAACGAGGGGAGGGGGGGAACTTTCTGTAACCCAGAGAGAACTTGGAGAGGACTCACCTGTCTAGGATCCTCTCCTCCCAAATCTCTGAGAAAAACTGAAGTCTTCTCCCTCACCCGAGTGAGTGGGGGGTGTCCCTTCATAAAGCAGACTTAGAGGTTGGCTTGACAGGATTACGGTTCCAGGTTTTTTTGTGACCCTGGGCCTGACCTTGTGCCTTCCCCCCGTACCTGATCGTCCAGGAGGCCGTCAAAACTGCCTAGAGGCAGAGGTTCCCGGGACCGGAGCGGTTGGCCGCTTGAAAGAGGGACCCCTAAATCTCTTTTTAACGGGTAAAAGAGTACTTTTCCCACTAGAGATGTTTTGGATATATTTATCTAGATCCTCTCCAAACAGTCTTTCCCCATGAAACGGAAAGCCAGCCAGGAGCTTTTTAAAAGGCGTCTCATCTGACCAGTTTAACCATAAGAGTCTCTGCATATGCACCAGAAGGAGCGAAAGTCGGGAGGCCTGATGGTTGAATCCTTGATGGCATCCACCGCAAAGCATAATGCTATAGGCAAAATGGCTAAATCCAGGACCTGTTGAGCAGGGATTTCCTTCAGAACCTCTTTCGTTTGGTCCTTCGCTTGGCAGATACCAATAGCTGCTACTGCAGGCTGAACCATCTCCCCAGCAATAGCAAAGGAAGTCTTTACTAACATTTCCAATCTCTTATCCGTAGGATCCTTAAACATCTGTACATTGTCTACCGGAAAAGTCAGAGTTTTGTTCACACGGGAGATGGCAGCATCTACCGCAGGAAAAGTCCACCTTTTGGTAAACTTTTCTTCCATCGGATAGAGAATTGAAAATCTTTTAGGGAGGTACAAAGAGCTTATCTGGATGCTCCCAATCCTGATAAATAAACCCATCTAATAGAGGATGGACTGGAAAGGAGCAGCTAGTTTGCGGGGCCTTCAGAGAACCCAGAGAAGATACTGCGCTTGCTGCTGGCTCTGCCAGGGGCAACTTAAATGCCGAACGGACCATATCCGCTAGGGACTAAATTAATAATTTTTCAGTCTGGGAGGCCGAAAAAGGCTCCTCCAGAGTAGACCCCTTGGAATCCGAAACAGAGTGATCTTCTGCTTGGTCTCCTGATGGTAATTCAATTTCCTCTGGGGAAAAATGTTCTGCTGTCAGGGACTCCAACATAGGGGAGGGGGGCCTGGCACGCTTTCTCTCTGGTAGGAAAGAAGCAATGCTGCCAACCTCTGTTCCAACCCTCCTAGGGCTGAGACAAATACCTCCTCAGTTACATAGACAGGAGCAGGTGGGCTAGGGGCAACTGCAGCACCCAACAACCCAGATGGCTCACCCCGGGCAACAATTTATCAGGGAAGGACGGGACCGCAGAAGCATGGCCAAGATCCTCAGAGCCAGATGGGGAACCATTTGACTTTTTAGGATTTTTAGATCCAGCCGCTTTGAAAGGCATAGTACAAAGCCAAGGTACTCCTGGCTGGGTTGCACCCACTGCTGAGCTGAGCTTATAGACCAGCAAAATGCTGCTATAACCAACTCAGGCTGATGCTGAGCTAATGTACCTGGGAATGCCTGTATATAGCTCCCTGTCACTTTAAATTAGCACAGCTTTGTATAGCTTCAAGCTAACATGGTTTGTATGGCTTTAACTGCTTCTCAGCGCTCCTGTGTCCCACCGGCAGCTGTGTGCTCCACCTGTACACAGGCATAGTGGTTTCCACACAGGCAAAACACAATAGTTCACACGGAAGACTCCCTTTTGAACCAAGTTCCGCAAAGACTTCCACTTACCTTCCACACCGCAGGGTTCTGCTAAGGAACAGAAGACCCAATTTTCACCCATCACTGCAGGCATTGTCTTATGACCTTCAGGGACCGGGGTCCATGGGCAGGATCACCACTCCCCTGGAACTCTATAGCACCCTACCAGAAAAACATTTGGTATTTGGTCTGACCAGGCTACTAAGGAAATATAAGCAAAGCTTTTTTTAAACGCGACCAACACCCAAGACACTGGCGAAAAAAACTGAGGTACTCCGGTATGGGAGGGGTTATATAGGCAGGGGACTTCCTGTCTTGGGAGTGCCAGTGTCTATCACCTGAAGGTAGGCTCTATAATCCACATGGTGATTACTATGCTGCTCTGTGTCCCGTGATGTACGATAAAGAAAAGCTCATATCCATGATGCCTTGGAAGCATTTTTGTTGGTAAATATTTTCTGGAGGTTTCAAAAACTTATTAAAGCAGTAAAATGTAAAAAAAAAAAAAAAAACTGGGAGCAGGCAGGCTTTTGACCCTACCTGCCTGCTCACGGTCTTCTCCGGCACTGTAATCTGAACTGCACAATAACAGTGCAGTTTTTTAAAATAAATAAATAGTTACACCCCCTCGAGTGCATTAACATAGTGCATAACTGAAAATATTTACAATATTCCCATTTCTGTCAAGGTACTTAAAGTAAAAATAAACCCTACGTAAGCCCCCTGAAGTGACTAGCTCAGGCGATACACTATAAAGAAGCAAATCCTCCCACATAAGCGGTACATAACCACTTGCCGACTGCCCCCATAGCAAATTTTCTGCAAATTTTCAGGGTGGCCGCTCTGTGCAGAATCAAGCATAGATACGGGATGCTACACTTCTAGGTTTTGGGCGACAGGGCGTGCCGACAGCAGCTTGCTCATGCTGTGATTTTACACAGTGGGAGCGGATCAAAGTCCCACGGACCCGATGTCCGCTGGTTGATCGTTCAGTACACTGACAGAATGCCAGTCTGCCTATATAATAAAAGGCAGATTGATATTCTGTCAGTACAGAAGACCTGGATCATGTGTTTCTGTAAAGAAGAAACTTCGATATTGCCTTCCACTAGTAAAAGCACCTCCCACACTACACGGAAATATTAGCTTAACCCTCTGATAGCCCCCAATGTTAACCCCTTCCCTGCCAGTGTCAATAGTACACTGTCAGTGCATATTTTTAGCACTGATCACTCATGTCACTGGTCCCCAAAAAGCGTAAAAAGATTCAGTATCAGATTTGTCTGCCACAAATATCGCAGTCTTGCTATAGGTGGCTGATCGCTGTCGATAATAGTAAAAAAAGTAAAAAAATAAATAAAAAAGACACACCCCATATTGTAGACACTAACTTTTGAAAACCAGGCCATGTACGCTTGTTAACAAAAATTGGTAGCAGAATACACATTTGCCTAAATTGATGAAGAAATTAGATTTTTTTACACTTTTTTTTATTGAATGCGTTTTAGAGCAGAAAGTAAAAAAAATGTTTTCCAAAATTGACGGTCATTCTTTGTTTCTAGCACAAAAACTAAAAAACAGAGGTTATCAAATGCCACCAAAATAAAATTCTATTTTTTTGGTGAAAAAGGGAACACATTTTATTTGGGTAAAGTGTCGCACAACCACGCAATTGTCACTTAAATTAACGCAGTGCTGTATCGCAAAAAATTGCCTGGTCATGAAGGGGAGTAAACCTTGCCGAGGTGCAGTGGATAATCTGTACCTGTTCATCTGCAGTCTTATCTCCTCCAAAACCTTCCAAAGTGCACAGATCTGCTGACCTCTGGCAACTAGGAGGTGGGGATCTGTCATCACACACACTGCACCTCACACAGGAAGGTCACTATTGATTGCCTGGTGTCTGAGAAAACTGTCAAGATGTGAAAGATGCAGCTTACAGAAGGAGAGCAGTCAGGATCTATACACTAGGTTCTATGGATTGAGGCAAGTTCACTTATGAGGATGCGCAAAATGTATTTCTCCTTTCAGAGTTTATATCCACTTTAAAGCGGGGGTTCACCCTAAAACAAGTATATCCCATATGCTAAAAGTTTGCAAAAAAAGTCTGTTTTCCATATCATCAATTACTATTGTTAGAAATTAAAACCCATAATGTTACCTTACAGCCTCTCTGTAGAATGTAATGGCTTCTGTTTGTTGGCCGCGATCTGCTAAATTTTTACCTACATTGTAGTGCACCTGCAAATTTTAAAACATATTTCAATTTCACAATTCATACACTTTAAAAAGGTTAATATTTGTATATAAAAAGCACCCTAAGTTATCAGACTTGTGATGCATATATTTATACACATTTTCTTTGTCTGCTTTCTTAGAAACACACACTACAGCAAGCGCACAAACAAAGTAGCAAATAGTCCATGGTTATTGCATAAAAATTCTCTAAACTGACACTCTCTCACATGAGAGAGCTCCTTTCAAGCACCCTTAGCACCACTAGACAGGATTAGAAGTAAAACAAACAAAAAAAAAAAGCCTGTTTAATTGGCACACTTGTTTGATTATTTAACGGCTTAATTTGAGACGTGGTTTGGCGACCAGGAACATTGGCTGCTGCTGCTACTATAGTCAGAAGAAGAAAGAAAAATTCAAAAACACTGTTGCAGAACTATAAAGATATAGGCTATCTTTTTCTCTCACAGCTAGGTTAGGTAAACCAAACAAATAAAAAAAAAAAAAAAGCCACAACCTGACTGCAGTTTTTTTTATATAAATTGTGTTTTGCAAAATTACGACATGAAGTAAGCAATATTGCATTCCAAATGTTTGCATACCTTTTTGTATTGGAAACAAATTAAATAAAAATAAATAAAAAGCCCTTTCTTTGTGCCATGGTTTTGTTTATGACACTGTAGCTGTCATGTCCTTCACCAGCTAAATAAATGTGTTTTATGTCTTACTTGGATTCTATTCATTTTTCTACCACTATACACAATCACATTTCAAAAATGGCCCTTCACAATATTTACTACAGCCTGTTCCTTTATCTGCAACACCGTAAACACTCCGAGATAAACCTCCCAACTGATAAGGGCCATCCACTTCCAAAAATCTATGTATTTATGCAGTGGATAGCACAGGTGTTCATGATTTGCTGTGGCCAGCAGCATGTACAAATCAATGGCAGGCCTACCACTGCTGTTCACATGTAACCACAGATCAGGCTGTCACATAAAATTAAAGGATTAAATGATAAAGATTTAACTTGTAACTCTTTAAACAGGCTTACAAGATGTACATACACTTACCTTAAAAGCGGAGATCCACCCAAAAGTGGAACTTCCGCTTAATCCACTCCTTGCCCCCTTACATGCCACATTTGACATGCCATTTTTTTTTGGGGGGGGGGGGGGGTCGGGGGTTCAGGAGGAGTGGGACATCCTGTCCCACTTCTTACTTCCGCCCCGGGGCCACTAAGGCGATACGTCATATTGCCTTTTGGCGGCCCCTCAATGTAGGTGATCGCCTGGGACACGTGACAGGTCCCAGGCGATCGCCTGTCCATGCGCAATGAGTGCCCGGCCGCAAAGCCAAAAGCTGTCATGGCCGGGTGCCCACAGTAACCATGAGGACGCCGACTGGAGAGGAGCGGAGCTCCGGCCGGCGCAACGCTGGACCATGGAGCAGGTGAGTGCATGTTTATTAAAAGCCAGCAGCTACACTTTTTGTAGCTGCTGACTTTCAATAAACATTAAAAATGCCTGGAACTCCCCTTTAAATATCATCAAACACAGATGCTTAAGCATGGTACACAATACTAGCTTTTTTTGCTCAACCCAGCAGGGCTGAATGAAAAAAGAAAAAAAAAAAAAAGATAGCCGATGTACTATCTATATGATGTTAGTATAGCCATCTCCCCTGCTGTGCTATTGTGTTCTGACAGGGGAGATGTGCTATTGTTCAGCCATTGGCTGAGAGTGCAGATTGGCTGGCCTCTTTCAGTTTTGCCCCTTCTGTTGGACAGGCTGCAGTACACACATGCTGAATGTCCCGAATAGGCCTGCACATTGAACTGGCCAGCATGAAGTTTTAGATTATTCAATAGTAACACATGGAAAAAATTGTATTAGGCAAAAGACAAAAACAATAGGGGCTGCCCCATGGCTATAAAAACATACATCCTAACTTTAGGAGATGGGAACCAAGGACCAAAAGTATGTTGGCATAGGACACACACCCTTTCATGCGCCCTTAACCACTTCCCGCCCGGTCAATAGCATATTGACGTCCGGGAAGTAGTTGTGTTATCCTGACTGGACATATATTGACGTCCTGCAGGAAAACAGCCGCCGCATCACGGCGATTGGTGGTGTGGTGTGTCAGTCTGACACACCGCTAAACACCGATCTCAGTAAAGAGCCTCCGGCGGAGGCTCTTTACCACGTGATCAGCCGTGTCCAATCACATCTGATGACGATGTAAACAGGAAGAGCCATTGATCGGCTCTTCCTCACTCACGTCTGACAGACGCGAGTAGAGGAGAGCCGATCGGCGGCTCTCCTGACAGGGGGGGGCTTGCGCTGATTGTTTATCAGTGCAGCCCCCCCTCGGATGCCCACACTGGACCACCAGGATGCCGCCCAGGACCACCACGGAAGCACTCAACATGTGGATGGGCAGGTAAGTCCCCATGGCCATCCACATGTACAAATGTATACATAACATATGGCAATCAATCACCACAAATGGCCAATGACTGGCACCATCATGGCACAAACAATTTGTGAAGCCCATCAGTGCCACCCACCAGTGTCCATCAGTGCCACCCACCAGTGCCCATCCTTGCCCGTTAATGCCACCTATCAGTGCTACCCACCAGTGCTCACCTGTGCCTATCCATGCCACCTATCAGTGCCCGTCAGTGCAGCCATTGACGAAAAAGGTACTTATTTACAAAATAAATTAACAGAAACAAAGAAAAAATTTGATTTTTGTACTCACCGTAAAATGTATTTCTCTGAGTTCATGGACGGACAGAGCAGCATTGACTTTAGGGTTATATCACCTTCCTTCCAGGAGAGACTAGGCAGAAAATAGCACTTCAAGTGTTAAACCCTTTTGCAGTACAGCTCCTCCCAGAGGGCATGGTTCCCCGGGTATATAACCCCCACTCTGACTGAACAGCTCCAGTTCGTAACAAGCAGTACAAACCAAAAGGAGAGGTGGGTGCTGTGTCCGTCCATGAACTCAGAGAAATGGATTTTACGGTGAGTACAAAAATCCAATTTTCTCTTCCATTCATGGACGGAAACAGCAGCATTGACCTTAGGGACGTCCCCAAGCAGTGTCAAAATTTCGAGGGGTGGGGAAAACGCACAGCAAACCAGGGTTCACCCCAAACAAAAAAACAACCAGAGTTTCTCAACGGAGGAACTCCAACCTTAAACTGCCACCTGTAAAACCTTGCGGCCAAAGGAGGCATCCGAAGATGCACTCACATCCACCTTGTAAAACTTAGAGAAAGTGTAGATGGACGACCAGGTTGCCGCCTTACACACCTGTAAAACCGAGGCTTGATGACGGAAAGCCCAAGAGGCACCAAATTGCCCTGGTCGAATGCGCGGTACCTTAAAGGGAGGCACACGCCCCATAAGGGCATAGGCCTAAGGGACGAACTGTCTGATCCACCTAGAAATGTTGGCCGACGAGACCGCCAGACCGTTTTTAGGACCAGTCACAGACACAAACAGTGAATCCGATCTCCGGAACTGAGCCGTAGCAGACAAGTACACCCGTAGGGCCCGAACCATATCCAAGGAATGCAAAGCGGCCTCCTTCTGGTTCTTTGGCTGAGGACATAAGGATGGTAACACTATGTCCTCAATGTGAAAATCTGACACAACCTTTGGAAGAAATGACAGCTGCGGGCGCAGCACCACCTTATCCTTGTGGATGACCAAGTATGGAGTCTTGCAGGACAAGGCTGCCAGTTCAGACACCCGTCTGACCGAGGTAATAGCTACTAGAAAAACCACCTTCTGAGACAAGGTCAAAAGGGGAATCTTCTGAATGTCCTCAAACAGAGCGTCTTGAAGCGCCGAGAGGACCAAATTCAAGTCCCATGGAGGCAGTGGAGGGAGCACAGGAGGGGCCACGTGCCGGACCCCCTGTACAAACGTACGCACTAGAGAGTGCGCCGCCAAGGGTCGCTGAAAGTAAATAGCTAGAGCCGAGATCTGACTCTTAACCGTACTTAAGGCGAGAGCCTGATCCACTCCCTGCTGTAAGAACAGCAGAATCCGGGACAGCACGTATGTACGGGGGAGCCATTTCATTTCTTCACACATAGAGATGTAGGCCTTCCATGTACGATGATAGATCTTACGTGAAGTAGTCTTCCGTGCACGTAGCATGGTAGAGATCACCGGGCCTGGCCGTTAAAGCCAGCGACTGTAAAGCAGGGTGAAAGATTGGTCCTTGTGACAGGAGATCTTCTCTCAGGGGTAGACGCCAAGGGACGTCTGCCACCAGACGCACCAGGTCCGCGTACCAGGGATGGGGTGGCCAATCTGGGGCAATCAGGATCGTTGATATCCCTTCTGCTTCTACTCTGCGCAGCAGGCAATGAAGAAGTTTCAGAGGAGGGAAGGCGTAGATTAGGCGATAGTGACCCCACGGAGCCACCAATGCGTCTGGCGCGTCCACCCACGGGTCTCTTGACCTGGCCACGAACCATGGCACCTTCCGATTGAGACGGGACGCCATAAAGTCCACGTCTGGAGTATCCCATTTTTTGCAGAGACTCTGAAACACCTCCGGGTGTAGTGACCACTCTCCCTGGTCTAGTGTTTGGCGACTTAGGTAGTTGGCTTGCCAATTCTGTACCCCCGGAATGTACACAGCCGACAGAGCCGAACGGATCAAATCGGCTCACTGAAGGATGTGCGCGACCTTCACTGCAGCCGAGCTCTGTGTGCCTCCCTGATGATTGACGTATGCCACGGCCGTGGCGTTGTCGGACTGGATTCTGAACGGACGGTCCTGCAGACCCCTGGACCACTTGGTGAGTCACAACTTGATTGCACGGAGCTCCAGTACATTGATTGGAAGGTGCGGCGACTCCTGAGTCCAGTGCCCCTGGGCTGACTGGGTACCCCCACAGACGGAGAGGCTGGCATCCGTCGTCTTCCCGGTCTGAAGCACCAGAGACGTCGGCCACCACACCAGGGAGGACTTGACCAGTCGACTCACCCGAATCTGGAAATCCAGTGACGAAGGGAGCTTGTCCCAACGTGACAGAATCTCCTTCTGTAGCACCCTGGTGTGGAATTTGGCATACGGGACTGCCTCGAAAAAGGCCACCATCAGACCCAGAACCCCTCATGCAAAACCGGAGTGACAACCACTTCTGGGTCGTCAACCGCTGCACCGCAGACTGTAGTGTCTGAAGTTTCTCCATTGGGAGAACGACTCTCGCCTCCGAGGAATCCATGATTAACCCCAGGTATTTCACCCGCTGAGACGGTACCAACATAGACTTCCGTATGTTCAGAAGCCAGCCAAATTCCTGTAGGGTTTGGCAGGTGATGGACACGTCCTCTTCTAACTCTGAGCTTGAGGAAGCTCTCAGGAGGTCGTCCAGGTAGCCCACGATAGCGATCAGCCTCAGCAGGGCTAGGATCGGAGCGAGCACCTTGGTGAAGACCCTTGGTGCCGAGGCCACTCCGAACGGGAGAGCCACAAATAGAAAGTGGTCCTCTCTGATCGCAAAGCGCAGAAATCTCTGATGCTCTGCACATATGGGGACATGCAGGTACGCATCCATGATGTCCAGAGAGGCCATGAAATCCCCCTGATGGAGCGCTGCCACCACCGAGCGAATCGACTCCATTTTGAAATTTTGCACTTTGACAAAAAACAATTGAGGGCCTTGAGGTTTAAGATTGGATGAACACCTTCCTTCTTGGGGACTACAGATTGGAATAAAACCCCTGAAACCGTTCCCCTGAAGGAACTGGTACAATCACTCCCCTGACCAGTAGATCCTAGATAGCCCCTGACAGAGCCTTCCGGCGAACCGGAGGAAGCTGGAGGTTGGAAGGAAAAAAAATCTGTTTGGCCGACAAGAGAGAAACTATCTTGTACCCTGAGGAAACTACCTCGCAAACCCAACGGTCGGCTAGAAGAGAACTCCACCAAGCCGCGAAGTCGGCCCCCCACCCGAGACACGGGCGGGGGCAGACCTTCATGCAGAAGCAGGCTTGCGGTACCAGGTGCACTTTTGCCCTGTAGCGGGCACTTTAGCACCTTGAGAATTTTTTCCTGCCGCACTTGGCGGGTGAAAAAAAAACGTTTGGGGGCAGTAAAGGAGGGACCTTGCTTGCGGCGAGGCTCCTTACCCCTCCCAGACTGTGGGAACAGTATGCTTTTTCCACCTGTGGCATCCTTTATGATGTCATCCAGGGACGCTCCAAAGAGCCGTTCACCCTTAAAGAGTGAATCTGCCAAAGCCTTTTTTGAAGACTGGTCCGCAGACCAACACTTTAGCCACAGCAGGCGTCGCAATACCAACGCGGAGGCCCTAGAAAGCGTATCCAGGGCAGACTCGCAGACAAATTTTAGGCCTTGTACCAACTGGTCGGCCAGGTCCATACAGGTCTCAGAAACATTCTGTGTCAAGCTCTTGCAGCAAGACCTTTGCCCGTTCAGTGAGTGTCTGCGACACCAGAGCCCCGGGCAAAACCGGTCTCACAACCAAACCCACTACTGTGAACATGGAGCGGGCCACACCCTCAGCCCTCTTATCTTCGGGGTCCGTAAATGCAGGAGCCCCCTCCACAGGCAACCTGGTGGCTTTACTCAGTCTGGACACCGAAAGGTTCCACTGAGGGAGGAGACCCACTTTTTTAAAAAGTCCTCCTCAAAAGGAGAACAGACCGCAAAGCATTTTGGAACGGCAAAAGCTTTCTGCGGTGTATCCCATTCCTTGTACAACAGTCTGTCCAGATATGGAACACAAGGAAACACTCTCCCGGCGCGGGGTGGTTTGCAGAACCCAAAAGGGACCGGCATATCTGATGCCTCCGCCAAATCCTCAAGTTTAAGTATCCCGCACCGCAGTGATAAAGGCTCCAACAAACGCTTTATCATGTGTCGGCTCTGAAATAGAGTCATCCTCACTGTCCGTGTGGGCCAAGCCTGCATCATCTGACATGACAGAACCAGAGCCAGAGGCAGTGCGTTTTTAACCCCCCCTTCTGGCCACTAGTCGCTTCAATCCTGGCGAGAAACGCCTCCAGGACTGCAGTTATAGCCTCCACAGAGGCCGCAGGGGCACTAAGGGTTAACTCTGGCAAGGTTGGGGTGGAAGCCTCTGGTTCAGACTCCATGTTGACCCACACTTATGCCACCCTAGCACTGCAAGGCATACACCCACTGGCCGCCCTCCCGGCTGTAAATACAGAGCAGGGGAGCTCACCACCCAACCCAGTTGTAGCTGTGGCAGAAGCGCCGACAAGTGCTGAGAAGGCTGGCTGTGCTGCACTGTCCCTCAGGAAGCGATTCACGGTCTTTTGCTGCGGTATTTCAGTCACAAGAGGCCAAGACTTTTTCCAAAATGGCCGCCGTATGCTAGAAAACAGCATGCGGGCTACAGGAAAATGGCCGCCGACCTATACAAGCCACGATCAGTGGCAAAATGGCGGCCACACGTGCAGGTGAAAGCACAATGATGCAGCAGAAAGTCCACAGCAGCACTCCTCACACCAAAACCAACTGTTCCCCACAGAAAACAGACCCCGGCAGTGACTTAACCCCAGGAGGGCCCCCCCCTAAAAGCCGCCACCCAGTATGGGGAAGAAGGGAGAGAGGAAAGCAGGGCGTACCCTCAGTCGACCTCCCTAGGAAAGCCCCAGCCATTTCACCTTGCCGAGGCAAGGGGCCTACTCACCAGTCCTGCGACCACCGGCTTGAGGTATTCCTGACTGAACCAACGTCCGCAAACGGCATGGCAGTCAGCCAGACACACTGTGACAAGGCCATAGAGACCGGTCATATGCGTGCCCTAGAACATGAAAGTTCCCCGGCCACCCCTGGGGCATGTCGTGGACGACACAGTGCTGAGCTGAGGGCCAGCTCACGCTCGATGGCCAAACATGGGGGACTACAAGGATCGATGATCCAGCCTGTCACCCAGTCAGCAGTTTATAGTAGAATCCAGGATCTAAAAAAAGCAGGAACCAAAATAATAAAAGAAAAAAAAACGCAAAAAAATCCAGAGTACATGGACTCAGAGAGGCCAGTCTACTCCTGATGCTAGGCAGAAAAAAACTGGAGCTGTTCAGAGTGGGGGTTATATACCCAGGGAACCACGCTCCCTGGGAGGAGCTGTACTGCAGAAGTGTTTTGTTAACACTTGAAGTGACGTTTTCTGCATAGTGTCTCCTGGAAGGAAGGTGATATAACCCTAAGGTCAATGCTGCCGTGTTCGTCCATGAACGGAAGAGAAACGTATTATTTTTTTTCAAAAAATGTCGCTCCTTTTTTATTTGTTGCGCAAAAAATAAAGAATAAATTGCAGAGGTAATCAAACACCACCAAAAGAAAGCTCTATTTGTGGGAACAAAATGATAAAAAAAATAAAAAATTTGGGTACAGTGTAGCATGACCGCGCAATTGTCATTCAAATTGCGACAGCGCTGAAAGGTGAAAATTGGCTTGGGCAGGAAGGTGTATAAGTGCCCTGTATGGAAGTGGTTAAAAAGCGAATTATTTTACCACTACTATTCCTTTATACTGGCTTTTAAAATGTACAAATACGGCAATTTGGAAATTGGATTAAAGGTTTAGCACTGGGAAACACTATTTAAAAGATAAATAGTGCATTTTATATACAACTATATAGATTAAACGAAAATGATGGACAAAAGGGGAAAGAGGAGCAAGAGGAGGAAATAGGGGATAGACAGTCCCTAGAAATCAGGGACAGTTGGGAACTATGTAAACACAAATGATGTGCTACCAAAGAAAGGTTCTATGGGTGACAAATGAAAACGCTATAGTGCTTTGAGAACAAAATATGCACACTGCTTGGCAAAGTATGCTAATATTTTATAGACAAAGGGGAATGTAGATGCAAGGAACACTAGACAATTTAAACATGAACTGGAATAAGCAAAGTGCAGTATTTTAATAAAATATATCTGACCAGATTAAGTGGAAAACTGACTACACTTTGCAAAACATCTTTGCATTGAGTTACTGGTTTTAGAACAAAAAGGCTGCTAAAAGTTAACCCAAACTATTTTAAAGCTGAACTACAGGCATTCTTTTTATTTTTGATAGAGTAAGGATTTTAGCCCTTGTAAGTTTTCTGTTTGCCATCTGTCTCATTTGGGAGATTTCCCTTCACTTCCTGTCTCATAGTGAAAACCGAAGAAATAGAAAATCCCTCTAAAATAAGGGAATCCCTGGTTGTCACAAAAACTACCGTCCCCATTGGAAGATATTCCTGCTATTCCTGTTTAGGGGAACAACCCAAAATTTGTGATTTTCTTTTACTTTTGGCGTTAATGATAAACAGGACTAAGAGAGAGAATCTCCCTAAGAGCCCTTTCACACTGGTGCGGTTTTGCGGTAAAATAGCACTATTAAAACACTCCCCATGCCCCTCTCTATTTAAATGAAAAACGCTGTACGAACGCAGTAAAAAAGGAGCATTAAAATAGCGGTAAAAAACACCGCGATTTTACCGCGTTTTTAATTCATTTAAATGGAGAGGGGCATGGGGAGTGTTTTAATAGTGCTATTTTACCGCAAAACCGCACCAGTGTGAAAAGGCTCTTAGTGAGATTCTCTCTCTTAGTCCTGTTTATCATTAACGCCAAAAGTAAAAGTAAAAGAAAATCACAAATTTTGGACTGCAGTTCCTCTTTAAGAAACCTGGGTCATAATCAGAGGGGTAAAATACTGTGAATTAAACAAATCAGTAAACTTACTTTAGCATTCAGTGGACAAACAAAAAGGGCACTTTGAAAGAGAAGTTCTTCAGATTTCCACTGGTTACTTCTCTGTACACAGCGTATTATGTTGGTGGCCAAAAGTCCCAATACTGTCAGAGTCACTAGTTTCTTAAAAAAAAAAAAAAAAAACCCCATAAATCACAAAAAACAAAACACATAATCTATGCCAAACAATGACAACTTACACGTTTTCTTAACATTTTTACAAAATTTTACACAAATGCCCGATTTAAAGCTTCACGACAGACTCCTAAACCTTTGGAAAAGTGTAAAATCAAAATTACATGTCAAGATATACCAATTCTGATATTTCCATGCAACCATTGGGATTTATCGACCTTTTGAATCTCTAAGAATCATGCATGGCTGTAACTGATTGTATATAGTATTTTTGTAAAGTTGTCCCTTCCCCTCCCGTTTTAATCATATTTTTCTATTAATAAATTGTTATATTTATTATATCTCTGCTCAATCCTTGGGTACCGAGATAGTCCAATCTTCTCTATTTTGGCCAGGGGCATCCCCCTCCTTTCCAATACTAACCATTGTGGATGATGGTACCTGCCCCTACTTAAAGATTACCTCAATTGGAGGCACACCTTCAAACTACATGCGTATACAGATAGCGCTAGATTGAGTGCCTAATTTGTAAGTGCATTACCTTTTCTGTTATATCAAATACGTTTTAAATGGAGAACACTAGTTGCTGTGTGCTCTTTTTGCTCCCACGTGTACCCGGTTCATATCTGAGACCTACATACCTGTATATGGAAGCAGTGAGGATGTAGGAAGTATCATCTGGAATCTTATTTCCAGAAGGGGAAAACAAATATGTACTTACTAGTGCACGTGCTCAGCGCCCTATACAGAGGTTGCCTTTGGGAAATAGACGTGTGACTGCTGCCAGCATTGCTGCAGAGGTTTAAGGTCAGCTTGTCAGTGCTTAGACCATACGCTGCACACTGCATTAAATTAGTCTGCATGACTGTCAGCCCAGAAGCAATCTTCTAAAGATGACGCACAAGAAATCCCGTAAACTGTTTGCTTAAGACAAGCAGACTAAGGAGATGGATTTCCGGACCCATGTCCTGTGGTCTGATGAGACCAAGATAAACTTATTTGGTTCGGATGGTGTCAAGCGTGTGTGGTGGCAACCAGGTGGAAAGTACAAAGACAAGTGTGTCTTGTCTAAAGTCAAGCATGGTGGTCTGGGGCTGCATGAGTGCTGTCAGCACTGGGAAACTACAGTTCATTGAGGAAACCATGAATGTCAACATGTACTGACACATACTGAAGCAGAGCATGATCCCATCCCTTCACGGACTGGGCCGCAGGGCAGCATTCCAACATAACGGCCTTGTTAAAGAAACTGAAGGTAAAGGTGATGGACTGGCCAATATAAATACTGTGAGGGAAAAAAAATGCAACACCTACCATTTTAATCTGTGGGGCCTTTGATAGATTATATATATATATATATATATATATATATATATATATATATATATATATATATATATATATATATATATATTTGGGGGTTCAAACATAATTTTCTTTGTAAACAAAAAGTGTAAGAAAGGGCTTTGTCTTCAAGTGGTTAGAAGAGTGGGTGATGTGTGACATAAGCTTCTAAATGTTGTGCATAAAATGCAAAGTTGGTTTTGGAAAGTAGACACCCCAAGCTATTTGCTGAGAGTCATGTCGAGTTCATTGAATGTTTTATATTTTGACAAGTTGCGGGAAAGACAATTTTTTTTGCACAATGTGGTCTGTAAATGATATATTGTTCAAACATGCCATGGGCATATGTGGAATTACACTCCAAAATACACTCTGTTGCTTCTCCTGAATATGGGGATACCACGTGTGAGACTTTTTGGGAGCCTAGCCACGTACGGGACCCCAAAAACCAAGCACTGCCTTCAGGCTAAGGGTGTAAATTTTTTATTTCACTCCTCACTGCCTATCAAAGTTTCAGAGGCCATGGAATGCTCAGATGGCACAAACCCCACCCCCCAAATAACCCCATTTTGGAAAGTAGACACCCCAAGCTCTTTGCTGAGAGGTATGGTGAGTATTTTGCAGATCTCACTTTTTGCCACAAAGTTTTGAAAATTGAAAAAAAAAAAAAAAAAAAGTTTTTCTTTCTTCATTTTCAAAAACAAATGAGAGCGGCAAAAATAGGATTTTTATAACAGCTTACCTGTAAAAATCCTTTTCATTGAGTACATCACGCGACACAGTCTTAGTCATTACCAAGTGGGTTATATTCCAACTTCAGGTGCTGGACACTGGTGTAATCAATTAGAACAGGAAGTTCCCTCCCTATATAACCACTCCCATACTGGGAGAACCGCAGTTTTTGTAGCAAAGCAAGAAGTGTCCCAATATCCGCAAACAAGAGGGGCAGGAACTATGTGTCCCGTGATGTACTCCAAGAAAAGGATTTTACAGGTAAGCCGTTATAAAATCCTATTTTCTTTATCGTACATCACTGGACACAGAGTCTTATTCATTACTAAGTGGGATGTCCCAGAGCAATGCTTACTGAGGGGGAGGGACACACCAACAACGCAGACCGCCATCAGACATGAGGACCTCTAATGCTGCATGCAGCATACTGAGCCAAAAAAGCTACATCCTCCTGCCGTCTTACGTCCATCTGATAGGGATTAGTGAATGTAAACACAAACGACACAGTTGCGGCCTGGCAAATATGAGTCATAAAGGCTTGGTAATGCACCCCGCATGAAGTGCTTAATATCCTGGTAGGGTGCACCCTAAAAGAAACAGGGGGAACCCTCTCTTTAACCACAAGCCTAAATAATAACCTGATGAATCAACATTTGACAACAGTTGATTTAGGCACTGCCTGCCCCTTTCTGGGGCCTCCTGGTAGCGCAACAACATAATTTTTCTGTATCCGAGCAGCCGCTTCAGATGGGTTGACCTCTTTTACTCCAACGAGAGCTCGTGTAGCTATTTTAATAGCTGATCTGAACACTGCCCGCTCACATCTAGGGTCTTCTGGCAGAAAAACAAAACGTTGGCTCTCTACATCTGAACACTTTCATTTTTAACTGCTCTCATCTCCATTGAGAGAAAAGCAATAACCTTTCCTTCCGTGGACCAAGGTGTTGGAAAAAGGAAGGCAAGAATATTTTGATTCAAATGAACACTAGATCCTTCTAGTAAACAAGATTGGGTGAGGATTTAGCATCACTCTTCTTGTAAAAATAAGAAAGTATGGCTCTATACAAAGAAAGTTGCCAAAACGCTCTTGCGGAGGCAACCGCAACCAAGAACACCAATTCCCTCTTTAGAAGGATGAAGGGAATTATTGTGCATCAGCACAAGGTGCCGACCCTGTAAGCTGACAAAACTAGATCCAATCCTCCGAGCACAAGGACGACCCAACTGGCAGACTTATACACATTACCCCTTGTATAACGGCTCAGATCAAGAGTGTGACACAAGCGACCTTTGAAAACATTGACAAGGCCGGGATCGGATCCTTGATGGAACTTAAGGCTAGCTCCATCTCCTTTCCAATGTAGGAAGGCAAGAATTTTTACCTATGACATACTACCAAGGATGCCACTCCTTGGTTTCACACCAGGAACATGGGCCTTCCAGATCATAGGATATCTGGTCCTGGAGGCCAGCTCCTCTGTATGAATCAAGGTAACTGCCGCGGATTCTGAAAGCCCCGATCCTCAAGCATGCGGGCTGCAACAGCCAGACCATTAATACCCATGAATGCACGATAGGATGTAACCCAGCGAAGCAGGCCTGGACAAGCTGTAAGGGACCATGGGCCCTCTACTATCACCTCTGCTGTCCCTGCACAGTAAGGTCGTATGGGCTATGCTGGAGCATTTAGGCCAGCTTCTGTTCTCCTCTGATGTAGCATGGAAGCCACGAAAGTCGCGGCACTGGGGGGAGAGAACACATAAACCAGCGACAACTGGTCCCCCAGGATCACTAACACATCTGTCCCGCATGCGGGTGGATCCTTTTGTCCTCGACACAAAGCTGTTCAATCTCTTGTTGAACCTGGACGTCAATACCCTTTACGTACAGGGTACCGTTTCTGTTACATTTGGTCAGAAAACAAAGTCAGGGTGTAGAGGTCAATCTCCCGGACCCAATGGTTGATGGCTCCAGCGAATTCCATGAAATGACGATTGTCAAAATAGGCAAGGCCCAAGCTCCTCCCTGGTAAACAAAGTAAACCACTAGAGAGGCATTGTCAGATTGTATTCTGACAGAACAAGCCTGTAACCTAAACTTCCAGGCCCTTAAAAGGCCCTGTAAAGGAAAACATTTTTTTTCATAATAAGCATCCTTTACCTGCAGACATTCCTCTTTTCACTTCCTCATTGGTCGTTTTTGCTCAGAAGTTGCTCTATTTCTTCTCTGTTCACTTCCTACTTGTCTGATTTTACTGACCACCGTGAAGGGAGACTTTACTGCGGTGGTCAGTGACGTGCTTGCCCCCTCCTGGGAACTACATCTGTGTGGCAGGACGCTCTCTACGTGTTAGAGACTTCAAGGGGGTGTGAATTACTTGGCGTGCCCCAATTCATACTGGGAAATGTAGTTCTTACATGAACAAGTGATGCAAACCAGGAAGTGAATGAGAGAACAGAAACTAGAACGCCGGAGGGGATATAGATGAAGGAATTTAATAGGTATTTACTCGTTTAACAGAATCATTACACTATTCAGTCTGTCTACCTTGCATACATTAATTTTATGCCATAAAATATTTTTCCTTTACAACTCATTTAAGCCAGATGCTCCATTCTTAGCTCTAGAAAGCCGACGAATAAGGCTCACTTGGAGCTTGATCACCTCCCCCTGGCCGTGGTCTCCACCAGGCCTGGCCTCTAACCATAGGAGGCCAGCCCTTGCAGCCGCCACCTCCCAGGTAACAGGTATGAAGGATCTTCCCTTCTGCCAATCATTTAGTTATTCCAGCATATCCCTGGGACCAGACTCCTTGGATAATGCAAGGTTAGGATCCACTCGTTCCAGGCTGACAGAATAATGTTTATATCAGCCTTGATACAACATATTCCCTAGCACCCCAAGCAAAAGGTAAAACATAAGGAACTATTCCTTGCTGTGAACGCATAGACCAGCTTTCTCATAGCGATGATCTTGTCTGAGGCCAAAAACTCCCCCTTTTTGGGCTGCCCACACATTCCAAGCTTCTTGTCAATGAACGAATGTCCCTCTAGACTGGGATCCTAATCCAGGAGTTCCAGATACCCAACCATGCTGGACTCCCCTAGGCCCAGCCATGCTACTGACTGATCTGTCAGCAGTAGCTGCCTTGGTATGCCATTACTGCTATACCCTGGGCCTTTGGACCTGCTAGAGGCAGGCCCTAGCATTCTACTATCCCAGGCACGGAGGCTAACCCAAGGGGCAAAACCACCAACTGGAGACAGAGCTGTTCCCCTGCGAAATGCAGACAACTTCTGCAGTCCCATGTAAATAAAACACATATGCAAATGGCTCCCCATATGTGCATGTGGCAAGCTTAAAAGCCATATGCCTTCTTGGAAGCATGTGACCATGGAAGCATGAATTCATACAGATATGTTTTAGGCAAAAAAAAAAGGGGGGCGTGCTGTATACATGCATACATATAGCATGTGAGCTATGAACAAGCATCTTGCAAGGAAGTATGCGCTCTGAACGGGTTATGCAGCATTGTGCAACATGTACCCATGCAAACGCGTATTCCTATGTAAGCCCAAGGAATCCTGTATAATTAAGGAAACCTACTTATGCCTCATTAAGCAACCATGCAAAATCTAGGCAAACATGCATCCTTATGCAATTCAGCATTTTTCATGCGATCAAACATCTTATGCATTTTAAGCACTCCTGTGCGGACAAGTACCCTTGTGTGACCAAGGACTGTATGATTTAGCACCCCTCTGCAATCCAGCATCTTTATGCAATTAAGCATTTTAATGCGACTCTAGGTATCTCTGTGAGAACAAGCCTCTCTATGTGATCAAGTATTCCTGGGTAATCAAGGACTCGGTTGATCAGGCAACCATGTGTGATCCAGCTTCTTTATGCATTCAAGCATTTTTTTGCAATTTTAGGCATTTCTGCGGACACAACCTCTCTGTGTGACCAAATATGCCTGGGTAATCCAGGACTCGGGTGATCAGGTAACCATGTGTGATCCTGCATCTTTATGCACTTAAGAATTTTTATGCGATTTTAGGCACTTTGATGTGAATAGGCATCCTTATGTGACCATGTAAAATCATACAAACAAAAACATGTATCTTTATGTGGGTATATATTCCCAATTAAGGGATGGGGCGTGGGACTGTACGAATGCACTTGGATATAATTAAAGAATAATAATGGTATTAATAGCTCTGAGATCACAGAAACCATCAAACAAACAAAAATAATTTATATATAAAAATATAAATTTTAATATTACATATTATTAAAAACAAACAAGAGGTTAAAAAACGTGGTCATATAATAGATTGAATATCACCATTGGTAGATTCTTATAATATTATATACAGTAGGTCCAACATGTTTCGCCCTCGGGCTTCCTCAGGGACGTGTGTGTATATAACTCTCAATCTATGAGTAAATAAATAGAAATATAATGAGATATTGTAATATTTTAACAGTGTGTGGTTGATATCACAAGTAAACATAAGTATAAATACATTGAATATTCTGGTTAGGTAGAATATATAATAAAAAATTAGTGTAGCGCCAAAAAGAATATCTCCACTTGTGAGGTGGAAAATGGAGACAGGAACTCCAGTCCCCCTTCCCACTAGTGCTAGGGGCGTCTCTCCCTTAAGTGATTATTGCATATCAAAAGTGAAAAAAAGGCGTGGCTCGTGCGCAACAGAGATGGATGCTTGAGCCTGCAGCTCTGACAGAGAACGGGGGAATCGGCGACTTCCCAGCATACCAACGAGAGCTAAGGACCCCAAAAGACATCTCCTCTTACTCGGGACACGCACCCGATGCAGTCCCGCAAGCGCAAGGAGAAAAGATATCCTAAGACGCTGACGGATTTCTTCACGATGCCGGCGGGTGAGCTGACGAGGCAAGATGGCGCCGGCGCGCATTCCAAGCATGCCTCAGCAGCCTACACTGATCTGCCAGATTCGGCTCCGGACCCGTGGGGAGAAGAGACTGACGCCCGCAGTGACAGGGATCGCTCACCTCACACCCCCACGACGCATAGCCCGGCGAAAGCTCGGATGCGGATGGACCCATCTCCTCAGGTTCCTTGGGCTGAGGCACACTCCACCCCGCAGGATCAGGTAGGCCTTGATACTGCAGCCTCCATAGCACATTTCCCCACATCAGGCCAGCCAGTCCTGGACACTACATTGAAGGACATGTTGTTGTCCCTTCAATCCTCCCTAGTAATGAACTTCTCAGCAATGTTCAATGGCTTCACTTCAGAATTAAACAACATGGGGGTTAGAGTGCAGCGCATAGAAAGCAAAATAGATGACTGTGCCACTACAGTGAACGAACTGATAGATACCTGCAGGGACCAATCAGAGGAAACTGATTGGATAAAGGCCAAGCTCGCAGACCTCGAGGACCGATCGAGGAGGAATAATGTTAAAATAAGGGGGGTCCCCGAGTCCATTCCCCCGGCCGATTTGCAAAAGTTTGCGGGTGACATGATTACTACACTGCTCCCTGAGGTGTCACAAATAGAACGCACCATAGATCGCATTCATCGCATCCCAAAGCCCAAGCACCTGGAAGCCTCTATCCCTAGGGATGTGCTTATGAAAATACATTTTTTTCCAACCAAAGAGAAGCTGCTAGCAAAAGCAAGGTTAACCCCTGAACTCCCGGCTCCATATAATGGGATCCACTTATACGCAGACCTCTCCAAATTCACCCTGACCATGAGGAGACAGATGAAAACGGTAACGAAGGCTCTAAACAACCACAAGATCCCTTACAAGTGGAGGCATCCTGCCACGCTAGTAATCACCAGAAATGGCACGACCACGGTTATATCAGATCCGAGGGATGGGCTACAACTTCTCCACTCATGGGGTATCATACTGGAGCTGTCCCCTGAAGATCACACTGCTCTCTCGGCACACCGACCACGGGTCCACCATCGCCCCAACCCTCCCTCTCAGGGAAAAAAATGAGGGCCCTTCAACTTTTTTGTTTTCTTTTCTTCAAGTACAGCAACAACTGCCCCCTGTTCTCTGTCCTGTTAACATCTAGCTGATTGGACCTTTCCCCTTTGAGTCAGTTAATAAGGAAATCCTTACTGACCTGTTTGTTACGGCTTCATAGCCTTTTTGGGTTTTTCTTTTTTCCCTTTTTATTTATTTTTATTTTTTCTGCTCGTTAAGTTTGATTTATTTTTTCTCAGCTGACCGTCACTCCATTGGCCTACAAGGCGTAGGACACGTAAGGTGGTGGACGCAACGCCGTACCTGGGTGTCCTCTTGGTCTAATATCTCCCACCTGGTAAGGGTTGCTGGGCCAGCGCTGTATGCCGAGACTTCATTAACTATTTTGTTTTTCCCACAGCCCAACGCAAGTTTGCTTGTTTAGGCCAGACTCGGGCCTTCTGGTGTTTCCAGGAACTGCCTTCCTACCGCCTGACCACCTGCTAACGGAACACAAGCCGGAGCCCCTCGGGTTCTCTTCAGAACAGTGAGTGCCCCACTACACCACATCCACTTTGCCTCTCACGATGGCTATTAACGTACTTTCTTTGAACACAAAGGGTCTCAACCACCCGGTCAAACGGGTTTCCATGTGGAAAACCGCGTTGTCACATGACAGCGACATATTGTGCGCCCAAGAAACGCATTTTGCTTTGAACGCCACTCCAAGATGCCAACACAAGTCCTTCCCTCATGTATTTCTTGCCTGCTACACTAAGAAGCAACGTGGGGTCATGATTGCTATCAGAGACACTCTTGCCTTTCAGCTCCATAACTGCGTTTTAGACCCTGATGGCCGCTTTATAATTTTGGTATGCACGATAGAAAATGTTCAGTACACCTTGGTGAATGTGTATGCCCCGAACTCCAAACAAATTCGCTTTCTCAAAGGTGTAATGAAAGAAGTCCAGAAAGTTCAACAAGGTCACCTCCTTATATGCGGCGACTTTAACCTTGTGCCGGACTATGACATGGACTCTTCCTCTGGCCCGAAGCGATTTACCTCGCCTATGTCTTCCTTCTTGAGTTCGCATGATCTGCACGACGTGTGGAGGTGTTGTCACGCGACGGAGAGGGACTACACATTCCTTTCCTCGCGCCACAACACTTACACGCACATAGACCAGTTTCTATACAATAAATGGTTGTTGCAAAACGTAAGTGCGTCTAAAATCCACACCATCACCTGGTCGGACCACGCTCCAGTGAGCATCCAAATCAAAAACGGGTACACAAACCCCAAAGCCTTTGTGTGGCGAGTAAATAACTCCTTGCTGCAACATTCTGACAACCAGGCGTTCCTTTCAGACCGCCTTGCGGAATTCTTTCATTGTAACTCTGATTCAGTGTCCGATCCGGCGGTGCTGTGGTGCGCACACAAATCGTATACGAGAGGTTTTTTCATTCAATTGGGCGCTAAATGGAAGCGGAAGAGATTGCAAAGACTAGAGGAACTAACAACAAAGATAACCTCGATAGACCAATTGAACAAAACCAATCTATCCCTCACTCTGCGATCCCAATTATTTAAGTTAAGGAATGAGTTGAGAATGCTGTTGCTGGAGGGATATGAACATAACCTCAGGAAATTAAAAGCTAAATCCTTTGCATCCAATAACAAGGCCGGTAAAGCTATGTCCCAACGCATCAAAGGGCAAAGGCTTAAATCCAAAATAGCTCATCTGTCCTACCCCACTGCCCACGACAAACACATTAACCCGCAGGCAATTGCCGACGCCTTTAGTTCATACTACGGGGAATTGTACAACCTGAAAAACGATAGGAACACACATCAACCTACCTTAAACGATATACAAACCTTTCTAGACAGTGTAAACCTCCCCTCCCTCACGCCTGAGCACTTGTCGGACCTCAACAAGCCCTTCACAACATTTGAAGTACAATCAGCGATCGACAAACTCCCCACATCGAAATCCCCGGGTCCCGATGGTTACACGGGGGAATACTTTAAAACGTTTAAAACCACCTTAGCCCCATATCTCCGCGACCTATTCAACCATGCTGCCACCACCTCTGAGTTTCCGGCTGAGATGCTGTCCGCTCTTATCATTACCCTACCCAAACCGGGGAAGGAACCCACGGTTCCTCAAAACTTTCGCCCAATATCTCTCCTAAATATCGATGTAAAAATCTACGCCAAACTGATCGCAAACAGGCTTTCGGACATGTTACCCTCTCTGATACATACCGACCAATCGGGTTTCACCAAGGGCCGCCAAACATCCGACGCCACGAGGCGCCTCGTCAACATAATACACCACGTCAACTCGACCGGAACGCCTTCTCTGCTCTTATCCTTAGATGCAGAGAAGGCGTTCGATAGAGTCAATTGGACCTACCTCTCCTCGGTTTTGGAGAAGTTTGGCTTCCAGGGGCACATACTTAGATCCATACTCGCATTATACTCCAACCCCTCGGCAAGAGTCTACTCCTCTTCCCTCCTCTCCAAGCCCTTCCACCTCACAAACGGCACGCGTTAAGGATGCCCCCTGTCTCCTCTAGTTTTTAATCTTATGATGGAGCCCCTGGCAGAACGCATCCGCTGCAACCCAGCCATATCCGGAATCGCTATAGGACCCCAGACTCATAAGATAAGCCTCTTTGCGGATGATGTGATCCTAATGATAACGGACCCCTCAAGCTCACTGCCCGAAATCCAAAAAGTGCTGACTCAATTTGGCGAGGTCTCGTTTTATAAAGCTAATGCCACTAAATCCCACATCCTCAACTTGGGCGTAGACCCTGTAACGAGCAACGTATTGCAACACCAGTTCCCATACCCTTGGGCGACTGCAAACTTACCATACTTAGGCATTAATCTTACGAGATCTACACGAGACCTTTTTGCACACAACTATATCCCCCTGAGAACTAGGCTCCAACAAGATCTTTCCAAATTGAGCAACACTGAGTTTTCTTGGTGGGGCAGACTAGCTGCCTTCAAGATGATCCATCTCCCACAGCTATTATATCTGTTCCGCAATCTGATGATCCCTGTCCCCACTAGCTACTTTAGATCACTACAGGCCTTGTTGGCCAAATTTGTTTGGAAGGGGAAAAAGTCCAGATGTTCTCATGCCAAACTGATTAAACACAGGTTGTCCGGTGGAGTGGGATATGTAGACTTTAGAGACTACTTCTCTGCTTCGGTCCTGACCCAGACGAGAGAATGGTTTCAACCCGAGCCGTTGTCCACCTGGGGCAGAATCGAATCCACCTACTGCCCTTTGGGTCCGCCTAAACTGTGGCTCTTTGCAGCCATTTTGGGCCAAAGAACCCCTAATCACCTAGCGCCCTCCATGTCAATTACCGTTAAAACGTGGCTCCAATTTCTAGCACACCAACACCCCCCCGACCCGTCGGTGACTATGGATATTCCGATTGAAACCCTATCTCAGTTAATCAACCACTTACACATTAACCTTTGGCGAGAAAACGGCGTTAAATTCATCAAAGACTTATACTCCACTAATTCCCTTAAGACGTTTGAGCAACTGCAGAAGGAGTTCGATCTCCCCCAGACTTCTTATTACCAGTACATTCAAATCAAACACTGTCTAGGGAGGATCCCAGCACACCCTCACCTCATCGATCCCTCAGCTTGGTTGTTCTTTACCACCAGCACTCCGCAAAAGAAAGGCATAACGTTCTTCTATAACCTGCTTCAGAACAAACACAGCTTTCTGAAATCCTCCTCCCACAGGCAATGGGAAAATGACTTACAGAGGTCTTACACACCTCTACAATGGCACAGAGCATGCAAAATCACACAAAAGGCATCCAACTGCACCAACCTATGGGAATCATCAGTTAAGGTTACCCTCAGGTGGCATTACACACCAGCAGTGATTTCTAAATTCAATGCCCAATCTGTCAATTCCTGTTGGAGACATTGCGGCCATTGCGGTGATCTCCTCCACATTCTGTGGAACTGCCCCAAACTCCGGCTATATTGGGATAATGTGTTTCACGTTATCGCTGAAATGGCCCACACTAAAATCTCACCTGACCCGGCGCTGGCGCTCCTGTCCCTGGGGATAGAGCTACTACAGAAAGATATACAACATGTAGTGGTTAACCTGCTTCTTGTTGCCTGCTTATTAATCACAAGAAAGTGGAAGGACCCCAACCCCCCTACAATAGCCGAGGTTATTGACCTGACCAATTTGCACTGCACCCACGAAAAATTACTGGCATCTTCAATGGGACGTCTTGAGGTAGCAACCGATAAGTGGTCCCCCTGGTCAATCTGGTTCGCACGCAGCGAGGTATTTGCATTGTAATGAGTGAGTTGCTGATTATTTTTACCTCCTTTCTTTAGTACTATGTCGGAGAACCGAAATCTTTTGGACGCAGTGTGATCCCGTAAGGGGCGTCCGGGAGTATCGGAGATCCAATCTACTGTTTGTTAGCGATCCACCGCATCCGGTAAACGTTCACATACTCAGATTTGCAACTTCCATGTTATCAGTTCTCCTGCCGCATGTTTTAACCAGGTAGTTATCCTTATACTACTCTACGTCTACTTAGCGAACAGTTTTCTTTTGTTTGTTTGTGTTTCAATGAGTGTTGATTAACCTTTTGTTCTACACCAGTCACAACCACTTGTAATGCTGACTTGTATAATGTATCTTATGTATTTTACATATCACCCTTTATGCTACTGCATTCACGTGTTGTTTATCTTTGGAAAATAAATAAAGAATATTGAATTAAAAAAAAAAAGTGAAAAAAACAAATAATCAAAATAGTATCAACATGTATGGCCGTGATCTGCCTTACCATAAAAAACAAAACAAACATAAAATTGTGAAATTAGAAATAATGAAATACGTGTTGCACAAACAGTGTAAACAAGGGCCCCAAGTATCAAAACTTGGACCAATAAAAAGATATTAATCTGTAATAGTGATCACAGTAACACCTCCAAGGAAGGAAGAATTGAAATAGGAAAGCGAAGGAAGAGGGAGAGGGGGAGAGGAATGTGAAAGGGAGTGTGGGGGTGTGTTAGGGAGGGTAAAGAAGGGGTGGAGAGGGAAGGGGGAGAAAGGAGGGAAATGGGGGAGAGAAAGGGGGAAGGAAAGGGGGGGTTTAAGTGCCCGACACCTGAAGTAGAGGACACTAAAAAAGGGAGACAATGCGAACACACTAGGCTCACCAGTAGGTAAAGATGGATTACCAAAACATGTGGTGGTAGATGGTACTGCGTGGGCAGAGGCATAATTGATGTAGGGTATGTCCGCTTGCACTGGTAGACAAACATACAGTGGGTAGACAGTATGTATAGGTATAGATATGGCAAACCAAATAACTGTATGAAACAGATTGGTAAGGCTCTATAGGTAAAAAAGGGGGTTGCAGTAGTGGTTGCAGTG
Organism: Rana kukunoris; assembly: GCA_029574335.1. Lineage (NCBI taxonomy): Eukaryota > Metazoa > Chordata > Amphibia > Anura > Ranidae > Rana > Rana kukunoris. Next base: position 213,492,832 of record CM056050.1, on the reverse strand, counting down.
AGAGCTTAAGGGACAAGATAATGCCCCTAAGGACCAGGAACCTTACCTATGGGGATCTGCCAACAGATTGATAGCAGCCTCCAGCCTCTGTCCCGCATAGAAACCACATCCATGGAGAGATCCTGACGTGCTCATTCACGGGCCGAGGCCCGTTAAATGAGCTCCCCAACCTGAAGACACCGAAGACGCCGCCGTAGGGCAGCGTGTGACGTAACCAGGTCAGTTTCTCCACATAGCGCGTGTATGACGCTGCCGCGCATGCGCGTTCGGCCCGAGCTAAAGAGCCGTGAGCCCAGCTCGGGGACAACGAGAGGGGAATGACAGGTAGTTACCCCTGTCAGGGGAAACACAAGCCAACCGCAGGGGACAAAACCAGACGGAAACAGGCCGCACAGAGCCACCAAAGGGCTGCCAGTAGCAGAATATAAACAGACATGATAAAATAAGGATGAAAAAAAGGGATTTTTAAATACAGCTTACCTGTAAAATCCTTTTCTTGGAGTACATCACGGGACACAGAGCGGCATATTCATTACTATATGGGTTATATGGAGTACCTTCAGGTGTGGACACTGGCAATCTCAAACAAACAGGAAGTCCCTCCCTATATAACCCCCTCCCCTAGAGGGAGTCCCTCAGTTTTGTAGCAAGCAGTATGCCTCCCAAAATGTTCCCAAAAAGAGGGGTGGGAGCTCTGTGTCCCGTGATGTACTCCAAGAAAAGGATTTTACAGGTAAGCTGTATTTAAAAATCCCTTTTTCTTTCTCGTACATCACGGGACACAGAGCGGCATATTCATTACTATATGGGATGTCCGAAAGCAATGCTTTAATGAGGGGAGGGAGACATCTTCCAAAGAAGGATTTAATTTAGAGGTATACTCAAATACTAGTAAATCCAACTTAAACGAGAAATGTAAATCTCAAATCAAATCAAGGGAGCCCCCTCAGATCCTGAGGAGCTTGAATCGCGGCCTGTAGTACTGACTGCCCAAAGGCTGTATCCGCATTCCTTCTTACGTCCAATTGATAAAATTTTGTAAACGTGTGGACTGATGACCACGTTGCTGCCTTGCCTATTCGAGCCATAGAGATCTGATGATGTGCTGCCCAGGAGGTGCCCATGGCCCTGGTAGAATGGGCCTTTACCGACAAAGGAGGAGGCAACCTCTTCAAACCGCAGGCCCGAACAATTAATTGTTTAATCCATCTTGCGATGGTGGATCAAGCAGCTGCCTGACCCATCTTGGGCCCTTCCGGTAAAACGAACACCACATCTGTTTTCCGAACCTTCTCTGTAGCTTTAAGATAGGCCTTTATGGCCCTGACAATATCCAACGTATGCAGCAACCCCTCCTTTCTAGAGGTGGGTTTTGGAAGAAGGATGGAAGTACCACATCCTGGTTCAGGTGGAAACTGGATATAACCTTTGGTAGAAAGGAAGGATGAGGACGGAACCCCGCCCTATCCTTATGCAAAATGAGATATGGTTCCTTACAAGATAAGGCTGCCAATTCCGATACTCTCCTGGCCGAAACTATGGTGATCAGAAATACCGACTTTCTAGTCAGTAAAACCAAAGGTACCTCAGCCAACGGCTCAAGGGGTTGTTTCTGTAGAGATGACAGAACAAGATTTAAGTCCCATGGACAAAGTGGTGATTTGACCGGAGGATTAACACGTAAGACTCCCTGTATGAAGGTCTTAACCAGCGAGTGGGCGGCCAGCGGCCTCTGAAACCACACTGATAAGGCTGAAATCTGTCCCTAGATCGTGCTTAATGCCCGGCCTTTATCCACTCCTAGCTGGAGAAAAACGTAATACTCTATCAATGGTATACTTGCGGGAAACCCATCTCTTAGCCTCACACCAGCCTACGTAGGCCCTCCAAACCCTGTAACAAAATTACCCTGGAGGTCGGCTTTCTAGCCTTAATGAGGGTAGGGATTACCTGCCTAGACAGACCTCTACCCCTGAGAATCAGGGATTCAGCCGCCAGGCCGTCAATTTTAGACGCCGTAATGCAGGGTGGAGGATCGGGCCTTGTGAGAGTAGGTCTGGCCCTAGAGGAAGAGTCCCAGGGCCTTCCGCTGCCAATTTCAGGACTAGTGAGTACCATGCCCTCCGGTACCAAGCTGGGGCTACCAGGATAACCGGCCTGTGGTATGATCCTGCGCCACAGGCGGGGTAGTAACTGCAGCGGGGGAAATGCACATAGAAGCTATGATTGATGCCAAGGGCAAACCAACACATCGGTTCCGCAGGCCATAGGGTCCCTCGTTCGAGACATGAACCTGTCTAGCTTCTTGTTGAATCCTTATGCCATGACCTCCACGTCTGGCACTCCCCACTTCTGGCAGATTGTCTGAAAAAAACTTGTGGATGCAGAGACCACTCCCCCGGCGACAGGGTTTGGCGACTTAGGAAGTACGCCTGCAGGTTGTCCACCTCGGGAATGAATGTCGCCGATATGCAGGGTACATAAACCTCTGCCCACCGAAAAACCAAGTTCCTCTCACTCTGAGTGGCTTGACTCTTGGTTCCCCCTTTGGTGGTTCACATATATGCCACCGCTGTGGCATTGTCTGAATGACTTCTCACCGAGGACCCCTGTAATCTGCTTAGCCTCCGAGATCAGACGAGATTGGGCGCTTTCAAGGTGATATGGCCGTAGGCCCCCTGTAATCTGGATGTCTATGCCAGGAGGGCTAGCCGAGCCGCTCTGATCTCCCAGACCTTGATGGGCAGCTGCCTCTCCGCCTCTGCCCAAGTTACTTGGCGAGTGAACCCGTTCAAGACCGCTCTCCAGCCTTCCAGACCACTGGGCAGAACCAAGCTGCTAGAATTGCTGTCTGTAGGACACGAGTGTGGAAGCGTGTGGTATCGCCTCGAACATGGCCATTAGTTTGCCTAGTAATCGCATACATAGGCGAATAGTTGGTTCTCTTTTGCTTAGAACCAACTGAATTAATCTTTTGATAGCCTCGACCTTTACCAGGGGCAGGAACACCCATCTTCTGTTCTGTGTCTAATCTCATGCCGAGATATTCCAACCGCTTTGTAGGTTGAAATGCTGATCTTTCCCTAGTTTAGGACTCAGCCGAACCCCTCGAGGTACTGAACCATGAGGGTTACTACGCATTCCACCAAGGAAGCGAGTGATCTATGATTAAGAGGTCGTCCAGGTATGCTTGGACCGAGATCCCTTGGATCCTTTAGACTGACTAGAATTGGAGCAAGGACCTTCGTGAATACCCGAGGGCCGTAGCCAGCCCGAAGGGGGGCGCCACGAATTGGAAGTGACGCTGTATCACTGCGAAGCGTAAAAACAAAAATATTTGATGTGGCTGAAAGACTTGGTACATGAAGGTAACCATCCTTTATGTCTATAGAAGCCAGATCCTTCTGGAGTGTGGCGGCTGCTGACCGAACGGATTCTGTCCGGAAAGAGCGAACCCTTAGGTAAGCATTTAAACCTTTTAGGTCCAAAATTGGTCTGACATCGCCGATGGGCCTTGGTATGACAAACAGATTGGAATAGAAACCTAGCCCCTGTTCTTGGGCTGGTACCTCTACCATTATGCCCTGGTAAGCAGATGAACCAACGCCGCCCGCATTGAGGCCTTCCTTGTGGAGGAAATTTTAGAAATTCTAATCTGTAGCCTGCGGCCACAGATGATCGGACCCCCTCTGTCGGGGATCGATCCCCAGAGGCCTGTCCTTGCGATCCATTTTAAAAGTTTGATCGCGCAGGAGGTCCGTACTGCCTGGAATTTGAGGGCCCTGGAACCGGGGGGAACTGCCTTTTAAACGCAGGACCCCGGAACTTCTTTTGACTGGTAAAAGGGGTACTTTTGCCACTTGAAACAGTCTGAATGTATTTATCCAGATCTTTCCATGGAAGGGCAAACCTGCCAGCAGTCTTTTACATGGGCTCGGCCGCCCAGTTCTTCAACCATAAGAGCCTTCTCATATGCACTAAAAATAGTGACAACGAGACGCCTGCTGGATGGAGTCTTTTTATAACCTCTACCGCAAAGCACAGAGCTCTGGGAATATCCAATAACTCCTCTGCCTATTGGGCAGGGATGTCTTAAGCATCTGTTTTGTCTGGTTCTTTAACGCCTGACACAACTCCAATTGCAGCCCCTGCTGGCTGTAGCCAAGGATGCTGGAAAAAGTGTCTCTAGACGTTTATTGACCGGGACCTTAAACCTTTGTATGTTTCCCCTTAGGCCAGTTAATGATTTATTCACCCATGAGATGGCTGCGTCCACAGTTGGGAGCGCCCCCTTTCTTAGAAAAATGTTTTTTTTTTTGTTTTTTTTTCATAGGGTAAATAACAGAAAACCTTCCAGGTGGTAAATAACAGAAAACCTCCCATCCAGGCACTAACCAGGCCCGACCCTGCTTGCTTAGCCTCCGAGATCAGACGAGATCGGGCACTTTCCGGGAGATGCGGCCTCAAGGACCTCACGGGTAGTTGAAAGGCAGTGCCCGAACCGGGACCTGAACCCTGGACCTCCTTGTGGAGGAAATTCTAATCTGTAGCCTGCTCAGATTAAAAGTCCGATGCTCTACCAACTGAGCCATCCGGGCCCCTTTTTTAAAGAGCATTTGGTCAGGGGAAAGAGTGCCTGCAAGCACAAATATTTCCTGGCAGACGTGCATAACGACTACCCTCTCGTCAGCTTTAGGCGGCAGAAAAAATTCTGTCCGGTCGTCCCAATCCTGGAAAAACCAATTCCTCTAACAGAGGATGGGCCAGAAACGCTGCGTTGCTTAAAGGCGTTTTTAAAAGAACCCAAAGAGGATACCGCAGGAACCTGAGGCTCTGGAAATGGCAAATTGAATGCCAAGCGGGCCATGTCTGCCAAAGACTGGACCCACAGACTCTCCGCCTGGGAGGCTGAAAACGATTCTACAGTGGTAGATCCTCTAGGTTCTGTCCTTTTTGGCGATGGGGATCTAGTCCGCTTCTTGCCAGAAAAAGAGCCAGCGATCATAGCTGTTAACCTTTTTTCTCTAGCCCCCCTAGGGTGACGGCTAGCATCTCCTCTGTGATAACACAGGGTTGGGCCGATCTGGGCCAGCCTCAGCACCAGACCCCCTTAATGGCTTATCCAGGGTGACCCCCTATAGGAATAACCTGTGGGGAAAGTATTGGCATATTATCAGAACCAGAGGAGGAACCCCTTTGTCTTTGCCTTTTCTCTTTTTTTTTTTTTTTTTTCTTTTTGATCCTGAACCCTTGGAAGCCATAATACAAAAGCGAAGGACTCCGCTTACAACAACAGACTGTTATAGCCAGGAGTACAAAAAAATAAGGTTTAGGGGACAATAGGATCACTAATGCCCCAAAACCGGTGGGGCTCAGTATGTTTTCTTTTATATGTTATTCACCACATACAGCCCCACCCCCAACATGTTTGCCAGCATTCAACCTGTTGCCAAGGGGATTTTGGCTTAACAAAAAGTATTGGAGCTGACTCCGGTATGTAGTACCCCTTCTCGCCACCGGGAGTCACTGTGCTGCCAGCTCTACGTCCTCTCTCTCTCCAGCTCAGCTCTGAACTGAGCTAAGAACGCGCCTGCTGTGTATAACAGCAATTACAGGCGCGCCCACTCTACACTGCAGTCACACTCCCGCCCCTCCCGAACGGCGCGAAAATTTTCTATATGCATGCGCGCGTGCACGCGCGCGACTGTCGGGGGAGGAGAGCCCAGGAGGAGACGCACTCTGGAGCCCAGGAATGCAGGTTGGAGGACGCATCAGGCGGCAGATTTGAATCCCGGCAAGGTAAGGCTAACACAGGCCCCTAAGGAGTCCCTTTAGCCTAGAGACAGATCTTTTTTTTTTTTTTTTTTTTTTAAAAGATCTTCAACCAGCGAGCAGCAGGTAGCTAGCAAACATACATAGATAGGTAGGGGGATCAAGTTATGGGGGGAAACATTTCAGGGCATCCTGTCTATCAGACATAGTGACCATGGTGCCAATGCAGAGCATACTCAGGCTACCCCCCTTAAGATCTCCCCTGGAGAGCCTGCTGTCGAACCAAGTCCCGCAGGCTCCCCACTTACCTGCTCCATGCAGCAGGACGTTTTGCAAAACGGTCCAATCTTCTCCCATCTCCGTGGGTAGCGTAGTAGACCTTCAGGCCCTGGGGTCCTATGAAGGTACCCACTGTCCTGGACCTATATAGCACCCTGGCAAACAGGAACTTATGGTTTTTACAAACTCCAAGTCCTGGGCCCAGGGTCCAGCCCTCCAAAGAGGAGCATTATAGGCAAAACCCCACGGTTTGGGGCCCGGGTACTGTCCACTTTGGCACTGAGGCTCCTTGGACAGATCCGGTTAGCCCGCCCTTAATCCCAAGGATGTGGAGCAAAGCTATTCCGTGACCAACACCTAAGACACTGGCGAAAAAACTGAGGGACTCCCTCTAGGGGAGGGGGTTATATAGGGAGGGACTTCCTGTTTGTTTGAGATTGCCAGTGTCCACACCTGAAGGTACTCCATATAACCCATATAGTAATGAATATGCCGCTCTGTGTCCCGTGATGTACGAGAAAGAAATATAAACTAAACAATATACAATGTAAGGGGAGGTGTATATCCCCCTAATTCGGTTCCCTTAATGTTGGCAAGACATGTTAGGAGATGGTCACATAGCAACAGCTAGTGGGTCATAAGGACTATCTTATACAATAGGTTATTCCAATTAGATCGGTATGCCTCGACCTATGGCCCTGATCATACGAACCTGCCCTAACCTTGGCCCTATATTGTTAAGATCCTTATGACCCACTAGCTGTTGCCAAGTGACCATCTCCTAACATGTCTTACCAACATTAAGGTAACTAAATTAGGGGGATATACACCTTTAAATGTATTGATTGTATATAAATTTTATGTAATAAAATTCCCCTTTATACACTACATGTATGGTATCTTTATCGTACCAAGACAGTCCTTTTTTTAGGGGGAGGGAATACTTTTGGGTCAACTTCAGCCACTGTCCCTTTTTTCCCTCTTGCCCCACCCTCTTTTGGGGTTTGATACAAGAACATGTAAAGTACAGAACAACAGATAATCAGGATATTTCAAATCGGAAATGTGCAAAGTGCACTTAGCCAGTGCAGAATATCCAACTTAACAGCAGAAATATGGTTGCTTGGGGTAAACCTCCTGCCTGCACTTTGCAATAAAATAAACTGATTATCGGCAACAATTATGAAAATGTGTCCTTGTTATCATGAAACGGACTTTGGAGATCCTACCTTTTTAATATATTGTCTACAGACTCTACTGCAGCCATAAGTGAGCAACATACAGTAACCAACACTGGGCAGATAAAGAACCCGTTCAGCAACAGCAAATCCGACTCTGAAAAATAAATTACTGGCAGGAAGAAAAGGTATGACGAGAAATCCCAGCCCCATGGTGACAATCCTGTAGGGAAAACATGAACATGTATTAGGAAATAAACCGAGGCAGTAAGAGCAGATATGTTACTGTATAACGAAGGATTGAAAATCAAGGTTTACATGGACTATGCCACTATCTTGTATTGGATAAAGGGAAAAACTGCGCCAATAAAATCAAAAAACAGCAAAAAGTCTTTAAGACTGAAGAGATGAATCCAGATAATAATGCTTGACGACAAACAAACACCCAGGTGATAAGTAAGATCCAGTGAACCGCCACCACATGGACAGAGGCTTACCAGCAGGTAATGAATGACAGCATATATCAACTCCACAGCCGTAGGAGGACACAGGCAGGTGAAGACAGATTCGATCCAGGAAGTACCCACATGTATATTCCAGCAGCACACATCAACTCCACAGCCGTAGGGGGACACAGGCAGGGGAAGACAGATTCGATCCAGGAAGTACCCACATGTCTATTCCTCAATAAGGTGCGGATGTCAACAAACCATAAAACGAAAAGATGGAAGGACCGCACATAGTGTACTCCCCATTGAGAACGTCATTCTGTGACGAAACGCGTCTGGGTACACGGCGTGCAGTGACGCCACCGCGCTCTACGCTACGGTGAAGGGTTCCTCCTGTTGCCGGTCGGCATTTGTTTTGTACAATCAAGTTTCAACCTTTGTTTGTAAGTAGTTTTTTATTCTTGGCATTAAATCTCCGATGGTTTTACAAAACAAATGCCGGCCGGCAACAGGAGGAACCCTTCACCGTAGCGTAGAGCGTGGTGGCGTCACTGCACGCCGTGTACCCAGACGCGTTTCGTCACAGAATGACGTTCTCAATGGGGAGTACACTATGTGCGGTCCTTCCATCTTTTCGTTTTATGGTTTGTTGACATCCGCACCTTATTGAGGAATAGACATGTGGGTACTTTCTGGATCGAATCTGTCTTCCCCTGCCTGTGTCCCCCTACGGCTGTGGAGTTGATGTGTGCTGCTGGAATATACATGTGGTCATTTCCTGGATCAAATCTGTCTTCCCCTGCCTGTGTCCTCCTACAGCTGTGGAGTTGATCTATGATGTCATTGATTACCTGCTGGTAAGCCTCTGTCCATGTGGTGGCGGTTCACTGGATCTTACTTATCACCTGGGTGTGTGTTTGTCGTCAAGCATTATTATCTGGATTCATCTCTTCAGTCTTAAAGACTTTTTGCTGTTTTTTGATTTTATTGGCGCAGTTTTTCCCTTTATTCTATGTAACTGTGACACACACGCTTACTGCTGCCTTTTTGTATTTATTTATTTTTTACTGTACTAAGTTAGCGCATTTTTTTTCTTTTACACTATCTTTGTATTAGCTTTAATTTTTTTGGAGCGCTGTTGTAAAAACATAGTATGCACTAGAACAGTATTATTTTCAGGGCATTCTGTTTCCTCAAAATACTGAACATAAAAGCAAAATGCAACATATGGCAGCAACGCAACTGTACATGGGTTACACCTCTACATGATAATGTCGCTAAACTTGTCAAAATATTTGTCTGTACTGCCACTGTTATTACATTTTACCTATATTTAAGTACCGTCTTTAGAAACCAGAATGTTTATAACAGCACCATTAAAGATGACATTTAGGTATAGTAATGTTTACATGTAAGCATGCATGTGCCATACATGTGGGACCCCGGGAAAGCATGAAACCATTGTAGTAGGCAGAGCTACTTCAGTAGCAGTGTCAAGCAGCTGCCCAATGCTCAGAAGGGGCACCATGCAGGGAACACTTTGCAAACCTCAAGTCTGAAGTGCCTCCGTTATGAGCTTTGAAAATTAATTTCTCTACAACTATAATGTATACAGTATTTAAAGTGCTGCATTCACTTCTAATAAGTAGTGTGTAAAGATTTTTTTTTTGTTTTAGTTGAGGGAAGAAGAGAAATAAATCTGCAAATTCCCCCGGTCAGGTTTTTATTTCTGTCTGTACCCCTGCTAGATACACCCCTCCAACTGGTCTAGTAACCATTGTCACTGACAGGACGTGAGAGGAACTTCAATGTTTTAAAGTTGCCACCAAAGCAAAAGGTAAGGGCAACTCATCCAATGAAGACAAATATTAAGGCCACAACTCACTTCCCCCACACTTTGGCGAGATTTGCTCTGGTTTTCTATTGGATCTCCCGGACAGGAAGTGAAAGTAAATCACTCCAAAAAGGGGACACAGAATAAGCAAAAGAAAACCTTATTAGGATTTAGCCATTACTCACATAAATTTATCTAAAAAACAAAAAATGGCTTCACATGCCCTTTAACCACTTGAGGCCCCGCATATGCTCAATTGACGGCAGCTTTGGGGATCTGAATTTCCAAGCTGCCGTCAATTGACGGCATAGTTTTTCCCGGCCACTGGGGGGCGCGCGCGCACCCGGCTGAGATGCCGATGCGCGTGCCTGGCGGTCGCGATGTCCGCCAGGTACCCGCTGATCGGCAGTTTTAGAGCAGGGACGTGAAGCTCTGTGTGTAAACACAGAGCTCCACGTCCTGTCAGGGAGAGGTGACAGATGCTGCTTCTCTTGTACATAGGGAGACAGCATCGGTCACCTCCCCCAGTCACCCCCTCCCCCCACACAGTTAGAACACACCCAGGACTCACATTTAACCCCTTCCTCACCCCCTAGTGTTAATCCCTTCACTGCCAGTCACATTTATACAGTAATTAGTGCGTTTTTTATAGCACCGATCGCTGTATAAATGTGAATGGTCCCAAAAATGTGTCAAAAGTGTCCGATGTGTCCGTCGCAATATCGCAGTCCTGACAAAATTTGCAGATCGCCGTATTATTAGTAAAAAAAAAAAAAATTGTCAGAATTCTATCCCTTATTTCCTAGCCACTATAATCTTTGCGCAAACCAATTACTATACGCTTATTGCGATTGTTTTTTTTACCAAAAATATGTAGAATACATATCGGCCTAAACTGAGAAAAAAAATATATATTTTTTTTAAAATTGGATTTTTATTATAGCAAAAAGTAAAAAATATTCTGTGTTTTTTTTCAAAATTGTCGCTCTTTTTTGTTTATAGCGCAAAAAAAAAAAAAAAAAAAAACGCAGAGGCGATCAAATACCACCAAAAGAAAGCTCTATTTGTGGGGAAAAAAAGGACGTAAATTTTGTTTGTAAGGCACGTCGCACGACCGCGCAATTTTAATTTAAAGCGACGCAGTGCTGAAAGCTGAAATTTCGCCTGGGCAGGAAGGGGGTATATGTGCCCAGTAAGCAAGTGGTTAACCACTTAAGACCCGGACACATATGCTGCTAAATGACCCAAGGTGTTTTTACAATTCGGCGCTGCGTCGCTTTAACAGACAATTGCACAGTCGTGCGACGTGGCTCCCAAACAAAATGTGCGTCCTTTTCTTCCCACAAATAGAGCTTTTTTTTGGTGGTATTTGATTGCCTCTGCGATTTTTATTTTTTGCGCTATAAACTAAAATAGAGCGACAATTTTGAAAAAAAAAGAGATTTTTAATACAGCTTACCTGTAAAATCTTTTTCTTGGAGTACATCACGGGACACAGAGCAGCATATTCATTACTATACGGGTTATATGGAGTACCTTCAGGTGTGGACACTGGCAATCTCAAACAGGAAGTCCCCTCCCTATATAACCCCCTCCCATAGAGGAAGTACCTCAGTTTTGTAGCAAGCAGTATGCCTCCCAAAAACGTTCCCCAAAAGAGGGGTGGGAGCTCTGTGTCCCGTGATTTTACAGGTAAGCTGTATTAAAAATCTTTTTCTTTCTCGTACATCACGGGACACAGAGCAGCATATTCATTACTATACGGGATGTCCGAAAGCAGTGCTTTAACCACTTCCCTACGGCCATACGACTAAATACGGCCGCAGGGTGGTTTTAAATCTCTGGAGCGCCGTGTTTCTACGGCAGCTCCTTTCCTTGTTCCCAGCGCGCGCTCCCGTGCGCGCAGCGGGGAACTACTGTGCTGGCCGTGTCTCCTGGACACAGCCAAACACAGATCGCGCTGAATAGCCAATCACAGCGGCTATTTACAGCGCGATCTGTGCAGCCAATGGGAGATGATCTCAAATGTAAACATATGAGATCATCTCCCGTTGCCTGCTCTCCCTCCTCACACAGACAGCGCGTTTGAGGAGAGAGAGAGCTACTGTGAGTGAAAGTTAAAGTGTTAGTGTCCCAAATCAGTGCCACCAGTACTACCAGTGCCCATCTGTGCCACCAGTGTCACCAGTGCCCACCTGTGATCACTGCTGCCTCAGTGCACATCAGTGCAAATCATTGCCCACCTGTACCACCAGTGCCCACCTGAGATCAGTGACCACCTGTGATCAGTGCCACCTCAGTGCCCACCAGTACCACCTGTGCCAATCTGTGCCCACCTGTGATCAGTGCCCACCTGTGATCAGTGCCGCCTCAGTGCGTATCAGTGCGTATCAGTGCCCACCTGTGCCACCAGTGCCCATCTGTGATCAGTGCCCACCTGCGATCAGTGCCCACCTGCGATCAGTGCACATCAGTGCGTATCAGTGCGTATCAGTGCACATCAGTGCACATCAGTGCATATCAGTGCACATCAGTGCCCACCTGTGCCACCAGTGCCCACCTGTGATCAGTGCCACATCAGTGCGTATCAGTGCGTATCAGTGCGTATCAGTGCGTATCAGTGCGTATCAGTGCCCACCTGTACCACCAGTGCCCACCTGCGATCAGTGCCCACCTGCGATCAGTGCGTATCAGTGCACATCAGTGCGTATCAGTGCCCACCAGTGCCCCCAGTGCCACCAGTGCCCATCTGTGCCACCAGTGCCCATCTGTGCCACCAGTGCCCATCTGTGCCACCAGTGCCCATCTGTGCCACCAGTGCCCATCTGTGCCACCAGTGCCCATCTGTGCCACCAGTGCCGCCTCAGTGCACATCAGTGCGTATCAGTGCACATCAGTGCTCACCTGTGCCACCAGTACCATCTGTGCCACCAGTGATCAGTGCCCACCTGCCGTCTCAGTGCACATATGTGCCACACACCTCTGAAGTCACCAGCATGTCAAAACGTTGCTTTTCCCTCAAGCAGGCATATGAAATTATTTCCGCGGCTGACGAGAGCAACGGGGAGCTCTCTTCTTCCGATTCCGATTTGGACGTAAACTATGAGCCAGTCTACACTAGTGGAACAGCGACAGGCTCAGAGGGGGAAGATAATCAGCCCGCCAAAAGAAGGCGCTCTGGTGAGGAGGCAGTGGCATCCACCAGCCCTGTCATGCCATCCACCAGCCCTGTCATTCCATCCACCAGCACCGTCATTCCATCCAACAGCACCGCAGTGCCATCCACAAATACTGAAGTGCCATCCACCAGCACCGAAGAACCTCGGCAACAAAGGCCAAGGACCCATGCCAGCCTTCCCTATGCCCTTCAGTACCCCTTGTGGCTTCCTCCTAATTCCGGAGAAGCCAACATTCCCCCTTTCACTGCCCAGCCAGGAGTCCAGGTGAACACGGACAATTTTTCCCCAATTAATTTTTTTGATTTATTTTTAACTGAGGAACTGCTATCTAGCATTGTGGCCCAGTGCAACTTATATGCCCAACAATTCATTTCCAACAATCCCACATCTTCGTATGCCCGTCCCTTCGAGTGGAGAGACCTAACAGTGGAGGAGTTTAGGATTTTTTTAGGCCTCACCTTTTGCATGGGACTCAACCCAAAAAACGAAAAGCATTCCTTTTGGTCAAAACGCCCCATTTATCATATGCCCATCTTTTCTACAACAATGCCCAGAACCAGGTACTTCATGATCATGAGGTTCCTTCACTTCAACGATAATACCCAGTGCCTTCCCCGAAATCACCCAAATTTTGACAGGCTTTTCAAAATTCGCCCCTTACTAAATTATTTTTCTGAATTATTTCCCCAAATATATACCCCGGAACAAAACATTTGTGTCGATGAGTCCCTCGTTAAATTTTGTGGCCGACTGAAAATAAAGCAGTTCATTCCCAGCAAAAGGGCCCGCTATGGGGTGAAGATTTATAAACTTTGTGAACGAGCCACAGGGTACCTGTATTCCTTCTTGGTCTACGAAGGGAAGGACACCCAGCTAAATCCCCCCAATTGCCCAGACTACTTGGGATCAAGTGGAAAAGTTGTCTGGCAACTCATCAACCCCCTACTGGATAAAGGCTACCATTTGTACGTGAATAATTTTTTATACCTCTCTTCCCCTGTTCCACAACCTTCATCGGAAGCAGACCCCAGCATGTGGCACGGCAAGAAAGAACAGGAAAGGCTTTCCTCAAAGCCTTGTGAATAAGAAGCTGAAGGAAGGGGAATCGGCAAGTCTGCGCAACAAGGAGGTTCTTGCAGTGAAATGGAAGGACAGAAGAGAGGTATACATGTTGTCCTCCATCCACAACAATTCGTTTGCGGAAACCCGCAGAGGGCGTGGCACCACCGTCCAAAAGCCCACATGTATCCGGGACTACAATTTGTTCATGGGGGGAGTCGACTTGAACCACCAAATGTTAGAACCTTACCTTGCCATAAGACGCACGTACCATTGGTACAAAAAAGTAGCTATTTATTTTTTTCAATTGGCCGTATACAATTCATATATAATTTATCGTAAGTCCACCCAAAACCCCCTACCCTTCCTTGGCTACCAGGAAGAAGTCACCACTTCCCTGATATTCCCGAACGACCTGCCCCAGAACATCCGATCAGATGTTCCAAGTCGACTCTCCGAACGCCATTTCCCTGATAAAGTTCCTCTCACATCAACAGGCCGACGAGGTCAAAAAAGATGCAAGGTGTGTGCCAGTGAAGGAGTCAGAAGAGACTCAGTTTATCATTGTGTTGATTGTCCTTCCCAACCAGGCCTCTGTGTAGTTGGCCGTTTTCGGCGTTACCATACCAAACTAAATTATTAATCCTCCGTTCCTGCCTTCTCACACCTATACACCCCTTATGCCACTGCCTGCCCTGTAACTGACCCCGGCTTGTTTTTCGACCACGATTCTGCCTAATGATTTTGTAATACCTCTGCCTGATCTGGAATTGACCCTGGACTGTTTTTCGACCATTCTTCTGCCTAACGATTCTGTAATGCCTCTGCCTGATCTGGAACTGACCTCGGACTGTTTGACCATGTTTTTGCCTGTCTCTTGGACTGATCTTGTACCCTGCTACTGGACTAGTGGGATTCAACACAGGGGTCTCACATATGTGAGGGGCTCCAGAAAAGATTTTCTGGATGAAGAAAACATTTTTTTTGTTTTCTCATACTAGATTAGGGTCTGGTTGCCCGGAGGCTTCAAAGAGATTTGGGTGGGAGAAGCCTCTACCCCTGTCCCAGTTCTGTGTTCTGTCCTGAACGAGGCCCTCCATCATGCCTCTGCCTGTTGCATGAACTGACCACCTGCACTAACCCTGATGGGACAGTATCCCTGCCTGCTGCCTGGACCAGTGCTATCCTGCTGTGTAGAACTGCGCTACTATTACCACAGGTAATCTTTTGTTTACGCTTTACTCAGCATAATGTATTTCGGGGTATAACTCTTGGTATGTGCATGCTATGTGTCTCTGGAACACCTGACGGTGTTCCTTGCATGTTGGATCTCTGTATGTGGTCAGGCTGTGTAGAAGTCTCACACATGTTGTATTGTTGTACTCAGGAGGAGTAGCAGAATTTATTTTGGGGTGTCATTTTTGCTATCTAAATGCTATGTGTTGGAAATATCTTATAAATGGACAACTTTGTGTAAAAAAAAAATGGGTTTTCATTTTTTTTCCACATATTCCAAAAACTGCTGGAAAAAAATAAACCGTTCAAAAGACTCATTATGCCTCATAGATTATACGTTGGGGTGTTAGCTTTCCAAAATGGGGTCACTTTGTGGGTAATTCCATTTTCCTGGTGTTCCAGGGCCTTCAAAAGTGTAATAGGTAGTCAACTAGTTAGATGTGCAATTTATGCTCCTAAAACCCCTGATGGCGCTCCCTGCATTTTGGGCCTCCGTATGTGGCCAGGCAGTGAAAAAGTCTCACACATGGGGTATCGTTTTACTCAGGAGGAGTAGCAGAATGTATTTTGGGGTGTCATTTTTGCTATGTACATGCTATGTGTTGGAAATATCTTATCAATGTACAACTTTGTGTAAAAAAAATGTGTTTTCATTTTTTTTTTTACACATATTCCAAAAACTGCTGGGAAAAAATAAACCATTCAAAAAGACTCATTATGCCTCATAGATTATACGTTGGGGTGTTAGCTTTCCGAAATGGGGTGACTTTGTGGGTAATTCCATTGTCCTGGTGTTCCAGGGCCTTCAAAAGTGTAATAGGTAGTCAACTAGTTAGATGTGCAATTTATGCTCCTAAAACCCCCGATGGTGCTCCCTGCATTTTGGGCCTCCGTATGTGGCCACGCAGTGAAAGCCTCACACATGGGGTATCGTTTTACTCAGGAGGAGTAGCAGAATGTATTTTGGGGTGTCATTTGTGGTATGCACATGCCATGTGAGAGAAATAAGCTATTACAATGACAATTTTGAGATTTTTTTTAAATGAAAAATAAAAATCTTAATTTTGCAAAGTATTCTGGGAAAAAATTACAACTTCAAATAACTAACCATGCCTCTTACTAAATACCTTGGAATGTCTACTTTCCAAAATGGGGTTATTTGGGGGTCATTTGTACTTTCCTGGCTTGTTAGGGTCTCAAGAGATGAGATAGGCCTTCAATACATCAGGTGTGATCATATGTGATAATTTTTTATGATTTGCACTATAGCTTGTAGACTCTAAAACTTTCACAAAGACCAAATAATTTCCAAAAAATGTGGGTTATTTTTATAAAAGACATGTAGCAGTATAAATTGTGGCCAAAATTTATGAAGAAAAATTAATATTTTGCAACATTTTATCACAGAAACTAAGAAAAATATTTTTTTCCCCCAAATTTTCTGTCTTTTTTCATTAATAGCGCAAAAAATAAAAACCGCAGAGGTGATTAAATACCACCAAAAGAAAGCTCTATTTGTATGAAAAAAAGGACAGAAAAATCATTTGGGTATAGTGTTGCATGACTGAGTAATTCTCATTCAAAGTGTGAGAGCGCTGAAAGCTGAAAATTGGTCTGGTCAGGAGGGGTGTTTAAGTGCCCAGTATGGAAGTGGTTAATGAGGGGAGGGAGACATCTTCCAAAAAAGGATTTAATTTAGAGGTATACTCAAATAATAATAAATCCAACTTAGTCAAGAAATGTAAATCTGAAATCTAAATCAAGGGAGCCCCCTCAGATCCTGAGGAGCTTGAATCGCGGCCTGCAGTACTGCCTGCCCAAAGGCTGTATCCGCATTCCTTCTCACGTCCAATTGATAAAAATTTTGTAAACGTGTGGACTGACGACCACGTTGCTGCCTTGCATATTTGAGCCATAGAGATCTGATGATGTGCTGCCCAGGAGGTGCCCATGGCCCTGGTAGAATGGGCCTTTACCGACAAAGGAGGAGGCAACCTCTTCAAACCGCAGGCCTGAATGATTAATTGTTTAATCCATCTTGCGATGGTGGATCTAGCAGCTGGCTGACCCCTCTTGGGCCCCTCCGGTAAAACGAACAACACATCTGTTTTCCGAACCTTCTCTGTAGCTTTAAGATAGGCCTTTATGGCCCTGACAATATCCAACGTATGCAGCAACCCCTCCTTTCTAGAGGTGGGTTTTGGAAAGAAGGATGGAAGTACCACATCCTGGTTCAGGTGGAAACTGGATATAACCTTTGGTAGAAAGGAAGGATGAGGACGGAAAACCGCCCTATCCTTATGTAAAATTAGATATGGTTCCTTACAAGATAAGGCTGCCAATTCCGATACTCTCCTGGCCGAAACTATGGCGATCAGAAATACCGACTTTCTAGTCAGTAAAACCAAAGGTACCTCAGCCAACGGCTCAAAGGGTTGTTTCTGTAGAGTTGACAGAACAAGATTTAAGTCCCATGGACAAAGTGGTGATTTGACCGGAGGATTAACACGTAAGACTCCCTGTATGAAGGTCTTAACCAGCGAGTGGGCGGCCAGCGGCCTCTGAAACCACACTGATAAGGCTGAAATCTGTCCCTAGATCGTGCTTAATGCCAGGCCTTTAACCACTCCTAGCTGGAGAAAACTTAATACTCTATCAATGGTATACTTGCGGGAAAACCATCTCTTAGACTCACACCAGCCTACGTAGGCCCTCCAAACCCTGTAACAAATTACCCTGGAGGCCGGCTTTCTAGCCTTAATGAGGGTAGGGATTACCTGCCTATGAATGAATGAATGAATGAAAACTTATATAGCGCGGCACATGCGAACTGAATCGCCTCTGGGCGCTTGTTGTTCCAGTCTCCTTTGATATCAAAAGAGAAAAGTCTTGACCTTTTTCCTAAGTGCTAGGTGGTTCTCCTCCAACCGAATGCTGGTTGGTAAAGCGTTCCATAGTCTGGGACCTTGGATCGCAAATCTTCTTTCTCCTTTGGACTTGAAGTTGGCTTTCGGAACCTGGAGCAGGTTCTGATTCGTGGATCGCAAAACGCGATTTGGATTATGCGCTTTTATTAATTCGCATAAGTAAAGGGGGGCACTCTCATGGACACATCTATGGGTAAGACAGAGAGCTTTAAAAGCAATTCTGTCTTTGACTGGCAGCCAATGAAGGGCTCTCAGTGAAGGTGAGATGGATTCCCAGGGTTTTTTCCCAGTCACAAGTCTGGCGGCCGTATTCTGAACGACTTGCAGACAAGCGATTTGGTACTTGGGGAGGCCGAGGTAAAGGGCATTTGCATAATCCAGCCTGGAGTTTACAATAGCTCCCACCACGACCGCTACGTCTTCTTTAGGGATGAACGGAGTGAGTCTGCATAGTAGGCGCAGTAGATGGTGAGATCCGCTGACCACTGACCCTATTTGTGCGTCCATTGTCATAAAGGAGTCAAAAATGACCCCTAGGCTTTTGACTTTGGCGCTAGGGGTGATGAGTTTGCCCAAAATAGGCGGGGGGGTCCACGCTGTTGAAAGTTGATTCCTACGCTTGGTGTGAAACAGCAGAAGTTCTGTTTTCGCTCCATTGAGTTTAAGATAACTCTTTGTCATCCAATCCTCTATCAAAGAGAGGCATGTCTCTAGATTGAGGTGGTGATCCTGTCTGTTGCAGATGCGGAAATACAGTTGCGTGTCATCTGCATAAGAGTGATAAAGCAGTTTTTGGCTGCTAATAATCTCAAAAAGAGGACGAAGGTAGATGTTAAATAGCACTGGTGACAGCGGTGATCCTTGAGGGACTCCGCATGTTACTGTGCGTTTTTCAGACGTAAATGGTCCTAGCTTCACTGTTTGCGATCGGTTTTCCAAAAAAGAGGAGAACCAAGATAAATCGCCTTCTGCGACCCTGGCTACTTCAGTAAGCCGAGTCAGTAACAGATTGTGGTCTACAGTGTCAAAAGCTGCACTTAGGTCCAACAGAACCAGGAGACAAGATTCTCCTTCGTCTGCGGCCTTGAGAACATCGTCCCATACTTTTAGCAATGCTGTTTCCGTCCCATGTCCGGGACGGAAGTCTGATTGCAATGGATCAAGTAGCTTGTGGGTATCTAGATGCTGTTGCAGCTGTTGTACCACTACTTTTTCCATTATCTTAGAGAATACGTTGAGGCTTGTTATGGGACGGCGGTGGAGTGGGTCCTTGGGGTCCAGGGAGGGTTTCTTCAGGATGGGTTGGATTATACCCTCTTTCAACTGTGAGGGCACTATGCCCTCCAGGAAAGACTGGTTGATAAGCTGCGTAATGGGAGGGGCCAGGATGTCGGCGCATTCCTTCAGCAGTTTTGTGGGGATAATGTCATTTGGCGCTGCGCCATTGCGCAGAGTACAAATGACATTTTTAGTGGACTCAACGGAGATGGGTTCTAGGGTAAACTTACCTGATATCGAAGAATTACTATCGGTGCTGTGTGAGAGGCTACATGGGGGGCTGAGGGGAGAATAGTTTTGCTGAATGCTTTCACGGATTGCCTCGATTTTATCAACAAAATAATCCGATAGCTCATTGCAAAATTCTTGTGTGTCAGAACTGGGGGCTTCAATACATCCTGGTTTCATGGTCTGGGTGACCATCTTGAAGAGTTCGCGGGGGCGGTTAAGGGCCCCGTTGATAGCCTCCGAGAAATAATTCTTCTTGGCTTGGAAAATTCCTTTGTGGTATTTTCTTGTGGTCGCCTTGTAGATGGATAGGTTTAGCTCTGAAGAACATCTTTTCCAGGCAGATTCTGCCCTTCTGCGTTCTTGCTTCAGTAACGACAGCTGGTTGTTAAACCAGCTGCGGTTGTTTTTCCGAATGAGGGTTCTTCGTTTCGGCGCTACCAAATCGGCTGATTGTAGCATGGCCGAGTTGATGGCTTCCAATGTTTCAACGGCCGTTTGATGCGGCTGAGTTGTTTCTATTTTTTTCCTTAAAGTCGTTCTGAAGAGTTCCGAGTGGAGCTTCTTCTGACATCTAGTCCAGTGTGTTGTCACTGGATTTGATGTTTTTGTTGTGGGGGGGATTGTGGAAATGAATTTAATTGCATGGTGGTCTGTCCATGGCAACTTTTCATTTTTCAAAATTTTTATTTCCAGATCTTGTCTGAAAATAAGATCAAGTGTGTGGCCTGAAGCATGTGTGGGCCCACATACTAGTTGCTGTAACCCTAAATCTTCCAGGTGGTCAATACAGGCATCCGCAACAATGTCTTGTGAGGAGTTGGCCCAGAGATTGAAATCCCCTAACAGCAACAGGTGTTTGCTGTTGAGGGTATAAGTGGAGAAGAAATCCGTCCATGATGATAGCAACTGCGATTTTGGGCCCGGTGGCCTATAGCAGAGCAGAACGTGGATGGTCTCCTTTGAATTTACTTGCAATTGCAGAGTAAGGGTTTCCATGAATGGAAGAGGGTTTTGAAGGGCTGGTTTTGTGATTGCAAGATGAATCTTGTGGATCACCGCCAGGCCTCCCCCTCTTTGCCCTATTCTGTTTTCTGTGATAATACGGTAGTTTTCTGGCACCAGTTCTCCTAGAATGGTGTTACAGTCGGCTGTGAGCCAGCTCTCTGTAATAAAGAGGCAGTCTAAATCGTGTTGTAGAATGAAGTCATGGATTTCAAGTCTATGTTTTACTGCCGATCTTGTGTTGATCAAAGCACATAAAATGTGCTTGGGCTGGGGTAAACGGCTAAAATTTTTGATGGTCGATCGATCCTCAAAAGTTGCTCCATTCTTAGGGACTTTTTGGTGATGGCTGGCAGTATTGCGGCGCAACTCCTCAGATCCCAAATGGTTTCTGCGGAGTACCGCAGATTAGCCATGGTAGCCAATCACCGGGCAAAGTAGTTATTTTTTGGAGACGATGGGGGGAGGATTCAGTGAATCCTCCCAGCTTGATCCAGAGGAAGGCAAAAAAAACCCTAGCCGTGCTGTGCCAATTTGCTTTGGTAGGGGAAAAAAATTCCTTCCTGATCCCTGAATGGCGATCGGGGGAAGCCCCTGGATCAAGTATTATTAAATTATGAAACAGGGGGGTGAGAGCTGTCACTGCTGCTGGGGTGTACCAAGATGGCCGCCGACTGAGAGCAGGACCAGGGACCCAGGCTGATGTATAGTCAGCTGGAAGGACTGGGATGGGGGGGGACTGGTTGTTGAGGGGTGGATGAGTCCTGCATGGGGCTGGGGGCGAACTCCTGGGAGGTTTCTAGTGGCTTGGAGGGGATTCTGTGTGTGAAATTGCGGCGCGGAGTTAGGCCGCAGGTGAAGCCGCGGACTTTCCTGGATCGCGGCCCCGCGTATGAGAGAGGCCTGGCGCGGAGGTCCCGAAAAACGACCTGGAATGGCAAAAAATTGCCGTGGAGAGGAGGCAAGTAGGTGCCTCTGAATGGTGATGGCTATATGGGGGGCGTATGGACCAGAGTGAAGGAGCGGGGGAGCGGCTGGTTGTTGGGGGGGGGGGGGCCGAAGCTGGAGGAAGCGAATCGCGGGGGGGTTGTATCTCCGCTGGGGGAGATTAGGCTGCCGGCGTGGCTGTCCTAACAAGGACGGCCACCTACAGGTCCTGGGGAGGTGTAGATCGCCCTGAGTAGCAGGGGCTTACCTGGAGGGTGAGACGCGGCCAGAGAAGGCGGATGAGAAGGCCTGCTGGGGCGGGGGGGTGGAAAACCCTGCCTGTCTGGAGCTCAGGAGCCACACGTCCTACTGGTAGGTACGTGCGCCGATTACTACTGGGACAGTTCTCGCCCTGGGGGAGGGTCACTCTAGACAGACCTCTACCCCTGAGAATCAGGGATTCAGCCGCCAGGCCGTCAAATTTAGACGCCGTAATGCAGGTTGGAGGATCGGGCATTGTGAGAGTAGGTCTGGCCATAGAGGAAGAGTCCAAGGGTCTCCCGCTGCCAATTTCAGGACTAGTGAGTACCATGCCCTCCGGTACCAAGCTGGGGCTACCAGGATAACCGGCCTGTGCTATGATCCTGCGCAACAGGCGGGGTAGTAACTGCCGCGGGGAAAATGCATATAGAAGTTATGATTGATGCCAAGGGCAAACCAACGCATCGGTTCCGCAGGCCATAGGGTCCCTCGTTCGAGACATGAACCTGTCTAGCTTCTTGTTGAATCCTGATGTCATGACGTCCACATCTGGCACTCCCCACTTCTGGCAGATTGTCTGAAAGACCTGTGGATGCAGAGACCACTCCCCCGGCGACAGGGTTTGGCGACTTAGGAAGTCCGCCTGCAGGTTGTCCACCCCGGGAATGAATATCGCCGATATGCAGGGTACATAAACCTCTGCCCACCGAAAAACCAAGCTCATCTCTCTCTGAGTGGCCTGACTCTTGGTTCCCCCTTGGTGGTTCACATATATGCCACCGCTGTGGCATTGTCTGAATGAATTCTCACCGAGGACCCCTGTAATCTGGATGTCTATGCCAGGAGGGCTAGCCGAGCCGCTCTGATCTCCCAGACATTGATGGGCAGCTGCCTCTCCGCCTCTGCCCAAGTTCCTTGGCGAGTGAACCCGTTCAAGACCGCTCTCCAGCCTTCCAGACCACTGGGCAGAAAGACTCCCCTTCAGAAGGTTCTGAGGGTTTAACCACCAGCATAGACTCTGCCGGACCTTTAATGACGGCGTCAAAGGAAACTCCAAGGCCTTTGCTCCCTTGCTCCAAGCTGCTAGAATTGCTGTCTATAGGACGCGAGTGTGGAACCGTGCGGTACCGCCTCGAACATGGCCATTAGTTTGCCTAGTAATCGCATACATAGGCGAATAGTTGGTTCTCTTTTGCTTAGAACCAACTGAATCAATTTTTTGATAGCCTCGACCTTTACCAGGGGCAGGAACACCTTTTGCTGTTCGGTGTCTAATCTCATGCCGAGATATTCCAACTGCTTTGTAGGTTGAAATGCTGATTTTTCCCCGGTTTAGGACCCAGACGAACCTCTCGAGGTACTGAACCATGAGGGCTACTGCGCATTCCAGCCAAGGAAGCGAGTGATCTATGATTAAGAGGTCGTCCAGGTATACTAGGACCGAGACCCCTTGGATCCTTAGATTGACTAGAATTGGAGCTAGGACCTTCGTGAATACCCGGGGGCCGTAGCCAGCCCGAAGGGGAGCGCCACGAATTGGAAGTGACGCTGTATCACTGCGAAGCGTAAAAAATCTTTGATGTGGCTGAAAGATTGGTACATGAAGGTAACCATCCTTTATGTCTATAGAAGCCAGAAAGTCGTCCTTCTGGAGTGTGGCGGCTGCTGACCGAACGGATTACATCCGGAAAGAGCGAACCCTTAGGTAAGCATTTAAACCTTTTAGGTCCAAAATTGGTCTGACATCGCCGATGGGCTTTGGTATGACAAACAGATTGGAATAGAAACCTAGCCCCTGTTCTTGGGCTGGTACCTCTACCATTATGCCCTGGTAAAGCAGATGATCCAATGCCGCCCGCATTGAGGCCTTCCTTGTGGAGGAAACTTTAGAAAATTCTAATCTGTAGCCTGTGGCCACAGATGATCGGACCCCCTCTGTCGGGGATCGATACCATGGCCTCTTGCCCCCAGAGGCCTGTCCTTGCGATCCATTGTTAAAAGTTTGATTGCGCAGGAGGCCCGATACTGTCTGGAATTTGAGGGCCCCGGAACAGGGGGAGCTGCCTTTTAAACGCAGGACCCCGGAACTTCTTTTGACTGGTAAAAGGGTACTTTTGCCACTTGAAACAGTCTGAATGTATTTATCCAGATCTTTCCATGGAAGGGAAAACCTGCCAGTAGTCTTTTGCATGGGGCTCGGCCGCCCAGTTCTTCAACCATAAGAGCCTTCTCATATGCACTAAAAATAGTGACAAACGAGACGCCTGCTGGATGGAGTCTTTTATAGCCTCTACCGCAAGCACAGAGCTCTGGGAATATCCAATAACTCCTCTGCCTATTGGGCAGGGATGTCTTTAAGCATCTGTTTTGTCTGGTCCTTTAACGCCTGACAAACTCCAATTGCAGCCACTGCTGGCTGTACCACTGCTCCTGCCGTAGCAAAGGATGCTTGAAAAAGTGTCTCTAAACATTTATCGACCGGGACCTTAAACATTTGTATGTTTTCCCCCGGGCCAGTTAATGATTTATTCACACATGAGATGGTTGCGTCCACAGATGGCTGCGATCATAGCTGTTAACTTTTTTCTCTAGCCCCCCCTAGGGTGACGGCTAGCATCTCCTCTGTGATAACACAGGGTTGGGCCGATCTCGGCCAGCCTCAGCACCAGACCCCCTTAATGGCTTATCCAAGGCAACCCCTATAGGAATAACCTGTGGGGAAAGTATTGGCATATCATCAGAACCAGAGGAGGAACCCCTTTGTCTTTGCCTTTTTTTTCTTTTTTTTGTGTTTTGATCCTGAACCTTTGGAAGCCATAATACAAAACCGAGGGACTCCGCCTACAACAACAGACTGTTATAGCCAGGAGTACAAAAAAATAAGGTTTAGGGGACAATAGGATCACTAATGCCCAAAAACGGTGGGGCTCAGTATGTTTTCCTTTATAATATTATTGTTTTTCACAACATACAGCCCCACCCCCAACATGTTTGCCAGCATTCAACCTGTTGCCAAGGGGATTTTTGGCTTAACAAAAAGCATTGGAGCTGACTCCAGCATGTACTACCCCTTTCTCGCCACCGGGAGTCACTGTGCTGCCAGCTCTGCGTCCTCTCTCTTCCAGCTCAGCTTTGAACTGAGCTAAGATCGCGCCTGCTGTGTATAACAGCAATTGAAGGCACGCCCACTCTACACTGCAGTCACGCTCCCCGCCCCCCCCCTTCCCGAACGGCGCAAAAAAATTTCTATATGCATGCGTGCGCGCGACTGTCGGGGGAGGAGAGCCCAGGAGGAGACGCACTCTGGAGCCCAGGAATGCAGGCTGGAGGACGCATCAGGCAGCAGATTTGAATCCCGGCTAGGTAAGGCTTAAAACAGGCCCCTAAGGAGTCCCTTTAGCCCAGAGACAGATCTCTTCCTTTTTTTTTTTTTTTTTTTTTTTAAAAAGACCTTCAACCAGCGAGCAGCAGGTAGCTAGCAAACATACATAGATAGGTAGGGGGATCAAGTGATGGGGGGGGAACATTTCAGGCCATCCTGTCCATCAGACATAGTGACCATGGCGCCCATGCAGAGCATACTCAGGCTACCCCCCTTAAGATCTCCCCTGGAGAGCCTGCTGTCGAACCAAGTCCCGCAGGCTCCCCTCTTACCTGCTCCATGCCGCAGGACGTTTGCATAGCAAAACGGTCCAATCTTCTCCCATCTCCGTGGGTAGCGTAGTAGACCTTCAGGCACTGGGGTCCTGGAAGGAACCGACTGTCCTGGACCTATACAGCACCCTGGCAAACAGGATCTTTTGGTTTAGAAAAAACTCCAAGTCCTGGGCCCAGGGTCCAGCCCTCTAGAGAGGAGCATTATAGGCAAAACCCCAAGGTTTGGGGCCCTGGTACTGTCCACTTTGGCACTGAGGCTCCTTGGACAGATCCGGTTAGCCCGCCTTAATCCCAAGGATGTGGAGGCAAAGCTATTCCGTGACCAACACCTAAGACACTGGCGAAAAAACTGAGGTACTTCCTCTATGGGAGGGGGTTATATAGGGAGGGGACTTCCTGTTTGAGATTGCCAGTGTCCATCACCTGAAGGTACTCCATATAACCTGTATAGTAATGAATATGCTGCTCTGTGTCCCGTGATGTATTTTTTGCGCTATAAACTAAAATAGAGCGACAATTTTGAAAAAAATCACTATTTTTTACTTTTTGTTATAAAAAAAAAATCAAATAAACTGAATTTTAGTAAAACATTCAGGCCAAAATTAATTCAGCCACATGTCTTTAGTAAAAAAAAAAAAAAAAAAAAAAAAAAAAAAAAATCGCAATAAAAATAAAATAGCTACCTAGCGGGAACAGCGACACTAATACAGCGATCAGAAAAATGATCGCTTAGTGACGCTGGCAATAGGGAGTGAAAGGGTTAACTAGGGCAGTGATCAAGGGGTTAAAAGATTAGATCACTGCATTTAGTGACACTGTGACAGGGGGGGTGGGGGGGTGATCACAAGGGGTTAATGTGCCTATGTGTGTGTGTGTGTCAGTGTTGTGTTGGTGCACACTTACTGTGGATGTCTTCTCTCATCAGCAGCGGTGGAAAACACCGCTGGGATGAGAGATGACATCATTTCCTCCTCCTGTGTAAACACAGGAGGAGGAACTGACACGAAGGGGGAGCACTCCCATTGGCTGGGAGCGATCGTGGTGGTGTGGCGGAAAAAAAAAGGACATCCGCCTGCCCGTCGGCGATCGCTCCCAGAGCCAGGGGGACCGCCGCACGCCGCGGAGGGGGTCCCGATCGGACCCCCGAACCGCACAAAGGCGAGGCCGTATATATACGCCCTTGTGCCTGTACGAGCCATGTTGTGGACGTACATAGGTGCGCGGTGGTCCTTAAGTGGTTAATATGTTCTATAAAGAGTATTCCACCAAATAGAATAAATAGGCTTTAAAAGAGGAGTTGTACCTTCACACAAGTACGCTCTTCTCTGCCCTAGGCTCAGCAACTGAAATGTGAGGAATAAGCTTTCTTATCCCATATGTATGCTTGCCTGAATATCACTACCAAAATCTTTATTTTCAGAATTTGTGTCACAGTTGATCCCTTTAGACTCATTGGGACCATTTTTATGTGTACATGTAAATTTGATCAAATGAAAATATGAACATTTTAAAAACCTGGTCTGTAGTTCTAGCTTATAGCTTTAAACAGTATGTACATATTTGCTTATTACATAAACACATCTAGGCTGCGCACAAGTAGGCAGGGATCTTTCCAAAATCAATAGGCAAGAAGATATGTCTGTTCTCCAATAAATCACTAATGAAAAAGATCAACTGTAGGTACCTGGCTGATTATGACCACAATACAAACTTTGATCCTTTCTTCACAAAAAGAGGAAAGGATTGGACATGCTTCTACAGAAAATGTCCTGCTGGTCTTCATGTTCTCCTGAATGCAGGGCAGATACTGAGCAACTGTCTGTTCAAGCGAACTGAATACAATGTGTAGGTGACTAAAGCTTTTATCTTAGCAAAGTCAATAATCAAGTTTCTAAATTTCAGTATCTGACATACAGCTACTAAAAGAAATGATAAATCGTTATAGTAAATACATTTGTGAAAACATGAATCCAGCAGGCAATTAAAATTTGGAATGGACATCTAAAATGACTTTCAGATAAACGAATATACAGGTAACTGAAAAACGTAGATTCACATTTTCATTAAGAGCTACTCAGCAAATGCCAAACGCGGATTGTACTATTACTTTTTTTTTGTTTTATATTCGTCTGCCACCAATCCCAAAGTAAAAAATTTGTCTTTGTAAAAATCTTCTATGCCCATTGATCCATTTGCGGTTCTTCACTATAAATTTCTGAGGTTCAGTAATGGACAGAGGTCCATGTGGAAATTACTGTGTCATCAACCTACATGTGTTAGGCAATAAGAGGTTTTGAGAAGGGACAAAGAAGAGAAAAAGACCCATATTACACCAAATGAACAAAAAAGGCCAGACATATACTAGCATGGCACTCTATACAATAGCTGAGCCAGACAAGAGTATATGCCGTAAAATAAAGCAATAAAATTATGTTACCGATTATTAGCAGTGTCTTGAAATGCAGGTTTCATGAGCTCCTGGCACCCTACTGGTAAAAAAAAAAAAGCCATTCTTCCATTATTGGAAATACACAGAGATCTCACCTTCTCGTTTGGCCATTATTGGAGAATAAAGCCTGGTACATTAAGCCAAACAAGCAGAACCAAAGTGCTGCTGGTGCCATTATCCGAAAATCACTGAGAGATTTAATAAGAGGTATGCAGCCCATTGACCAATCAAAGCATAGCCACCAGGGGCACAGCAGCAGCCATCCATTTAGGGAATAATAGTAATTATAGTTTATTACCTGTCATTAAGACAAAAAATATATTTCAATGTCTGATATTCAATGTTAACAGAATCATCAGTACAGGTGCACTTCATTGCATACATAAAAAAAAAAAAAAAAAAATCCTAATTAAAACAAAATACAATCTGTGCTGTGAGCATTAATTTAAGATCACAAAATTGTATCAGGCATAGGGATAAAATTGCATTTTTATTTAACAACATTTAAACTTTTAGTAACCAATCTAAATTATATGGAAAAACAACACATGGGAGAAAAGAACCCACGTTATTTTTTTCTTTTTTCTCTATTAGTTACAGTCATGATGTTTCTACCTCAATGCTAAAGAAGATTGGAAGGAAATACTAAAATAGAATGAAAGGCAAAAACTAAAAAAAAAAAAGAAGGAAGAAGGTGGTTTGGACAGAGCAAGGGATTGTTTCAACTCCATTTTTTTTGCCATCCATGTCCCTTTGGGGAGATTTCCCTTTACTTCCTGTACCATAGCCACAACAAGAAGTCAGGAAATCCCTGGCAGTTAAGAGAACTAATCTCTACAATTGAATATTAACCCTCTATTTCAATTATGAATACTAAAATTGTGGGACACCAAACCATAGAGAGTTAATCTCTCTAAAGAGGACACAGACAGCAATAAAAACCTGACAGGTGTTGCAATCCTATCCCCCCTCCTCATTTTATAAATCAAGGTTTTCAAACTAATTTGCAGTAGCATCTTTGTTCATGTCTTAAATACCATAAATAACTTAGATAACCTACTACTTTTCCTAATTCAATGTCTACTGCCCAGTGTGAAATACTGTAAACACTTAAATAACTTCAAACACTCAACAGTTTACCTCTTGCCACCTTCAAAGCATTTCCTTCCTATGTTTTTTACCCTCACACATGACATTACGAATATACTATTAACCTCACCATATAGTACTTGACTGCTGTAAATTGATCTTTTTTGTCATATCAGGTAAAATCATATAGATTATAAACTCTTAATATATCAAGGGCACACATATGAACCATTCCAGGGTCGGTTAATGTCATAGCTTTTTGTAACAAGAGCCACAGACAACTGAACCTGTGCTACTGAGAGTCGACTGTATATTGTTACATTCTAACCCGAGACCTGCATAGTGTTACATAAGGCTCAGTTCATAAAGTATTACCACAAGGATATAAAACTCTCCAATTTAGCCATACAATTGTCATTTTAAAATCTCATTATCATCATGTTTTTAAAAAGAAGTATACTTATCCTGCTCTGTTAGTTTTTTTAACTCAATGTATTCATTCAATCTTATCAAGCACACCCCAACTAATATAAAACCGGTTTAAGGCGAAAAAAAATACTTCTTTACTAAAGGCAAATCCACTTTGCACTACAAGTGCAAACAAGTGCAAAGTGCACTTGGAAGTGCAGTCGCTGGACATCGGAGGGGGACAAGCAAGGAAAGTAAAAAACAGGTCTTCCCCCTGCTCCCCGGGGGGGGGGGGGGGGGGGGGGGTCTTCTCCCGCTCTCCGGGGGGGGTCTTCTCCCGCTCTCCGGGGGGGGGTCTCCTCCCGCTCTCCGGGGGGGGGTCTCCTCCCGCTCTCCGGGGGGGGGTCTCCGGGGGGGGGTCTCCTCCCGCTCTCCGGGGGGGGGGGGTCTCCCGGGGGGGGGGTCTCCTCCCGCTCTCCGGGGGGGGGGGTCTCCTCCCGCTCTCCGGGGGGGGGGGGGGGGTCTCCTCCCGCTCTCCGGGGGGGGGGGGGGGGGTCTCCTCCCGCTCTCCGGGGGGGGGGGGGTCTCCTCCCGCTCTCCGGGGGGGGGGGGTCTCCTCCCGCTCTCCGGGGGGGGGGGGTCTCCTCCCGCTCTCCGGGGGGGGGGGGGTCTCCTCCCGCTCTCCGGGGGGGGGGGGGTCTCCTCCCGCTCTCCGGGGGGGGGGGTCTCCTCCCGCTCTCCGGGGGGGGGGGGTCTCCTCCCGCTCTCCGGGGGGGGGGGGTCTCCTCCCGCTCTCCGGGGGGGGGGGGTCTCCTCCCGCTCTCCGGGGGGGGGGTCTCCTCCCGCTCTCCGGGGGGGGGGTCTCCTCCCGCTCTCCGGGGGGGGGGGTCTCCTCCCGCTCTCCGGGGGGGGGGTCTCCTCCCGCTCTCCGGGGGGGGGGGTCTCCTCCCGCTCTCCGGGGGGGGGGGTCTCCTCCCGCTCTCCGGGGGGGGGGGTCTCCTCCCGCTCTCCGGGGGGGGGGTCTCCTCCCGCTCTCCGGGGGGGGGGGGTCTCCTCCCGCTCTCCGGGGGGGGGGGTCTCCTCCCGCTCTCCGGGGGGGGGGGGTCTCCTCCCGCTCTCCGGGGGGGGGGTCTCCTCCCGCTCTCCGGGGGGGGGGGGTCTCCTCCCGCTCTCCGGGGGGGGGGGGGTCTCCTCCCGCTCTCCGGGGGGGGGGGTCTCCTCCCGCTCTCCGGGGGGGGGGTCTCCTCCCGCTCTCCGGGGGGGGGGGTCTCCTCCCGCTCTCCGGGGGGGGGGGGTGTCTCCTCCCGCTCTCCGGGGGGGGGGGGGGGTCTCCTCCCGCTCTCCGGGGGGGGGGGGGGTCTCCTCCCGCTCTCCGGGGGGGGGGGGGTCTCCTCCCGCTCTCCGGGGGGGGGGGTCTCCTCCCGCTCTCCAGGGGGGGGGTCTCCTCCCGCTCTCCAGGGGGGGGGTCTCCTCCCGCTCTCCAGGGGGGGGGTCTCCTCCCGCTCTCCAGGGGGGGGGGTCTCCTCCCGCTCTCCGGGGGGGGGGTCTCCTCCCGTTTTCCGGGGGGGGGGGGGTCTCCTCCCGCTCTCCGGGGGGGGGGGGGTCTCCTCCCGCTCTCCGGGGGGGGGGGGTCTCCTCCCGCTCTCCGGGGGGGGGGGGTCTCCTCCCGCTCTCCGGGGGGGGGGGTCTCCTCCCGCTCTCCGGGGGGGGGGGGTCTCCTCCCGCTCTCCGGGGGGGGGGGTCTCCTCCCGCTCTCCGGGGGGGGGGGTCTCCTCCCGCTCTCCGGGGGGGGGGTCTCCTCCCGCTCTCCGGGGGGGGGGGGTCTCCTCCCGCTCTCCGGGGGGGGGGGGTCTCCTCCCGCTCTCCGGGGGGGGGGTCTCCTCCCGCTCTCCGGGGGGGGGGTCTCCTCCCGCTCTCCGGGGGGGGGGGGTCTCCTCCCGCTCTCCGGGGGGGGGGGGTCTCCTCCCGCTCTCCGGGGGGGGGGGGTCTCCTCCCGCTCTCGATCCGGCACTCTGGTGCCTTCTTCTTCAGGACTGGCTGCCGCTTCTGTCACGTCTTCTCTTCTTCAGATGTTGACTCGACGCTTCCTCCGCTGTTATGCCGGGCGCGCGGCTACCAGCGACTTATATAGGCCTATCTTGTGACGTCGCAGTCCCATCATGCTCCGGTAGGTATAAAAGCGCCCACACCCCCCTCCCCCCGGCGGCCAACTAATAAAATATTTTAATACCATGTGTGGTTTATTTGTGTTTACCCCATACTCATTCACTTAGGGTGGGGGGCTGGTATCTGGGGGCCTTCTTATTTAAGGGCCGTTTTTCGGCATGGGGGGGGTCTCCTTACAACCCATAAAAGACCTAGGGGCCCAGTATGCTCCTGAGGGGGCAACCCATGCCAAATTTTTATTTAAAATCCGGCGGGGAGTTCCCCCTTAGGATTCATAGCAAACGCCGCCCACGTGTAGAATTGGCGGGAATCCACGTCGGATCCCCGTCGCTTCTATGACGCGCTCGCTGGAATGTGCTTTTACTATTCCAGCGAGTGCGAGAGGTCAGCACCCTGTCGCCGAGAATCAGCACGATGCTGTTGTGCTAAAAACACATTCTCGGCAGCAGGTACTGTACGTATCAGCCTAAACTGAGAAAAAGAAGAAAAAAAATGTTATATCTTTTTTGGGGGTATTATAGCAAGAAGTGAACAATATTGATTTTTCTTCAAAATTGTCGCACTATTTTTGTTTATAGCGCAAAAAATAAAAAAACGCAGAGGTGATCAAATACCACCAAAAGGAAGCTCTGTTTGTGGGGGAAAAAGGGACGCCAATTTTGTTTGGGAGCCACATCGCACGACCGCGCAATTGTCAGTTAAAGTGACAGAGTGCCGAATCGCAGAAACTGGCCACAATCCTCTTATCATGTCCTGCCTACAGGTGCCAAGAGATCCAGCTTGACTGTCAGAAAAGCCTTTTCCTAAGCTTGTTTGTGAGTAGGACCATTGCTTTTGTTCTATTTTTAATAAAACTTTTATATTGGTAATGCACTAGGTCGGTGCGCCCTCTTTCTCTTTTTAGCTATAAAACATTTAGAAAGGAAATCCAAGGAAAAGTTACGTGAACCAACAATGCACTAGCTTAAAAGGAACCCATTTAGGAAATAAAAAACAAAACTTTACAACCCCTTTAAAAGTCATCACAGCACATCATGTAATAAAAACAAATACACCTGGATCAATATCAGAATTGTGCAATGTACTGTAGTTAAAAAATGGTAAATCTGTATGCCATGCTGAGCAACCACAAAACAAAAATTACATGCCCCAGTTGTGTAATTTCCCCAATAACCAGTCAGATGGTTTTTACAGTATGTAGGAATACAATACATTGCTGTGGTACAGCACAAGCAAGACATCAGTGTTAGTCTATTAATATATCCATCTCAGTATGAGCTGCCAATGCTTTGCTAGTGTAAGAGCGTTAGATTTGATACTTACTCTACCAAATAGGCTATCAGCAAAAGATGCCGGGTTGTCAACATCAGTGAATGCTGGTGGTCCAGTGCCCATAATACGCCAGCGTATATAAAGGGTACACATTCCCCCAATGACTAAGAGGCTGATTCTTGTAAACAATCCCTTTTTTAGAAATGAAAACTTCTGAAGGGGAAAAATAAAACAGAATGCATCAACTATTTTAATGTTAATATACCAACAGATAGAGGGAACACAGACAATGCAGTTTTTTTCCCCATTCATATACGAATTCTATTGAATCACTCTCACTGTAAAATAATCAAATTTTGTAGCTTTGTAGCCTGAAAAGACAGATACGGTTTTTACTCAGTGAAAACGTATAAAATCCAACAGAAAGATAAAAAAAAGTTGGACATGTTTGTTCTAACAAACGGTCACCATCAAACTTGAGCAGTTCTGCAAAGACGAGTGGGCAAATATTGCAAAGTCTAGATGTGCAAAGTTAGTAGCGACAGATCCCAACAGACCAAAGACTGTAATTAAAGCAAACGGTGGTTAAAAAAAAATAAAAAATACTGACACAAGGGGGCAATCCTTTTTTCAGTGATTCGGTTTTTGATTTTTTTTTTCTTGACATGTTGGTTTTCTATCGCTCACTTGTTTCACCAAGTTGAACGGAGCTGGATAAAACAAAACTACGTGTCTTCATTTCAGGCTGCAAAGCAACAAAAAAAGGGATTTTTAAATACAGCTTACCTGTAAAATCCTTTTCTTGGAGTACATCACGGGACACAGAGTGGCATATTCATTACTATATGGGTTATATGGAGTACCTTCAGGTGTGGACACTGGCAATCTCAAACAGGAAGTCCCCTCCCTATATAACCCCCTCCCCTAGAGGGAGTCCCTCAGTTTTGTAGCAAGCAGTATGCCTCCCAAAATGGTCACCCAAAAGAGGGGTGGGAGCTCTGTGTCCCGTGATGTACTCCAAGAAAAGGATTTTACAGGTAAGCTGTATTTAAAAATCCCTTTTTCTTTCTCGTACATCACGGGACACAGAGCGGCATATTCATTACTATATGGGATGTCCGAAAGCAATGCTTTAATGAGGGGAGGGAGACATCTTCCAAAGAAGGATTTAATTTTAGAGGTATACTCAGATACTAGTAAATCCAACTTAAACGAGAAATGTGAATCTCAAATCAAATCAAGGGAGCCCCCTCAGATCCTGAGGAGCTTGAATCGCGGCCTGTAGTACTGACTGCCCAAAGGCTGTATCCGCATTCCTTCTTACGTCCAATTGATAAAATTTTGTAAACGTGTGGACTGATGACCACGTTGCTGCCTTGCATATTCGAGCCATAGAGATCTGATGATGTGCTGCCCAGGAGGTGCCCATGGCCCTGGTAGAATGGGCCCTTTTACCGACAAAGGAGGAGGCAACCTCTTCAAACCGCAGGCCCGAACAATTAATTGTTTAATCCATCTTGCGATGGTGGATCAAGCAGCTGCCTGACCCATCTTGGGTCCTTCCGGTAAAACGAACACCACATCTTTTTTCCGAATCTTCTCTGTAGCTTTAAGATAGGTCTTTATGGCCCTGACAATATCCAACGTATGCAGCAACCCCTCCTTTCTAGAGGTGGGTTTTGGAAGAAGGATGGAAGTACCACATCCTGGTTCAGGTGGAAACTGGATATAACCTTTGGTAGAAAGGAAGGATGAGGACGGAACCCCGCCCTATCCTTATGCAAAATGAGATATGGTTCCTTACAAGATAAGGCTGCCAATTCCGATACTCTCCTGGCCGAGACTATGGTGATCAGAAATACCGACTTTCTAGTCAGTAAAATCAAGGTACCTCAGCCAACGGCTCAAGGGGTTGTTTCTGTAGGGATGACAGAACAAGATTTAAGTCCCATGGACAAAGTGGTGACTTGACAGGAGGATTAATACGCAAGACCCCCTGTAAGAAGGTCTTTACCAGCGAGTGGGTGGCCAGCGGCCTCTGAAACCACACTGACAGAGCCGAGATCTGTCCCTTGATTGTGCTTAGTGCCAGGCCTTTATCCACTCCTAGCTGGAGAAAACTTAACACCCTGTCAATAGTATATTTACGGGAATTCCATCTTTTGGATTCACACCAGCCTACGTAGTTCCTCCACACCCTGTAATAAATCACCCTGGAGACCGGCTTTCTAGCCCTAATCAGGGTAGGAATTACCTGCCTAGACAGACCTCTACCCCTGAGAATCAGGGATTCAGCCTCCAGGCCGTCAAATTTAGACGCTGTAATGTAGGGTGGAGGATCGGGCCTTGTGAGAGTAGGTCTGGTTGTAGAGGAAGAGTCCAAGGGTCTCCCACTGCCATCTTCAGGACTAGTGAGTACCAAGTCCTCCGGGGCCAAGCCGGAGCTACTAGAATGACTGGCTTGTGCTCCACTCTGATCTTGCGCAACAGGCGAGGAAGTAACTGTAGCGGAGGGAATGCATATAGAAGTTTGAATTGATGCCAAGAGCAAACCAACGCATCGGTTCCGCAGGCCATAGGATCCCTCGCTCGAGACACGAACCTGTCTAGTTTCTTGTTGAACCTGGATGCCATTATATCTACGTCCGGCATTCCCCACCACTGGCAGATTGTCTGAAAGACCTGGGGATGCCGAGACCACTCCCCTGGCAACCGACTCTGGCGACTTTAA
Source organism: Rana kukunoris (assembly GCA_029574335.1). Lineage (NCBI taxonomy): Eukaryota > Metazoa > Chordata > Amphibia > Anura > Ranidae > Rana > Rana kukunoris. Next base: position 213,457,448 of record CM056050.1, on the reverse strand, counting down.
GAAGTATGCCTGCAGGTTGTCTACTCCGGGAATGAATATTGCCGAAATGCAGGGTACATGAACCTCTGCCCACTGAAAAATCAAGCTCTTGAGCGGCCTGACTCCTGGTTCCCCCTTGGTGGTTTATGTATGCCACCGCCGTGGCCTTGTCTGACTGGATTCTCACCGGGAACCCCTTTAATCTGGAGGTCCATGCCAGAAGGGCTAGGCGAGCAGCTCTGATCTCCCAGATATTGATGGGGAGCTGCCTCTCTGCTTTCACCCCAGTTCCCTGGCGAGAGGACCCCTCGAAGACCGCCCCCCCAGCCTGCCAGGCTGGCGTCTGTGGTAACTACCTTCCAGACAACAGGGCTGAAGGATTTTTCCCTTTAGAAGATTCTGGGGGTTCAACCACCAGGCCAGGCTTTGTCGGACCCTTGATGATAGCGTCAAAGGGGACTCTAAGGCATGTGCCCTCTTGCCCCAGGCTGCTAGAATGGCTGCCTGTAGGACGCGAGTGTGGATCTGAGCGTATGGTACTGCCTCGAACGTGGCCACTAGCTTGCCTAGTAATCGCATACACAGGCGAATAGTTGGTTTTTTCTTGTTTAGAACCAACTGAACCAATCCCTTGATAGCCTCGATCTTTACCAGGGGCAAGACCACTCTTTGCTGTTCTGTGTCTAACCTCATGCCGAGGTATTCCAACTGCTTTGTAGGCTGGAACGCTGACTTTGCCCGGTTTTAGGACCCTGCTGAATTCTTCGAGGTACCGAACCGTGAGGTTTACTGCCTTTTGCAGACCCGGTCGTGAGTGATCTATGATTAAAAGGTCGTCCAAGTATGCTAGGACTGTGACCCCTTGGATCCTTAAATTGGCCAGAACTGGGGCTAGGATCTTCGTGAATACCCGGGGGGCCATGGCCAGCCCGAAGGGGAGCGCCCTGCTGCCCCACCGCGAAGCGTAAAAGTCTTTGATGCGACTGAAAGATTGGTACATGAAGGTAAGCATCCTTTACGTCTATGGAGGCCAGAAAATCGTCCCTCTGAAGCGCGGCGGCTGCTGACCGGATGGATTCCATCCGGAAGGAACGAACCCTTAGGTAACCGTTTAACCTCTTTAGGTCCAAGATTGGCCTGACATCGCCGTTGGGCTTTGGTATGACAAAGAGATTGGAATAGAAACCTAGCCCTTGCTCTTGGGCTGGCACCTCTATTATTACGTCCTGGCAAAGCAGGTGATCCAAAGCTGCCAGCAATGAGGCCTTCCTTGCTGGATCCTTTGGTAGCCTTGATTCTTGAAAATGAGGCGGAGGACACCTTAGAAACTCCAGTCTGTAGCCTGTGGTTACAGATGCCCGGACCCATTTGTCGGGGATCTTGGCTTCCCAAACTTCTGAGAAGAAACGAAGCCTTCCCCCCACCCGCGAGAGTGGGGGCGCCCCTTCATAAGGCAGACTTAGGGGCTGTCTTTGTCGGCTTGCGATACCATGGCCTCTTACCCCCAGGGGCCTGTCCCTGCGATCTACTGTTAACGTTGGATCGTGCAGGCGGCCGTCGATACTGCCTGGAATTTGAGGGCCCCGAGACAGGAAAGAGCTGCCTTCTAAATGTAGGACCCCGGAATGTCTTTTTGACCGGTAAAAGGGTACTCTTGCCACTTGAAATAGTCTGAATATATTATTTATCCAGATCCTCTCCGAAGAGTCGTCCTCCATGGAAGGGAAAACCCTGCCAGAAGCTTTTTGCATGGGGGCTCCGCCGCCCAGTTTTTCAACCATAAGAGCCTTCTCATGTGCACCAAAAATAGTGATAAACGAGAGGCCTGCTGGATGGAATCCTTTATAGCATCTACCGCAAACCACAGAGCTCTGGGAATGTCAGAAAACTCTTCTGCTTGTTGGGTAGGCATGTCCTTTAACATTTCCTTTGTCTGGTCTTTTAACGCCTGACAAACACCAATCGCAGCCACCGCTGGCTGCACCACTGCTCCTGCCGTAGCAAAGGATGCTTTTAAAAGTGTCTCTAACCTTTTATCAACCGGATCTTTAAACATATGTATGTTTTCCACCGGGCAAGTTAGTGATTTATTCACACATGAGATGGCTGCATCCACTACTGGGAGCCTCCACCTCTTGGAGAATTTTTCCCCCATGGGGTAAATGACCGCAAATCTTTTCGGTGGCAGAAAAATCCTGTCCGGCCGTACCCAATCCCGAAAGATCAATTCCTCCAAAAGAGGATGGACTGGAAAAACTGCGTTGCTTAACGGAGCTTTCAAAGAGCCCAGAGAGGATACCGGAGGAACCTGAGGCTCTGGCAATGGTAAACTAAATGCCGAGCGGACCATGTCCGTCAAAGACTGTACCCACAGTCTTTCTGTCTGGGAGTCTGAAAATGGTTCCTCCGAGGCAGACCCCTCAATCCCTGAACCCTCTTGGTTCAGTTCTAGTTGATCCTCCTGTGATTCCAATTCCTCCAGAGAGAGAATCTCAGCATCTGAGGATACACCTCTTGGTGATGGGGATCTAACCCGTTTCTTACCAGGAATAGCTCTAGCGATCAATGCTGCTATTCTCTCTTCTAGCCCCCCTAGGGATACGGCTAGCATCTCCTCTGTGATAAACACAGGGCTGGGCTGATCTGGGCCAGCCTCCGCACCAGATCCCCCTAATGGCTCATCCAAGGCGCTTTTTATGTTAATAAGTTGCGGGGAAAGTATCGGCATATCATCAGAATCAGAAAGGGAACCCTTTTGTTTTTTGGTCTTTTTTGTACCCTTTGACCCCGAACCTTTGGAAGCCATAATACAAAATCGAGGGACTCCGCCCACACAACAGACTGTAGTGGGCAGGAGTACAAAACCAGAGTTTAGGGGACAATAGATCACTAATGCCCAAAAACTGATGGGATCCCGTATGCTTTTTTTTTTTAAATATATATTATATATTTTCTTTTTACAACATACAGTGACCCCAAACTTAGTTTGTCAGCCTCCAACCTGCTGCAAAAAGGGGAATTTTTTGGCTTAACAAAAAAGGCATTGGAACAAAGTCCAGCATGTACTACCCCTCTTCCGCCACCGGGAGTCACTGTTCTGCCGCTCTGCGTCCTCTCCTTCTGAAAATCAGCCTCAGACTGAGCACTGACAATGCCTGCTGTCTATAACAGCACAAAGGCGCGCCTCCTGTATGACGCCGCAGGCACGCCCCCCCCGCCCTCCTGTCTGAACGGCGCGAAAAAAGTCTATAAGACGTGCGCGCGCGCGCGTATGCCGGAAACAGGAGGAACATGGAGGAGCCGTGCTGCTGGAGATCCAGGAACGCAGAAACAGGCGGCAGATTCAAACCCCCGGCCAGGTAGGACTCTCCAAAGGCCCCTAGGGATCCTTACTAGCCCTAGGAAGAAAACAGCAGGTTTAGCTAGCAACACATTTTTAGACAGGGGAACCTAGTGATGGGGGAGAAAGGGTGTCATCCTGTCTCTCTCAGACATAGTGAACAAGGTTGCCCATGCAGAGCATACTTAGGCTATCCCCCCTTTTAGGTTACCCCGGAGAGCCTGCTGTCGAACCAAGTCCCGCAGGCTCCCCCTTACCTGCTCCATGCAGCAGGATGTTTGTCCAGCAAACTGATCCAATCTTCTCCCATCTCCGTGGGTAGCGTAGTAGACCTTCAGGCCCTGGGGTCCTATGAAGGTACCCACTGTCCTGGACCTATATAGCACCCTGGCAAGCAGGAACTTATGGTTTTTACAAACTCCAAGTCCTGGGCCCAGGGTCCAGCCCTCCAAAGAGGAGCATTATAGGCAAAACCCCACGGCTTGGGGCCCGGGTAATGTCCACTTTGGCACTGCGGCTCCTTGGACAGATCCGGTTAGCCCGCCCTTAATCCCAAGGATGTGGAGCAAAGCTATTCCGTGACCAACACCTAAGACACTGGCGAAAAAACTGAGGGACTCCCTCTAGGGGAGGGGGTTATATAGGGAGGGGACTTCCTGTTTGAGATTGCCAGTGTCCACACCTGAAGGTACTCCATATAACCCATATAGTAATGAATATGCCGCTCTGTGTCCCGTGATGTACGAGAAAGAAATGTAAATATTTTAAAGGGGGGGGGGGCGATTCTTTGATACCCACCACGGTCAATAGTTAGCCCATAGTAATGTATTTCTACATTTACCAATAAGTGTGTGTGTCACACAAAACTGTATTAATGGACAACCTTTGAGTTGCGTTCATATTTTAGCACAGAAGCAAGGCTAATTCAGTCTCAGTTCACAAAACAGAGAACCAATACAAATTGCTATTTATCCAAAGACATGGTATCTGTACATAATGTAGCTCCAAGTTTGTTTTGACAATCTGTGCATATGTCAGCGCTTGAAATGGGTCCACATAAAATAAAGATTTTAAAATAAGTGTGTATCACATATGGAATTGGTATGCTTCTGCTCTGGTAAAATAAGAATGCATGTTATTAAGAGTTACTTCCTAACCACACCTTGCAAATATGGCTTTTGCTCCTTTCAACAAAATGAGTTTGGCTATGTATTCCCACAGCAACAACGAAATCAAAGGGCAGGAGTTTTTTTTCTTTTCTCAAATAAAAAGACTCTTTCAAGAATGCAACTGAGCGACAGACACGAGATCACACTGTGCAGTAACTGAGGAGCCCAGAATCTGTTCTGAATAGGGAATGGGAAATTGAATACACTCACCTCTGGGGTTTTGTCCCTGTGCAGTACCTTCTGGATACATTCCAGCATGTTTAACTTGCAGATTACAAAGACATCAAATACAGCATTCAAACCCTAGCAAAGACAATAATCTTTTCTTATTTCCATTTCCAGAGACCATAAGCTTCAATGGGGTAGAAAAAAAAAAAATCTAAAATATTTAAATTCAACATCAATAAATCAAACTCTCTTTCTATGGCTTTATCAAGAATATAGGAAAATATATCCCTCTTGGATATGAATTCATGCGTAGCAGCCACACTTGTGTGTTCAAATATTGTTCTTATGGAAGCATGTTTTAAATATATTTTAAAAGTTTTTTTGTTTTCAATATCCTTTTTCTATTTTGGCAATTGCCATTTTTAAGGTTATGTCACCAAGCAAGAAAGTTTTTTTAACCAAAGCATGACATAAATATTATTTTATCAGTTTGAACATTTTATGCCATTAGTAAATTAGTTTTCTTACCAAAACAGTTATGCCTTGCTCTTTACACAACATAGCAACTGCACCAAGAAAAACACTAAATATGACCCAAAATGGAGAGGTATTTTCTCGTTTATTAACTGTGGGAGAAAAAAAATAAATAAAGGATTTATAAATGCTAGGTTTACACTTATGCATTTTTTGCACTTTAACAAAGCTGTAAATACATGGTAAATGTATGGACATCTGGACGCTGCCATACGATCTAAAACACAAATTATAATTTATCCAGCGCTTTAGATTCTTATAGCCCGTTCACACAATCTAAAAATCCCACTTTCGACGCAATCGTATGATAATCGGATCATTGGTACAGAGCTTTCGAGAGCTGATCATGACAATTCATCTGATATTATTGGATCTGACAAGCACAAAAATTATATAAAATACCAGATCATATGATTTTCGTTTAGTCAGTACAGTTGTTCAAAAATACAATACAAATACACTACAACACATGACAGAACTTCCCATTTTTCTTTCTGGCATACGAGAATTTTTGACTTTAATAATGTATTCAATTTCTACTTGTGACTGGTATGTGAAAAAAAGTCGGACAATCTGTCGTCCAATTTTCATATCGTGTGCACGGGGCATTAGACTTTTCAATAAAAGCTTCAGCTCTACTTTGCAATATTAAAGTGGGTGATTTTTTCCCCCTAAAAAAAAAAAAAAACTAGATTTACAATTCAAATCAATTTTTTTTTTTTATTAACACCGTGCCGGTTCTGGGGAGCTGCAAGCAGGAGTTCGGCTTCGGCCTAGTCCGTGGCATTCGGCCTAGTGGACTAGGCCGAAGCTTTGCCTAAAAACTGCTGCCCGCAGCTCCTCAGGACCGGCGCAGTGTCAGCACCAGCCCTGGGAAAAAAAAAATCTAATAATTTACAGCCTATTGAACTGTAGGTGCATACAGGAGGATACTCTGGGTGGACTAGTCCAAGCCTGCGCACAGAACACCTAAGAATTGTAAGTAGAGGTCGACCGATATGGGTTTTTCTCTTGCCGATGCCGATATTCAGAAATCGCGGCGGCCGATAGCCGATTTATGGTGCCGATTTTTTTTTTAGGGCCGATATGTTAAGCCGATTCCCCCCCCCCCATCTCATAAAATTTAACAGTTAGACCCCTTTCACACTGGAGCGTTTTTAGGCACGTTTGGGCTAAAAATAGCACCTGTAAAGTGCCTGCAAAACTGCTCCCCTGCAGTCTCAGTCTGAAAGCCCGAGTGCTTTCACATTGAGGTGGTGCGCTGACAGGACATTAAAGAAAAGTCCTGCAAGCAGCATCTTTGGAGCGGCTCCTCCACCACTCCTGCCCATTGAGATTAACACCTGCAAAGCGCTTCTGCAGTGGTGCTACATAGGAGCATTTAACCCCTTAATCAGCCGCTAGCTGGGATATAAGCACCCCGCTAGCAGCCAAATAGCGCTGCTAGAATGATGGTCCAGTGTTTATAGGCAGCGGAGTTCTGCGGAAAAAATAAATAAAAGTCAGCAGCTACAAATACTGCAGCTGTTGACTTCTAATATATGGACACTTACCTGTCGTGGGTGGCCACAATGCTGGCACCCGAAGCCGATCTCTCCCTCGGGTGCTTCGGCCACCATCTTCCGTAAGGGAATCAGGAAGTGAAGCCTTGCGGCTTCACTTCCTGGTTCCCTACTGTGCATGCGCAAGACGCGCTGTGCAAACCCACTGGTCCCTGCTGTCTTCTGGGACCTGTGCATCTCCCAGAAGAAAGCTGGGGGCGGATTAAGCACCAGATGTGGTGTAGGTCACCACAGTCACCGCAGTGATCTATGCCCGGAAGAGGGAGCAAATACCTGGGATTACGCAGGTATCTGCCCCCCCTTCCCCCTGAAAGGTACCAAATGTGACACCAGAGGGGGGGGGGGGGATTCGGAAAAGCGGAAGTTCCATTATTGCCTTGCTAAGTAATACAGAACATTTCTTACATTTAAACACAACAAGCCTCCAATCAGTGCACTTGTAGGTGTAATTTAGATATAAAAAAAATATATATATTATTTAATATATATATATATATATATATATATATATCCAATACACAAAAACAGGTAATGAAAAGTTTTGGACGGAAAAAAATAGGCTAACTTTACTGTTTAGTTTTTTTATTTGTTAAAGCATATTTTTTCCCAAAAAAATGTGTTTGAAAGACCGCTGCGCAAATACCGTGTAACATTAAATATTGCAGCAATCGCCATTTTATTTCTTAGGGTCTCTGCTAAAAAAAAATATATAATGTTTGGGGTTTCCAAGTGATTTTCCAGCAGAAAATACAGGATTTTTACTTGTAAGCACCAAGTGTCAAAAAAGATTTAGCCTTTAAATGGTTAAACTGAGAACTCTCCTACACGGAGTTCAGTTAATTGATAAGTAGCAACATTGTAACTTTTCTCAAAACTTGGCAGGCTGCCCAGAGTCTCCTCCACGGGAAACTTCAGGCAACTTGCATTGACTTCTATTATAGAAGCTTTTTGCAAGTCGCGCTGCTGAAGTTAAAAAAAAAAAAATCGGCTTTCTTACAGCACAAATCGGCCGATGCCGATTAATTAAAAAACGCAAAATATCGGCCGATATATCGGTCAGCCGATATATCGGTCGACCTCTAATTGTAAGGTTCCACTGAACATGACACATCTGCCCGCCTTAACACGCATGTTTTAAGTTGCCTCTGATCTTATAAGCCATGTACCTGGAACTATACTGCAAGTAAGTCAATGATTTCAGAACTTCAGATTAAATACCTTGGTTAATAAAGTAGCATAGAAAAAAATCCAGAATATTTTTGTTAGCAGTTGTAAGCGATTCTCCCAAATAAAAATATAGCAATAAAAATCTGACAAAGGTTATGACCCTTTCCCAATCCTCTTACAACTAGAACATGTATTGGCTTGAGATGCACTTTAACAGATGAGTCTATTGGTCACATTTTAATTTAGCCAAGAAATCCATTTAGAAATGATTCATGCTATAGCTCCTGCCAGTGGAATAATATTGATAATGATAATAAACAACAATAAACATTAAGTTGAAAACATGTTGTCACTGCATTATCTTTGTAATTTTACTCCAGAATACACCACATAATTTCACTTATATGCTCAGCAAGACACTGTAGATTACATTTGTGACCATACAACTCTTTGATGTTAGAAGAATCAATGTCTTCAGAATCAGAGAGAACATGATGTTATTGTGGGAAATGTTTTGGAAGTAAGTGGCATTGATCTTGGGTAAAAATGCAGAGAATCTAACTGCTGAATGAAATATGAAATCAATACACCAAGCTCAAAGAAAGCAACCTAATAGGTTACAAGAAGTATCTCTAGGGAAACCAACATTAACGACAGCGTTTCCTAGACTGCTTCGAGCTGTCACCATCTCAAATGTGGAAATACAACCATATTGCTTAGCAAAATATAAAAACAAAATACTCTGGCTTAATACACTTACATAATCACATTTAAGTAATGGCATGATTTAAAAAATGTACTATGATCCTGGAAGCTGGAAATCACTGAAGTAGACACTTCCACCTGCCTTCCGGGTCCCATGCTGAGCGAATGGCCTAATGTATTATGAATAAAAGGAGGTCACCACTGAGCACAGGCACCATTCAGAGACTGTATGGCATATTCTGAATGAATACAAAGCATTCTCTGATTAGAAAAGGTGGAGAGCGTGACATCATCATGACCCCATCTCATCCAATCACAGAACACTTTGCATGAGAATGTTGCTGGCGCTGAGCAGCTGGTCAGAGGCTCCGCATGGGACCAGAAAGTAAACAGGGATCACTGAAGTAGTGGTGAATACATCAGTAATTGCCAGCCTTCAGGGGTATCAGTTGGGTATTTAAATTTGATCCAAGCTGATAGAGCATTCTTCAGCATGTTTTATTTTTAAGATAATTTCACATGGCCAAAAAAAACTGAAGGTTGTATGAAAATATGGCGACTATAGTTTTAAAGGAAGAGGGTAAACTGGATGCACAACTAAAGATGGATGTTTGATTAATAAGAATCTGCAGTCTGAGAAAAATAAGGTCCTCGGATGGCTTATTTTTCTAATTTTTTTTATTATTAATACACGTCAAATGCCAGGGTAATCTGCAGTACTGAAAAGACAATTTGGAAATATTGGCCCTAGGAGGGGGGGGTTTAAAAAAAAAAGAAAAAAAAGAAGCCATTTTACCAACTGGTTTTGATTCCCCCCCTCCTTGAGCCTTCATACTTTTGGTCTAGCCAAAATTGGTGGTCATGCCTGGGGCCTGGCCTAAGCGATTGACCTGCCTTCTCTTTGATCTTCTTTCCCTCTCTCTTTTCTTGTTTTCTTCCCTGTCATTTAATGTTTACGCTTAACCACGTAAGCCCTGAGCCTGTTTTTCAGATTCGGTGTTTATGGTGTTTTTTGCAAGAAAATTACTTAAAACCCCCAAATATTATATATTTTTTTTCTAACACCCTAGAGAAAAAAATGGCAGTCATTTCAATACTTTCTGTCACACCGTATTTGCGCAGCAGTCTTACAAGTGCACCTTTTTTGGAAAAAAATTAATTAAAAAAATAAGACAATAAATTTGGCCCAATTTTTTGTAATATATTGTGAAAGATAATGTTACGCTGAGTAAAATGATACCCAACCTGTCACGCTTAAAAACTGCACCTGCTCGTGGCATGGTGTCAAACTTTTACCCTTAAAAATCTCGATAGGCGATGTTTAAAAAATTCTATAGGTTGCATTTTTTGAGTTAGAGGAGGTCTAGGGCTAGAATTATTGCTCTCGCTCTATTGATCACGGCGATACCTCACTTGTGTGGTTTGAACACAGTTTTCATATGCGGGCGCTAATCGCGTATACGTTCACTTCTGCACGCGAGCTAGTCGGGACGGGGCGCTTTAAAAAAAAAATTTTTTTGTTTTCGTATTTATTTTATAATTTTTAACACTGAAATAAATAAAAAAAATTATCACTTTTATTCCTATTACAAGGAATGTAAAGATCCCTTGTAGAAGAAAAAAGATAGATATGTCCTCTTAAATATGAGATCTGGGGTCAAAAAGACCTCAGATCTCATATTTAAGCTTAAATAAAAAAAATAATGTAATTTGAAAAAATGTAAACAAAAAATGTCTCTTTAAGACGCAGAGCTATGGGGACGGGTGGGGGCCATGTTGCCCTCACTCGCAACCCCACACTGCAGCAGAAAGGACCCGATCGCCTCCGCCGCTACCGACAGCTACGGAAAGCGGCGGAGGGCATGGGAGAGCAGCGAGAGGGGGGGGCCCCTCTCCCGCCATTGATAACGGCGATTTCGCAGCGAATCCGCCGCGGAGACCGCCGTTATCGTTGACAGGCCCGCCCACTGAAGATATGGATATCTCGGTTGTGGCAGCAGCTGCTGCCATTGCCGAGATACCCATCTTTAAATATAGGACTTATATATACAGTGGGCGGGCGTTAAGCGGTTAAAGCGGAGTTCCACCCAAAAATGGAACTTCTGCTTTTCGGATTCCCCCCTCCCCCCCCTCCGGTGTCACATTTGGCCAGGTATTTGCTCCTACTTCTGGGTATAGATCACTTCAGTGTCGCCGATCGCCGCCATTACTAGTAAAAAAATAAATGAAAAATGCCATAAAACTACCCCCTATTTGTAGACGCTATAACTTTTGCGCAAACCATGCAATAGATGCTTTTTGCAGGTTTTTTTTTCACAAAAAATATGTAGAAGAATACGTATCGGCCTAAACTGAGGAAAAAAAATGTTTATATATTTTTGGGGATATTGCAGCAAAAAATATAGATTTTTTTTTTAAATTTTCGCTCTATTTTTGTTTATAGCTCAAGAAATAAAAACTATTTGAGGGTAAAAATAGGACTTCAAATTTGTTTAGGAGCCACGTCACACGGCTGTGCAATTGTCAGTTAAAGCGACGCAGTGTCGAATTGCAAAAAGTGGCCTGGTCTTAGGCTAGGCAAATTGTCTGGGGCTGAAGTGGTTAAAAGTCAGCAGCTGCAGTATTTGTAGCCAAGGACCGCCCTGTCTTTTCTCCGCTCTCACCTATGGGGAATCGGATGAACACGGACCATCTGTCCGTGTTCACCCGATCCCCCAGACGGAAGGAAAAGTAGGTTTTTCCTCCGGTATACTTTGGCGGGTCGGATGTCAGCGGACATGTCTCCGCTGACATCAGCGATCCCATAGGGATACATGTATGTCCGTTTTTCATCCGACAAAGGATGTATGAAACACGGACATACAGAACGTCCGTGTGAAAGAGCCCTTAAGGGGTTTTCCCCTCTGTCTATTTTGTGCCGCACATGTTGAATTTAGCTGTTACCAGCTAAATGGAGTTATGCAACGTGTGTTCTAGGAGGGCATGACCATACGTTCTCATTAGGGTTGTCCCGATGCCTCTTTTTTAGGACCGAGTACAAGTACCGATATTTTTTTTCATGTACTCGCCGATACCGAATACTGATACTTTTTTTAATGTGTCCCCAAATGCAGGCATGTCCCCCCAGCCATGTCCCCCCACATATTGCAGCCATGTCATGTCCCCCACATATTGCAGCCATGTCATGTCCCCCACATATTGCAGCCATGTCATGTCCCCCACATATTGCAGCCATGTCATGTCCCCCACATATTGCAGCCATGTCCTCTCAGCCACATATTGCAGCCATGTCCTCTCAGCCACATATTGCAGCCATGTCCTCTCAGCCACATATTGCAGCCATGTCCTCTCAGCCACATATTGCAGCCATGTCTGTCCCCCACATATTGCAGCCATGTCTGTCCCCCACATATTGCAGCCATGTCTGTCCCCCACATATTGCAGCCATGTCTGTCCCCCACATATTGCAGCCATGTCTGTCCCCCACATATTGCAGCCATGTCTGTCCCCCACATATTGCAGCCATGTCTGTCCCCCACATATTGCAGCCATGTCTGTCCCCCACATATTGCAGCCATGTCTGTCCCCCACATATTGCAGCCATGTCTGTCCCCCACATATTGCAGCCATGTCTGTCCCCCACATATTGCAGCCATGTCTGTCCCCCACATATTGCAGCCATGTCTGTCCCCCACATATTGCAACCATGTCTGTCCCCCACATATTGCAGCCATGTCCTGTCCCCCACATATTGCAGCCATGTCCTGTCCCCCACATATTGCAGCCATGTCCTGTCCCCCATATTGCAGCCATGTCCTGTCCCCCATATTGCAGCCATGTCCTGTCCCCCATATTGCAGCCATGTCATGTCCCCCATGTCATGTCCCCATATTGCAGCCATGTCATGTCCCCCATATTGCAGCCATGTCATGTCCCCCATATTGCAGCCATGTCATGTCCCCCATATTGCAGCCATGTCCCCCATATTGCAGCCATGTCATGTCCCCCATATTGCAGCCATGTCATGTCCCCCATATTGCAGCCATATCATGTCCCCCATATTGCAGCCATATCATGTCCCCCATATTGCAGCCATGTCCTGTCCCCCATACCTGTAGATATGATGCCACCGCCGCCGCCGCATACCGCCAATAATCTCCCTGCATATAGTGCAGCGCGCATTACAAGCTTTCGTTCTGAATACTTGTAAATGCCCGCGCCGCCATGTATAGACACTCCTTCTCGGGATTGGAGGGATCCGTCGAATCCCATGCAAGGGGGAGTGTCTATATGCGGATTCGTGCATAGACACTCCCCCTTGCTCGGGATTGAACAGATCCATCCAATCCCAAGAAGGGGAGTGTCAATACACGGTGGTGCGGGCATTTACAAGTATTCAGAATGAAAGCTTGTAATGCGCGCTAGCTATAATGAAGGGGTATTAACGGCGGTATGCGGCAGCGGCGGCATATCTACAAATATGAGGGACAGGACATCGCTGCAATAGGGGAAGGGGGGGGGGGGGGAGTATTCTATTTTAGTATACTAGTATCGGTATCGGGACAATCCTAGTTCTCATTATAGTTAGACCCCTTTCACACTGGGGCGTTTTCCAGGTACTTAACCACTTAAGGACCGCCGCACTACTATGTTCGTCCACAACATGGCACGTACAGGCAGATGGGCGTACATGTACGTCCCTGCCTTTCCGCGGGTCAGAGGTCCGATTGGGACCCCCTCCGCTGTGTGCGGTGATCCCCGTGGCTCTGGGAGCGATCCGGGATGAGGGAGCGGCTGTTTGTTTTTGTCCGCCTTCTCCGGATTGCTCCCAGCCTATCCGCTTCCTTCTCTGCCTTAACTGTAAACACAGACAGAGGAGGAAGTGATGTCACCTCTCCTCCCGCCGGTATTTTCGCCCGGCGGAGGAGAGGAGACATCACAACAGTGAGTAGCACAAGCACCACACTGACACCTGTACACATAGGCACACAAATCCCCCCCCCCCCCCAATCACCCCCCCTGTCACAGTGTCACTAAATAGCAGTGATCATTTATTTACTGATCACTGCATTTAGTGTCAGTGTGACAGGCAATTAGTCTCAGGCAGTTAGTGTCCAGGGTAGCCCCCTACCCCCCAATAAAGGTTTTAACCCCTTGATCACCCCCTAGTTAACCCTTTCACCCCCCTTTTGCCAGCGTCACTAAGCGTTCGTTTTTCTGATCGCTGTATTAGTGTCGCTGGTGCCGCTAGGTAGCTAGTTATTTTTTGAGGTTCGCCGCCATGTTTTTATAGCGTTAGAAAATGTATGGGGGTACCGAACGCTATATAAACATGGCGGCGAACCTCAAAAAATAACTAGCTACCTAGCGGCACCAGCGACACTAATACAGCGATCAGAAAAACAATCGCTTAGTGACACTGGCAATAGGGGGATGAAACGGTTAACTCTAGGGGCAATCAGGGGTTAAAACCTTTATTAGGTACCCCCATACATTTTCTAATAAAGGTTTTAACCCCTGATTGCTCCTAGAGTTAACCCTTTCAACCCCTATTGCCAGCGTCACTAAGCGATCGTTTTTCTGATCGCTGTATTAGTGTCGCTAGGTAGCTAGTTATTTTTTGAGGTTCGCCGCCAGGTTTTTATAGCATTAGGTACCCCCATACATTTTTTAAATAAAGTTTTTAACCCCTGATTGCCCCTAGAGTTAACCCTTTCACCTCCTATTGCCAGCGCCACTAAGCGATCGTTTTTCTGATCGCTATATTAGTGTTGCTGGTGCCGCTAGGTAGCTAGTTAGTGCCAGTAACGCTTACACCCACGCGCAAAGCATACACCCCCCATATGTGGAATTACACCCCAAAATACATTCTGCTGCTTCTCCCGAGTACGGGGATATCACACGTGTGAGACTTTTTGGGAGCCTAGCCGCGTACGGGACCCCAAAAACCAATTACCGACTTCAGGCTTGCTAATGCCGCGTACACACGGTCATTTTTTGTCTTGTAAAAGCCATAGTTTTTTCTCATGAAAACTTCATTTTAAAAAACGACGTTGCCTACACACCATCATTTTCTGAATATGCTCTTGCAAAGTGCGGTTACGCAAGACACTTTCGACGGCACTCTGAAGCTCCCGTCTCATAACTTGCTTCTGAGCATGCGCGGGTTTAAAAACGTCGTTTTAAAAGTCGTTTTGCCCACACACTATCATTTTTTATGACACAAAAAACGACATTCAGAAAGACATAAAAAATTCAAGCATGTTCGAATTTTTTTTTGCTCGTTTTTTTGAAGACCTAAAACAACGTTTTGCCCACACGATCATTTTAAATGAAGTTTTTTTTAAATGTCGTTTTTTTTCCCCATCACAAAAAACGACCGAGTGTATGCGGCATAAGGGTGTAAATTTTTGATTTCACTCCTCACTACCTATCACAGTTTCGAAGGCCATAAAATGCCAAAATAGCACAAACAAAACCCAAATTACCCCATTTTGGAAAGTAGACACCCCAAGCTATTTGCCGAGAGGCATGTCGAGTCCATGGAATATTTTGTATTTTGACACGGGAATTTGACAAACCGATTTTTTTTTTGCACAAAGTTGTCACTAAATGATATATTTCTCACACATGCCATTGTTATATGTGGAATTGCAACCCAAAATACATTCTGCTGCTTCTCCTGAGTACGGGGATACCACATGTGTGGGACTTTTTGTGAGCCTAGCCGCGTACGGGACCCCGAAAACCAAGCACCGCCTTCAAGATTTCTAAGGGCATACATTTTTGATTTCACTCCTCACTACCCGTCACAGTTTTGAAGGCCATAAAATGCCAAGATGGCACACAACCCCACCAAATGACCCAATTTTGGAAAGAAGACACCCCAAGCTATTTGCTGAGAGGCATGTCGAGTCCATGGAATATTTTTTTTTTTTTGCCCCAAGTGATTGAATAATGACCAAAAAAAACACATTTACAAAACGTTGTCACTAAATGATATATTTCTCACACATGCCATGGTTATATGTGGAATTGCACAAAATACATTCTGCTGCTTCTCCCGAGTACAGGGATACCACATGTGTGGGACTTTTTGGGAGCTTAGCCGCGTACGGGACCCCGAAAACCAATCACCACCTTCAAGATTTCTAAGGAAATAAATTTTTGATTTCACTCACACAAATCTTGAAGGCGGTGATTGGTTTTCGGGGTTCCGTATGCGGCTAGGCTCCCAAAAAGTCCCACACATGTGGTATCCCTGTACTCAGGAGAAGCAGCAGAATGTATTTTGGGGGGCAATTCCACATATAACCATGGCATGTGTGAGAAATATATCATTTAGTGACAACTATGCGCAAAAACAAAACAAAAACAAAAAAAAAACTGTTTGTCATATTCCCACAACTTGAGTCAAAATATAAAATATTCAATGGACTAGACATGCCTCTCAGCAAATAGCTTGGGGTGTCTACTTTCCAAAATGGGGTCATTTGGGGGGGGGGGGGGGGGGGGTTTGTGCTATTTTGGAATTTTATGGCCTTCGAAAAACTGATAGGTAGCGAGGAGTGAAATCAAAAATTTGCGCCCTTAGAAATGCTGAAGGCGGTGCTTTGTTTTCGGGGTCCCGTACATGGCTAGGCTCCCAAAAAGTCCTAAACATGTGGTATCCACGTACTAAGAAGAAGCAGCAGAATGTATTTTGGGGTGCAATTCCACATAGAACCATGGCATGTGTGAGCAATATATCATTTAGTGACAACTTTTTGTTAATTTTTTTTTTGTCATTATTCAATCACTTGGGACAAAAAATAAATAAAGAATATTCAATGGACTCAACATGCCTCTCAGCAGTTTCCTTGGGGCGTCTACTTTCTAAAATAGGGTCATTTGGGGGCGTTTGTACTGCCCTGCCATTTTAGCACCTCAAGAAATGAGATAGGCAGTCATAAAATAAAAGCTGTGTAAATTCCAGAAAATGTACCCTAGTTTGTAGACGCTATAACTTTTGCGAAAACCAATATACGCTTATTGCGTTTTTTTTTACTAAGACATGTGGCTGAATACATTTTGGCCTAAATGTTTGACTAAAATTTAGTTTATTCGATATTTTTTACTTTGTTATAAGAAAAATCTTTTTTTTTTTTTTTCAAAATTTACAGTCTTTTTCCGTTTATATCGCAAAAAATAAAAATCACAGAGGCAATCAAATACCATCAAAAGAAAGCTCTATTTGTGGGAAGAAAAGGACGCAAATTTCGTTTCGGTACAACATTGCATGACCGCGCAATTACCAGTTAAAGCAGCGCAGTGCCAAATTGTAAAAACACCTCTGGGCATTTAGCAGCATATTGGTCCGGGGCTTAAGTGGTTAAGCGCTAAAAATGGCACCTGTAAAAAAACACCTGAAAAATACCTCATCTGCAGTCCCAGTGTGAAAGCCCAAGTGCTTTCACAATAGGGTGGTGCACTTGCAGGACGTTCCAAAAAGTCCTGTGAGCAGCAACTTTGGGGCAGTTTGCGAGCCGTGTATACACTGCTCCTTCACCGCCCCTGCATGTTGGAATGCATGGGCAGCGCTACCAAAGCATCTGCTAAACTATTCAGCAGCAGCGCTACAAAAAATTAAAAATTTAGAAGAAAAGGAGGTTTAACCTTAAAATGCATAGAGGTTCTTTACTGCAAGAGCGGCAAGGATTCCCTTCCACAGGCGGTGGTTTCAGCTGGGAGCATTCAAGAATCTATTAGATAAGCACCTGAACGACCACAACATACAGGGATATACCATGTTATACTGATATAAAATCACACACATAGGTTGGACTTGATGGACTGGTGTCTTTTTTCACCTTCACCTACTATAACTATGCAACATTGTCAAGCAACTGTAATTTCTGACCACTTTAAGCCTTACTAGATAAAAAGGATTATATGAAAGATTGCACAATGCTTTAAAACTATCCACCACTTATTAACCACTTCCTTACTGGGCACATTACCCCTTCCTGACCAGGTGAAATTTCAGCTTGTGGCACTGCATCAATTTAACTGACAATTGCGCGGTCGTGCGAGGTGGCTCCCAAACAAAATTGGTGTCCTTTTTTTGCCCACAAATAGAGCTTTCTTTTGGTGGTATTTGATCGCCTCTGCGATTATTTTTTGCGCTATAAACAAAAATAGAGCGACAATTTTTAAAATAAAACTATATTTTTTACTTGTTGCTGTAATAAATAGCCCATTTTTTTTCTTTAAAAAAAACATTTTTTTTCTCAGTCTAGGCGATACGTATTCTACATATTTTTGGTAAAAAAAAAAAAAAATCGCAATAAGCGTCTGGTTTGCGCAAAAGTTATTGCGCTTACAAAATAGGGGACAGAATTATTATTATTTTTTATTATTTTATTTTTTTTACTACTAATGGTGGCGATCAGCATTTTTTTCGTGACTGCGACATTGTGGCGGAGACATCGGACACTTTTGACACATTTTTGGTGCCATTCACATTTATACAGCGAACAGTGCTATAAATATGCACTTATTACTGTATAAATGTGACTGGCATTGAAGGGGTTAACACTAGGGGGTGAGGAAGGGGTTAATGTGTACCCTAAATTGTGTTCTAACTGTGGGGGGAGGGGGGGTGACTGGGGGAGGTGACCGATGTAGTGTCCCTATGTACAAGAGACACAGATCGGTCTCCTCTCTCCCCTGACAGGACATGGATCTCTGTGTGGGAAGACCAGGTGATGTCAATCTCAAGCCCCGTACACACGAGCAAATGAATCTGTTCAAATCGGTCCGACAGACCGATTTGATCAGATTTGTCTGCTGGCTGTTTTGGTTTGATCGCTGTACACACGATCAAACCAAAATCCCCACCGGTAGACAGCGCGGTGATGTGGCGGTGACGTTGACGCCGCCACGTCACCGCACCAGGAAGTAAAACACTTCCGCGCATGGGTCGAATCCATTTTTCGGAGAAATACGGCGCCTGCGCAGTCAGCTCCTATATCTGGGCGCAGGCGCCGCATTGCGCCGGAAATACCCGAGTCCTAAATCGGATATTTTCGGAAGCCGTGACTGGCTATAGCGGCGCCATCCACCGCTGGGGAAATAAATGAAAATTAAAGATTACACAGTAAGTGGAGCAATTAAAAAAAAACACACAGCATACTGGCGCTGACGCCAGTATGCTGGATCGCATGGGGCATAGTATATTTAGGGTGAACCACCTCTTTAAGAAATGGCAGTCATCAGGAACAGTGGAAGTTAAAGCAAGATCTGGAAGACCAAGAACATTTTTAGACAGAACAGCTTGCAGGATTGTGAGAAAAGCAATTCAAAACCCACGTTTGACTGCACGATCCCTCCAGAAAGATCTGGCAGACACTGAAGTTGGGGTACACTAGTCCACTATAAAGAAATACTTGTACAAATATGGTCTTCATGGAAGAGTCATCAGAAGAAAACCTCTTCTATGTCCTCACAACAAAAATCATCGTTTGAACTTTGCAAATGAACATATAGACAAGCCTGATGCATTTTGGAAACAAGTTCTGTGGACCGATGAGGTTAAAATATAACTTTGTGGCCGGAATAAGCAAAGGTACGTTTGGAGAAGAAAGGGCGCAGAATTTAATGAAAAGAACCTCTGTCCAACTGTTAAAGGAGTTAGTTGCAAAAGGAAAACATGTTTTTTGCTGAAATTACTGTTTACAGGGCATAGATAATAATAGTTAACTTGAAATAGAAGGTGATGAGCGCAAAACCTAAACTAAACGGCGCAAATGGCGCCCCTAAAGGCAAAAAGTGTAAATACAATTTACAAACACAAAACGTGAACAAGGAATAATAAATAAACCAAAGTCCAGTGGTAGTGATAAATCACAACTGCATAGTGATGGACGCAGAAACCAGTCCAAAAAAGTGAATATTGACAATGATTATGTCAAACAATTCAATAGCTTCTATCCCTTTAAGCAATCGGAAAAATCCAGAGACGTCTTCAAAGATAACTGTGCTCACAGAGCGCTTACCTCCCAACAGAGAGAAAGGGGCCTCAACTCAATCCTCGATAATGTTGTTGAATTCAGTCTTGGATAGATAATGCTGTCCGCATCCAGGCGTAATCGGGGTCCGCTCACCGTGGATTAAGCATATGCATAGAATGGAAAAAATGAAGCTCTCATCGTGAATAATGTAAAAACTGAAACCAGTTTAATGGGTAAATTCACTTAACAAAAAAAAACGGGTAAAAAACGCCAACAACGGCACTTCCGGTCGGACGGAAGTCACGTGACGTGACGCAACGCGTAAGGTCAACCGGAAGTGATGTGACACCTTGACCGTCCGACCGGAAGTGCCGTTGTTGGTGTTTTTTTACCCGTTTCTTTTGTTTGTAAGTGAATTTACCCATTAAACTGGTTTCAGTTTTTACATTATTCACGATGAGAGCTTCATTTTTTCCATTCTATGTATATGCTTAATCCACGGTGAGCGGACCCCGATTACGCCTGGATGCGGACAGCATTATCTATCCAAGACAGAATTCAACAACATTATCGAGGATTGAGTTGAGGCCCCTTTCTCTCTGTTGGGAGGTAAGCGCTCTGTGAGCACAGTTATCTTTGAAGACGTCTCTGGATTTTTCCGATTGCTTAAAGGGATAGAAGCTATTGAATTGTTTGACATAATCATTGTCAATATTCACTTTTTTGGACTGGTTTCTGTGTCCATCACTATGCAGTTGTGATTTATCACTACCACTGGACTTTGGTTTATTTATTATTCACGTTTTGTGGTTGTAATTTGTATTTACACTTTTTGCCTTTAGGGGCGTCATTTGCGCCTTTTAGTTTAGGTTTTGCGCTCATCACCTTCTATTTCACATTCATTTTTATTGTTGTTAGCACATAACAGATTTGAGCTGCATCTAATTTAGTTTTAGATTTTCACTGTTTACGTTTATTCACTGTTGGTCAGCGCTGTAGCTTTCCTCTTATAATAATAGTTAACTGATTCCTTTTAAAAACGATTAAAAACAGATAAAAATCAATCGTATAATGTACCTGTAGTTTTTTAGTTTTGTTTTTGCATCTAGTTTCGTTTTTGCATGTTATCCTGTATCTGTGCTATACAGAGCAGTGATGGTTTGGAAAACGAAAACTAGAAGCTCCCAGTACTGTGGTCACAAGGAAACAGACAACCAGGAAGTGTTCAGAACAGAGGAGAATTACAGCAACATCAGAGCAAAAACAAATGAGGACATGAAACCAGGACTGCAGTAAGGTAAAGGAAGCTATTTAGCTAGAAAAAAAAAATCCTTTAGTGACCCTTTAAGCATGGGGGTGGATCAATCATGCTTTGGGGTTGTATTGCAGCCAGTGGCAGAGGGAACATTTCACGAGTAGAAGGAAAAATGGATTCAATAAAATGTCAGCAAATTTTGGATGGTAACTTGATGCCATCTGTGAAAAAGCTGAAGTCAAAGAGAGGATGGCTTCTACAAATGGATAATGATCTGAAACACACCTCAAAATCCACAGGGGATTACATGAAGAGGCATAAACTGAAGGTTTTGCCATGGCCTTCACAATCTTCTGACCTCAACATAATTAAAAATCTATGGATAGACCTTAAAAATCTATGGATAGACCTTAAAAGAGCAGTGAGTGACAGACAGCCCAGAAATCTTTTGCAAGTTAGAATGGGCAAAGATACCTCAAACAAGAATTGAAAGACTCTTGGCTGGCTACAAAAAGTGTTTATAAGCTGCGATACTTGCCAAAGGGGGCAGTACAAGATATTAACTCTGCAGGATGCCCAAACTTTTGCAGACACCATTTTTTGTTTTCTATAATTTTGAAAGTGTAAATGATGGAAATAAAATCTAACCTTTTTTTTTGACATATTATAAGAATGTCTAATCTGTAATTTGATGCCTTTTGGAGATTTTTCCATCTTTCCTTGGCTTCATTATGCACATCAATACAAATTTTTACCTGGGGTGCCCAAACTTTCCATCCCCACTGTACTTTAGAGGTCTGAGACACAGGGAAATATTCTGCGGGCCTCATCTCTCCCCATCTACCTCTCCTGGAAATGATTAAATACCCCTAGTTTCCTCCTGGTCTTAAGGACCTTCATAGATTCATTTGGTGGCGATCCAATGGTTTGTTGACAGTTTGCTCCTTCTTTACCTCCCGAGGTATCCGTACCTTTCAGCAGTTGAAGGAAAGCCCAAGATATTCCCGATTCAGAGTAATATCACTATATCCAAAATGTGTCAGTTTCGGAAGCTCTAAACCCTCCACAACATTTAACCACTTCAATACCCAGCCATAGACAATTGACGGCCTGGGATGGGATTTACCATCCTAAGTGGCCGTCAATTGACGGCCTGGGTATTGCAGGCGAATATCTGGACGATGCCTGCAGCCAGAGGCATCATCCAGATATCCATCTCTTCAGCCGGCGATTCTGCACAAAGTAAGAACGATCATAGCGGCGGTTCCGCCGCTTGATCGTTCTTACAGGCCGCGGGAGGGGACATCCCCCCCCTCCCGCCGCCATCCGGTGCTTCTCCGGGCTTACCTGTACCTTCGGGGGCCCGGAGAACGAATCGTCGGCGGCGGCAGGAAGCATAGAGATGACTGGTGACCAGATGGTCACCAGTCATCTCTATGACCGTCGGAGGACCCGGGCGCGATCTGATGACGTCACGCCCGGGTCCCCGTATGTAAACAAAGCCGCGATTGCGGCTGTAAGTCACCATTCATGAGATCGGTGAATTTTTTTTCACCGATCTCATGGTTTCCAGCCTGGAGGTGAGATGTGAGGTCTTATTGACCCCACATCTCTCCATAAAGAGGACCTGTCACACACATTTCCTATTACAAGGGATGTTTACATTCCTTGTAATAGGAATAAAAGTGGAAAAAAAAAAAAAATATGAAAAAAAGTGTAAAAATAAATAAAATATAAGTAAAAAAAAATAATAAAAGATAAAAAAAAAATGAAAACGCCCCTGTCCCCGATAGCTCGCGTGCAGAAGCGAACGCACACGCAAGTCCCGCCGACATATGTAAACGCCGTTTAAACCACACATGTGAGGTATCGCCGCGTGCGTTAGAGTGCCAGCAACTAATCTAGCACTAGATCTCCTCTGTAAATCTAAACTGTAACCTGTAAAAAATAAATAAAGCGTTGCCTATGGAGATTTTTAAGTACCGAAGTTTGGCGCCATTCCATGAGTGTGCGCATAATTAAAGCGTGACATGTTGGGTCTCTATTTACTCGGTGTAACATAATCTTTCACATAATACAAAAAAATTGGGCTAACTTTAGTGTTTTGTTATTTTTTTAATTCATAAAACAATTTTTTTTACAAAAAAAAGCGTTTGAAAAATAATTGCGTAAATACCGTGCAAGATAAAACTTTGGAATGACCGTCATTTTATTCCCTAGGGTGTCTGCTAAAAAAAACATATATAATGTTTGGGGGTACTGTGTAATTTTCTAGCAAAAGAATGATGATTATTACATGTAGGAGAGAAGTGTCAGAATAGGCCCGGTATGGAGGTGGTATAAAAGCCTAGTATTGAAGCGGTTAAACACTGTTGTCGCACCTGCCCGACCATTCAAGGATTTATATCACCACAATACACTTCCGCACATTACCATCACCCAAATTCCCTCCTATTGTGCACAGTGGGAACATAACTTTGGGGTCCTGCAGCTGCCTGCTGATTGGCCTAAGATGTGGGAGGCTCGATTTCACTCTTCACAAAATGCAATAGTGCCGGAGAATTTATTTAAGGTAATGTCTAGATAGTACTATACTCCAGCAAGATTTGCTAAATAACCCTACTTACCCTGATCGCTGCTTTCGGGGCTGTGCATAGACAGGCAACATGAAGCAAATTTGGTGAACTTGGCCCAAGGTTAAACACCTATGGATTTGGGTCTATGTCATAGCCATAATCAGTAAGGTACTGTACCTGAACATGCATAAGGAAACATGGGAAGCTATTTTTTTGCACAAGCTAATACCAGAAACAATGAAAAAATAAAAAGCGCACATTAGCGACCCATATTTTTAGAGCCACAAAGCAGACCAGTGCAAAAGGCATGGGAGGTGCCATTCCGTTGACTTATCTCAGGATAACCTGAAGAAGGGGCGTGTCTCTGAAAAATGTAGTGTCTCCAGTCGGCGATGTGCGACTCTCTTTGCTCCCTTGGCAACGGTAGTTCTTAATTGGCTCCAGCAGCAGGGTTTGCTCATAAGCTTCGGATCCCCTTGGCTGACTTCCGCCAAGCTGGGACAACAATTCTGGGCTTTGTACATAGTGTGAGCGGCCGCTGTAAACTGGTCCCAACAGTTCCTGTGACTGCAGTTTGGTACGATCTTTGACACCCCCCACCCACCAGCAGTGCTCCTGTGTTCTTTGTCCAATGGCTTTGTGCCATGTTTCCCTGAGCCCCTGTGTCATCCAGCATCCAGGTACTGTCAGTTTTTTTAATCCAAGTCTCTGCATGACCATCAGTTGACTGCTGTATGCCTTGGTGAACATCGTTATTCAAATTTTAAATTTTTTTTGTTAACAATAAAAAAGTTTTTACCTTACCTCGGAGGTTCCTATTTATCTCTGCTGATCAGTGCTGTTCACCCCCTGAAAATATATCTTCTGTCCTCATTTGTCTATGAGTTTTGGACAGCAGCGACCACAGCTACATTTAATTTTTCTTTTTGACTTTTCACTTGGCCTCTGGTCTGTGCACCTGTATTTTTGTTTTAGTCCAAGTAAACTGGAATGTGCTTGAGAGTCTGCATTAGCAGATACTTGGTACAATATTCCCTAGATAAAAACTCCTATTTGCAACTATAGAATTCAAGTGACAGATGCTTTAAACTACCAATTACATATAGGTCAGTGATCAAGAGAAGTTCTGTTATTCAATGCTAATGGATTTGTTAAAAGTTTTTTTTATATATTCCTCCTCCAGTGCAGAAATTACAATCTATCAAGTTTATAACATTTAATACAATTTTTCATTGGAAAACAGTTTTATTTTCTCATCAGGTTTCCTCTGCAGAATATACTTAAAGATGCGTTAGTGCTTTTATCAGAGGCGGTCATGAATCCTTTGTTCTCATCTAACAGCAGGGATTTTTCTATGATATATGAAAGGTCAGAGCAATGCTATTTTTTTGCATATGTTAAAGACAGTGCACTTAAAACAGATGTGAGCACTCCACTAAGGCCAGGCATAAATGGAGAACCTCATCTGTTGTGAACATACATAAAGAGATTTTAACAAGCAAAATGCACTTAAATTTCTGGCTAACTTTTGACTTGCATATTTTTCTAAACATTAAAGATGTAAAATGTGTGTGGACAGCAATAACCGACTTGTAATATGGTGTCCAACTCCATCCAAACTTTTTCCATCTGAATGGGGAGGGGGGGAATTGGGCTAAAACCTCTGGCACATTTTAATTGCCATTTGTGTCCCCTTTTTAGAAGATTTACCTTCACTTATTGTCTCCATAACACCCTGTTGCACACTGCAACATAAACAGGTGGCATTTATCAATCACATTAGAGACACAATTAATTGCAAAGTCAGGCTGCTCCTCATTTAGTAAAGTCCATGCTATAGTTTCTCTATGTATAGGAAACCCCCTGTGCCTATACTCATAGCCAGCCAAGTGGCCAGATCATTTTAAAATGCATTTATTTACTGTAGCTAGTTTACTGTAATAAACGCCGACAGGTAAAAGTTAGCACATTGACATACTTAACATTACTATTTTTGCAATAAGTAGCAATCCAGCTTTTGTACTATGAATACTTACATCCTGGTAGAGCTTTGCAGTATCCAAGAAATGATAAAACAACAAATAATGCACACAGAAGGTCTGCCCTGCCAACAACTCCAGACACCTATACATTAAAATAAATAAAAAATAAGCATCGAGACCAACAAGCCACTAAAATAACTTTCACTTTAAAAATTCTTATAAACATATTTAAATAACTAAAACAAATGCCAGATTTCAGAACTTGCATATTCAGCCCCCGACACCTTCTGTCTTTACATTTGTCCAGAATCAGAGTATCACTCTTGTACCTCGGCTATATAAACCATTGCTTCTTTATGCCTGCAAAACTTTTTATACTCCTGAAATGCACCCAAATAAAACCGTCGAAAATTGCGTTTTTGGCACATTGCCGAAAGAAAAATATTGCCGAAAAAAGGGATTTTTAAATACAGCTTACCTGTAAAATCCTTTTCTTGGAGTACATCACGGGACACAGAGCGGCATATTCATTACTATGTGGGTTATATGGAGTACCTTCAGGTGTGGACACTGGCAATCTCAAACAGGAAGTCCCCTCCCTATATAACCCCCTCCCCTAGAGGGAGTCCCTCAGTTTTGTAGCAAGCAGTATGCCTCCCAAAATGGTCACCCAAAAGAGGGGTGGGAGCTCTGTGTCCCGTGATGTACTCCAAGAAAAGGATTTTACAGGTAAGCTGTATTTAAAAATCCCTTTTTCTTTCTCGTACATCACGGGACACAGAGCGGCATATTCATTACTATGTGGGATGTCCGAAAGCAATGCTTTAATGAGGGGAGGGAGACATCTTCCAAAGAAGGATTCAATTTAGAGGTAAACTCAAATAATAATAATAATTCCAACTTAGTCAAGAAAAAAACTTTTTTTTTTTTTTTTTTTTTTTTATAACCAAGGGTGTTTCTGATCCCGAGGATTTCAAACTGCAGCCTGTAGTACTGCCTGACCAAAGGCAGCATCCGCATTTCTTCTCACGTCTAGTTGATAAAACCTTGTAAACGTGTGGACTGATGACCACGTTGCCGCCTTGCATATCTGAGCCATAGAGATCTGATGGTGTGCTGCCCAAGAGGCGCCCATGGCCCTGGTAGAATGGGCCTTTACCGACAACGGAGGAGGCAACCTCTTCAACCCGTAGGCTTGAATGATTAATTGTCTAATCCATCTCGAGATGGTGGATTTTGCAGCTGCCTGCCCCTTCTTGGGGCCCTCTGGTAGAACGAATAACACATCTGTTTTCCGGATCTTTTCTGTAGCTTTAAGATAGGCCTTCATGGCCCGGACAATATCCAAGGTATGCAGCAACCCCTCCTTTCTAGATGTAGGTTTTGGAAAGAAGGATGGAAGTACCAAATCCTGGTTCAAGTGAAATTTGGATATAACCTTTGGTAGAAAGGAAGGATGGGGCCGGAGAACTGCCCTGTCCTTATGCAGAACGAGATATGGTTCCTTACACGATAAGGCTGCTAATTCTGACACTCTCCTGGCCGAAACTATGGCGACCAAGAAAACCAACTTTCTTGTCAGTAAGAGTAAAGGAATCTCAGCCAACGGCTCAAAAGGCTGTTTCTGTAGAGTGGACAGGACAAGATTTAAGTCCCATGGACAAATTGGTGACTTGACAGGAGGATTAATACGCAAGACCCCCTGTAAGAAGGTCTTTACCAGCGAGTGGGTGGCCAGCGGCCTCTGAAACCACACTGACAGAGCTGAGATCTGTCCCTTGATTGTGCTTAGTGCCAGGCCTTTATCCACTCCTAGCTGTAGAAAACTTAACACCCTATCAATAGTATATTTGCGGGAATTCCATCTTTTGGATTCACACCAGCCTACGTAGTTCCTCCACACCCTGTAATAAATCACCCTGGAGACCGGCTTCCTAGCCCTAATCAGGGTAGGAATTACCTGCCTAGACAGGCCTCTATCCCTGAGAATCAGGGATTCAGCCTCCAGGCCGTCAAATTTAGACGCTGTAATGTAGGGTGGAGGATCGGGCCTTGTGAGAGTAGGTCTGGTTGTAGAGGGAGAGTCCAAGGGTCTCCCACTGCCATCTTCAGGACTAGTGAGTACCAAGTCCTCCGGGGCCAAGCCGGAGCTACTAGAATGACTGGCTTGTTCTCCACTCTGATCTTGCGCAACAGGCGCGGGAGTAACTGTAGTGGAGGGAATGCATATAGAAGTCTGAATTGATGCCAAGGGCAAACCAACGCGTCGGTTCCGCAGGCCATAGGATCCCTCGCTCGCGACACGAACCTGTCTAGTTTCTTGTTGAACCTGGATGCCATTATATCTACGTCCGGCATTCCCCACCTCTGGCAGATTGTCTGAAAGACCTGGGGATGCAGAGACCACTCCCCTGGCAACAGACTCTGGCGACTTAAGAAGTCTGCCTGCAGGTTGTCCACTCCGGGAATGAATATCGCTGAAATGCAGGGTACATGAACCTCTGCCCATTGAAAAATCAAGTTCACCTCCCTCTGAGCGGCCTGGCTCCTGGTTCCCCCTTGGTGGTTTATGTATGCCACCGCCGTGGCATTGTCTGACTGGATTCTTACCGGGAACCCCTTTAATCTGGAGGTCCAAGCCAAAAGGGCTAGGCGGGCAGCTCTGATTTCCAAGATATTGATGGGGAGCTGCCTCTCTGCTTTCACCCAAGTTCCCTGGCGGGAGAACCCCTCGAAGACCGCCCCCCAGCCTGCCAGGCTGGCGTCTGTGGTAACTACCTTCCAGACAACAGGGCTGAAGGATTTTCCCTTTAGAAGATTCTGAGGGTTCAACCACCAGGCCAGGCTTTGTCGGACCCTTGATGATAGCGTCAAAGGGGACTCTAAGGCATGTGCCCTCTTGCCCCAGGCTGCTAGAATGGCTGCCTGTAGGACGCGAGTGTGGATCTGAGCGTATGGTACTGCCTCGAATGTGGCCACTAGCTTGCCTAGTAATCGCATACACAGGCGAATAGTTGGTCTTTTCTTGTTTAGAACCAACTGAACCAACCCCTTGATAGCTTCGATCTTTACAAGGGGCAGGAACACCTTTTGATGTTCTGTGTCTAACCTCATGCCGAGGTATTCCAACTGCTTTGTAGGCTGGAACGCTGACTTTCCCCGGTTCAGGACCCAGCCGAATTCTTCGAGGTACTGAACCGTGAGGTTTACTGCCTTTTGCAGACCCGGCCGTGAGTGATCTATGATTAAAAGGTCGTCCAAGTATGCTAGGACTGTGACCCCTTGGATCCTTAAATTGGCCAGAATTGGGGCTAGGATCTTCGTGAATACCCGGGGGGCCGTGGCCAGCCCGAAGGGGAGCGCCCTGAATTGGAAGTGTCGCTGCCCCACCGCGAAGCGTAAAAACCTTTGATGCGACTGAAAGATTGGTACATGAAGGTAAGCATCCTTTATGTCTATGGAGGCCAGAAAATCGTCCTTCTGAAGCGCGGCGGCTGCTGACCGGATGGATTCCATCCGGAAGGAACGAACCCTTAGGTAACCGTTTAACCTCTTTAGGTCCAAGATTGGCCTGACATCGCCGTTGGGCTTTGGTATGACAAAGAGGTTGGAATAGAAACCTAGGCCTTGCTCTTGGGCTGGCACTTCTATAATTACGTCCTGGCAAAGCAGGTGATCCAAAGCTGCCAGCATTGAGGCCTTCCTCGCTGGATCCCTTGGTAGCCTTGATTCTTGAAAATGAGGCGGAGGATACCTTAGAATCTCCAGTCTGTAACCTGTGGTTACAGATGCCCGGACCCATTTGTCGGGGATCTTGGCTTCCCAAACTTCTGCGAAGAAACGAAGCCTTCCCCCCACCCGCAAGAGTGGGGGCGCCCCTTCATAAGGCAGACTTAGGGGCTGTCTTTGACGGCTTGCGATACCACGGCCTCTTACCCCCAGGGGTCTGTCCCTGCGATCTACTGTTAACGTTGGATCGTGCAGGCGGCCGTCGATACTGCCTGGAATTTGAGGGCCCCGAGACAGGAAAGAGCTGCCTTTTAAATGTAGGAGCCCGGAATGTCTTTTTGACCGGTAAAAGGGTACTTTTGCCATTTGAAATAGTCTGAATATATTTATCCAGATCCTCTCCGAAGAGTCGTCCTCCATGGAAGGGAAACCCTGCCAGAAGCTTTTTGCATGGGGGCTCCGCCGCCCAGTTCTTCTACCATAAGAGCCTTCTCATGTGCACCAAACATAGTGATAAACGAGAGGCCTGCTGGATGGAATCTTTTATAGCATCTACCGCAAAACACAGAGCTCTGGGAATGTCAGAAAACTCTTCTGCTTGTTGGGTAGGCATGTCCCTTAACATTTCCTTTGTCTGGTCTTTTAATGCCTGACAAACTCCAATTGCAGCCACCGCTGGCTGCACCACTGCTCCTGCCGTAGCAAAGGATGCTTTTAAAAGTGTCTCTAATCTTTTATCAACAGGATCTTTAAACATGTGTATGTTTTCCACCGGGCAAGTTAGTGATTTATTCACACATGAGATGGCTGCATCCACTACTGGGAGCCTCCACCTCTTGGAGAACTTTTCCTCCATGGGGTAAATGACCGCAAACCTTTTCGGTGGCAGAAAAATCCTGTCCGGCCGTACCCAATCCCTAAAGATCAATTCCTCCAAGAGAGGATGGACCGGAAAAACTGTGTTGTTTAACGGAGCTTTCAAAGAGCCCAGAGAGGATACCGGAGGAACCTGAGGCTCTGGCAATGGTAAACTAAATGCCGAGCGGACCATGTCCGTCAAAGACTGTACCCACAGTCTTTCTGTCTGGGAGTCTGAAAATGGTTCCTCAGAGGCAGATCCCTCAATCCCTGAACCCTCTTGGTTCAGGTCTAGTTGATCCTCCTGTGATTCCAATTCCTCTGGAGAGAGAATCTCAGCATCTGAGGATACACCTCCTGGTGATGGGGATCTAACCCGTTTCTTACCAGGAATAGCTCTAGCGATCAATGTTGCTATTCTCTCTTCTAGCCCCCCTAGGGATACGGCTAGCATCTCCTCTGTGATGAACACAGGGCTGGGCTGATCTGGGCCAGCCTACGCACCAGATCCCCCTAATGGCTCATCCAAGGCGCTTCTTAAATTAATAAGTTGCGGGGAAAGTATCGGCATATCAGAATCAGAAAGGGAACCCTTTTGTTTTTTGGTCTTTTTTGTACCCTTTGACCCCGAACCCTTGGAAGCCATAATACAAAATCGAGGGACTCCGCCCACACAACAGACTGTAGTGGGCAGGAGTACAAAAATCAGAGTTTAGGGGACAATAGACCACTAATGCCCAAAAACTGATGGGATCCCGTATGTTCTTTTTTTTTTTTTTTTAAATATATTATATATTTTCTTTTGACAACATACAGTGACCCCAAACTAAGTTTGCCAGCCTCCAAACCTGCTGCAAAAAAGGGGGATTTCTTGGCTTAACAAAAAGGTATTGGAACAAAGTCCACATGTACTACCCCTCTTCCGCCACCGGGAGTCACTGTTCTGCCGCTCTGCGTCCTCTCCTCTGAAAATCAGCCTCAGACTGAGCACTGACAATGCCTGCTGTCTATAACAGCACAAAGGCGCGCCCCTGTATGACGCCGCAGGCACGCCCCCCCCCCGCCCTCCTGTGTGAACGGCGCGAAAAACGTCCATAAGACGTGCGCGCGCACGCGCGCGCGCGTATGCCGGAAACAGGAGGAACATGGAGGAGCCGCGCTGCTGGAGATCCAGGAACGCAGAAACAGGTCGGCCAGGTAGGACTCTCCAAAGGCCCCTAGGGATCCTTACTAGCCCTAGGAAGAAACAGCAGGTTTAGCTAGCACACATATTTAGACAGGGGGACCTAGTGATGGGGGGGAAAAGGTGTCATCCTGTCTCTCTTTAGACATAGTGAGCAAGGTTGCCCATGCAGAGCATACTTAGGCTGTCCCCCCTTTTAGGTTACCCCGGAGAGCCTGCTGTCGAACCAAGTCCCGCAGGCTCCCCCTTACCTGCTCCATGCTGCAGGATGTTTGTCCAGCAAACTGATCCAATCTTCTCCCATCTCCGTGGGTAGCGTAGTAGACCTTCAGGCCCTGGGGTCCTATGAAGGTACCCACTGTCCTGGACCTATATAGCACCCTGGCAAACAGGAACTTATGGTTTTTACAAACTCCAAGTCCTGGGCCCAGGGTCCAGCCCTCCAAAGAGGAGCATTATAGGCAAAACCCCACAGCCTGGGGCCCGGGTACTGTCCACTTTGGCACTGAGGCTCCTTGGACAGATCCGGTTAGCCCGCCCTTAATCCCAAGGATGTGGAGCAAAGCTATTCCGTGACCAACACCTAAGACACTGGCGAAAAAACTGAGGGACTCCCTCTAGGGGAGGGGGTTATATAGGGAGGGGACTTCCTGTTTGAGATTGCCAGTGTCCACACCTGAAGGTACTCCATATAACCCACATAGTAATGAATATGCCGCTCTGTGTCCCGTGATGTACGAGAAAGAAATATGGAGGGGACCCTGGTGCCTGGTCATCCTGGCATGCCCCAGTCCTCCCCTACCTCCTTCTCCTCTTCTCCCTCCCACAGAACGGCGATCTCTGTGTGTCACAGAGCCGTATTGTATGGGCCGCAGTAACAATGTCCTGCCTCCTGTGACAGACAGCACACTGATCCAATGGTGGGACATGGAATCAGTGTGACGTGATCACAGGAGGCGGGACATTGTGACTGCTACCCGGGCAATTCAAATACAGCTCCATGACACACAGATCACTGCTCTAATCCGGGTACTGAAGAGGCTGCATCTGATGGGTAGAGGCGAGGCTGCATCTGACCATCTCCTGTATCATGTCTGCTAGAGGTGCGCTGAATGGAAATTTTGCTAATACTAAGTAAGAGACTGAGGACATGATACAAGGAGATGGTTGGAGACTGAGGACATGATACGAGGAGATGGTTGGAGACTGAGGACATGATACGAGGAGATGGTTGGAGACTGAGGACATGATACGAGGAGATGGTTGGAGACTGAGGACATGATACGAGGAGATGGTTGGAGACTGAGGACATGATACGAGGAGATGGTTGGAGACTGAGGACATGATACGAGGAGATGGTTGGAGACTGAGGACATGATACGAGGAGATGGTTGGAGACTGAGGACATGATACGAGGAGATGGTTGGAGACTGAGGACATGATACAAGGAGATGGTTGGAGACTGAGGACATGATACAAGGAGATGGTTGGAGACTGAGGACATGATACAAGGAGATGGTTGGAGACTGAGGACATGATACAAGGAGATGGTTGGAGACTGAGGACATGATACAAGGAGATGGTTGGAGACTGAGGACATGATACAAGGAGATGGTTGGAGACTGAGGACATGATACAAGGAGATGGTTGGAGACTGAGGACATGATACAAGGAGATGGTTGGAGACTGAGGACATGATACAAGGAGATGGTTGGAGACTGAGGACATGATACAAGGAGATGGTTGGAGACTGAGGACATGATACAAGGAGATGGTTGGAGACTGAGGACATGATACAAGGAGATGGTTGGAGACTGAGGACATGATACAAGGAGATGGTTGGAGACTGAGGACATGATACAAGGAGATGTTTAGAGACTGAGGACATGGTACAAGGAGATGTTTAGAGACTGAGGACATGGTACAAGGAGATGTTTAGAGACTGAGGACATGGTACAAGGAGATGGTTTTCCTGCACTAAGGGTGCCAATAATGCCCAACAATCAATTCATATACATTTAAATTGATGATATTAATGAAAAAGTCACAAATAAAACAATTGTATATAAGAATAAAATTCATTTTTTTTTTTTTTTAACTGTCATTTTTGGTATCTGTTTTCGGCACCAAAATTTCCATTTGGTGCACCCATAATCCTGATGACGCACGTGTGCACGGAACAGCTGTAGAGGTTTATTACTATACAATGCACAAGGTCCTGGCCGCAACTCGGTTTCAGATTGGCGGTGCTTCAAGTGCAACCTTACTATTTTAAACATGATGCTTTTGCATTTGAGGTCCTCAATGCCGTTTCAAGATATAACAACTGCACCATGAGATTTTTATTGGGGTTGTGGGGCATTCCAATCTTCCCAAAACTGGAGGGCCGATTATCAAGAGTGGTTTTAAAGATGCCACTGTGGACTTCCCTTCTACTGCTTACAAGACTAAAACCACCCAAACCAGTGTAATAAAGTTCATGGAGTGGCCAACATACAGTAAGTATGAACTGTCTGAGGTGAATTGAGAATATTGTGGAGTACACTTTATAGTTTTCACAACAATGTGGTTGTACAAATGTGCAACTGTACATATTAAAAAAAAAAAAAAAAAAAGAGCACAACTATTTGATTCTGTGTGGAACAGATACTTACACATTCTGTATGTACAGGATGGACTGCAAACAATAAAGCACTTAGCAGCGAAGATTTTGGTGCACACAGGATTTTCTTGCCTTTGTCTGTAGCTCCATTACTAAACAGCAGTGAAAAAACATCAAGCATCAGGACAGCGACTATGCAATGTAGTAGTATGTTGACCACATGAAAACCAGCTGGGTGAAGACCTCCTGCCAAATTGTAATTGATCCTGAAAGAGAGAGAAAGTAAAATGAAACTGGTATAGTAACAAAATGTTTAATTTGGCTTAAAGGGGTTGTAAAGGGTTTTTTTTTTTTTTTTTTTAATAACAAACATTTTATACTTACCTCCTCTGTGCAAGGGTTTTTCACAGAGTGGCTCCGATCCTCCTCTTCTGGGGTCCCCCAGCTTCACTCCTGGTTCCTCCCCCCATCGAGTACCCCTCGTAGATCCGCATTCCAGAGGGCGCACTCCCGGCGCGCACTCTTCTGCTGCTGTGTCTATCGACACAGACAGCAGGACTTGGTCCCTGACCTCCAGGCTCCAGTGTCACTGAATTAGATGGAACGACCGGGTTCAGGTAAGTAAAAGGGGGACTCTGTTTTTTTCTTGAATGTCTGTGGCCATTTGGGGGGGGGGGGGGTACTTCCCTTCCAGCCTTGAGGCATACCAGGAAGTGAGAGAAGATCTGACCAAAGAAAGATACATTTTCTTAGGGTCAGTAGACAGATTACAGTTTTAGCTTAATGTAGTGCTGCTGATTTTCAAGGCACCCCCGATGCACACACATTGCAGTGTCCCCCAGTGCACAGTACCATGTGTCTGTATCAGAGAAAATGGTGTGAATGGGTTTTAAGGGCTTGTGGACATGTGCGTCAATACCCTGTGTTTAACACAACTGACTTTCAAAGCCTTCCATAACTATTGCTATGGACACCACAGAGTGCAGTACACACACGTGGTAACCTGTTGTGTTAAAGAGTAAGCAGCATGTTGCTTTCATGAGGCATTACTCCCGATCAGCCACCTCTACCAAGTTGAGTTCTTGAGAGTCATAACTGCACCTATAGTGTTTACAGTGAGTTAGTTAGTCATGTATTAGTCATGTATAAGGTGTTAAAAAGGGTACTGAGGGGAGATACAGACAAGGTTTCTGTATCCCAGAATGAACTGGGGAATAGAGAATTAGAAGCTCCAGCTACTTCCCCTTTGTACAGAGCAGCCGTGTGGTAACACCATGTGCTCCTGTGTGCAGAGAAAGGCATCAAGCCAGCCAGCAGGAGCAGAGGCATTGAGCATTATTGCCAGTGGCGAAAGGTCTTGCATCAGAAAAGTGTCAGCAAGTAACCGCACCAACAAGTGAACATGCCAGCAAGTGACCGACAGATAGTAACCCACGTTTAAAACTTCCGTTTTGCCGCACTCACGTTTTTTTTTTAATCACTTTTATATCGGGCCTATTCTGGCACTCCTCATGTGAAGATCATATTTTTTTGCTAGAAAGTTACTCAGAACCCCCAACTATTATATATTTTTTCTTAGCAGACACCCTAGGGAATAAAATAGCAGTCATTGCAATTTTTCAAACACTTTTTTTTTTTTTTGTTTAAACGGTTTCGTGAATTAAAAAAGACAAAAACAACAGTAAACTAAGCCCAATTTTTTTGTATATAATGTGAAAGATAATGTTACGCCGAGTAAATACATACCCAACATGTCACACTTTACATCCCTTGTAATAGGAATCCATTGTGACAGGTCTTTTTTATGGAGAGATGCGGGGTCAATAAGACCCCACATCTCTCATCCAGGCTGGAAAGCCTAAGATCGAAATAAAATAAAAAAAATCACTGATATCATGCTTACACCTCGTGGCTTTGTTTACATCTGTGGCTTGGACGTGACATAACATTGCGCCTAGGCCTCCAACAGTCATATCTCTATCTGGAAATCTCTATGGTCGTCATTCAGCAGCGGACGATTCTTTCTCCGGGTCCCCGATGGCACGGGAGAGCCGGAGAAGCACCGGATGGCGGCGGTCAATCGGCAGAACTGCCGCCAAGATAATTTTGGTGCACAGAATCACTGGCAGAAAAGAATGATATCCCCCCTGAAATTCAAGGACATCATATATGACGTACTACGGGGGCAGGAAGTGGTCAAATAGCCGAAAAAACGCCTGTAAACGAAACGCGGCTAAACACAGGTTACCATGTTTAGCGTTTGAAATGTCTCTGAACAAATTTTTGTTGCTTTCCAAAAAAAAGCCTCTAAATGCAACAGGCTAGAAACGACTATAAACGACCCTGTGTACATGTATTGATAAGATAACAGAGTGGGGTAGCTGAAAAAAAACAAAAAACACCAACTGCTCCTCAACGTCCGTTTACCAGCAGCAGTGTACATGAGGCCTAAGTATTCCATGATCAGCTCGAGCTGGGCCAAGTGTCAAAGAAACCAAAATGAACAAATCCATCTTGCAAAGAAGTAAAAAAAAAATGCTTGTCATCTCATCACAACCTAAAACATATTTAAAAGCAGATAATTTCACCTACTACATCACTTCCCGTCAAAGTGTTACTAAACCCAGGACCCTGCATTCACTATATCTGGTCTCCCACAGTACACAGAACATGGAAATGCAAACATTATAGTAAATATAAACTGCTAAATACTTTTTCTCATCAGCAGTATATAGCAGTCAGTGCCTGGTTAAAGCTTGTAGGAGAAGTTTTCATAATGCACTGGCTGTTCCATCAGGATGCAGGGACCCTGGCCCTCTGTCTGGACGGTGCCGATTGGCCCTGTGCCGATTACATGCCCTCTCCCAAGAAAATAAACTTCCTAGCAACTGAAAAATTATGTATAAATCTCTCGCCCGATAAATGAAAACATTTAAAAAAAAAAAAAATTAAATGTAAGCCGCTATCCCCAACTGACCAGACTGGACCAAGACGTATATATATTATTATTTTTTACTCCAGTAACTGTCTTATGCGGATCTGTTCTGGAGTCAGTGGAAGAGGAAGATTTGTGCATACAGGATCAAACAGCCTTGCTACACAATGCAGTGGATTAACCCCTTAGGTTCCAGAGTGAGTATACCAAGCATGCTTCACTGCATATACAGATTTATTTTACAGTTGTGGGTTTTTAGTAACAATTTAAGCACTACCCCCTTTTGTGGGTGTTTGACAAACTTTAATGCTTTTTTAACCACTTAAGGACCGCCGCATGTACATTTACGTCGGCACAATGGCACCGACAGGCACATCAACATATATATACGTTGGTGCCTTGGGGGGGATCGGGGGTCCGATCGGACCCCCCCCCGTACATGCGGTGGTCCGCGTGGCTGCAGGAGCGATCCGACAAGAGGGGGCGGCTATCCGTTTTCACCCGCCCCCTCCGGATCGCTCTCAGCCAATGCGCGCGCCCCCCCGCCCTGTCACTTCCTCCTCCTGTGTAAACACAGGAAGGAGGAAGCTATCTGATCTCTCCCTCGGCGTTTGTTTCAAGCGCCGCTGAGGAGAGATCACAACACAGCAAGTAAGTCTGCACCAACAGCACACTTACACACAGACACAAACACATTTAACCCCCGCGATCGCCCCCCCCTCCCCCCTGTCACAGTGTCACTGAATGCAGTAATCATACATGTATGATTACTGTATTTAGTGTCAGTGTGACAGACAGTGTGACAGTCAGTTAGTGTTAGTGTCAGGGTAGCCCCCCCACCCCCCCCCAATAAAGTTTTAACCCCTTGATCACTGCCCTAGTTAACCCTTTCACTCCCTATTGCCAGCATCACTAAGCGATCATTTTTCTGATCGCTGTATTAGTGTCGCTGTTCCCGCTAGGTAGCTAATTTTTTTTTAATGCGATTTTTTTTTTACTAAAGACATGTGGCTAAATAAATTTTGGCCTAAATGTTTGACTAAAATTTCGTTTATTGTTTTTTTATTATAACAAAAAGTAAAAAATATTGATTTTTTTTTCAAAAATGTCGCTCTATTTTTGTATATAGCGCAAAAAATAAAAAATCGCAGAGGCGATCAAATACCACCAAAAGAAAGCTCTATTTGTGGGAAAAAAAGGACGCAAATTTTGTTTGGGAGCCACGTCGCACGACCGCGCAATTGTCTGTTAAAGCGACGCAGTGCCGAATCGCAAAAACCCCTTGGGTCATTTGCCAGCGTATTGGTCCGGGTCTTAAGTGGTTAATGTGTTAAATTCTACAGGCGCGTTGATGAATGTTGCTTCATTCTTCATAAATCAACACATGTGTGAATGAGCCCTTGGGGCCCTTTTCACATGAGCAGACAGATCAGCTCCACCTGTCAGTTTTTCAGGCTGACCTGATCAGATCATCTATTGCCCTCAAAGGAGCAGCAGGTGTCATCAGTTAATCATTGGGTGTAAACAGACTGCCCATAGCAGGAAGCGGGCTTTGTCTGTGCCCCCTCTATGCAAGAGAAGCAGACATGCACAAGCCATCCTGCATGCTAAGCGAGGATCAGTGGACAAATTCCCTGATGAGCAGGCGGACTCTGCTATGTCAAAGCCGCCCAAGACAGTTGTCAGTGGAACTAGTGTCCTCATAAGATTTGTTCTCTATTCGTGTTCCAGTAAAAGTTGAAGAGTTTTGATTTTCTCTCTCGGTACTACTCAGAATAGCCATTACTAAAAATGCTTCCAAACAAGGACACGGATAGTTATAAAAACCTGACATGGATTTTAAACCTTCTCTACCCAAAATAGAACAAAACGTAAACACCACCAAAACATTTACCTAGACATACAATGCTGTATAAATAGCAAAATCATACATTTTATCTACAGAAGGTGGAAAAAATGCATTTATAACCAGTAACATATCCGTAGAGACAGTCAGTACCAAACTGACACAACCAGAAACATGTCAGCAGTGTCAAAGCACCCTGCTGCTAGGATTGTCAGAAAAGATACTTGTGTAATCAGGCAAAGACTATTGTGTAGCAGCAAGTGTATAGAGTGGTTTGCTGTATATAAACATACAAAACAGCAGGCAGTGCACAGTGGGGAAAAAAAAAGGCCAGCACAAAATGGTACAGAAAAAAAAAAAAATGCGCCGGCATCACTGGTTAGAAAAAAGTGGTAAGAAGAAAGTTCCCATACCCATGTCAGTGAAAGAGGAAAGAGTGACAAATGCCCCAGGTGGAGTAGGAAGAATTAAAATACCCAGGCTGCAGTAATCAATCAAAACACCTCAGCATCAGTGATAAGAAAAAATGCCCTAGCGAAAGTGTGGGGAAAAATGTCCTGTCATGAATGTGGGAAACGACATCCCAGCATTGGTGTTCAGTGAAAGGGAAGCATACCACATATGAAAATAAAATCAGGGGATATTAGGTAAGGAGAAGGTCTGTTATAGTGAATATCTAAAAATGTTAACGGCTCCAAAAAAAAAAAAAACTTTTTTAAAAATCCTTCCTAAAAACAATTTTGCTTTAGAAATTTGCATTTATCACAAATGTGTTAATTAGGAACCCTCCATCACACAATATTGGCATAGGCAGCAATTAAAAAATGTAGGAGAAATTAAGATTTTGAATCTTTACCAGGATTTAGTGTGCGTTTATGTCCTTGTGAGTAAGAAAGTAGAAGTGCCACCAAAGTGAGCACTGGCAGGAATGAACACACCTTTTCAAGTATTCTGGAACCACGATCAGAATGTCATCTCTGTGCCACCTTAAGGCAGATTTCCCCTCACTTGCTGTCTAGGCATATCGAGAGTCAGAGGGTAGACTTATAGGGGCAGATTCACAGAGAAATGGATTATCGTAGCGTATCAGAAATACACTACGCCGCCGTTTTTTACCTTGCTCTACGTGGAATTCAGGTAGATTTTCTACGGTAAACGACGGCGGCGTAGTGTATTTCTCCCGTCGCAATCCATCTGCGCGAGTAGGGGGCGTGAAACATTTAAATTAGGCGCGTTCCCGCGGCGATCGATCTGCGCATGCTCCGTTCGCAAATTTCCCACCGTGCATTGCGCGAAATCACGTCGTGACGTCATTCGTTGTTTATGTAGCGTACTTTACGGGCGATCCACGTCCCGACGAGTTACGTAAACAAAATACAATTTTAAATAAATTCGAAGCGGGAACGACGGCCATACTTAACCACTTAAGACCCGGACCAATACGCTGGTAAATGACCCAAGGTGTTTTTGCGATTCGGCACTGCGTAGCTTTAACAGACAATTGCGCGGTCGTGCGACGTGGCTCCCAAACAAAATTTGCGTCCTTTTCTTCCCACAAATAGAGCTTTCTTTTGGTGGTATTTGATCACCTCTGCGATTTTTATTTTTTGCGCTATATACAAAAATAGAGCGACATTTTTGAAAAAAAAACACTATTTTTTACTTTTTGTTAAAAAAAAATCAAATAAACTAAATTTTAGTCAAACATTTAGGCCAAAATTTATTTAGCCACATGTCTTTAGTAAAAAAAAAAAAAAAATCGCAATAAAAAAAAATAGCTACCTAGCGGGAACAGCGACACTAATACAGCGATCAGAAAAATGATCGCTTAGTGACGCTGGCAATAGGGAGTGAAAGGGTTAACTAGGGCGGTGATCAGGGGGTTAAAACTTTATTAGGGGGGGTGGGGGGGCTATCCTGAACCTAACACTAACTGTTTTTTACAGTGCCTGTCACACTGACACTAAATGCAGTGATTAAATCACTGCATTCAGTAACACTGTGACAGGGGGGTGGGGGGGGGCGATCACAAGGGGTTAATATGCCTATGTGAGTGTGTGTCAGTGTTGTGTTGGTGCACACTTACTTGTCATGTCTTCTCTCATCAGCAGCGCTGGGAAACAGCGCTGCGATGAGAGAATACATCATTTCCTCCTTCCTGTGTAAACACAGGAGGAGGAAGTGACAGGTTCGGAGCGCGCTCCCATTGGCTGGGAGCGATCGCGGGGGGGGGGCGGAAAACACGGACATCCGCCCGCAGATCCCGGATCGCTCCCAGAGGTAGGGAGACGGGGAGATGGGACCCCCGAACCGCACTCAGGCGGGGACGTAAATTTACGCCCTTGTGCCTGTACGAGCCATGTTGTGGCCGTATATGTGCGTGCGGGGGTCTTTAAGTGGTTAACATGGGCTACGTAAAGTTAGAGCAGCAAAAAGCTGCTCTAACATTACGTATAAAAAAATAGACGAAAACGATTGCGACGCCCGCTCGTATGTTCGTGAATCCCCGTAAAAACACATTTGCATATCCCGACGCACCAAATCGACGCAAACTCCTCCCAGCGGCCGCAAATAGATGGCAGCGTAGATCCGAAGGCTTACGAAGACGTAAGCCTCTCGGATCGAAGCCCGAAGCCGGCGTATCATGGTTTGAGGATTCAAACTAGTGATACGCCACGCGAAATTTGAAATTACTCCTGTCTAACCCCAGTTAGACAGGCGTAATTGTTTTGTGAATCTGCCCCATAGACTATTACCTCCTCAAGGAGACAGAAAGCACTTTTAAATATGACAGAAAAAAAAGTCTCCTTAGCATGGCTATAGATGCCATTTAAATTTCTCCAACACCAAAAAAAACAACGCATTAGAGATAGATAATTTGTGTGCGATATGTATGTATGTGTATATATATATATACACATACATACATATACACACACATATATATATATACACACACACACACACACACACATATATACACACACACACACACACACACACAGTACAGACCAAAAGTTTGGACACACCTTCTCATTCAAAGAGTTTTCTTTATTTTCATGACTATGAAAAGTGTAGATTCACATTGGAGGCATCAAAACTATGAATTAACACATGTGGAATTATATACTTAACAAAAAATTGTGAAACAACTGAAAAAAATATGTCATATTCTAGGTTCTTCAAAGTAGCCACCTTTTGCTTTGACTACTGCTTTGCACACTCTTGGCATTCTATTGATGAACTTCAAGAGGTAGTCACCTGAAACGGTCTTCCAACAGTCTTGAAGGAGTTCCCAGAGATGCTTAGTACTTGTTGGCCCTTTTGCCTTCACTCTGCGGTCCAGCTCACCCCAAACTATCTCGATTGGGTTCAGGTCCGGTGACTGTGGAGGCCAGGTCATCTGGCGCAGCACCCCATCACTCTCCTTCTTGGTCAAATAGCCCTTACACAGCCTGGAGGTGCGTTTGGGGTCATTGTCCTGTTGAAAAATAAATGATGGTCCAACTAAATGCAAACCGAATGGAATAGCATTCCGCTGCAAGATGCTGTGGTAGCCATGCTGGTTCAGCATGCCTTCAATTTTGAATAAATCCCCAACAGTGTCACCAGCAAAGCACCCCAACACCATTACACCTCCTCCTCCTCCATGCTTCTCGGTGGGAACCATCCGTTCACCTTTTCTGCATCGCACAAAGACGCGGTGGTTGGAACCAAAGATCTCAAATTTGGACTCGTCAGACAAGTGCTAAGCATCTCTGGGAACTCCTTCAAGACTGTTGGAAGACCATTTCAGATGACTACCTCTTGAAGTTCATCAATAGAATGCCAAAAGTGTGCAAAAGCAGTAAATCAAAGAAAAAGGTGGCTACTTTGAAGAACCTAGAATATGACAT
This sequence comes from Rana kukunoris, assembly GCA_029574335.1. Classification (NCBI taxonomy): domain Eukaryota; kingdom Metazoa; phylum Chordata; class Amphibia; order Anura; family Ranidae; genus Rana; species Rana kukunoris. The sequence continues at coordinate 213,414,971 of CM056050.1, read as the reverse complement.
ATTTTCTGTTTGATTCTTTTTATTGGTATTTCAAAATAATGCGATACAAAGAGTTAAAGTATCAGTGTTAATATAAACAACATTAGAATTCAAATTAAAAAGGCATTTTCTTTTCAAGCAGATTGAAGTCTAATACAGAATTCAATTATAAATAAATAGACAATAAGACCATATAGATAGTAAATGAGAGGGTAGGGGAGGGACAGGCAACTAAAAGGGAATAAATGTGAAAATATCACATACTGATATAATTAAGCATAGACAGACATATGTATAGTAATAAAATAAATCTGAAATCTAGTAAAACAAATATTAGGTTTAAACAAAAGATGAATTAGTTATTCATCAATACACGAAACCTCACTGAATTTGTAAAGTGGATCCAACAAGCCCATTTCTTAACGTAACTTTTAGAGGAGTCGTGTTATTGTTGGATCAAGTCTTCCATATTTGCTATATGTTCAACCTTTTTTATCCAGTCAGAGATACGGTGGGGGGGGGGGGGGGGGAGAGATTGCAGCCATTTAAGTGGAATGCAGAGTTTAGCAGCGTTTATCAGATGTAAAATAATCAAATCTTTGTAAATTGAGTTGGGCAAAGAAGAAATATGTAAAAGATACTGTTCTGCAGTAAAATCAGGTGCGCAAGTAGTAATACTGGATATTAAAACGTGATTTTTTTTCCAAAATGGAACAATAAGAATGCATTCCCACCATATATGGAGCAAAGTGCCTATTGCTTTGTTGCCGCGCCAGAATAGATTAGATATATTCGGATTGAACTTGTTAACCACTTAAGACCCGGACCAAATTGCAGGTAAAGGACCTTGCCCCTTTTTGCGAATTCGGCACTGCGTCATTTTAACTGACAATTGCGCGGTCGTGCAACGTGGCTCCCAAACAAAATTGGCGTCCTTTTTTCCCCACAAATAGAGCTTTCTTTTGGTGGCATTTGATCACCTCTGCGGTTTTTATTTTTTGCGCTATAAACAAAAATAGAGCGACAATTTAAAAAAAAATGCAATATTTTTTACTTTTTGCTATAATAAATATCCCCCAAAAATATATAAAAAAAACATTTTTTTCCTCAGTTTAGGCCGATACCTATTCTTCTACCTAGTTTTGGTAAAAAAAAAAAAAAAAATCGCAATAAGCGTTTATCGGTTGGTTTTCGCAAAATTTATAGCGTTTACAAAATAGGGGATAGTTTTATTGCATTTTTATTAATTTTTTTTTTTTACTACTTATAGCGGCGATCAGCGATTTTTTTCATGACTGCGACATTATGGCGGACACTTTGGACAATTTTGACACATTTTTGGGACAATTGTCATTTTCACAGCAAAAAATGCATTTAAATTGCATTGTTTACTGTGGAAATGACAGTTGCAGTTTGGGAGTTAACCACAGGGGGCGCTGTGACTTTGAGTGTTCCCTGTGTGTGTGTTTACAACTGTAGGGGGGTGTGGCTGTAGGTGTGACGTCATCGATCGCCTCCCCCTATAAACAGGGATGACGCGATCGATGCTACGGCCACAGTGAAGCACGGGGAAGCCGTGTTTACACACGGCTCTCCCCGTTCTTCAGCTCCAGGGATGGATCGCCGCACTGCAGCGGCGATCGGGTCCGCGAGTCCCGCAGCTTCGGACCGGGTCACGGGAGCGCGCCGCGGGCGTGCGCCCGTGACCCACGGCTGGGTACTAAAACCAACACACACATACATATATATATATATATATATATATTGATGTGCCCAGCCGTGCCATTCTGCCGACGTATATGTGCAGTAGGCGGTCCTTAAGTGGGTAATAACATAAGGGGTTCTATACCACCTACTGTAGAGCTTGTATCCATTTTCCTGGATAAGGACATTAAGGGAACCTTTATGCAGTCGACGGAAGACAATTGACCACTGATCCGGTGTGATAGATATATTTAGATCCTTCTCCCATTTCAAGTTAGTGACATCTAATTCCAGATCAAAATTGGAATACAACATGTTATATATTAAGGAAATCAAATGCCTACGGGGGTTATCGAGAAGGCATAGAGATTCAAATTGCGATTTTGATCTATGCCAATCCTGTAGTGTGTTAGGTTTGTTAGTGAATCGGACAATTAAAGAAAGCTAGTGAAATTGAACTGGTGGGGTATTTCGTGGAGGAAGTTTCGCTAGACATTAAGTTACCTTGATTGAATAGCATTTCAGCTCTGTATTCCCTATCCATATGAGATATTACAGGATTACCAGTTTGTTTATTAATTCCTACTTCTGGATTGCAACATAAGGGTGTCAAGGGGCCATGAATCGATGAGATATCGATTTTTTTTACAAAGGGATCTAAAAAAATTTAAAGTGGTAGAATATGACATATTTTCAGTTGTTTCACACTTTTTTGTTATGTATATAATTCCACATGTGTTAATTCATAGTTCTGATGCCTTCAGTGTGAATCTACAATTTTCATAGTCATAAAAATAAAGAAACCTCTTGGAATGAGAAGGTGTGTCCAAACTTTTGGTCTGTACTGTACGTGAGTAGCGCCCGCATATGTAAACTCTATTCAAACCACACGCGAGGTATCGCCGCGATCGTTAGAGCGAGAGCAGTAATTCTAGCCCTAGACCTCCTCTAACTCAAAACATGCAACCTGTAGATTTTTTTAAACGTCGCCTATGGAGATTTTAAAGGGTAAAAGTTTGTCGGCATTCCACGAGCGGACGCAATTTTGAAGCCTGACTTGTTGGGTATCAATTTACTCGGCGTAACATTATCTTTCACAATATAAAAAAATTGAGATAACTTTACTGTCTTATTTTTTAATTAAAAAAAGTATTTTTTTCCCAAAAAAGTGCGCTTTGTAAGACCGCTGCGCAAATACGGCGTGACAGAAAGTATTGCAACGATCGACATTTTATTCTCTATGGTGTTAGAATAAAATATATATATATAATGTTTGGGGGTTCTAATTAGAGGGAAGGAGATGGCAGTGAAAATAGTGAAAGATGACACATTTAAATTGCTGTTTAACTTGTAATGCCAACAGCCACCACCAGATGGCGCCAGCTCAAAGAAGGACACAGAACGGACTTCACAAGGTCACGGCCTCAATTGCCGAGGTCGTGCAGCAGGGGCGCACGGAGACACAGGATCCTGTGCCTCCGTGCGCCCCCACTTCCTCCGCCGCGCGATCGGGTGGCAGGTCACAATTTCTTGTCGCAATTGCGACCTGGCGCCCGGATATTTTCGACCCGATAAAAAATATGAAGGGTGGATTTTAATATTTTATAATAAAGTAGTACTAAAGGCCGAGACTTTTTTTTAAGGAGTATAATCATTTTAAATATAATGCACAAGACTGGTGAACTTTTACTTTAAAATGTAATTGTAATGCCTTATATTACTATATTCAGTCCATCAGCTTCTCTGGGTCTCTGTAAACTTAATTCTACTCTTCTGGGGACCCCACCGGCACTTCTGGCTCCTCCTGCCTTCAGAGTGCCCCTATAGCATGCCACAAAGTATAGTATAGAGTGCTCTCAGAAACTTACTGACATGTATGGACGGTGTACTGAGCTGTATGTGTGCTGCACTTTATTTTCTGATATGTTAACAAGTAATGCATTCTGACCAACTAATCGATTATGAAAATAGCCGACAACCATTTTCATAATCGATTATGCCGATTGGTTGTTCCAGCCCTACATTTTTTGCACAGATGTGTTTGAACAGGAGGAACATTTCTTAGCATTTCGGTCTTGTTTGCATTTGTGTCGTCTCTCTAAAGAATATACTGTGGTGGATCTCTTTTTTATAAGACACCAAGCCCCTCCCCAATCATACATTTTCTAAAGGACAGGACCAGTAGAATAGAAAAAAAAAAAAAAAAAACACACCCATGCTTTTTTTTTTAGGCCTTACGATAGTTGCACAAATGTTTATCAAAACACTATCTTCACTAAAAATACACAAAAATACACAACAATTATTATTAGTGGACAAATGCAACATATCTTTCAAAAATCTTACTAAACCTAAAAGCTTAAAAAAAAAAAACTATTGAGTTTATAAAATTACAGGCACTTATATAGCGCTGTCAATTTACACAGCGCTTTACACATATACTGTACATTCACATCAGTCCCTTACCCTCAAGGAGCTCACAAATCGACTGTAGAAAGAAAATGTTTGGACAGCCGCACTCTGGAAAAACCTTCTCGGTTGTCTTTATTTGGTAAAAGTAATAAAACACTGCACATCAAAGCAAAAATAGGGGCATACAACTGACTTTTCGCACTATCAATCATTGCATACTCATAGTGAGCTGCGAAACGTCAGCTGTATGCCCCTATTTTTGCTGTGATGTGTGGCGTTTTATTACTTTTACCAAATAAAGGCAACCAAGAAGGTTTTTCCAGAGTGCAGCTGTCCAAGCATTTTCTTGCTACAATTGCTTCGTGCATTGCCGGCACCTGGGTTTCTCTGAGAGGACACGGATCCATCCTCATACCTTATTGAAGCGGTGACTATCAGCTCACAATCTACGGTATGAGGTAAGAAACAAAAAACTGATATAGTATGTATGTAGCGCCCCCTTACTTTCAGTGTGGGCGCTACACCAAAGTTAGCGGGTGAATGGGAGCGTTACTTTGCTCCCATTCCTTATTTGTTAAATTGCAGGCTGCTGCCGTTTCAGAACTGTCCTGTGGGCCGGTCTGTGGCCCAGAGGTGTGGTTACCTTTAGGGTGTGTGCATCCATGGACCCCGTATGCATGGCCCACCTGGCCAGAATCAACTGTTCCACGGAGACCCATCCAGATGTGGATAGGGGCCCCAGTGACCTACTGGGTCCCCAACCTTATTGAGAGGACCCCAGGCTGTGTGCCGCTCGGTGGGGAATTGTTTCGAGGAGAACCCAGAGGCAGGTTGTCAGAGGGCTTGAACGAACCATCGGGGATCTGGTCGCCGAGAATTGACAGGTACATGTCAGCTGTCAACCGGTGACACTTTCATTGCATTTACTGGGAGGATTCGCTCAATCCGAATTGTTCTCTTGAGTACTGAAGTACTGCGCCTGTGGCAGAGGCCCAAGCCAGGACTGCCATAGAGATCTGTTCCTCCCAGCAAGCTCCAAGTGACATTCCGGCTGCCAGGCTTATAACGGGAGTCTGTCCGGAGGCACTTCACCCACTCCTCCTGAGTGGCGACGAACTGTATCTACTACTACCTAGAGCGAGACTGCTCTGTGTTATATCCAGGCCTGATACCGCACTGTTCTCTATTACTTCATCAACCTTTCCTATCTCCTGTTGATGTTGGCCATTGTTGGGCCCTGGAATAAAGCATTTAAAAATCCATTTGGTGACTGGACATTCGCTCACTGCTACTACCCCTAGACACATCACAAGGGAAATTAATATGCCGATCCCAAACAACAACTAGCGGCTCCTGAGGGGGTAGCGCTACACGTAATAACAGATATTGGTTTAGAGGCAGTACTTGCCGAGGAAGGAGATAAAACACAGCAGTGTTTTTATTGTCAATACTTTGATGATTACGGGGTCAGGAACCATCCCACGTCACTCGCTGATGTCCCACACCTTCATTCGAGCTGTTTGTTTTATGGTGTTATATGCCTGTATTTTCTACTTAAATGTGAGTACCCTGCACATTTTTATACTCATTAAAGAGACCTGGTTTTATATGGAAGCTCTTAGATTTGGCCTTTTTTCTTTGCATACTGGTCCGTTGGTGCCACTGAGGATACTTGCTTATCTCCGGGTCCTACAGCCGAAAAGTATACAGCTTTGAGCCATCTGGATTTCCTACCATTTGATCTAAGCTTATTAGACCTTTGGTAAAACAAGGGTCTTTGTGTGAGGTGAGAGTACCCATCTACACTGGTGAAGGGATCACATATGTAATATTGGTTTTCCAGTCACATGGTGAAGATACTCTGATTGTCTTGATCACAGGATTTTTTCTTTCAATTTGTTTGCACATTGCAAATTTGGACTTTTTATTCATTTTCACACTGTTATTAATTACTTATGTGTTCACTGTTATGAGCATATTTATATATTATGTAACTTAGGTTTGCGCTGCACTGCTTTGCTTGATATATTTACTTCAGGGATTTTGTGATTGTCCTTTTTTGGTGTTCAGCTTGCATCCATATGAAATCTACTTTTTGAGTATTTTTCATTCTTACACTTATTAGTATATTTTATTATTTTGATTCTTTATATTTTTGCGCTGATTGCACTTTCTCTTTTTTATAATACTTTGATGAAGCTTAGTCTAGGAAAAGATGGACTGAGCTTCATTAAAACGTTGACACTAAAAACACTGCCGTTTTTGATCTTCCTTTTCCTCTTCAAGACCCGTAAGTGCCTCTAAACCAGTTTTGGATTTATATGGGTTTATTTGTGGGCGGGCACATTTACTTAAAGCATAGAGTGTCATGGCTACCCTTGGAAGTGTTTAATAACAGATATTTGTATTCTATTTCGAGTATTTTTGCAAAATGGCGAAAGCCTAAATCATGTAAAACTGTAAATAAGCAACGTACTCTAGGAATCTGGAGGTTATAATTTTTCACTTAGAGCATTCAGAGTTTGTATAAGACCCCCAAAACATACATTTTCTGAAAGCATAGGACTAGTAGAAAGACAGCTTCAGGATCGTCCACTGAACTTATACTGCGGCACGGTGGACCCGCTATGCCAAATTATGTACATGTTTTGTTATTCCCACGTAAAGGGCATGCAAACGAGTGCCTGCCACGCCAGCTCTGCTGTCATTCGCTGCAGCACAAACCGATCAGCGGGCCCTGACCAATGATTTTTTGGTGGAACCTGCTGATTGTCTGAGCGAATGACAGAAGTGAGCTCTGTGTAGATAAACAGCACACGGCCCTCTACAAACAGCAGTGATGTGCCATCTTTTTTTTCTCCCTGCAAAGTAGGGGGTAAAAACAGCACAATACACACATTGGTAGGCACACTTTTAACCCCTTGACTACCCTAGAGATTGTATTAGTGTAACTGGTCAATGGCTGTTAGTGTTAATACATTTTGGCCTAAAGAAATGTTATTTAGTTTATTAGCCATATTTTATAGCAGAAAGTAAAAAAAGAAGTTTAAAACTTTTTTTTTTTCCCCCATTTATATTGCACAAATAAAATAAATGGTGGTGATAAAATACTACTAAAAGAAAGCTCTATTTGTGTGAACAAAATGATAGAAAATGTGTTTGCGTACAGAGTTGCCTGACCACGCAATTACCAGTTAGAGTAGTGCAGTGCTAAACAGGGAAAAATGCCCTGGTGACGAAGGGGGTAAAAAAAACTTCCAGATTGTAAAAGATGGAAATTTTTATCAATAATATATTTTATTAAAAAATCATTATTAGTGGACATAAAACACAACCCAACTCACAAATCCATAATATAATATAAATTCATAATAAAATATAAAGGCTAAAACTGTATGGAGTTAAATAATTTCTAAATAAAAAAAAATTGGAGTATTATTTTTATTATTATTTTTTTTATACAAAAAAAGGAAGAGGATGCAGGCCTACATTTTATTGCAATGCAGTACAACATGTCACAATGTGCTAATGAACATAGAGGTAATTAAAAGTAAAAAAATAAATAAAAAATAAAATAAAAAATCAAAGTACTTGTGATGCATTGTAACAATGGACAGTAGTGCTTGGTACAACACATACTGGCACATGTGGGTTATGTGCATCATAACGCATGCCACCTGATGTAATTGTGCCCCTAGTGTCCTGGCTCTACCTAATGGAGCTGAAGTTGGCGGGAGGGTGAGGAGGAGAAGTCAGCAATACTGCAGGAAGAGCGACTGGGGAAGCCATTGGCAGAGTTTGATCCCCCTGTGGCTCCCTCTGCAGCAGCTGAAGCTGGTGGGCAGATGAGGAGAAGCTGGCAGTGCTGCAGGGAGAGCCACAGAAGGATCAGTACAGGGCGTGGTGGTCTCATTATAAATAGCCGTGATCAGCAGCATGTCAGCCACTGATCACAACTATTTGTTTATTAGGCAGAGTCTGCTTAACAGACTGCAGACTCCAGTGACCCTGAACTTATAGCAGAAAGAGGAATGCCAGCAATGTAAACCTTACTGAGCTGACCAGCTGGAAGCAGTTCTGTGGTGCTGTAGGTTTTACATCACTGGCAGCGAAAGCATTAATCAAGAAACCTAAAAAAACAGCACATACAAAATATTATAAAATGTTCAATGCATAATTTCTCAACGTAGTGGTATCTCCATAATTTAAAATGATATAGATTTTTAATGTAACAATTTTTGCCTCGTGTCCAGTGATTTGTAGCATTAAAAACTGGAAATAACGAATAATTGTGTGAAAAGACTAGACAGCCTAAACCCAGGATATCCAATATATTGAAGAAGATGTTTGCATCCCTTAGAGCTACAGGTTAACAAATATGCAAAATGCAAACATAAAATACGTAGCTTACAAGAACACAGGATATAAAAAAATAAAAAATGGATTACTATCTTACCTGAATGTTAAAACTGTGAGTGGCCTATAAGACTTATGACTAGCATTGCTGCTGAGTTTAGTACCCCAAAAATCATGGAGCCACAAATCACTGATCGATGCATCTTCTCGGAGGTCCTATAACAAGAAAAATTTATATTTTACTTCACCAATATCAGTTTTGTAATTTAGTACTGTATATTTCTAATATAAAAACTGACAATATAAACAGGGGATACCAAATAAAATATAATCAATTTGTTGTGCTAAAAAAAAAAAATGGCATGTTGATCCTGTATATGTCGTACGAAATTCAATGTATTCTGGTGGCACATACAGCAATGATATGATGTGCAATAACACAGTATTTTACAGCAGTCGGAACAATTGATTTTTATGAATTGGCCTTTACAAATGTCTTATAGCCTTATTAAAGCTGAGGTTAAGCCGATTTTAAATGTTGCTCTACAGCTTCAGTGACATTACTTACCTGTAATGCAGATGTCACAACATCATGCAGCTCGATGCTGGAAAAATCTTGACTGTAGGTGTGCCCCAGCCTCTTCCTGTACCTGAACTTGCAGTACACAGGGGGTTAAAGCATTAGTAAAAAGTCTATTACCTTTTTTTTTTTTTGCCCCCTGCAGTAGTATGCCATAATGTGCTAGTATGCACCACATACTATCATACTATCACTTTTATGGCAGACTTACTTTTTTTTTTTTAAACAGAGCCCTCCAGCACTAAGCTGTCACCACTGCTGGAGCTCCCATCTTCGCCTGGGACTCAACAATATGCTACAGAGGGGATGGGATGTTTATATTGTAGTTATAAAAGCAGCAGAAGGGGGCAGACGCTGACACGAGCAGACAGGCATCGAGGGGGAGAGAACGACAGAGCAGGGCTGCGGATGACGGAGGCACATAAACTGACCATGGTGTCAGGGCTCAGCAGCCATGATAAACCATGGTCCGTTTACAGGGGGGGGGGGGGGGTGTTATAGCCAGGCAGCCATTTTTTTTTAGGTGATAGAAGGGGCCAAATTATAAAGCACAAGCCCTGTGCTCTATAACATCCTTTAAGGTAACATGATCTGTTTATTTTTAGGTTAATAAAACACTTTATGTATTATTACACATGATTTATTTATAATGATTTTTAGTTATTTGTGGAATTATATTTAAATGCGCACAAAAAAAATGCGAATGGCGCAATTCCATTAATTTCTATTGGAATAAAAACACACACACACACAAAAAAAAAAATCTGCCTGATTCAAGGTCCAAAAATGTTTTTCTCCTCCAGCGTTTTGGTGTGTAGAGTTATATATCGCTGTATTGTCACAGCTACCATGCATCTACTATGAGACTACCTTGAATCAATTTTACATTATCATGTGTGCAATCATTCATGTCTATTTGAGACTACCTTGAAAAAAATTAAATCAATTTTACATTATCATGTCTATATGCAAGTTTGGGCTACATTTAACACATTTTAATATACCATTATTTACTATGTAAGAACACTTATGTGTGTGTATACATTTATATGCATTAGAGATCTTTGGGTCAGTGTGAAGCAATACATTGGAAATAATAGTATAGGGCTGCTTTCACACTGATGTGCTGGGGTTTACCCACATTGTGGGTGCAGCACAGTGCATTTTAGAGCTGCACGATTAAAAATCGTGATCTCCATTCACCCCCGCAATCTCCAGGCTGGATGACCCGCGATTTTCGGATCCAGCGTGGAAGGCAAATAGCGCAGATCGAGTGGTAACGCTACTTGGGTACGGCCATAGGAAAGTCCCCAGCTTCGGCCTAGCTCCGGAGTGGCGGCCATCTTGGTACATCCGGCGACGGCTGTCTCGTCAGAAAGTTAAGTTTCGTCGCCGCCATCTTACTCCACCCCACACTCCTGCACAGCAATGTTAGTGAGAATGGGGCAAGCGGACATCTTGTTACACCCAACGGAGTTTTAGCTTTCACAGTTATTTTCAACACAAAACAGAGCTTATGTGCTTAAATACAGTATATGTAAATCTGACTGTTTACATGTTAAATTTTAAAAGCAGCAGCAAAGCAAACCTGCTGACCTTACATGCTTGCTAATGTGACAGAACACCTCCGATTTTCACATTTACTTAAATGTGAAAATCAAAGCCGTTTCACATTAGCAAGCATGTAATGTCAGCAGATTTGCTGCAGCTTTTAAAATTTAACATGTAAACAGTCATATTTACATATACTGTATTTAAGCACATAAGCTTAGTTTTGAGGTTTTTTTTTTTCTTTTTTATATGTCACAATGTAGAGTATAAGATTTTCTATCATCTGTGCCCAGTCTTGCCACACAGAGTTAATCCAGCTCTGATCAATCCTCTTATTGTTCAGTGAAAATTAAGTCTTCCAGATAATAACCTGTCTAAATAAAAAGTCAGTTTCTCTCTCCTTGCTTTGAGTGACAGGTTATTTACATATCTAGCTTGGACATGTTTATCATATGTTATGTTAATCATAATATGAGGAGATCCAAAGTTCATTGTATATTACCAGGATGTGTTTTGTGGGGGGAGGGGTGGATTTCTCACTTTTTATACTTTGGATCACCTCATATGATAAACATAACATATGAAAAACATGTCCAAGCTAGATATGTAAATAACCTGTCACTCAAAGCAAGGAGAGAGAAACTGACTTTTTATTTAGACAGGTTATTATCTGGAAGACTTAATTTTCACTGAACAATAAAAAGAGGATTGATCAGAGCTGGATTAACTCTGTGTGGCAAGACTGGGCACAGATGATAGGAAATCTTATACTCTACATTGTGACATAAATTTTTGGGGGGTTTACATCCACTTTAAATACATTTTTGAGAATCGTGATCTTCATTTAAGGCAAAAGAATCGCGATTCTCATTTTTCCCCAAAATCGTGCAGCTCTAGTGCATTTGCGACTTTCCTGGGTTAGTTGCGCTTAGCCATAGACTATTATAACCTGCAGGTTTGGTGCACTTTCTGAATGTAGGAATTTTCGGTGCGCCTTCAGAAAGCGCACCACACCTGCAGGATATAATAAAAGTATTTTGCAAAAGCGCAGCTAACCCAAGAAAGACACGGATGCACTGCACCCACGATGCATGTAAACCGCAGAACATCAGTGTGAAAGCAGCCTGATAGGGGGCTCAGAACAGTGAAATTAAAAAAGAGGAGATCTGAGTATGTTAGACAGGTGGGCGAGGAGGCAATATGTTGCCGCCTCAATACTGGATTTAAACCCATGATTGCCATGCAATTGTAGTATGGTAATTATAGGTTTAAATCACTGTGCCTAGTGATCTTTGACTTCTACTTTTTGTTCAGGTAGATCTCCACCTCTTTAAAGGTTGCCTATCCCTGGTGTAGAGTGTAAGCTCAGGTTTTATTTACAGTAGAACTAGTATTAGCTATACTTTAACTGTACTCCTATAAAATAGCTATGAAGCCTAAATAATTTTGTACCTTAATGCATTATTTGCATTAAGGCAGAAAAATGTTTAGTTGTTATCGATATGCACCCCCCCCCCCCCCCCCCCATGAGCTCTCCCTCACTTCCTGATCATGCAGGCTTTAGTAAGGCAACACCCATGGAAAAAGCAGAGGAGGGGGAGAGAAGTGCTGGCAAAGGACCCAAAAAGAGAATTTTCGGGGTTGCTCTGTGCAGTTCCATTCTACACAGCAGGTAAGTATAAGGCTGTTTTTTTTTGTTTTGTTTTTTTAATAAACCGCACACAAAAAAAAAAGAAAACCCCCCCCAAAAAAATAATACACTTACTATCACTTTAAGCGTAATTTGTGTGTGCTCAAAAAAATGTTTAATTTACAGTGATCCAACTCAGTCCTTTAGGAGAGAATTGAATTACTCCAATAGACTCTATATATACACAATATATTAATGCATCTTCACATATGGAGAAAAGCAGGAAATTCCAGAAAACGGTCAACTGTAGTACATTGTAATAAGTATCTGATAATATAATAATTATTCTCAATAGGGATTCAGCAGCGTTTGCCACATGTTGCATAGGTTGCGCTCACTGTTTGGATACCACAATAGCACTTGTTTATAATGAGATTTGCATAGCAGGCTAAAGCCTGAAATATAGTCAAACAGCCAACGATAGCAGTCCACAGAGCAAACACAGTTGCCAAGTTGCCAGAGTAACCATAAATTAATTAAAAAGAGAAGTATACTTCTTGTGGGTCACAGAAGTGCACATACTTGTGTACTCCTGTGACCCAGAATCAGCTGACAGTGGGCTAAAGCACCGGGGGGGGGGCGCGTTATATACTTATATATACTATATTTTTACACCAAACACATAGATCGTGCCACAGTGGCTGGAGAAAGTGACAGTTGAACCTTGAAGTGATGTAATGCACACTTTTGTGTTCATCTTACCTAGGTGAAGATCAGCGAACATATGATCCCTAGTTTTTCTGTCCTCTACCTGGCAGCACCTGCCATGCAGATTCCAGGTCTGCAGATAGAACTGCAAAGCCCAGGAAAAATGGCGGTGGGAAGGCAAACTGTGGGGGCTGTGGGAGTGATTGGCCAGCTGTTGAGTTGTAGGATTGCTTCCATCCAACAGTTGGCTTGTCAGATTTAAATAAATTAACCTTTGGTTTTTATTTAGAAATTACAGATACAGGATTATACTATTTGTAGGACATTTTTGTAAAAATTAGACCCCCTTTTAATTTTTTTTTTAGGAAGACAACAATGTATTTATTCCTTTGATATTTTGGTTTAAATGCAAAGTTATCACTGACTGACTAAACAGGTCCACAGCACAAATGTAAAAAGTTCCAATTTCTTAAGGTATATAAAAAGGTACAAGAGCTAAAGTGGTTAAGAATGAATAACTTTTTGAACACATAGTAAAACATGTCAGACCTCACCTTGTTATTGATGATGGCCTCCGAGTCATCAAACACAAAGTTGCCATTATAACTGTTTACAAAGCACACAAAAGAAACAAATCCTACTAGGCATCTAGCCCAGAATGGTGAAAGGCTGAACAATGGAATGTCTTGATCCAGGGATTCTGATGATGCCATGTTATACATTCATTACAACCTATGCACTTCAGCATCGTGTATATTTGCAAACCTACAATTTAAAAAGAAAAAATGTTTACCATCCTCTTCTGTTGAAGTATTTGTAAGATCAAAAATGACAGATGTGTTCGCACTATAAAGTTTTCATAAAGGACCCTAAATCGTGGTATATAAAATTCATCTGTACATAAAATGTTGCATTTTGTTACAGACTTGATTTTTTAATTAGCCAAAATACATTTTTAAATAAAACATATAAAAAAAAAAAAAAAAAAATTTTGGTTTAACCCCTTCCTTTCCAGCCCATAGGGGAATCACGTTATAGTGATCCCCTCGCCGATGAGACTGGACGTTGCACAACGTCCAGTCTTCACGGCGTTCTAGGGCGCGCGCGCCCGCGGCACCACTCGCGATCCCGCGCCCGACGGCCGTGATTGCCGCCGGGCACCCGCGATTTCCGGCAATCACGTCAGGAGTGTGGATCTGTGTGTGTAAACACACAGATCCACCTCCTGTCAGCGGTGAGGAGACTGATGTGTGTTCCCAGTACAGAGGAACACACATCGGTCTCCTCCCCCTGTGAGTCCCCCTCCCCCTACAGTTAGAACATACTTTAGGACACATTTTAACCCCTTCAGCGCCCCCTAGTGTTAACCCCTTCCCTGCCAGTCACATTTACACAGTAATCAGTGCAGTTTTATAGCACTAATCGTTGTGTAAATGTGAACGGTCCCAAAAACATGTCAAAAGGTTCCGATATGTCCGCCGCAACGTCATGGTCACAAAAAAAAAAAAAAAAAAAAAAAAAACGCAGATCCCCGCCATTACTAGTTAAAAAAAAAAAAAAAAATGCCATAAATCTATCACCTATTTTGTAGACGCTATAACTTTTGCACAAACCAATCAATATACGATTATTGCGTTTTTTTTTTTACCAAAAATACGTAGAATACGTATCGGTCTAAACTGAGGGGAAAAAAAGTTTTTTTTAAAAAAAATATTGTGAGATGTATTAAATAAAAAGGAAAAAATATTGTGTTTTTTTTAAAATTGTCGCTCTTTTGTTTATAGCGCAAAAAATAAAAACCGCAGAGATGATCAAATACCACCAAACGAAAGCTCTATTTGTGTGGGGAAAAAAACAATGATTTAATTTGGGTACAGTGTTGCCTGACCGCGCAATTGTCATTCAAAGTGCAACAGCGCTGAAAACTAAAAATTGGTCTGGGCAGGAAGGGGGTGAAAATGCCCTGTATGGAAGGGGTTAAAAGACTAGGGCCCCTTTCACACGATAAAGCTGCTCTGATCTGCCTGTCCGTTTTCAGATCGGATGAGGTCTGATGAAAACAGGTTAGATTTTCCCATAGAAATTAGTGGGGGTTCCAACAGGTTCCTCCCCGCTCAGTGAGCAGAGAGACCCGTCATCCACTGGCTCAGCGGAGTTCAATGGAGCAAACTCCTGCTAAGCTGGCAGACTCCTCTGAGCGGAGGCGCCCCGTGTAAAAGGGGCATAAAAAGAAGGATGAGCTATGTGGCAGAATATAGCAAGATGTAACTGTAAAAAAAAAAAAAAAAAGCTAAAGTCAAACCACCAATTCACATACTATTTTGTCTGTCTATTCATTTTGTAAGGTGGGTCTTTTGTGCTTGCAACCTGTTTCTGCAATCATGAATAGCCGGTTTAAACACAGCTACTATCAATTCTACCTTGCACCCGCAACTTCCAACTGTACATGACACCTGCTCTGTGAAGTTTGTGTGTGTGCGCTGAAGAGGGCGATAGGAAATTAGCCAAGACCTTACTTTAACCACTTTAGCCCCGGACCATATTGCTGTCCAAAGACCAGAGCACTTTTTGCGATTCGGCACTGCGTCGCTTTAACTGACAATTGCGCGGTCGTGCGTCGTGGCTCCCAAACAAAATTGGCGTCCTTTTTTTCCCACAAATAGAGCTTTCTTTTGGTGGTATTTGATCATCTCTGCGGTTTTTATTTTTTGCGCTATAAACAAAAACAGAGCGACTATTTTGAAAAAAATGCAATATTTTTTACTTTTTTCTATAATAAATATCCCCCAAAAATATATTAAAAAAAATTGTTTTTCCTCAGTTTAGGCCGATACGTATTCTTCTACATATTTTTCGTAAAAAAAAAATCGCAATTAGCGTTTATTGATTGGTTTGCGCAAAAGTTATAGCGTTTACAAAATAGGGGGAAGTTTTATGGCATTTTTATTATTATTTTTCTTTTTTACTAGTAATGGCGGCGATCAGCGTTTTTTTTCGGTACTGCGATATTATGGCGGACACTTCGGACACTTTTGACACATTTTTGGGACCATTGGCATTTTTTTAGCGATCAATGCTATAAAAATGCATTGGATTACTATAAAAATGCCATTGGCAGTGAAGGGGTTAACACTAGGGGGCGGGGAAGGGGTTAAGTGTGTTCCTATTTGTGTTCTAACTGTATGGGGGGGGGGGGGGTGGACTTACTAGGGGGAATCACTGATCTTCTGTTCATACATTGTATGAACAGAAAATCAGCGTTTCCCCCGCTGACAGGAACGAGCGCTGTGTGTTTTCACACACAGCTCCCGTTCCCCGCTCTGTAACGAGCGATCGCGTGTGCCCGGCGGCGATCGTGCCCGCCAGGCACACGCACGGGACTCGGGGGGCGCGGGCCGCCGGCGGCGCGCACGCGCCCCCTAGTGGCCGCGAAAGGCGCGACGTAGAGCTACGGGCTCTCGCGCAGCAGTGCTGACCTGCCGCCGTATTACTGCGGCGGCTGGTCGGCAAGCGGTTAAATCACTGTCAATGTATCACATTGCCTAGATCGGCTCTCCAAATTTCAATTCACCTGCTTGCATTTTGGTGGGTGGAAATTAGCGGAGGGCGAGTCTGGAGCCGCACTGGGGGGGGGGGGTGGCTGGGGTACACGGCGCTGCTGGCAGGCAGGGTTAAATGGGAGCAGATTCTCCTTCAAGCATTTGGCCAGGAAACGTGGGGAAGGAAGAGGAGAAGAAGAGAGCTGGCCTCCTGTGACACAGCTTGGATGTGAAATGCCGACCACTGTCAAACAAAGTCCAGCCTCCTGGACCAGCTCCTATGATAGACAGAACACTGGTCCAATGCGGGGAAATTGAAGACGGCCAACATAGGAGTGGGTCCAGGAGGCGGGACTTTTTTTTTTACAGCGGCCAGCATTTCACATCCAAGCTGCGTCACAAGAGGAGAGCTATCCTCTTCCTCTCCCACTGTTTCCTGGCCGATCGCCGGGAAAAGAATCACCTCTCGTGAAGCTGCATTGATGGGCACCGATAAGCCGTGCCATTTAATGAGATAATTTACAAGGGTGTGTTTAGGGGCAGGGTGTAACTCTTAAGGCCTGGCTAGAAGCTCAGGAATTGAAACTTTGAGCCCTAGCCTAGATATAGTTTAAAAATCTCATTGAGTTTTCCTTTTAAAGCAATTACAGACATTGACTCACTTTTTTTTAAAGGGCAGCGAAAAAAAAATTCAAAATGATGGCAAGAGAGCAAGAGCACATAGAGATTAGTGTTTATTCATTCGTTATTTAGGGCTCATTCACAAGGGCAGACATGGCTGAGCTATGCTCTCTGTGTCTTATGGACACAGAGAGCTAGGCTCGAGAGCGAGCACATACAAGTGTCCCCATAGCAAGCAGCCTGCTATGGGGGCGGAGGGAGGAGCCAGGAGCGGCAGCGGGGGACCCAAAAGAGGGAGAATCAGGGCTGCTCTCTGCAAGGCCATTGCACAGAGCAGGCAAGTATAACACGTTTGCTATTTAACCCCTTCCTGACCGGGCATTATAAAATGACAGGGGCAGGAACCCTCCCTCCTCCCGGGTGGACGTCATATGACGTCCTTTCTTCCCAGCAATCTAGGGTGCGCGCGATGTCCGCTAAGCACCCGCCACTACCGACGATCACGCCAGGAGTGTTTGTGTGTAAACACACAGATCCACCACCTTTTAGAGGTGAGGAGACCGATCGGTCTCCTCCCCTTGCGAGTCCCCCTACAGTAAAAATCACTCCAGGGGAATATATTTAACCCCTTCAGCGCCCCCTAGTGTTAACACCTTTCCTGACAGTCACATTTACACAGTAATCAGTGCAGTTTTATAGCACTAATAGCTATATAAATGTGAATGGCCCCAAAAATGTGTCAAAAGTGTCCGATGTGTCTGCTGCAATGTCACAGTCCCAATAAAAATCGCAGATCGCCACCATTACTAGTAAAAAAAAAAAAAAAAAAAAAAAAATCAATCAATATACGCTTATTGCAATTTTTTTACCAAAAATATGTAGAAGAATATGCATCGGTCTAAACTGAGGAAAAAATAGTGTTTTTTTAAAAATTGTCACTCTTGTTTATAGCACAAAAAATAAAAACCACAAAGGTGATCAAATACCACCAAACGAAAGCTCTATTTGTGTGAAAAAATAAAGAATAAAAAATTTGGGTACAGCATGACCACGCAATTGTCAAAGTGCAACAGCGCTGAAAACTAAAAATTGGTATGTGCAGGAGGGGGGTGAAAATGCCCTGTATGGAAGTGGTTAAAAATGTAAACCTTTACAATCACTTTAAATGCTTATTTATGCAAAGGGTAGCAATAAAAAGGATTTTACCTACCTTATCCCAGGCTTCCCCTGGAGCTCCAGCTTGTGAGTAGTCCCTCTGCCAGGCTAGTGGCCATGCATATTGACGTTGTGCTTGTGAGCCCTGAAGCAGATGAGGTATTAGGAAAAAAAAAAAAAGAAGTGTTCAGTCGTGCCTTGCTCGCTATTACACACATTTTTTTTTGCATACACCCCCATGCTATTTTAGGGGATTTTGTGCACATTCTTTATAGCCCCGCACCTTTATCTGATAATATTTTAATTACATATATTTTACACACACTTATTCATACTTATACACTTGCTATGCAATTTTTTCAGATTGGTGCAGGTCAGATGTGTTCACCAATTATACACTTCACATGCATCACTATGTGGAAATCCTGACCCCCTTTCTCGGCTGTTCCTGTGGTCTATATGGGCTGCTCCTGCCTCAGCTCTGGGTCAGACACTGTACCTGATGTTCCCCCTTTCCCCACATAGAAGCTGGGCCCTTGCCTGAGCTGATATGCAAGTACTAGATGTATCTTTTCAAGCTAGGGAATTAGTTCCATCATATATATTTTTACATCTTTTAGATATTTTATATCCTACTCCTGATGAGTGGACATGTTCCACAAAACGCGTAGAGTTCCATAACATCAAGACAATCTGATCTTAGCAAATCGATTTTCATGAAATTGCTCATGCCAACAGTATCATGATAGAAAACAAAATGTAGTAACTGCACAGGTGAAAAATAATAATAATAAAGCAAAAAAAATAAACATTTGTGTAAAAACATAACAAGAGATTGCTGCGCTAGTGTCTAAAAAAAACATGGATAATAAAAAAAAGAAAAGAAATTAAACTGTCCATATGTGTCCAAACACTCCTCGTGATTCCTGCAATGAATGATAACAGACACCCAAAGTGCACCCTCCACTGTGAAGTATAAAAGATGTGCCCTTACCGCATAGACAAACTCCACGTTATAGGAGCCTAGCACAGCATGGATTCACACACCCCATTAAGGATCCATCCATGAAAATCAGACGAAGAAGGCATTGAAATCAGTCTCATCATGTACTTGTATATAATGAATGCATTTTACCAATCATGTGCTGAATCCTACACAAGTCAAGTGAGTCCGATTTTCATATACCACCATCTACTATGTATTTGTCTATGTAAATATTATTATGCATTTGTACACTATGAGTGAATTTACTAATCATGTGATATATGTCAGTTGATTTAATGGCTTGTTATGAATGTATTACTTTATCACATCATGTATCCAATTATGAGATGGTTTGACTCTGATTTCAGAATAATAATTCAATTTCACGTACGTTTATATTATTTTTCAAGTGACGTCCCTTATATAAAGTCCCATGAGCACAGTTTTTCCCATTTCTATATGTACAATTAAAAATGGAGGCTTGTCACTGTGGTTTGTGCCAGATCATTTTCTGTTTTTCTTTAGGTTAAAAAAAAAAAAAGTGTCCTTTTTACTGGTACCCAAGGTATAAACAGTTTAACCCTTGCAGTAGCCACAACGGGGAGTAAGAAGAAATCCCTTCAAAAGTGAAGAGAATCCCCCCGTCACCAGGGTCTCTGGAACTAGTATCCCTCTATTCCTGTTCTGGTGACAACTCAAAATTTGGGATTCTCTATTACATCTATCTATCTCAGGGATAACAGCCACCAGGACAAACAGAGGGTGAATCTCCCCAAGTCCCTGTTCACACTACCGCGACTTTAAAGTCACGCGCCTTTGCTGTGATTTTACCACAATTCTGCAGCTGCGATTTCAGGGAATGCCTGTTTAACTTGCATTAAAGTCGGACCAAAGCAGTACAAGGACTACTTTGAAGTCACACAGATATGAATAGTACTCATTGAAAATCATGGGGTACGACTTGTCATGCCACTTTGCAGTCCAAAAATCATACAACTGTGAAAGAGGCCCAACAGGGACACAGACAGCAATAAAAACCTGACAGGTGTTCTAATCCCTCTCTACTGTGTCTAAGACTAAAAAGAAAACAACGTTTTGCCTTTAGTTATGATAAATGAGCTGCCATAATATCTAATATAATATCTTATATAATTGAGATCTGTGTAGAGTTCAGCTTTAAAGTAGCTGTAACCCTCAGACATAAAATATGAACAAAGCATAGCCCTCTATACTGTGTACTTGTCTCAATTAAGAGAACCAAGTGCTTGATTTACTAAAACCGAAGTGCATAATCTGTTGCAGCTTTGCATAGAAACCAATCAGCGTCCATTTTTTTTTTTGTCAAAGCTTAATTGAAAAAGCTGAAGTTAGAAGCTGATTGGCAATCATGCAAAGCTTCACCAGATTCCGAGCTATCAGCATTAATTATCCTGTGTAAAGGGGGTGTCCCTTCCCTGCAATCAGCTCTCACTGAGCTCTGCAGTGTAACTTCAGTTCTACATCCCCTTTTTTCTGAAAACCTTTATAAATGTTGGACTTTGAATAAATGTAGTGAGGAGTAGACTGCAGATAGGAGGAGGTACAACTTATGTAGGACGATTTGTTTCATCGGTGTGTATCACCCGATGCCAGTGACTTCACTGGGTTTATGCACACGATTCGATTTCCTGCAGATTTTTGTCTTCAGATTTACCAAACCATGTAGTGCAAGGGCCTGCCTGATTGCATACTAATTTAAACTCTTAAAGGGGTTGTAAACCCTCATGTTTTTTCATCTTAAATGCATCCTATGCATGAAGATGAAAAACCTTCTGGTAGTCACCGGCCCCCCAGCCCCTCCCAGTTTTACTTACCTGAGCCTGGTTTCCTTCTACTCAGGGACCATCACACCAGCTACCGCTGATGTCTCAGTGTCCTGATTGGAAAGATTGATAGCAGCCCAGCCATTGGCTCCTACTGCTGTCAATGAATTCCAATGACGTGGGCGCAGGGGAGAGTCATACATTCGGCGGCTATGGACGCCTAATGTATGACTCGGGTAACCCCCTTGGGAAAGCGCTTCACCTAGGGGGTTATCTAATGCGGGGAGGAGCAGCCGAGGGACCCCAAAACAGGTGGATCGGGGCCACTCTGTGCAAAACTAGCTTAACAGTGGAGGCAAGTATGACATGTTTGTTATTTTTTTTATTTTTTTATAATAATTGATCCTTTACAATCACTTTAAGTTTTGACCTCATATTATATGGTTTTGGTAAATCTAAAGACAAAAGTCTGCAGAAAATCTAATAGTGTTTATGGGGCCTAAGCATTTACAACCACTTTAAGCAAGGGTGCAGATTGTTATGTCTGAAGCAAAGCCAATTCAAAAAAAGACAGCCTACTAAAAAAAAAAAAAACTGTATATAAAATGCCTGGAAGGCAAAAGTCCCATTAAAAACAGCATTTAGGTAAACTTTGCAGGAGTAATTTTAAAATGTGCACTTACTCTAGTTTCCCTTTATTTATTTTCATCTATTGCTTGTAATGTGTTTCTCCAATGGGGAAAGTCACAGCACAACCCTACATTTTAATACTAATAAATATGTACAAACGTTCTACACAACTGACTTTAATCTTTAGTGCAGATCTATGAAAGCTGGGTCATACCTGATGTAGTCCTGTGATCATCTGTGTCATTTTACAGTGCGATAGTAGCTGAGCTTTCTTTAGCAGTACACATCACCTGACATGTACTGTGTAAGTCTACAGGGGGTTAGGGATGATGCAGATATAGTGCAATACACAGGCACCAGCAGCATCAATCCAGAAGTAGGTACAAAGCATGCAGAGTGTGTATAGATCCCCCCTGGTCATAAAGATTGAATACAAGCATCCTTAAAGACAAAAGAAAAACTCACTAGATGCTGGCAGTGCTGCTTCTATTGTTACTGTACTACTGCTGCTGTCTTTGTTGTATCCTCCTCCTCCTCCTGCTGCTGTCTGGGTGCTTCCATCACAGGGGAGGGAAGGGCTGCGAATGACAAACACACATTAAACGGAGAGAAAGCAAAACACACACCTATTAAAAGGAGCCTTTTACACACTGCTCTGCCTCGTAACATCACACTTTCCATATGGTGGAATCAAAGACCATCCCTATTGGCTCATCCTCCTCCATACACCGATTGGTCAATCTCATCTACCTCCTCATTGGACGGGCTTCAATTGTTCTAATAAAGACACACAGTGTATAGAGCTGAACAGAATACACTACGTTAGGTAGAATGCAGGTGACCGTGTGATCCTTTTTATGGAACAAGTATTGACTGGAACGTGATCTGCTCGGCAAAGTTTGAGTCTGGATAGCACAGCATGATTCAGACACCGAGAAAGCCTATTGATTCATGTTCTGTGTCCACATACATGTATAGTATAGCAGATTGTTGCTAATGGCTGTAGTAAATCATAATCAAGAAACACAGGCTGCCTAATGTGGACTAGTACTGAAGATTTTCTTCTTTTGTTTTTGCTGCTTAATAATAGGAAGACATATGCAGGAGCAGATGTGTTTGTGTGTGTGCGGATGACATTGTGTCATTTAGGTATGCCAGACTCCTGTCACTACCAATGGCTCACTAGGATCTGGCAGCGAGCCACAAACGTTACAACTTCTATACTCCGCTATTGTGTCATGTGGAGTGCTATTCTTAACAGATTAAACAAATTGGAGGAGGATAACAATACAACACTTATTATTAGTGGCTACCCCACCTCCTCCACACATTACCCTCTCTGTTTACATCCACCAATGTAATTAGGAGGGCTCCTACCTCTGTGCCACCATCACATGGCTCACCTATGGCCCACCTGTGACAATGGGGAGCTCAGCCCTCATCGGCTGTATCCCCCCCTGCAGGGGAGACTGGCACAGGGAAGCTGAGGCACTGCCTGACTGCAGGTGATCTCCACAGGAAACCACGCATGGCTCGGAATATAGAATGAGAGCAGGAAAAACTTCATTCTGTACGAGCTGGAGGGAAACGCCGAGGAAGTGTACAGAGCACGCATGCTTACTACTACACTGTGCAGCGCCAGGTTCCATGGGCTCACCGCTGTACGGAATGACCCGCTCACCACTGTACGGAAAGCCCCTAACCCTGTATAAAGTGACCTGTTCTGTACGGAATGACCTGCTCACCGCTGTACGGAAAACCCCTAACCCTGTATGAAGTGACCTGCTCTGTACGGAATGACCTGCTCACCGCTGTACGGAAAGCCCCTAACCCTGTATAAAGTGACCTGTTCTGTACGGAATGACCTGCTCACCGCTGTACGGAAAGCCTCTAACCCTGTATAAAGTGACCTGCTCTGTACGGAATGACCTGCTCACCGCTGTACGGAAAGCCCCTAACCCTGTATGAAGTGACCTGTTCTGTACGGAATGACCTGCTCACCGCTGTACGGAAAGCCCCTAACCCTGTATAAAGTGACCTGCTCTGTACGGAATGACCTGCTCACCGCTGTACGGAAAGCCCCTAACCCTGTATGAAGTGACCTGTTCTGTACGGAATGACCTGCTCACCGCTGTACGGAAAGCCCCTAACCCTGTATGAAGTGACCTGTTCTGTACGGAATGAACCGCTCACCACTGTACGGAACGACCTGGACCTGCTAGTCCTGCCTGCACCAGGCTCAGCCCCCCGCCTGAGGAGCAGACCGGGGATGGGAGAGGTTGGGAAACGCTGGACAAAAATAACTAACCCTTTTCTTTTTTAGCAGGAGTTTTTAGCCTATGGAATGCGCCCTGCACAAATGGTGCGTGAGGTGTGCCATGAGCATCCCAGACAAGCCAGCCTTTGTCCTTTACCCCCCTTCAGGTAAAATACAACTCATGTTTTTTCTAGAAGCACATGGACAGGTAAACATTACAGGGAAGGAAGGGAGGGACACTGCAACCAAAGGTCCCTACACACACGATGGGATATTCCCACAACAATTGTCCGATAATCCTACCGTCTGTATGCTCCATCAGACAATTGTTGTCGGAATTTCCGACAACAAATGTTGGCTGTGCATGCTCTCAAATTGTCTGAAAACAAACGTGTTCTGTTGGATTATCCGGTCGTGTGTACACAAATTCGTCGGACTAAAATCCAAAGTACAAACACGCATGCTCGGAAGCAATGCTAAACATCAGACAATAGCAGAAGTTTCCCAAAGGGTGGCGCTAAAGAGCAGAAAAAACACGTTGTTTCGTGAATGTTGGCTGAAAAAGTTCTGCCGTCTTTATGCAGAACAAGTTCACAGCCAACACCCTTCGCACAAAAATTCACGAATTTGTCCGATGGAAATCTGATCGTGTGTACGAAGTTTTACCCACAAAGATAAGGCAGTGACTAGAGCAAAGGTCTCCAAACAAAGGGCCAGTTTATTGTCCTTCACACAGGGGTGCCAGACTGACCAGCAGCAGTGGAAATTATTCTGGCATCAATGGGCATAAACATCACCATTAGAGTTGAGCGGACACCTGGATGTTCGGGTTTGGCGGAACTTCGGAAAAAAGTCTGGGTTCGGGACCCAAACTTGATCCCGAACCCCATTGAAGTCAATGGGGGCTGGACTTTTGACTACTAAAATGTCTCTAAAAGACTAAGGGAAAAGGCTAGAGGGCTGCAAATGGCAGCAAAATGTTGATGGCAAGTACTCTGAAAATAAATGTGGATAGGAAAATAACTTAAAATAACATAAGAAAAAAAAAATCTTGAAAAGCAGGAACCTTCCCCTAAAACAGTGGTCTCCAAACTGCGGCCCCCAGGGCCGGATTCGGACCTTTGCATGCCTTTATCTGGCCCTTGGGAATTCCTCCTACAGATATAAAGCGCTATTCCTCCCAATAATACGGGCGATGAGGCACTTTTCCTCCCACTAATACCAATGATGGTGTACTATTCCTCCCACCGACACCAATGATGGGACACTATTTCTCCCACTGACACAAATGATGGGACACTATTCCTCCCACTGACACCAATGATGGGACACTATTTCTCCCACTGACACAAATGATGGGACACTATTCCTCCCACTGACACCAATGATGGGACACTATTTCTCCCACTGACACAAATGATGGGACACTATTTCTCCCACTGACACAAATGATGGGACACTATTTCTCCCACTGATACCAATGATGGTGTACTATTTCTCCCACTGATACCAATGATGGGACACTATTCCTCCCACTGATACCAATGATGGGGCACTATTTCTCCCACTGACACAAATGATGGGACACTTTTCCTCCCACTGACACAAATGATGGGACACTTTTCCTCCCACTGACACAAATGATGGGACACTTTTCCTCCCACTGACACAAATGATGGGACACTATTCCTCACACTGATACCAATGATGGGGCACTATTCCTCCCACTGATACCAATGATGGGGCACTATTCCTCCCACTGATACCAATGATGGGGCACTATTTCTCCCACTGACACAAATGATGGGACACTATTCCTCCCACCATTTTTTTCTTCCCCTCCTTCTTTCCCTCTCTTGTGATTGTTTTAGACGTTGAAGGTCTGTTCTGCCTGTGATACATTATAAGAAATATTTCTTTTTGTTTTAATGACATTGCTTCTTAACTGCTGACCATATCTGTAATTGAAATGTTGCTATATTCCTCATGTATTTTGTATATTAGCAGCTGACCTGATGCAGCCTGTCGGTGGAGACTATTCTAGCTCCCAGGTGGCCGTTCCTAGGGTTGCCACCTGTATGATTTTCCCCCGGACAGTCCGGTTTTTGAATGATGTGTACGGGTTTTCATTTGCTCCAGACCCGGACACATCATTCACATGGACTGCACGCACCGGGAGTAAGATCTAAAGTCTCCCTCAGAGAGCAGAGCAGACTGTTAGCTAAAGCTCCTCCCCTCCTCCTCCTTCTCTGCTCTGTATACACACGAGGAGGAGGGGGGAGCATGGACACCGCTGATCTCAGGTCTGTAAAAAGTTTATCTATGCTGTGTAGAGGGACAGGGGAGGGGAGAGAGCGTCTGGAAAGGAGGACATGGTAGAATATATGTGTAGTGATAGAGGGATTAGGAGGATGTGTACTGGGGGCTTTGGCAGGGAGAAGACCATGCTAGAAGTGTGGATTGGACTTCAAAACTGACAACTGTTTCAAACTCTATCTCTCCCCTTCATAATACACCCCAGCACATATCCTACCCCTCACCCTTGCACTGACCCTCTTCTCTCATAAACCCCCCCCCAGCACGTATCTGCCCCCCCCCCAGCACATATGGACACATGCAGCATCTGATGGACACAGGCTGTATATGATGGGCACAGGCTGCTGTATATGATGGGCACAGGCGGCTGTATATGATGGGCACAGGCTGCTGTATATGATGGGCACAGGCTGCTGTATATGATGGGCACAGGCTGCTGTATATGATGGGCACAGGCTGCTGTATATGATGGGCACAGGCTGTATATGATGGGCACAGGCTGCTGTATATGATGGGCACAGGCTGCTGTATATGATGGGCACAGGCTGCTGTATATGATTGGCACAGGCTGCTGTATATGATTGGCACAGGCTGCTGTATATGATGGGCACAGGTTGTATATGATGGACACAGGCTGTATATTATGGGCACAGGCTGTATATGATGGGCACAGTGGCTACATCTTATGAAACAAAGTGGCTGCAACTGATGGCACAGTGAGGCTGCAATTTATGTTTTTTTCACACTGCCAACATTTTTGAGCCCCAGCCACCACTGCTCCCCAGCACATATCTAACTCCCCCCACCCCCTGCTAGCAATAGCTCTCTCCACAGGACATATCTGACCCATGCATTCCATCCAGAACACTCACAATTCAGCCACGCGCACTGCTTGCTGCGGGGAACTATGCGCCACATTATTACTCTTTCAGGCCACCAAAAGTGTCATACGTCTTTTACAATCTGACAGCGCATACCCCCCCCCCCCCCCCAAACAAAAAAAATTGCCGCGGCTAAAGTGTTCGGGTTTGGCTTGAAGAAAAGGTGGCAACCCTACGTTCTGCCTTGAGCTGCTTTCCCCTCTCTCCCTCCTATTGAATCGATGGCTCACTCTAATCCGTCCCATGGGCGGGGGCTCCAGCTTGAGTCCCCTCCTTGCGACTGACGACCTGGCTCTGCCATTGGGTCCTCAGATCGCACACCCACGTCCATCATACGTGGGATGTCTTGGGACGGATGATCACATTACGCCGCGCCAGCGATGTCATACGGGCGCCGCCGTCACCTGAAGCCCAATGTGACCGGGGAAGCCTCACATAAGCAGTGTTCCGATTGCTTATGGTGAGACACGACAAGCTCTCCCTGGCAATGCACACCGGCCATCACGATAAGGTATGATACCTCTAGCACGTTACCTCGCCTGATTACCCTATCACTTGCTAGCACTTTGTTAGCCGGTTTGGTTTAAACTGTCCTTACATCCTATTTTGCAGCTGTCTGCTTACCAGCGTTACCGGCTTTTCCCATACCATACTAGGCTTCTACCTGCGCCTATTACTTTGTGATGCTACCGCCTTTCATGCCCCCAGTGTACTCAATTAACCCTTACTATTGTGGTAAGAACTACTAGACTACCCCCTCCTTTTATTATTAATCTTTGGTTCCTGGGTTCCCTATATCTTCACTACCTATCCCCCTTCTGGGCACACATATCACTGCCCCCCCCCCCCCTTCTGATGGTTCGTTATCCACACATCCCTTCCTCCCTCATCTTCCCACTCTTATCTTTCCCCTCTTACTCCCCCCTTCTCTCCGACCTGCCCTTTCCTTCTTTCTTTCCCCCCCCCCCCCTCCCCCTTCGCTTTCCCGTCTTTCCCTCTTTCCCCGTTCAAACCCCCCCCCCCCCTGCCCTTCACCAAATTAACACCCCCCCTTTTCCCTCTTCTTTTGTCCTCCTTTTTCTACTAGTCCCTTCTTTCTTTCTCTTTTTTATTTTTCCCTCTCCCCTTTTTCCCCTCATTGTTTTTCCCCTTTTATATGTCTTTTCACTTCCCTGTTTCTTGGTTCTTTCTTCCTTTCCTTCTTCTTTCTTTCTCCCTTTTTCTTCTTTCTTGCTTTCCCTCACCTCTTTACCTCCTTCCCTTCTCTTCCCCTCTTTTTTTACCTCCCCCTCCTTTTCTCCCACTCCCTCTACTTCTCCATGCCCTCCTTTCCTTGTTCCATTGCTCTCTTCTTTTTCCCAGTCTTCCCCCCCCCCCCTTCCTCATTCCCTCCCCCTTCTCTCATCATGTTCCTTTCCTTCACACTCGCCCTTCCCTCTGGTGTCCCCCACTAGTTTCCAGTATTGGTAAACCTAAATTGTTTTTGCAAACTTTTACCCTTCAGAGCTATTGTCAGCTTCCCCGGCGTGAGCCATTTATGTTCTTTTTGGGGGGGCGCGACCGATAGTGGTTCATTCCAGGCCATCTGCCGCCATAGGTGAGTGTGTCTTTGCCTCTAGGCTAGCATCATGTCTGCTGTTTTCTAAATGTTTTATTTACAATTGTTTAAACCATGCTTGTTCTCTTCTACAAATAATGCATATGTATATAGATCCTCCTGAAGAAGCGGTACAACACCGCGAAACCGGTCGAGGTCGCAGATCGGCTCCACGCATCTGACTCATACGGTTTTGTTTTTGTTTTAGCAATTACCTGACACTGTGTCCGAATTGTGGGGCCTGTCCCATTGTTTTATTTTTGTATTGTTTTATATGTAATAAATATACTTTTTTACCTGATACATGCCTTCTTATCAGTACCTTAAAAATCCCAATCAACCAAATTTTGATCGATATAATTTAGACACATAGTCATCAAGCAGCTTGTTGTCTCTAATTATATAGTTTTTTTTTCCCCACTGACCACAGTCCGACCCCCCTAAAATCTGAAGGACAGTAAACTGGCCCTTTGTTTAAAAAGTTTGGAGACCCCTGCCCTAAAGTATCTTGCAAAGTATCTCACAGGAACAGATGCAGTGCTGGTGTAATTCGATTTTAGAAACAGTACATACTCCTATATATTTCTATTCCCTACAAGCACAAACAGGAAGCTTCCCCTAACCTATCTTGCAGAGTATCTCACAGTAATAAATGCAGTGCTGGTGATTCTGAAGCAGGACAAGACCGTCTGACTCCTATCTAAATCTCTCCCTACAAATTCAATAGGGAACCTTTCCCTAACCTATCTTGCAGAGTATCTCAGAGTAACATATGCAGTGCTGGTGATTCTGAAGCAGGACAGTCTGACTTCTAACTAAATCTCTCGCTAACCTAACTAAAGCAGAGTGACGAGCTGCACTGTGTGCCTCTAGCTTATATAGAGGCTGGGTCACATGCTGCACTGGCCAATCACAGCCATGCCATTAGTAGGCATGGCTGTGATGGCTTTTAGGTCACACAAGTAAAACAAATGGCAATTGACTGCCGTGCAGCACGCAATTACATTGCCAAACTTCGAACCCGAACTTTCAGCAAATTATTCGGGTTCTGGTTCGGGTCCACAAAAAAAAAAGTTCGGTACGAACCCGAACTTTACAGTTCGGGCTCGCTCAACCCTAATCACCATATTTGGTATAAGAGGGAGGAATAGTGCCCCATCGTTGGTATCATTGGGAGGAATAGTGGTCCTAATATTGGTGTCAGCGGAAAAAATGGTGCTCCATTGTTGATGTCAGTTGGCAGAACAGTGTCTTATATCAGTGAGACGAATAGAACCCCAAGGGCCGGATTAAGGCAAAGGGCCGCAGTTTGGAGACCACTGGACTAGAGCAATGTTTCTTCCTCAAGGTGCCCCAACAGGTCACGTTTTCAGGATATTCCTCAGATGAAATGGCTGTAGTAATTACTGATGGCAGGAATACACGGTTAGAAAATCAACCGATCGCTCGACCAACGAAACAGCGTTTGTTGGTCAAAATTGTTGCCAATTAAAATCTTTAAAAGAGCAATGGGTTTCATATGTAGTGTTGACGTCTCACGTACAAGTGGGGTCTTTTACTAGTTCCACTCATGAGTGATAATGTTCAAGAGATGTTTTAAGGACAACCACAACTAATAGAATATTGTTTGTTTTTTGTTTTTTTTATTCATTTATTTTATCGTTTGTTTTTAATTTTTAATTTTAATTTAATGGAAAGCCTGAAAACATGACCTGGGGGGCGCATTGAGGACTGGAGTTGAGAAACACTAATCTAGAGGACAAGACTATAAGGCCCCTTTCACACATGCGGATGTTGGTTTCATCAGTTCAGTCACATGTTTTCAAAGAAATGTCCGCTGCTGCCTTCGTGTTCTGTCACAGTAGGAAACCTATTGAAACGCATAGTGCGTGCGCAATAAGCAATTTTGTTCACAACGTCTATTCCGTTGCATTTTCTGATGGGTAGTAATATTCTGATAGAACACCGGCCCATTCACAAAGCGCTTTGTAAATTAGGAAGCCCGCTGTGAACCCTCAGGCCGGGTTCACACCTATGCAAATTGAGTGCGGCTTAAACCACATCCAGTTCACATGAAATTATGAAATACATTGATTTTAATGAGGCTGGTTCACATATGTGCGACGCATTCGCACTGCGCATTGCCCAAAAAACGTGTGCGTTTTCTAGGCATTGCGGTGCGGCTCAGGTGCAAATTCAGGCCCATTATCTTCTATGGGCACGCATCTGATTAACAGATGTGTTCGCTTCTCATCAGGATTTATCTCCTTCTCCTCAATACACTTCCCCCCTCCCCTCTCCAAATTCGCAGCTAAAACGAAGATAAGCTGCTGAACAGTTCTCTCATTTCTTTGCAGAGAAAAGAGAGCTGGAATTCGCACCGCACAAGTGTGAATCCAGCCTCAAGGCTTCACTGCTGGTTTCTCTTAGGGCCCATGCACACAGGACGTTTAAAAAATGCCAGCCTTAAGCCCCATACACACCATCAGATTATCTGCAGATTTTTGTCTTCAGATTTACCAAAACCATCTAATATAAGGTCAAACCTTAAGGCCTCATACACACGATGAGATATGTCCGCTCAAACTTGTCCGACGGACAGTTTAGAGCGGACATGTCTCATCGGATTTCGGTCCGATGGCGTGTACACACCATCGGATCAAAATCCCCGCCGGCAGACAGCGTGGTGACGCGGCGGTGATGTTGACGCCGCCACGTCACCGCTACGTCACCGCACCAGGAAGTAAACACTTCCGCGCGCATGCGTCAGATCCATTCACAGGATACGACGCATATGCGGGAAGATATGACCGCTGGTTTGCCGTACTAACCAGCGGACATATCCGACGGACAGGTTTGTAGCGGACAAATTTCAAAGCATGCTTTGAAATTTGTCCGATGGACAAACCTGTCGGCTAGCCCGTACACACGATCGGATTTGTCTGCTGAAACGGTCCATCGGACCGTTTTCAGCGGACAAATTTGATCGTGTGTACGCGGCCTAAGAGTTTCAATTTGTATGCAATCAGGCAGGCCCTTGTACTACATAGTTTTGGTAAATCTGAAGACAAAAATCTGCAGATAATCTGATGGTGTGTATGGGGCTTTACAGTAGCGCTAAAAACGTGGCTAAACTTGAAAAACTGGTGTTTTTAGTGCTTAGCCATGTTTTTACATTAACGTTATTAGCGCATTTTCCTGATTTTTTTTGGCGCTAGGCGTTTGGCGTTCTCATTAAAAAATACTTGCTATAATGAAAAGAGCCGAAAACGTCAAACGCAGCTTGATGCGTTTAAATGCGTTTTTGGGCGTATTTACTGCTTCTGAAAGCACAGGGTGTTTTCTACTGCCCCTAAATGCTTATGCCTTCAAACACCTCTGACAGTTTATGTGTGCATGACACATAAGCTATCATGGAGGGGCTTTTAGAGGCAGTTAAAAAAAAAAAAGAAAAGGCAAACACCTCTAACAGCAGCTGTTAAAACGTCCTGTGTGCATGAGCCCTTAATCAAGATGGAGGTGCCAGCACCCAATAGTTACAATAGGACAATTCTGGATTCCTGGACAGGTAAGTGCCCTAAAATTAAAAGTCAGCAGCTACAGCATTTGTAGCTGCTGACTTATTTTTTTTTTCTGAAGGAGCCTAAGGCTCCTCTTTAACCACTTGCCTACTGGGCACTTATACTCCCTTCCTGCCCAGGCCAATGTTCAGCTTTTTGTGCTCTCACACTTTGAATGACAATTGCACAGTCATGCAACACTGTACCCAAACACAAATAGAGCTTTCTTTTGGTTGTATTTAACTTGTTTTTTTATTTTTTGCTAAATAAACAAAATAAAGACTGTAAACTTACCATTGCTAATTAAGCAAATTCCCCTCATAGACTGCAGACATGATATAAGACAAGAGATGGTCAGAGACTGAGAACATCATACTAAAGATAGTCAGAGACTGCAGACATGATTTAAGACATCAATGCAGTCTCACAAGTGCCCATCAAATGCAGCCTAGTGCTGTGCCCATCATTGCCGCCTCATTGTGCCCATAATCGCAGCCTCACTGTGCCCATCAATGCCGCCTCACTGTGACCATAATCGCGTATCTCTGTGACCAAAATCTCAGCCTCACTTTGACCATTAATGCCGCCTCACTGTGACCATCAATGCCGCCTCACTGTGACCATCAATGCCGCCTCACTGTGACCATCAATGCCGCCTCACTGTGACCATCAATGCCGCCTCACTGTGACCATAAATGCTGCCTCACTGTGACCATGATCGCAGCCTCCCTTTGACCAATAATAGCAGCCTTACTGTGCCCATCGCAGCCTCTCTGTGTCCATAATTTCAGCCTCACTTTGCCTATGAATACAGTCAGACTCACCATAGCCTGCCCTGGCTGGATCACACATCTCCTGTAGCACTGTCACATAGCTGGGTCTGTGTTTAGCGGCACCGTAACAAGGTCTCGCCCCCTAGACCGGCTCATGTGATAGACGGAACACTAATTTAATCTGCTACCACATGAGCTGGTCTAGCGGGGGCGGGACCGACACCGCCGAAGACACACACAGCCTCAGCTGTGATAAACAAGAGGAGGAAGTGGGAGCGCTGCAGCCACAGATCAAAGTGGCCCGCCGCCCCAGGACGGGCGGCCTGTAGCGTGGCCTCTACTGCGCCCCCCTTCCTCCAGTAAATGGTCCCGCCCAGGGCATCCGTTCCTTCTGCCCACCGCTTGTACCGGCCCTGGGCAGCACTGGTGGGACTACACTGCTAATCAGGGACACTGATAATCAGTGTACATGTCCCTTTAACCTCCCTGGCGGTATGATTCTGTCTGGAATTACGTACCAAAAGCGGTACAATTATTTTGCATGAAAATTTGGCATTTTATACTGTAGGCTTGTAATCCTTAGGAATAATTCACTTAAATCTGTCCAAACCAGAGTCTAGTAGACAGTTTGAAACACAAAATCATAAAATTATAATATAATAAATAACTATAAATAATTATAACAAATGATAATGTAATTATAATAAAAATTATTCAATAATGTAATCAAATCAAAATCACTGAAATTTGCTCAGTTGCAGAATTGTCGCTGTCATTACTTTTATTTTTTTATGACAGATTTCCCCACAAATCGCTATCGCTTAATTCCGCAAGTGATTATAATTTATTGTCGCTGTTTTCTAGCTGCTCTAAAATCACTTTTGACATAAAGGGACACTTTTGCAGGCACAAAAAATGTTTTTATTATGTAAAAGTACATGTAGGGCACTGGACAGACCACTAGGGACAAGGGAGGTGTGTATTTTTTACATACAGTACTGTAATCTATAAGATTACAATATACTGTATGTAATGTGTTTATTTACATTTTTGAATTTCCCGCCGGTCTCCGCCCCCGTGCGTCGTAACGTCGCAGGGAACGGAGATCAGCGGCGCGTGGGCACTGAGGACGCCACTCGCTCACAGCGCGGATGCATCGCTGGATCCAGGGACAAGGTAAGTACAGTAATACCCTGCCTGGAAAAAGGTAAGCCAGCGCGCTGCTGGCTCTGCACATCCACCCCGAGCGTGACTCGGGGTTACCGATTTTTACATAGAAAATCCACCCCCTGTGCACATATACCTCCTTCCTGCCCAGGCGAAATTTCAGCTTCCGGCACTGCGTCGCTTTAACTGACAATTGCGCGTCGTGCGACATGGCTCCCAAACAAAATTTACTTCCTTTTTTTACCGCAAATAGAGATTTCTTTTGGTGGTATTTGATCGCCTCTGCGGTTTTTATTTTTGGTGCTATGAACAAAAAAAGAGTGTACATTTTGAAAAAAAACACTATTTTTTACTTTTTGCTATAATAAATATCCAATTAAAAAATTCTCAGTTTAGGCCGATACGTATTCTACATATTTTTGGTAAAAAAAAAAAAAAAAAAAATCGCAATAAGCGTATAGTGACTGGTTTGCGCAAAAGTTATAGCGCCTACAAAATAGGGGACATAATTATGTTTTTTTTTTTTTTTTTTACTAGGAATGGCGGCGATCTGCGATTTTTATTGGGACACTTTTGACACATTTTTGGGACCATTCACATTTATACAGTGAACAGTGCTATAAATATGCATTGATTACTGTATAAATGTGACTGGCAGTGAAGGGGTTAACCACTAGAGGGCGGGGAAGGGGTTTAATGTGTAGCCTAGTCTTATTGTAATGCATTCTATGCAAAGTCAGTTGGCCAATCAGGAGAGAGAGGTGCTGTGTAATGTAAAGTTAAATTAAAACACATTATTTGTTAAAAATATATTTTTCCTCTTTGTGTATGTTTAGGTGACCAGGGGGCGAGGGGTGAAAATGGGGGGGGGGGGGCACAGGATTAGCTCGCACAGGGCGCCTCAGGGGGACACAGGATTAGCTCGCACAGGGCGCCTTAACACCTAAGGCCGTCCCTGGCTGTACCTAAATAAAATTGATGTATTTTTTTCCCCCACAAATAGAACTTTCTTTTGTGGTATTTAAAGTGGATGTAAACCCACTCTCATCCTTTCTAAACTACTGCCATAGTGCTGATCTATAAGGATATACATGCCTCCTGCATTTATCCTTACCTGTCAAATATCTCCCCTCTGTCTGTTATAAGAACTGAAAAACTGCAGATTCTGTAGATGGATCTGTTGTGTGGAGCTCTGTGGGTGGAGTTGTGATGTCAGTAGACAATGCGTTTCTGAGTATGTGCACTGTCGATGACTGGTCAGTGTGTGCTCCTTTGTCAAGCTCTTCCTAGTATAGCTAGCGTGCCCACAGAGTGGAATCTGCGTGCCAACTAGGTTCGCCATCGCTGCTCTAGGAGGTGGGAGGACAGTGAGATTATATGCTTAAATTGTGCATTACTCCTGTAGCGGAGCTATTGAAAGCAAAAGAACATGTGGTTTGGTAGGCAGAATGTGGCTTTAAAAGACTTGAAACTAAGGAGGAAGACCTGGGAGACAATATGGCAAATAATGTAACAATAAGGAACATAAAAAATGCGTTAAAAAAACATCTCTCTCTCTCTCTCTCTCTCTCTCTCTCTCTCCCCCAAATATTGGTAAGTCTGATAGAACAAGCAGAGTTACATTTTACTTATAAAATACCAGTATAATATAAAACTTGCTCCCTTTTTTTTTTACAGTAAAGTACAATACTTTTCTTATATCCTCATTCTTAGTAAAACCTTAATAGTGCTTGGTTTATTATCGACAGGTATTCTATGTAGTATAACAACTTCCTGCAATCTATTCATATATATATATATATATATATATATATATATATATATATATATATATATATATATATATATATATATATACACACATGTGTATATATATATATAATGAATTCTATACATAGGTAGTATATACATGCATTATATAGTACAGTTGTATATAATTCTACTTTATTGATTTTGAATCTGTTTAGAGGTCCACCACCAGATGGCAGCAGTGAATCTCTGCCATTTACTATATTGCCAGGCGAGCTTTATATTTCTGTATTAATAATAAG
Organism: Rana kukunoris; assembly: GCA_029574335.1. Lineage (NCBI taxonomy): Eukaryota > Metazoa > Chordata > Amphibia > Anura > Ranidae > Rana > Rana kukunoris. The sequence goes on along the minus strand of CM056050.1, from coordinate 213,378,717 downwards.
AAAACTTTGCTTTTGAAGGAATAAAGAGCTTTTAACCTGCTATTTGGTAACAACAACCAAACATATTCAGTATACAGGTAGTGTTCATTTAAAGCAATACTTTTACTTGTTTTCTAATGATAATAGCACTGGGAACATGTTCAGAGAATGTAGAAATGGCATTCATGCACAACTGGGTAGAATGGTAAGTAAGACTGTACAGGATTCTGTTTTAAATCAAGCTTTATTGAAGATTCTACAACCATCTTTACAGTGTTTCCCCAGTAGCATATAGAGCAGTAACATAGCATGTTGTCAATCAGAATGCCATCATACATAACAGTCTATGGACACTTTGTAAAGGTAGAATATAGTGCACACAGTATAGTTTGAAATGGCTTTAGGGGGCTGGTAAATGCACAATGGGATCCAACCTTCAGCACTAGAAACCAGCATATTGCTTATATCCACAGAGTAAAAAATAAAAACTGACTGCTGTAGTTGCTAGCCAAGTAGAACACCCATCAAAGCCATACCTGGAGCTGCAAGCCACATACCTGAAATCCTACCAAATTTTCCAGGTATACCTTGTAGGTATAGATATACTTTTTTTTATATCAAGTGTATCATTAAAGCAGAACTTCACCTAAAAGGAGAAGTTTTGCATGTCCCCCCCCCCTTATTTTAATTTTGGCACAATGTTTTTTGGGGAGAAGCAGGCACCTATAAATTTTTATTGGGTTAATCAATTTACAACACTTGAGGTAGTTGCATTCAATATACAACTTAAGTAGTATAATCACCTTGTACAGGCAAACATTTAACAGAAAAAGAATACGGTACTGGGCGACCTAGGCCAGCCTACCCCAATTGGGTACAAACTGTAGGACTGGGAGGTCACCAAGATGATCAGTGGTACACCTATACAGCTAAAGTAAATACAAATAAAGGAGGGGGAGGGATGGAAAAAACTAAAATAAAGGCTGCCAATAGTCATTATCTATACCAAAGATTCAGTATTTTATAATGTTATTCTTCAGACTATAGGAAGATTATTAAAGTAAGGAATCTTTTACATATTTGGAAGCTTTCGGATGGGTTAACCACATTATCCATTTTCTACGATAGGGGATTATAGAATCATTCTTATAGGCTAGTAATAGTTCTAATTGAGCTTGGGTGTTTAATCTGGTGATGACCATTGGTAGGTTTGGGGCGTCTGCGGATTTCCATAGAGAGGCCACTGTAATTCTTGAGGCTATCAAAATATGTAAGACAATAGTCCTGTACATAGTGGGGTATCTGTCTAGATCTATACCTAATAATGCGTTGATAGGAGTAAGCTTGGCCGTAAGATTGGCGATAATGGATGAGATAGAGTTCCAAAAACTTTTTAGAGTCTTGCAACTCCAAAGCGTGTGCAGGAGGTTTCCCGTTTGCTCGTTACATTTCCAACAGATGTCGGATGCAGTTGGATACATTTTGGATAACTTGTATGGTGTTATGTACCATCTATTAATTATTTTTTGGGCATTATCCCAGTGTTCAATGCAAGAGGATGATTTACTTATTGTTTGAAATGCTTTAACCACTGAGTCGGGGACAAAATCTGGTCCGTGTCAGGGCTATCTTTTTTATTAACTGGACCCTGAACAAACATTTTCTTGGGTCCCCTTTTCCATGCAATTGTGCTCTACACATGCTTTGAGACATACAATAAAGAGCGGCTAGACTCAAAATCAGTTTACTGAATCAGATCAGGCAGTGATTGCGATTGGTTGCTAGAGGTTACAGTGTATCATTACCGCTAGAGGACACTAGCACACATTATGGCTCACTGTTTATTTTCTAGAGGTTACAGCACATGACTTCTGCTTGTTGATTGGTTGCTAGAGATTACTGTACATCAATACATGACATCTATACCACTCACTAATTGGTTGCTAGAGGTTACATGACATATATACCGCACACCAATTGGTTGCTAGAGGTCACTGTACATTATTACTGCTCACTGATTGCTTATAGAGGTTACTGCATACCCTTACCGCTCAATGATTAGTTGCAAAAGGTTAGTGCACAGCTTACCTGCTAATTAATTAGTTGCTAAAGGTTACAACACATCATCTCCTAACTGCCATCACACCATGGACTGGGAATGTGAGGGGACCCATCAATAGACAGGAAAATCCTAGGACTCCTGGGATCAGTGACAATGCTGGGGGGTTGATGGGATCAGTAACAGTGGTGGGGGTATGGGATTAGTTAGAAGGCAGTACACTGGCAAATTCTAAATTATGCACAACGCTGGAAATCTTTGGCCAGTATATAGTGGGGGATTCTACCAATGTAATGGGGAAATTACAATGACCACCAATCTAAGGCCGCCTACACACGAGGAGATTTATCTGATGAAAACGGTCTGACAGACAGTTTTCATCGGACATGTCTGCTGGGCTATTTTGGTTTGATCTGTGTACACACGATCACAGCGCGGTGACGTGGCGGTGACGTTGACGCCGCCACGTCACCCAACCAGGAAGTAAAATACTTCCACGCATGCGTCAAATCCATTCTTTTGTCCGCTGGTTAGGCGTACTAACCAGCGGACATGTCGGACAGACGGGTTTCCAGCAGACAAGTTTTAAAGCATGCTTTAAAACTTTTGTCTGCTGGAAACCTGTCTGCTAGCCCGTACACACGATCGAATCTGTCCGCTGATACATTTAAAAAATCCTTATGATCTGCATCCTGGGGTTATAGACTGAAGAGACTGACAACCCCGTACATGTATAATGTTATCAGCTATGTGCATTTTTTGCCTTTAAGGTGAGAGTTAAAAAGTGGATATCTTCTGCCCCACCCACGTATGAGTTGTCGAAAACTGCAGTCAATTATTTACTGCAATAATAGCAACATGTGTAAATTACAAAAACTGTAAGATCACTGGCTGGGGACATCAGACTGCACCAGTATAATTAATCCTAGACAATAATTCCCAGTTAGAGGCATGCAAAGTAATTCTCATGCTTGGATCCATGTGGATGGTAGAAGACATACAAATAATGAAACATTAACACATGGTAGATTGGGCTTTCATGTTACTTTATTGCAGGGCTCAAGCTACTGAGCTACTAGCCAGGCCTTAATGGTTACTCGCCACCAGTTGCCCCACCCAACCCTTACCATGCCTCGCCCCTAAAGGTCCTAAACACGCCCTCATAAATTATCTCATGAAATGACACTTAAATGTTTTATGCAGAATTAAGTTACAAAAATTAATATTAACAACAACTTTATTAGTGCAGTCTCACCAGTGCCCATCAAAGCAGCATGACCAGTGCCCATCAATGCAGCCTGCACTGTGTCCATTAATGCAGCGTGACCTGTGCCTATCAGTGGAGGATGACCAGTGCCCATCAATGCAGCGTGACCTGTGCCCATCAATGCAGCATTACCTGTGCCCATCAATACAGCATGACCTGTGCCCATCAATGCAGCATGACCTGTGCCCATCAATGCAGCCTCACCAGTGCCCATCAATGCAGCCTTACCAGTGCCTATCAATGCATCGTAACCAGTGCCCATCAATACAGTGTGAACTGTGTCCATAAATACAGCATGACCTGTGCCCATCAATGCAGCCTCACTAGTGCCCATCAATGCAGCATAACCAGTGCCCATCAATACAGCGTGAACTGTGACCATAAAAGCAGCATGACCTGTGCCCATCAATGCACCGTGACCTGTGCCCATCAATACACCGTGACCTGTGCCCATAAATACATCATGATCTGTGCCCATAAATACAGCATGACCTGGGCCCATCAATGCAGCCTCATCTGTGCAGAGGAAGAGGGGAGCCGGCCGGATAATCAGAGAGTGGGGATTGTCCGCTGTAACAGCTTTCATTTGAATTGCTGGGTGTTCCCGGCACTCCCCGTTACACAGTCCCGCCTCCTGGCCTGGCACCTTTTATGATGTCATACGTCCCGGCATTGGACAGGTGTTCTGTCTATCAAATGCTCCGGGCCAGGAGACGGGACTGTGTGATGATGAGTGCCGGTAACACCTGACAATCTCAAAAGAAAGCTGTTACAGCAGGCAATCCCCGCTCTCTGATTATCTGGCTCTCTGATGATCAGGTTCTCGCCCCCCCCCCCTCTGAGATAGCTCCACACTTGCCAGATATCATATTCCACTCGCAAAATGTGAGTAGGCGAGTGGAAAATTTGAGAGCTGCTTTATTAGGATACAATAAAATGTTTTGAAGTCTTCCAGAAGATTGGGTACTGAAATTAGATGACATGGCACGGTGGGTGCAGTGGACGTGACATAGCAATGTTGAGCGCGATGATAGAGGATTAGAATACCAGGGGGAGAATGCATAAGGTGAAATGAAAGTTTAGTAGTAGAAGAAATATGGATGCATAATGACATGAAGTAGGGGGAAGCAGTATCAGAAGGGTTGTAGGTAAAGGGATCATAGCAACATGGTAGTGGGTGGAGTGGAAGGAATGTGGAATGCAAGGGGACAGGAGCATAGCATGTCTGCCAGTGGCAGTATACACGGGGAGAAGCAGCATGTAATAGGGGTGGAGGAGAGTGTTGGGTAAGGGTGAACACTTGAGGTGAACAGCTGCTATAAAGGGCCACAATTATGTTTTTGCGGGTTACAGAAAAAATAGTGTATGTGTTAGGGGGGAGACATGGAAGTGATAGCACTGTATACCACAGAAAAGCTGTGTAACAGAGAATGCAAAAGAAGGGATGGCCTTTTCCCATAATGGCAGAGCGTAAATCGCCCATGATGGAGGATGGTCTCTTCCCATAATGGTAGAGCGTAAATCGCCTCTTGATGAAGGATGACCTGGTCAGAAGACCAATTTACAGTAACAGGTTCTCTGAACTTTATCCAAATAGGATGGGTGATGTATGTTTATGCATTGCACTTCCAGGGGTGGATGTTGCCCTCTAATGTCTGGGTCTTTGCCTTTTTATAACTCGGTTGTCTTCAGAGATTCTATAGATGAGAAAGTAGACTTGTTCACACCAGATGCAGTCCAGTGCGTTTTTATTCTGCATCAAGAACGCATGGACCGTGTCTAATGCCCTGTACACACGATCGGTTCATTCTGATGAAAACGGTCTGATGGATTTTTTCATCAGATATCCAATGAAGCTGACTTTCATCAGTCTTGCCTACACAGCATCAGTTAAAAAACCGATCGTGTCAGAACGCGGTGACGTAAAACACAACGACGTGCTGAGAAAAATGAAGTTCAATGCTTCCAAGCATGCGTCGACTTGATTCTGAGAATGCGTGGATTTTTAACCGATGGACGTGCCCACAGACGATCATTTTTTTCTATTGTTTTTTTAACCATCAGATAATTTTAAAACAAGTTCCTAGTTTTTTCACCGATGGATAAAAAAAACGATGGGGCTCACACACGATCGGTTTGTCTGATGAAAACGGTCCATCAGACCCTTTTCATCAGACGAACCGATTGTGTGGACGTGGCATAACTTTGATTCCAATTACTTAGTTCACACCAGTACAGCGCATTCTAGTACAGTCAACAAAAGTAGAATGTTGCCTTGTTTCTGTATGGAACACATCTGGAAAGTGACAAACGCATTGAGAATGCATCAAAAACACTCATGCAGAAACACATCTGGAAACATAGTAATTGTGGCGATCTGGCCATCAGACTTGCACAGAATCTATATAGTGACAGATTTTGCCTGCCAATCAGCAACAGAGTTAAATTCGCTATATAAACTTCAGAAATGGTATTGCATTTAACACAGGAAACTACAAGATTTGGCATAGTTTCAGGAAAGAGTTGAATCTAGCAACTGACTTTTGGTTGATGCTTTTGGTAGACCCATTACAAGCGCTGGCACACTCAGTCGCTGCTATGAGAGCATTATGGTTATGCCAGGGCAGGCAGGAACTTTTACAAAAGCCTTTGACATTTCCTATAATGGGAGGTTATTGTTTGGCCAAACACTAAACAATGCAATTAAGCGAATGACAAGAGTAAAAGTATGGACAGTGGCCACAGACTAGTAGTAGGAAGCCGCCATTCTTCACTCGAGCCTTCTTCAGAAGTTGCTGGAAGCAAAACCTTATAGGACAGGCTGCAGATTAAACAGATCACAGTGGAGGTGTCTCAAAGTTACTTTTGACATGAAATGAAGTCCAGAGCAAGCTGCTAAGATGGCTGAAAAGTCTTCTGAAGGTGCATCCATCCAGTGTCTTCCAGTTGGGAACAGGGGACCTGAGTGAAATTGATGGTTGCAGCCTTCTTCTGGAGGGTCCAGAGAACGGGTGGGAGTACAATGGAGAATTTCAAAGTTGACCACTGAATTCATTTAATTTATGTTCAACAGATCTTAGAAGAAAAAAAATATAGAATCATCTGTGGGCCTTTCTCCCCAGTTTTTCTAGTACTTAAAGGGGAGGTTCCCCTAAAAAGAAACTTTTAACATTGCCTGTGTCTTGTTAATAACATTTAGAATCGGCTGGTAGTTTAAAAAAAAACACCCGTACATACCATTTTCGGCATGTACTCTCACCGCCGCTTCCGGGTCTGGCGGCCGGGGATGGGAGGGCCTGCTTCATTGACAGGCATCCGATCGACGCATACAGCGCGTCACGAGATGCCGAAAGAAGCCGAACGTTCGGCTTCTTTCGGCATCTCGTGACGCGCTGTATGCGTCGATCGGATGCCTGTCCCCGGCTGCCAGACCCGGAAGCGGCGGTGAGAGTACATGCCGAAAATGGTATGTACGGGTGTTTTTTTTTAAAACTACCAGCCGATTCTAAATGTTATTAACAAGACACAGGCAATGTTAAAAGTTTCTTTTTAGGGGAACCACCCCTTTAAGGCAGGAGCCTTCTGGCCTGTTTCAGTTTGAAGGAATTGAATGTGTTCATAAACACCAAGAGGTCTAAGATGGAGTCCATGCAGACAGTCGTAGGGAAAGTTCAGCAAGAGGACCAGTTGGTATCAATCGACAGGCAACTCAAACTTCCGTGTACCAATCAATGCCAAGCATCAGAGGCGTGTGAGATTTGCGGTGGACAGATGTTACTTCCAGTTCAGGTGTCTGCCTTTTACAGAATAGGCACAGCTCCAGGAATCGTTTTGAAGATCCTGTTGGCAGTTGTGGTACCTTGGGCCAGGTGGCACATGAAGGCATTTTCAAGTTGCCTTCTTTAACCTATGAGCTGAGCTGTCTATGGATCAAACATTTTTTGTGCCTATACAAATTTAACAAGAACTGGAATTCTGAACATCGGTACTTTACTTCTTTCGGAGGCATGCCACTTTTAAAATGCAAACTCTCCAGGTATCTTGAATGGAAGGAAGTCTTTTCTAGCATTGCAAGCCTTTCAGGATCTTCCAGGGGGCTAAGTAAGGTTGACAACAAGACTGTAGTAGCCTACATTGCCTGACAAGAGGACATTGAAAGTATTTTCTTGTTATAGCTTGCAAATAAGAACCACTTAGTTAAGGTTGGCCTGCTTGCCAGGGAAGCAAAATGTAATTATTGGTTCAGTTATGTAAATAATTTTTTTCTTCACTGAACATATTTTGATATTTGCAACAGGATACTGTAACGGTATGGCCCGTGGGAACCAGAGATGTTTGGGGTTAGAGATGCATTTGTCAGTTTTTTCTTTCCTCTTCACACACATGTGTTCTCTTTAATCGCTCTGATTTAATATTGGGCGTATATCACTATTAATTAATTCCTTGATGCTATAGGCTGAAAGAAAACACATGTTTGAGTTGATGTTTAGTATAAATTTCATTGTATTTGAACCATATTTTAGCCATGACTAAGCACTAGTTAAGTGCGAAACGTGTCGGCTGTCCTGTTTGTGGTTGCGGTGACTGTACATGTTCCAGTTTGACAATAAAGACAACTTTTCTTTTAACCACTTCCATACCAGGCACTTACGCACCTTCCCGCCCAAGCCAATTTTCAGCTTTCAGCACTGTCGCAATTTGAATGACAATTGCGCGGTCATGCTACACTGCACCCAAACAAAATTGGCGTCCTTTTTTCCCCACAAATAGAGCTTTCTTTTGGCGGTATTTGATCACCACTGCCATTTTTTTTTTTTTTTGCGCAACAACTAAAAATAGAGCAAAGATTTTGAAAAAAAAATAAAGTTTTTATTTTTTTCTGTTAATTTTTTTGTAAATGAGTATGTTTTCTCTTTCAATTACAGCCACTGATATGGTGGCACTGATGGGCACCGATGAGGTGGCACTGATGGGCACCGATGAGGTAGTTCTGATGGGCACCGATTAGGTAGCACTGATGGGCACTGATAGGCGGCGCTGGTATGGGGCACTGATGGGCACTCATGGGCGGCACTGATGGGCACTCATGGGCGGCACTGATGGGCACTCATAGGCAGCACTGGGCACTCATATGCGGCACAGATGGGCACTCATAGGCGGCACAGGTGGGCACTCATAGGCGGCACAGGTGGGCACTGATAGGTGGCACAGGTGGGCACTGATAGGTGGCACAGGTGGGCACTGATATGTGGGCACTGGGCATGGATTGGCACTGTGGGGTGGCACTGACAGACACTGGGGTGGCACTGATGATCACTGAGGGGTGGCACTGATGGATCAATGTTGCCAATCAGTGCCCATGTGTGGGCACTGATTGGCATCATTTTTTTACTGCCCCTTTTTTTTTTTCTTGCTGACTTTTTTTTTTGTCATTTTTTTTGTCATTTTTTTATGTTTCCTGGTGGTCTAGTGTGGGCACTCCCTGGTGGTCCGTGTGGCGATCCGAGGGGGGGCTGCGCTGATAAACAATCAGCGCAAACCCCCCCTGTCAGGAGAGCCGATGATCGGCTCTCCTGTACTCGCGTCTGTCAGACTCGAGTGAGGAAGAGCCGTCGACGGCTCTTCCTGTTTACATCGTGAGCAGCCGTGATTGGACATGGCTGATCACGTGGTAACGAGGCTCCGCCGGAGACTCGTTACCGAGATCGAAGGTGCAGGGTGTCAGACTGACACCCCGCATCACCGATCGCCGCGCTGCGCGCCCGCACGGGCGCACGCGGCATGAAATCGTGCTAGACGTTTGAGAACGTCTAGTCACGATTTCATAACCACTTCCCGGCCGTAAATCGGCTATTGGCCGGGCGGGAAGTGGTTAAAGTCTTCCCAGAGTGCGGCTGTCTATCTTCCTCCTCTTGTTGCTATTGTTTGAAGGATGTGGGGTACTCCTGTGCCAGCTTCACCAATGACTCTTGGATCTAGGGTCATCCTATGTCAGATAGGGGCATAGGATGACTGAGAAATGATATCCCTGATTACATGAGATCGGACAGTAATGATAATTCATGTATTGCAGGATATCTTGAAATATTACAAGTTGTTGGTTTATTCTGACCCCAACAGGTCAATAGAATGACTCATTCAATGTGTAATATAGACTGTTGAGATGCTAATTAAGTCTACCTGGCTGTAGTGATGGGGATTTCTGTGATTGCATTCTATTGTCTATTGTACTAATTAAGTCTGCTCCTAAGATATTTAATTGTGTATGCTAATGACACTGTATTGTGTGAAAGACTATTGATAATAGATGTGCAATGTGACTTGTCAGCTGTAGTAATTAACCCCAGTAGATTTGGTGCCAGAACGTCTGACAGGAATGTGTATTTTTAAGCAGGAGAGAACAGCTTGTTGGAGTCAGGACGTTTGGGGAATGATTAGCTCATCTGAATTTCATTATCTAAAAGAATGTGTATCAAAGTTCCTTGTGTGATGTGGTGGGTGGACTTGATTCATTGTTCATTTGGTTTTCTAACTGTATAAAAGACTGTGTTTTACCATTAAAAGTATTCATTCGTTTTGGAACTAGAAACAGAGCTTGTGTCTCGTTTATTCTGGGAAATGGAATGGGTCGTGTCTGCTGGATTGTCGGAGTGTCGGATAAGCTGTCTTGGGTTGGTGGAATGGAAATAGTAAACGGTGTTGAACAGATACCAATGCAAAGACTCCATCATACAAGATACGTTCACAGTGTTGTTGAACTTTCTGTCTCTGGTCGAATAAAATCTTTCATGGCAAGGTCAGTAACAGCACCCAATCCAATGAGACTACTTTTAATAACCTGACTATAGAATAGGCTACACTAGAGGTGCAGGGATTCTCATCCGAGGTTGTTCAGACCTTTGTGACCAGAGGATAATCCATGAACAATACATAGAAGAGTGTACAGTATTTAACCCTTAACAAAAAAATATATTAAGGAAAAATTTAATAAATAGTGGCACTATATATTAATAACAATTGATAAAAGTCAAACAAAAATTAGAGCAGTCCATAAAATATTCCAGTGAAGTGTTTGTATTGTTAACTTTTCGTAATTCTTCCACCACACCAAAGTGCAAGTGACTCCACTCCCCTTAGAAAACGCACTCACCAGATATGCCTGCGTCTAACCATGTGTATCAGGGATCTCTCCACATGTAAATGAAAAAGGTGCTCCAATAGTGTAATAACGTCAAGCTGGTTTATTTTAAAACACAAAGAAAACTTCAACCTATACACTAATGCCCCATACACACAACCGTTTTTCGGGTTGTAAAAAATGATGTTTTTAATGGTCTAGAAAAAACTGTTTTTTTCAACCCGATCGCTAAAACGGCATTGCCTACACATGATCATGAAAAAAAATGCTCTAGCAAAGCGTAGTGATGTAAAACACGTACGACGGCACTATAAAGGGGAAGTTCCATTCGGATGGCGCCACCCTTGGGGCTGCTTTTCTTGATCTAGTGTTAGTAAAAGACGATTCGCACTTTTCAGTCTGTTACAGCGTGATGAATGTGCTTACTCCATTATGAACGCTAGTTTTACCAGAACGAGCGCTCCCGTCTCATAACTTGCTTCTGTGCATGCGTGTTTTTTTCACGTCGTTAAAGTCCACACACGACCATTTTTTACAACGTTAAAAACGACAACGTTAAAAACGGCGTGAAAAATTAGAGCACGTTCGAAATTTTTAAACCCCAGTGTGAGAGCCTGAGTGCTTTCATACTGGGGCGGTGTGTTTGCAGGACGTTGGAAAAAGTCCTGCAGGCAGCATCTCTGGGGCGGTGGAGGAATGGTGTATACACCGCTCCTCCACCACCCTGCCCATTCAAATTAATGGGCAGCACTGCCTGCAAATTGCTTAGGCAGGCGTGTTTTCCAGGCACTATTAACCCTTTCGTCGGTCACTAGTGGGGGTTAAGAGCACCCCACTAGCGGCCGAATAGCGCCGCTGAAACTAGCGGTGCTTTACTGCTAAAGCCTGGCACAACTCAGTGTGAAAGGGCTCTTAAACTCCAGTTTTATTTAACTATGCCCATTTTATGACCTCTCACTGTAAGCACAATCTGGCCACACCCACCATTAAACATGTAGTATATTATTTTATTACTGATTTTTTTTTTTTTTAGTATGGAGAGTTTTTAAAATAGCGTACATGGCTGGGGTGTGGCATGGCTTTCCCTTGCCGTGGGCTCATGGGGGTGGGCACAGCAAATGATCTTGCACACAGTTCCTCTGTATTCAGAAAATGCCCCTGCCCAGAGACCTTGTATACAAATGACCACTGAAAGGCTGGCGAGGAGGGAGGAGAGTCCTCAGTCCCGGCTGTATCTGTGTTTACACACATAGGGCCAGATTCAGGTAGATGCGCGCATATTTTATCCGGCGTAGCGCAGCACATATACGTTACGCTGACGCAAACTAGTGAGTCAAGTACAGTATTCACCAAGCACTTGTTCGTTACTTTGCGGCGGAGTAACGAAAATGCGATGGCGCAACCCGACGTAAGTGGAAGTGGGTGTGACCATATGTAAATGATGGGTGGAGCCCAGCGCAGAGACTTACATTCAGTGCATCATCCACGGAGCATGCGCAGTGAGGGAGGGCTCCACTCGCTCCCCTGTGCGCATGCTCACAACTTCCGTCGGCACCACTTCATGGGAAACGGCAGCGCAATGTCTTACGTTGCGCGTATAAAAGCAGCCGCAGATGCGCCTTTCCGGCGCAAAAGTATATCCGGTCCCCCCCCCAGGGAAGTTACTTTTGCTCTGAGATAGCTGCTCCCGTTCCCCGCAAAGAGAGGAGAAAGCTAAACTTCAATGCCCAGGAGCTGTCTGCCGTCATCTCGGCTATGGAGACCTACAATGAGTTCCTCCATGGCAGGAAAAGTCGCAAGACAATCCGGGACAGGAAGCAGGCCATCCTGGAGTCCATTGCTGCTAGGGTGAACAGTTTGGGCTATTCCACACGGACTGCTGTGGACATTGCCAAAAAAATTAATGATTTGAGGCGCAAAGTCCGGGGCAAGGTGGCCACCATCAGGAGGCATGAGAGGGGCACGGGGGGTGGACCCCCATGTGTGGTCAGCCTGACCACGGAGGAGGAGGTGGTAGCCCACTGCCTGGAGAGGGAGCAGTTGGAGGGGGTACCGGGCTATGATTCCATGGAGGAAGGCTCCGATTGGAATTTCCGTTGTGATATACTCCAACGGATTTTTCCGACAGAATTCTGTTCTGACGTACAACACTACGACCCGAGAAAAATTAAATTCAATGCTTCCGAGCAAATGCGTCAACTTGATTCTGAGCAGGAGTTCCATACAGACTAATGGAATTTCTCTTTCTTAGTCCGTCGGAATTCCTGAAAGAAAAACTCAGATGAGGCACACACATGTTCGGAATATCCGATGAAAAAATTCTGTCTGACTTTTTTCATCGGAAATTCCAATCGTGTGTACGAGGCATTAAACTCTATTTAGCCATGATACTTTTAATCCATTACTAATATTCAGCACAATTGGGTCACACTCATTATTGCCACAGCACACTTCCATGTGCACAGCATGGGTCAGATTCAGGTAGTTTGCCGCATCTTTCCGGCAGTGTAGCGTATCTCATTTACACTACGTCATTTACGTGGGGTCACCATTCATTAACATACAACACGCCCACTACCAGCCTACTTTGAATTACGCGCGGTTACGCCGCCCCATTTACACTACACTGCTGTAACTTAGGGTGCAAGTTCTTTGTGAATACGGGACCTGCTGCTCTAAGTTATGGCGGGGTAGTGTAAATTAACTACCTGAATCTGGCCCATAGTTTCTGCAATATAACTGTTGCCATGAGATACATTGTAATCTTTGTAAAGTTAAAAAACAAAGAGCTATTACTGTAAATTTAGGCCATGCAGCTAGGCTAACATGTTGCAGCATTTTTTGCTTGGATCAGGCAAGGTCAAGTATCTGTACAGTCAAAAGCACAGGCTTGGCATGATACCTTTTTCTACTTACTTTGGTTAAAACATCTATTTTTGGAGCTCTCATCCTGACATGTCAAAAGTGTCTCAAATACCTTTAATAAAAGCACTTACCAGATTTATTGTGCTCAACAGATAATTACAGTTCATTGCTGTAATGTATAATCATCTCTGTTGGACTGCAAGCTTCAGAAAGTCTTTCCAGTTGTGTCGCCATAAAAAAAGATGATATTAACTAAAAAGGCAACAAAGTTTCTTTTCATAAGCAGACAATTAGAACCCTACTGCACGACTTTCTCTTTTGTTCATGGACGGACACAGCCTTAATCTTGACAAAGTGGGAAATAGCCTTCCTTTAGGAGTGACTAGGCAGAAAATGTTAACAACTTCAAAGCTGAACAGCTCCGCCCAGGCGGTCCTACTGGCTATATCTCCTCAGCCTGCACCAAGCAGTTCAGTTTTTTTTCCTGCCTAGTTAAGGAGAAGACATGGCTCCCTTCAGGCCCATAGGCTTGAAGGCTTTTAGTTTAATTTTATTTTTGGACTATTTATTTAAGTTTTTAATTGTTCCTGTGATCTTCGATCAACTGCCGACTGGGTAACAGGCTGGATCCCAGATCCTTGTAGTCCCCCCAGTTTCGGCCATCGAGCGCGTGCCGACCATAGCTATGCAATGGGTCATCCTCGATAGGCCCGTCGCTCTACGGGTGGCCAGTGAGCTATACGCTCCAGGGCTTGCATAAGAACTGTCTGCAGGGCTGAGTGGCAATAGCCTGGTCGATAGTCACCTCCGTTACCATGCGGTAGATGCACTGTCCAAGATGCTTCCAGCATAAACCCACAGGAAGGGTAAGTAGATACTACCTTGCTTCAGCAAGAAGACAGAGCTGGTCATCCCTGGAGAGGTGAGTAAATGGCTCTATATTCCCTTCTTCCCTCCCTCCCCTCCCATTCTCCCTAGGCTCCTTGAGCTAGCTGCTGGGGCGGGGGTTCTCCCGGGGAGCTTCACCTGGGGGGAACCAACTACATTCACTTAAATAGTTTATAAGTGCCAAAAGGGATTGCTTACTTGTGTCCTGCTCCATACTGTCGGCGGCCATGTTTGGTGTCCATGCTGCCTTTTCTTACTTGCATAATGTATAGAGCTGCATAAGAGATTCTGCTTACTGTGGGTCCTGCTCCATGCTGTTGGCGACCATTTTCCCTGTGATCCATGCTGGATTGTTTGTATACACTGGCGGCCATTTTCTTGTAGCAGCACTGTATTTGGCCTCTATTGACGTTCGGCGGCCATACTTTTGGTGTTCTGCAGGTTTACTTTCTACACTGGCGGCCATTTTCTTGTAGCCACACTGTAATGGTTACTTCCTGGGGTTACATTGCAATTTTGCCTCTAGCGGCCACCTCTGCGGCCATTTTGATTAGGATTCCAGGGATGTTACACACGTTTGGCGCCCAGGAGGGCCATACCGCATCTATCGGTCGCTCAGTGGCCTGCGCAGTACACCCCAAGGATGGCGCATAAACGGTAGCATTTCCTGCAGCCTTATCACGAGGTCGGGGGCCTCTAGCTCCCGTTCGGCGGCCATTTCTTTATAGCCTGATCCTATCTATATAGATAATACTGGCGGCCATGCTTTTGGGGCCTCAGCGCTGTTGGCCTCTAGCGCCTGAGTGGAGGCCATCTTCAGATTTAAATCAGGAGCCAGACAGAGACACGCTGCTGACTAGCAAACAAGAGCTAATTAAAGCAGCAGCCTTATTAAATAGCAGCCATTACAGCAGACCGACAGACCCTAGATATGTTAGTATTCAGCGGACAAGAAGCAGCTCAACTAAGAATGGCACCGTACTACTGGTTCCTGGGTGGTGAGTCCTCTGGGGGGGAACCCCTCATCTCTGCTGCAGCTAGGAGGGTGGGTTATTGTACCTGGTTTGGAAGTCCCTGTGTCAGGCGTGTGGACAGCATGGCGTCAGCAACAGACGTTTTTTCCCCTGAGACACCTGAGCTGGCAATTGATGCCCCTGCACCCGATGTATCGGTGGACACTATGTCAGCAATCCTAGATGCCAAGGTGGAAGCAGCTCATGGGAGAATAGGGGCTAGGAAGTGCCCCCTCCCCCCGCCATCTGCTCTTCTGTGAGGATGCTGTAAATTAAAGCAGTTAACCTCCCTTCAAAACCAATGCTGCTGCTAGAGTGTCTTCAGTGACATATGCACGAGCTGTTGGGAAAAGCTGCAATGCCTGACAGGGGCAATGGCTCATTCTGCACGGCTGCCTCAGGTCTCTCAGGGGAGGCTGGTATCATGTAGGCATGGCTAAACCGCCCAGATTCAGATGGCGACACTTTAGTACACCTCTTTCCTGCCCCTGAAGCCCTTTTACGGGGAGACATAGTCCTAAGCCCAAAAAGCAGAGGTACTAACACAGGTGCATCAACTGCTGAGACTAGTCTGGCAATACACAAAATGCCTGCTAATCTGCACAGTCTGATGCTGAGTAGTTATCTTAGTATGCCTCAATCCAATCCACACAAGGTGCTTAGTTGCGCCAAACAAGCTGCTGTGTCCCTTTGCTTTACAGGTCTCTTGGCGTCTGGGGTTTTAAACATACCCTCCCTGCACCTGCGCTGTAGATCACTGTGCACACTGCACATGCACACTGACGGCAGCCATGCCCCCGCTGCTCCATAGAAAAAAGCTTGCTCCGCGCGTGTGCGTGTAGGGGACGGCGGCAAGCCGGAGAGAGGGGGAAGACAAGACCTGGAGGGGCCACCGCGGGACCCTAGACTGTGTGGGACCCCCCTTACTTTCATGGCAGAACCTGAAGAGGTGAGCAGATCAACAGACCCGATGAGTTTTCACCCTGGAGAGCAGGTAAGTAAAAACACCAGGTATGTCTCTTTACTCTCTCTAGTGGTGGAAAACAGGTAAGACATGCAACTACGGACTGAAGAGAACCCCCAGGAATTTCTCAGGGTTGTCTTCACTTACCTTATCCCCGCCACAGGATACTGTTGAAGACCAGACAGATCCAACCTTCACCCATCACGGTGGGTTGTGTTGTGCCAACCTTCAGGGTTCTGGGTTCCTACTTATAGGGGGCCTCTTCCCTGGACCTGTAAAGCACTCTGCCAGAAAGCTTTGTGCATTTTTTAATACATGCCCAAAGTGCTGGATCCCAGAGTCCAGTGCTACAAGAGAGACATTACAGGCAAAACCTTGTTCTTCCACAAGGCCTGGGTACCATCCATTTTGGAATTTTTTCTCTGGCCTTCTTGGATGGATCCAGTTGTGTAGCTCTTTAACCCCCACAGGGATTCTCAGCAGAGCTTCTTCTTAGCACATTCTTAATCGTGACCAACACCTTAGACACTGGCGAGGTATGGGAGGGGTTATATAGAGGGAAACTTCTCTTGTAATTAGGGTGTGCCAGTGTCCAATCACCTGGTGTGACATATAACCCATTAAGTAATTAACAGAGCTCTGTGTCCCGTGATGTACAAAAAAGAAAGGTGTAATACAGCCTAGAAAAGAGATACATTGTTTGGAAGGTGATCTTTGTATATATTCAGGGCTCGAGTCCTGCGGGAACGCATGGTAACGACGTCTCTGCACTTCTTACTTAGCAGGAACGTCGTTCCCGTTACCAGCCGTGGCTGCTTCACACACACACTGCTCCAGGCACGCTCTGCCAATGAGAGCACACTGCCGAAGGAACTCCTAGACTCCTCCACAGCTCTGACACAGCCGAAGGGAGACCGAGGATGCAGAATATTTCCTGCCTCTGTGCAGTGCCGATTTCTGAAGATGAGGCTGGTCAGGTAGGTGGAGAAGCGTGGCTTTCTATGTGGAGGAAGGAGGGGATGAGAATTCCTGCCTGGGGGAGTTTATTTTGGTGGGGAGGTTAAGGAAAGGGGGTGGGTTTGCTTTTGGAGAAGGACCCCCCTCCCCCCTGTAAGTTTCTTGTAGAGAAGTTTACGGAGGGTGGTTATTGGTAGAGATATGCTTCTGGGTGGGAAGTTTGTTGAATGAAGGGAGATATTCTTGGGCATTAGATATGAGGGAGATATTTTCACCTTAGGGTGTGATCGGAGACGGAGGTTAATATTGTGTGGATATATGAGGAAGGGTGGTGTTTTGCAGTGGGGAGTTTTGCTTGGGGGGGGGGGGGGGGGGGGGGTTTCCTTTAGTTCCCACTGATGTGGCTCTGCAAGGTGCATTTTGTGTGGGCATGGCAGCCCATTTATACTGTATGGGCTGCTGTGTCTCCTTAAATACAAAGAAAAGGTCGAAAGGACCCTCCACCATTTCTGGAGTCGCAGCCCGCACAGGAATCGCAAATGCAGAGCAGTTTCCAGTGTGGGTGTGATTTCTAGTGTGTGCAGCATGCCATTAGGATTAAAGGCCTGTTCATACTGCTGCAATGCGGGAACCCTGCAAATCCACTGGGGGTTCCCACATCGCATGTCTCCTGCCGGCAGTTCACACTGCCCCATGTGAACTGCTGGGAGTGCCAATTAAAACTTAATGGCACCCCCAAATCAGTTCGCATATCGCAGTGCGATCTGCAAATTCGGACAGGAGTTGAATCGCATGGGTGTGAACACCCAGGGCTCAAGTCCTGCAGGAACACATGTGAACGACGTTCCTTTACTTTTTCCACAGCAGGAACGCCATTCTCATTGTCAAGGTGCACCGACCTCCCCTACCTCGGTCCTCCTAATCCTCCTCCTCCAGAGGCCACTGTTAAAAAGACCTGGCTCTAGTGATAGGGGGAACACTGATCCAATGGCCAATTGAATCAGTGTGATGTAAATTATAGGAGACGGGACTTTGTTACAGTGGCCACTGGAGGAGGAGGAGGCGGACTGAGGGAGGGGAGGACAGGGTCACGCTGGGATATTCAAATCCCAGATTCAGACACATGCCAGGTTTCATTGCTAGACACAGATCAGGCTGCATTGCTGCACACTGATCGGGCTGCATTTGATGGACACTGGCAAGGCTGCATTTGATAAGCACTGGTACGACTGCATTGATGGGCACTTGTAAGGCTATATTAGGTGGGCACTGGCTAGGCTGCATTTGATGGGCGCTGATCAGGTTGCGTTTGATGGGCACTGGTAAGGC
This sequence comes from Rana kukunoris, assembly GCA_029574335.1. Taxonomy (NCBI): domain Eukaryota; kingdom Metazoa; phylum Chordata; class Amphibia; order Anura; family Ranidae; genus Rana; species Rana kukunoris. The sequence continues at coordinate 213,360,258 of CM056050.1, read as the reverse complement.
GGTAAGGCTGCATTTGATGGGCACTGATCAGGCTGTATTGATGGGCAGTGATTAGGTTGCAATTGATGGGCACTGGTAAGGCTGTATTGATGGTCACTGGCAAGGCTGCATTTGATGGGCACTGATCAAGCTGCATTTGATGGGCACTGATCAAGCTGCATTTGTTAGGCACTGGTAAGGCGGTAAGGCGGCATTTGATGGGCACTGATCAGGCCACATTTGATGGGCACTGATCATGCTGAATTGTATGGGCACTGGTAAGGCTGCAATAATGGGCACTGATCATGCTGCATTTGATGGGCACAGGCAAGGCTGCATTGATGGGCACTAATCAGGCTGCATTTGATGGGCACTGAGGAGTGAGCTGCCCAGGGCCTGGGCCCCACTTTGCACAATCAATACAGGCAGCCCGAGGAGAGGGGCCCCAGGCCGGCATACTCAGCACTCCCAACCTTACTCTTCTGCACAGACCAACACATGTGTGTGGACGCATTGGGGTAGCAGGGGCCCCACACATTGGAGCCTGCATAGAAATATAGTGCAGAAGGAGTCCCAGTTGTTGCAACTTGTTTTAGAAATTCCCTGCAAAGGGAACCATTATCACACAGTGTGGTGTTTTTTTTTTATTGTTATTATAGCATACAGATAAAATTATTTTGTTGTTACATCTGTGCTATATTTATTTGTTTAATGCATGTTAATTTTAATTTTAGTACTTGTAAACTGGCACTTCACAATAAAAATTGCAGTTTATTCATTAAAAAAAGTAGTACATAAAACATACATATACTGAGTGTGTGTGTATATACACACACATGCAATTTATTTTTGAGGTGGGTTCCCACACTTTTTTTCCCAGGACTTGACCCCTGTATATATTGGTAACAATGGTGATGACAGATATCCTTCTCTCCCTTTCCTGAAGTTGTTGATCATGATATGCATTGAGTAGGAGGGGTTTGTGACATCACCATGTTTTTTATATATTTTCCGTGGGGCTTCTAATATCGGGAAGGGAGAAGGAGGGGTAGAGAGGGGGGGGGAAACGGGGGGAGGAAAAAAAAAAAAAAGGGGGCCGGGGGGAAGAAATTAACCTAAAAAGGGGGAAGTTAGGGATATAGAGATAGAGGGGAGCAATGAGAAATGTTTATAGTATGAGTAAGGTCTAATAATTGTAATGTGACCCCTCTCAACGTGTAACCTGTAACCTTGTATCCCTTCCCTACGACTAACAAAAAAAAAAAAAAAAAAGGGAAGGGAGGGAGAACCAGTTACTAAAGAGGTCTATTAAATTTGTGCTGTTAAAGCACCATAGTTGTGAGTGTTAGGCTGGGTTCACACTACGTACGGGCCCGTAGGGGCCTGTACAGGAAAACGCATACATAGACAATGCATTGCAAATCGTATGCACTCAGATGCATCCGGGTGCGTACGATTTGCTGGCAAAACGTTTTTTAACAGTACGCAAAACCGTGTTCAACCACGGTTTTGATGCCGTTTTTGAAACCGTATGGCAAACGCATACGTTTTTTTTTAACATTAAAGTCAATGGAAAACGCACATATGTGCGGTTCCATACGTATAAATCCGTTTCAGCCGCATACGTTTTTTCATATAAATCGTATGCGGCTGACGGACGGGAAAATCGTAGTGTGAACCCAGCCTTACATTTATTTTTCATATAGTGATTGTTGACATTTTTATGCTATGGAAGCCTTTTCAGTTTTATAAAGTGCTCTGAGATTCTGTCTGAGGCATTTAGAAGGTTCTCATGTTTGAAAGACCACATAAAATTATACTTGCCAACAGCCCTGATTTTCCCAGGACAATCCCGATTTTTGGACCCTTGTCCCTATTGGAGCTCATCCCTGTTTTTGGCAAAAATGACAGTGGGCTACAAAAAGTTGTCCACCGCTATTTTACCATGGAGTGGAGTGGAGAGGGGTAGCCATCCTGCTTCTCTCTTCAGTGTACAAGTAGACAATTATTTTGTATACGGAAGCCGATTTGTTGCACAGATCGGAGGCCCCTCCCCTCTCTACTTAACACACAGGGGAAGCCGGTAACTCATGTAGCTGCCGCCAACCCTCCGCCCCGTGTCTGATGAGAGGGGACACTGATGAAAGGAGGGGCTCCGGTGCTGGGGACACTGATGTAAGGAGGGGCTCCGCTGCTGGGGACACCAGATGTAAGGAGGGGCTCTGCTGCTGGAGACACCAGATGTAAGGGAGGGGCTCCGCTGCTGGGGACACTGATGTAAAGAGGGGCTCCGCTGCTGGGGACAATGAAGTAAGGAGAGGCTTCGCTGGGTGCACCTGATGTAAGAAAGGACTCTGCTGGGAATGCCTGATGTAAGGAGGGACTCTGCTGGGGACACCTGATGTAAGGATGGACTCTGTTCGGGGCACCTAATGTAAGGACGGACTCTGCTCGGGGTACCAAATGTAGGGGCGGACTCTGCTGGGGGCACCTGATGTAGTAGCGGACTCTGCTGGGGCACCTGATGTAGGGGCGGACTCTGCTGGGGGCACCTGATGTAAGGAGGGACTCTGCTGGGGCACCTGATGTAAGGAGGGACTCTGCTGAGAATGCCTGATGTACAGGATTAAGGTTGCATTTACTACCTGGTGTGGTTCCTGTTTTCTTTGATATAGTGCCACTATTGGGTATTAAGTATTACTTTCAGTGAATTCCTGTGATATTGTATGTTTGTACAGTCAACCTGGTGTATTAGAGGGGCTGAACAGAGCACCCATCCTGTCCAGCGCCTCCTACGGGAATAGCGCTACAAAATACTCTAAAATAATTGCAATATGTATAGTTTTTCATCTCTGCGGATGGTGCCACACATAAGGAGATCCTTTACTAAACAACAGTCAAATTTGGACCAGAAGAATATACAAAAAGAAGGAGAATAATTTAACTGTCAAAAGTAACCTAATTTTAGTTTTGTTAGAAGAACGAAAGAGACAATTAACGAGATTATATCTTGAACAGCTAAACTGGAATAGCTTCCTTTGTATAGCATTCTTAATTTAATGGAATGCATGTACCATAAAAGTATTTCATATTTGTCTTTGAGACTAATTTACATAGTTATCAGCTTATTTTGTCAGGCTTAAAAGTGCAGCTATATTTTCTAAAATATAATGGGGGATTTGGAACCTTAGAGACCTGTAGGTTTAACATGTTGTCTCCAAGTTAATTAAAGTAACCTTATCACATCATGTATATGAGCTTAGTGTCAGCAAGTGAGGGATTTCTTCTTAAGCTGTTGCCAGGGGCTTCCCACAGTCTTATCTATTATGATAGTTTCTGCCAAACCATCAAAATTACACTTTGTATCTTAGCAACAATTTGTCAATAGATAACTTAAGTGAATTTAGGGCATCTTGCCAGTGGTGTCGCTCCCTATGGGATGAGTTATACTTTTACAGTCTAGTAACCCCCTTGTAGTTATTTAACATATTCCATTTTATTATTTGCCAGCATGCTGCATCACTTAGTGCATAGTAGTTGAGTTTACGCCAGACACATTTAGATTCACTTGTGGCAAAGATCAAAAAGCTGAAAGCCAGCTAAAAATAATCCCCAACTGTGTTCACTTCTAGCCCTACCCAGTTAATTGAAATTCATATTTGTCTTTAAGCTTCTTCTGTTTCTGTATCCACAAATCCAAACAGTAACAGGGGGGTTGGTACGATTTTATCAAATGTTTAATTAGAGACGGGTATATGTTATGGAAGAATTCTGGCTTTTTATGTTTGCAAACTATATACGGTAGTTGTACCCAGGGCTTTTTTTCTTGAAAATTGGGTACAGGAACTCAATCACGACCCCACAAGCCCTTACACACACCTTCTAAACAACATTAAATAGTGGGTGTGGTCAAATTTAATTTACAGTGGGAGGGTCTAAACAGAGTCATTAAATACCAGCAGTGCATTATATACAGAGTGCAGAGTTCAAAGAGAGGGTTACACACAGACTGCAGAGTTCAGGGTGTGCTACGTAAATAGTGCAGAGTTCAGGGGTGCCCTGCATACAGAGTGCAGAGTTTAGCGGTGCACTACACACAGAGTGCAGAATTCAGTCTTCTTCCACAACTTCTTACCTCTGCATCCACATCTCATGTTTACCCCTCTTCAACTCGGACCTCTGCATACAACTCCCCTCTACTGCCCTATCTTCTCCCCATCTCCTTAAAAAGTCCCACCATGGGGCGTGGCCTGGAGCAGCATGTAAGCGGATGTCTTTCTTAGCAGCTCCGAGATCCCTCTGAACAATCCTGTGCAATCCTCCTATCCTGCCTTTCCAAAATGGCTACAACCCTCACAGCTCCCTCGGGGAAGTCCCTGGGCTATTTTTTTTCCAGGGAATCTGGTGGATGGGAAGACGAAAGGGCAGAAAACAGCCCGCGGGCAGGATGAACATCACCACGCGCTCCTCCCAAGATGGCCGCAGCACCATCGCGCCACTCTCCTCTCTTGCTTCCACTCCGGAGCTATTTGCGGAGGACCCTGCGCTATCTCTCCCACCCTCTTCCAGGACCTCCACCACACCAGCGCTCCCGGCCCCTGCGTCTCCTAGTGAGGATGGCCTGGAGGATGGCCCGGAACCGGAGCCCACGCTGCTGGAGGTCCTCAAAATCATCAAGGTAAATCACTCTGATATTATGGGGAATGTGGAGGAGCTTAAGCTGGACATTACAATAATGTGCCAGGATATGCATAAAGTGCGGGACCGGGTCTCAGAAACAGAGCGCCGCATCAGTGATCTGGAAGACACTGTGGGCCCAGCCCTTCCTACTCTTACTCTTACTCTTACTCTTGCTGTATGTTGGGATGAGTGTGGTGTGTATGTGTGTGAGTGTTTTTGGCCCTGAATCCACCCCCACCTATACCTTGCCTGGGTTACTGTTGTTTCATAATCTGCTACTGTGTTCCTTCATTATTACTACTTTACCATGTCTAAGGTCAGGTGTATCTCCTGGAATATCCGGGTGTTAAACTCCACTGTTTGACTTCCTTAAGGTGCCCAATCCTCATCTATTATGCTTACAGGAAACCCACCTTATGGCATCAAAGGTGATGGCGTTAAAAAAATAATGGGTCATGCATGGATATCATTCCACCTATTCTAATTATGCAAGGGGGGTGTCCGTTCTGGTACAGAAGGGCCTCCCTTTCTCTTGTGGCAGGGTGGTGCTGGACCCTAATGCCACGTACACACGATCACTTTTTGTGATGAAAAAAAAATGATCGTGTGTGGGCAAAACGTTGTTTTATGTCTTCAAAAAAACGACCAAAAAAAAATTCGAACATGCTTGAATTTTTTGTGTCGTTTTTCAAAATGTCATTTTTTGTGTCATAAAAAGTGATGGTGTGTGGGCAAAACGACGTTGAAAACGACGTTTTTAAACCTGCGCATGCTCAGAAGCAAGTTATGAGATGGAGCTTCAATGGAATAGAGTGCCATCGAACATGGTGTACGTCACCACGCTTTGCTAGAGCATTTTGGAAAAACGATGGTGTGTATGCAACGTCGTTTTGGAAAATGAAGTTTGAAAAACTTCGTTTTGTTTCATCACATAAAACGTCGTTTTTTTTCATCACAAAAAGTGATCGTGTGTACGCGACATAAGGGTCAGTATATTTTTCTCCAATGCATGGTGCACGCCACGCCACTACTGTTGGTGGTTGTGTATGCCCCCCCCTTTCACGGCTGACATCTTTACAGACTTAAGTGTGCACGTTTTCACCTTCCCAGTGATGGCTACTCTAATAGTGGGGAACTTCAACTCGGTGCTTGAGGCCCCTCCAGTATGACTCCAAGTTGTTTTGTCAGTGGTGTGCCTCCTTTGGTAATGATGATCTCTGGACATTCCGTGACCCAGAATACACGTGTCAATCTCGGACATAATGTACTCTTTCCAGGCTGGACTATGCTCTGGGAACTCCTGACTTGGTCTCCAGTATACAGGCAGTATCCCACTTACCTCAGATGCTAGCCAACCATTCTGCCCTATCGGTAGACATGCTGTTGGGACATAGACCCTACTTTCGGTTGTGGCGGCTCAGTCCTCTCTGGGTCTCCACCTCTGACTTTCAGGAGCCAATCCGGCGAGATATGTCCCACTATTGGGGGGACAATGCCGGATCTGCCTCTTTTGGCCCCACGTGGGATGCCTTTAAGACGTCGGTGCGGGGTTCATACATCTCCAACATTGCCCAGCATTGAAAGTCCTCTCAGGCTACACTTCTGGCCTTGAAGTCCTCCCTGGGAAATGCCAGGGCCCAATATTCTGCACTTCCCACCCCGGACTCCCATGGGGTCCTGGTGGGGGCGCACAGGGCTCTGGACCTTCATAGGGTGGAGGTGATGCAAAAACAGCAGTTGTATTTATCGGCCAGGTTGCATGAACACAGTGGCAAGAATGGTAAGATGTTGGCCTATCTCTCCCTCACTTATTATGTAGATAGGACTATACCACATATTCAGTTGCCAGACGTCTCCATCACATCGGATCCCCTGCTCATAAACCAAGCGTTTAAGTGAGAACTTTTATACCGCCAATCAGAGGATATCACAGCAGTCAGGTGACCCAGAAGCAGGAGTCTCGGGTTCTGATCATTAGTATGAGACACAGGGTTCTCGGTGGGAGCCCAGTCTCTTTGGAGCATGCTGTGTGGTGGGCTCCCAGCACAAAGAGGGATACGCATATATATGCAGCCCCACTGAGAAAGACTCACTTCTGTGAGGCCGCATTTATGTGTACAGTTGTTGATTTTATTTTTTTTGCCCAAAAATAAAAATGTGTTATATATGCAGCCACTACATATAAGATTAGCAAGCTGCAATATACAGTAAAACCTTGGATTGCAAGCATAATTTGTTCCGGAAACATGCTTGTAATCCAAAGCACTTGTATATCAAAGCAGTTTCCTCATAAGAAATAATGGAAACTCAAATGATTCCATAGTCCATATTTATTAAATAGTCCATATAAAAAGATAAAAACAATGCGACCAGGTTGTGTAACCATAAAGTGTCCATCCACAAAGGGGATTAGAAGTGAGATCCAGCAGGAGCTACAGAGTATAAAAGAAGAGTGGCACCCCTAATATAGAATATGGGCAAGATTCAGGTAGAGTTATGCTGGAGTATCAGTGATACGCCAGCCTAACTCTCACTTTGAGCTGGCGTTTCTGTTTTCTGTAAGCAGAAAACAAGAAACGCTGGGTTGGAGTTCCTATACGAGCGGCGTAATTATATTTCGCTGTCGTATCGGAACTGCAATTTTAAAAATGGCGCTCGGGGCGTTCCCGCTGATTAACGCCGAGAATATGTTAATCAGCGAGAGACGGAAATTCACGATCGTACGCGGGCCCGACCCAGTGACTTTCCGACGTTTCCGTAAGCGATACGTGGCGTAAAGAAAAACATGCCCCCTAGGTGGAGTATCCTATGTTAAGTATGGCCGTCGTCATCGCGTCGAATTTAAAAATTTTCGCGTGAATGGGGATTGACGTCATTGACGTTCACTGACAGAATTTGGAGCATGCGCACTGACAGTCGACGCATGCGCAGTACGTTCGCCGCGGGATCGCGCCTAGTTTAAATAATACACACCCCTACTCACCCAATTTGAATTCCGCCGGCTCATTTTCGCTACGCCGCCGCAACTTTAGGAGCAAGTGCTATGTGAATAACAGTACTTGCTCCTAAAGTTTCGGCGGAGTAACGTAAATGACTAACGTTACTCCGAAATAAAGAACCGCTGTCCTACCTGAATCTGGCCCTATATTGCTAAATGTTGTACCTTCATTAAAAGTAACCATATTGCTACACTAATGCCGCGTACACACGATGGGCCAGATCCACAAAGATGGGACGCCCGCGCGGCGTATCCCATTTACACTACGCCGCTGTAAGCCACAGCGGTGTATTACGAATCCTTAATGAAATTCCGCTGTAGCTTACAGCGGCGTAGCGTAAATGGGCCGGCGTACGCGGGTGTAATTCAAATTAACTAGTGGGGGGCGTGATTTAGTATAATTATGAATGACCCGACGCAAACAACGCTTTTTTTACACTGCGCAAAAGCCGCCCGTGGACGTACCCTAGTGCGCATGAGTGAAATCACGTCGAAAATAGTCAATGAAAACGACGTGTACGTAATATACACAATTCTCATTTCGCGAACGAGTTACGTAAACGATGTCCAATACGATGCGGTCCCGACGTCCATACTTAACATTGGCTGCGCCTCACTATAGCAGCTTTATCATTACGCCGTACAGACGCTTACGCAAACGACGTAAACACGCTGCGCCGGGCGTACGTACGTTTGTGGATCGCCGTATCTACCTCATTTGCATACTTAACACGGACGCGCCCCTAGCGTCCAGTGTAAATATGCATCTAAGATACAACGGTGTAAGAAACTTACGCAAGTCGTATCTTAGTGTAAGTCCGGCGTATCTTGTTTTCTATAGATACACGGGCGTAATTCCTTTGTGGATCTGGCCCGATCACTTTTTGTGATGAAAAAAAATGACCTTTTTAAAAATGTCATTTAAAATGATCGTGTGTGGGCAAAAATGATGTTTTAAACCCGCACATGCCCAGAAGCAAGTTAGGAGACGGGAGGTAAAACTACCATTCATAATGGAGTAAGCACATTCATCACGCTGTAACAGACAAAAAAGCAGGAATCGTCTTTTACTAACAAGTAACCAGCTAAAAGCAGCCTCAAGGCAAATAGAACTTCCCCTTTAGAATGCAGTCGTTTTGTTCATCATTTTCCAAAAATGATGGTGTGTAGGCAACATCATTTTTAATGATGAAGTTGAAAAAATTACATTTTTTTTCATCACAAAAAGTGATCGTGTGTACGGGGCATTAGAGGTGCCTCACTTGTCTTTTATACTCAGTTGTGACATACGCTACTTGATATCAAGATATCACTTTTTCTTTATCGTACATCACGGGACACAGAGCGCATAGCCATTACATATGGGTTATATGGGTACCTTCAGGTGTGGACACTGGTGTAATCAACTTCACAGGAAGTTCCTCCCTATATAACCCCCTCCCACTGAGAGTGCTTTAGTTTTTTCGCCAGTGTCTTAGGTGTTGGTCACGTCTAGCTGTCCCTCGGAGGTCTCGGGACCCAGGATAGCTAGCCGGATCCGTCCGAAGTGCTTCAAAGCCAAGGTGTATGGTACCCGGGCCCTGCCTGCGTGGGGTGTTGCCTATAATGCCTCTCCTTGGAGGGCTGGATTCTGGGCTCCAGTGCCTTGGTCTCTTCCAGGACTAAACGCTACTGATGCCAGGATGCTATATAGGTCCAGGGGTGTGGGTTCCTTAACACAGGACCCCGGTCCCTGAAGGTCCGAGACAATACCCACGGAGATGGGGGAAGATTGGGCCTCTTGCAGTTTGCAATACCCTGCGGCGTGGAGCAGGTAAGAGGGAACCTGCGTGACTTGGTTCGACAGTAGGTATCCCCCTGGGGGTTCTGGGTTGGCTAACAGTATGCTTGTGCATCAGCCACTATCTCCACTATGTCTGTGTGGGCAGGATGGGATACTAATGTTTACCCAGATAACATGTAGATATATGTATACTTGTGTAAGATATATATTTGCTACTCACCCCAGGTCTGCCTGTTAGCATTGATACTGCAACCCCACATGTTGTAAAGAGGGAATTGCTGGTGAAAACTCCTGTTTCTTAGGAAGCCCATGGGGACAGCTTCCTCTCTGTGTGTGCACTACAATAAGATTAGTGCTTACCTGGTGTCTGTTGGTGCTGCCTGGCGCTGGTCCATGTTGTTTCCTCTGCTCTGCTTCCTCCATGTGGTTGTCAGCGTGGGGGGGTGCGCGCGCGTGTGCGCGTGCGTGCGCGCATACGCGCGCGTGCACGCCGCCTTTTATAGCGTCGGCGTGCGTCGGGGGGGCGGGCCAGCAGCGGCAGGGTCTGTTTAAAGGAAAAACTTTTTCTCTGGCTGGTCTTTCCCTCCTGGAGGCAGAGGAAGAAAGGATACAGAGCGTGCAGCTGGGTCTTTTTGACCACACAGGGACACCTAGTGGCGGTTTTGTGGATCTTCAGGTCTAGGACTTAGGTCCACTATTGACCAGAAAAAAAAAAAAAGGAAGTTTTTTGCTTAAAGGGACTCAGCCTTAGATCCAGCAGTATCTGAGTCTACCTTGGACTCCGGCTAACGGGCATTGGTGTGTCAATACTCACAGGTTTCCTCAGTATTGCCACCTCCCAGGCGGGTAAAAAAAAAAAAAAAAAAAAGAAATTAGTTTTTTTCATTTTCCTCATACCTGTCCTCATATTGGTTACTCCTAGCTGCAACAGTCAGGTGTTGGCTATAGGGGTGACTCAAGGTTGTACAATGGCTCCAAAGGGATCTGGACCAGCCAAGGCTGCTAAAGGTGCCAAGAAGCAAAAGGGGTCTCCATCGGGGTCAGAGGATTTGGGCCAGGCTTCAACGGCCCCACCCTCGCCAGTTAGAACACAGAGTGGCATAGTACAAGAGCCATTGGGGGTGCTGGGGGCAGAGGCGGCCCCCGATCCACCCATTCCCGTTTACGTGACGGAAGAAATGCTAGCAGCCACCATGAGTGGGCTAGAGAAAAGGTTAACTGCGTTGTTTGCCCGTCCTTGGCCAAGTAGCAAGCGGGCTAGATCCCCCTCACCCAGTGTGGGGTTTTCAGATGCGGAGGTCTCCTCTTCAGAGGAACGGGACCCACAAGGGGATCAGGCAGACCCAAGTCCCGACGGTTCAGACAGGGAAGATTCCACTATAGATGAATATTTCTCGGCCTCTCAAGCTGAGAGCCTGTGGATCCAGTCTTTGACAGATATGGTTCGCACTGCCTTTAAACTTCCAGTGCCAGAACTAGTAGCCCCGGAGGTTTCCTCATTGGGTTCTTTAAAGGCTCCATTAACTTGTGCGTCTTTTCCAATGCACCCCCTTCTGCGGAACGTGATTTACCAGGATTGGGCTCGACCTGATAGAATCTTTGTCCCTCCTAAAAGATTCTCTATTCTCTATCCTATGGAAGAGGAATATTTAAAGAAATGGGCACTCCCCACAGTGGACGCGGCCATTTCCTGCGTGAATAAATCCCTGACCTGTCCGGTTGAAAATGTCCAGATGTTCAACGATCCGGTCGACAAGAAATTCGAGACCCTACTGAAAGCCGCTTTCACCTCAGTAGGTGCCATGGTTCAGCCAGCAGTAGCAGCCATTGGTGTTTGTCAGGCCTTGAAGGATCAGGCAAAACATATATTAAAGGACATGCCGGCTCAGCATACTCATGAATTGGCAGAATTCCCTAGGGCTCTCTGCTTTGCAGTAGATGCTATTAAGGACTCCATCCAACAGGCATCCCGTTCATCTCTACTGATGGTTCACATGCGTCGTCTTTTGTGGCTAAAGAACTGGTCAGCAGAGGCACCCTGCAAAAAGCTTTTAGCAGGGTTTCCCTTTCATGGGGGAAGACTATTCGGGGAAGACCTAGATAAATATATCCACACCATATCTAGTGGAAAAAGTACTTCCTTACCGGTCAAGAAAAGACCGCGTGGGCCCACGTTTAAACGACAGGCCATTGTAGGCTCGGCCCCTTTGACTTCTCGTCAGTATCGACGGCCTCCCGGGCGTCCAGCGGTTAATAGCCGCCCACAGGGTCAAGCCGCGGCAAACAAGAGACCCTGGTCTCGCAAACCGGCTAAACCAGTCATCAAATCAGATTCATGAAGGGGCGCCCCCACTCTCTCGGGTGGGGGGAAGACTTCGGTTTTTCTCCGAAGTCTGGAAGGCCAGAATTCCCGACTCGTGGGTTCGGTCCATGGTAGCCACGGGATACAAACTAGAGTTTCGAGAAATCCCCCCTCCTCATTTTCAGGGGTCAAGTCTTCCAAGCGACCCATTAAAAAGGGCCTCTCTCGTAAAGGCGTTGGATCGCCTATTGCTCCAAGGAGTAATTGTAGAAGTACCAACCCAAGAATGGGGTCGGGGATTCTACTCCAACCTTTTTGTTATACCAAAACCCAATGGCGACGTCAGGCCTATATTAGACCTCAAACGCCTAAATCGCTTTCTAAAGATTCAGACCTTTCGTATGGACTCCATACGTTCAGTGACAGCCAGCCTGCATCAGGGCGACTTTCTAGCATCTATAGACATAAAGGATGCATATCTGCATGTGCCGATTTACCCAGCACACCACAAGTTTCTTCGTTTTACGATAAATCAAAGTCATTTCCAGTTCGTAGCCCTCCCTTTCGGGTTTGCAACAGCTCCGCGGGTATTCACAAAGGTGTTAGCCCCGGTGCTAGCCGTCCTAAGGACAGAAGGCATCTTGGTCCTGGCATACCTGGACGATCTCCTGGTTATCGACAGATCAGCTTCCAACCTCAATCATGCAGTAGTCCGCACAGTGCGGCATCTAGAAGAATTCGGGTGGATTGTGAACCAAGAAAAATCAAGGTTACAACCCACAAGACAGTTGGAATATCTAGGCTTTCGGTTAGATACAGAATGCCAGAGGGTATTTTTACCTCAAGGGAAGATCAGGTCGTTGATTCAAACGATTCAAATAGTCTTAGGCAAAAAGAAGCCGACTATTCGCCTATGCATGAGACTGCTGGGAAAGATGGTGGCCGCCTTCGAAGCAGCGCCCTATGCCCAGATCCATACCAGAGTTCTTCAGGCAGCTATTCTCTCTGCTTGGAACAAGTCCATACAGGCATTAGACCGTCCATTAGTTCTTTCCCCAGGGGTCAAGCGCAGACTGTACTGGTGGCTGATCCCTCAAAAATTGTCAAAAGGGAAAACCTTTTGCCCCATCACGTGGAAAATAGTAACCACAGATGCCAGCCTAACAGGTTGGGGGGCAATCTTAGGAAATCGGACCCAGCAGGGACAGTGGTCAGAGGCAGAAAGTCTGCTTCCCATCAATGTCCTAGAGATCAGAGCTGCTCGGTTGGCCCTGGTCGCCTGGACTCTCCCCCTGCAGGGTCTGCCAGTAAGGATACAGTCCGACAATGCCACGGCGGTGGCATACATAAACCACCAGGGGGGCACAAGGAGCCTAGCGGCTCAAAGGGAAGTAAACCTGATTTTTTCATGGGCCGAAGCCCATGTACCCTGCATCTCAGCAGTGTTCATCCCAGGGATAGACAATTCTCAAGCAGATTTTTTGAGTCGTCAACAGTTACTCCCGGGAGAATGGTCTCTTCACCCCCAGGTATTCCAAGAGATTTGCCAAAGATTCGGAGTTCCCGATGTGGACATCATGGCAACAAGATTCAACAAGAAATTGGACAAATTCGTATCCCGAGCCAGGGACCCCTCGGCCTACGGGACCGATGCGTTGGTTTGCCCCTGGCACCAGTTTTCTCTCCTGTATGCGTTCCCTCCACTACAGATGATTCCCCGCCTTCTACGAAGGATCAGGGTGGAGCGCAGGCCGGTGATCCTGGTGGCCCCAGCCTGGCCCAGAATGGCTTGGTACGCACTCATCGTGAGGATGTCAGTAGGGGCACCGTGGCCACTCCCCCTGCGCCCAGATCTGCTGTCTCAGGGCCCGATCTACCACCCTGCTTCACAGCAGCTAAATTTGATGGCTTGGCGGCTGAATCCCTAATTCTTAAGGGCAGAGGCCTCTCAGCCCAGGTCATATCTACGTTAATTCAGGCTAGAAAGCCAGTCTCTAGAAATATCTATTACAGAGTCTGGAGGACCTATGTGGAGTGGTGCGAGTCTCAAGGAGGGCATCCTCGCAAGTTTTTTATTGACAGGATTTTGCGATTCCTCCAGGTTGGCGTTGACAAGGGGTTGGCTCTTAGTACTCTAAAGGGGCAGGTGTCTGCCTTATCGATATGGTTTCAAAGGCCTTTGGCCACGCATTCGCTTGTGAAAACCTTCTTGCAGGGGGTCTTGCATGTGAATCCCCCTATTAGAGCTCCCCTCTGCCCCTGGAATTTAAATCTGGTCTTGTCAGCTTTACAAAGGCAGCCGTTTGAACCTCTGACAGAAATCCCTCTTGTGCTGCTAACCCGAAAGTTGGTTTTCTTGGTGGCTATGGCTTCGGCCAGAAGGGTCTCCGAGCTGGCAGCCTTGTCTTGCAGGGAACCGTACCTGATTCTGCATAAGGACAGAGTGGTTCTGCGGCCTCAGCCTTCTTTCCTTCCTAAGGTCATATCCAGTTTTCACTTGAATCAGGACCTAGTCCTACCATCCTTCTTTCCTACTCCCCAGTCCAGAGAGGAAAGATTGCTTCATACTTTGGACGTGGTCCGAGCCATGAGGGTTTATCTCAAGGCTACAGAAAAGATTCGGAAAACAGATGTGCTTTTCATTCTCCCGGATGGCCCCAAGAAGGGTCAGCCGGCTGCCAAGTCTTCCTTGGCTAGGTGGATTAAGCAGCTGATTTTTCAGGCCTATGGTCTGAAGCGCGTTCCACCTCCCTTATCAGTTAAGGCCCATTCTACGAGGGCCATGAGTGCCTCTTGGGCGGCACATCATCAGATCTATGGCACAGGTTTGCAAAGCGTCTTCCGTACATACATTTACTAAATTTTATAAGTTGGACGTCACAAAAGCTACGGACGCAGCATTTGGGCAGGCGGTCCTACGGGCAGCAGTATAGAATCCTCTGGCCCGGTTCACGCCCCTTTTTTTCTGTTGGTGGAGCTATTTTTTACCTCCTGGTATATTTTCTGTTTGGCTAATTTTGGCCTTACGGTCTCCCTCCCTTCATGGAGCATTGCTTTGGGACATCCCATATGTAATGGCTATGCGCTCTGTGTCCCGTGATGTACGATAAAGAAAAAAGAATTTTTTTTTTTTTTTTTTTTTAATTTTTCTTTATTATTTTGATCGAAAAAAGAATTTTTAATAACAGCTTACCTGTAAAATCCTTTTCTTGAAGTACATCACGGGACACAGAGCTCCCACCCCTCTTTTGGGGAACATTGTGTAACCTCTGAGAAATTGCTTGCTACAAAACTAAAGCACTCTCAGTGGGAGGGGGTTATATAGGGAGGAACTTCCTGTGAAGTTGATTACACCAGTGTCCACACCTGAAGGTACCCATATAACCCATATGTAATGGCTATGCGCTCTGTGTCCCGTGATGTACTTCAAGAAAAGGATTTTACAGGTAAGCTGTTATTAAAAATCCTTTTTTTCCCTTAGGTTTAGCTATCCTGTAAACAAGAAAGTGGATGCATGGTTTTATATTTCTTGCCATTGCCTCACAGTATTCTCTACACATGTTCTCTCAACGGATTATTTTTAAAATTTTGCCACAAATATCCATAGGTGGCAAGAATAATGAATCAATATAAGAAAAACAAGTCATAGTTTATTTTAAAGTTGCCCCATGTGCTCTGTTTTAACCCTTCACCACGTTTATATAAAAAAATAAAAAAAATTGGTTTACTGCTATTCCACTACAACAGTTTGGCCAGATATTGTGGGAGTTTTTTGTATTCACATGACTATGTGATCAATACACATTTGTTAATCCTACTGTGTTACAAAACGATGTTTCCAAAGTCCTACTTTGAATTATTATTTTTTTGTATTTTCTCATTGCTGCATATGAGATCTATTTAAATAAACACGTGCCTTTTTCCGACAAGTTATTTTGCAGTTTAGAGACAGAGACATTGGCCCAGATTCACAGAGCGATTACGCCTGCGCAACTGGTGTTGCGCGTGCGTAAGTCT
This sequence comes from Rana kukunoris, assembly GCA_029574335.1. Lineage (NCBI taxonomy): Eukaryota > Metazoa > Chordata > Amphibia > Anura > Ranidae > Rana > Rana kukunoris. The sequence continues at coordinate 213,344,499 of CM056050.1, read as the reverse complement.
AAATGTGCGCGTGCGTTTAGATGCGCGCGATTCAGAAAACGAATTACGCCAGAAATCTACTTTTTTTTGTCCGGCGTAATTTCGTTAGACAGACGCATCCGTCCGCGCAAAAATGCGCTAGACACACCATTGATTTGCTAGTCAAATATGCTAATGAGGGAGTTGCGGGGATCCACAAAAAAACGCAGTTGCTGCGCAGGCTACGCGATGTGCGCAACAGCAAAATGTCCTGTCTAAAGTTAGAGCACCTAAAAGCTGGTCTAAAAAATGAAAAAAAGTCTACTTGTCAGATAAAGCAACACTGTTAGTGAGGAGTTCAGCAGTCACACGTGTTGCCCAACAATCTGTATGCCAACATGCCAGGGGCATCGTCGCGCATAGCTATACTACTGACTTTAGATGAACAAAGAAGGAGGAGGGCACGGAGGATGGCACTAAGGAGGGCACGGGAGATGTTTTTTTTTTTTTTTTATTTGCTTATATAAAATTTACAATTTAAATTAATCTAATACAATATTCTTATCTGATACAAGCCCCTCACTCTTCACTTGATATATCACACACGCATAGACATCTTTGGCATGAGTGATTCTGAGGTGTCTCGCATCTTCAGATTCACCCCTCATGCCATCATGGAATTACCACAACCTTGCAGGAGGACATCACCAGCCCAACACATGACACCACCCATGACAGCTACATATACAATCAGAGCCCCATCCCCACAGATTTCGAACAGAACATGTATGGGGACAGCTGGCTGGTTGGTGAGTGACATGGGAGTCAGGCATGACTATCCCCTCCCGTGATGCACACCTCACAAGTGGCACATGCATGACTAACATCCTCCTGTCTTTTCCCTTCAAGGTGACTCTGCATATGCACTGGTACCCCATCTCATGACCCCATCTCATGCCAGCTCACATTATGCATCTTTGCACATTAAACACACAAGAATGCATGCATGCACACCACTGTGGTCCCTAGATCACACACCCCACATCCTCATCACATTGGATTGGATTGGATTGGCACCAGTCCACCATGCAGGACTTGTGAGCTGCAAAGCCATGCCGCGGCTCCAATTATGTCACTGTACATTCATACACCATTCACACAGACCTGGGGATCACTTCTCCACCACAAATGAGGGTGACACCCCTTTTCCCGCAGGAATATCACCCCCACATTCCAAAATCATACACAAACAGAACCAAAAAAATTAAATAAATGACGAGCAAAAAAAAAAAATGCCCAGCAAAAATATAATTTAAACAAAATAACAACAAAGAAAACACATAAAAGACAAAAATCACTCTGCAAAACAGTCCCCAAATATCTCAAAGACACGTCACAAACAAACAAAAGCACCTTGCTGTAGAGGGAGGGATACAAAGGGATGTATTTTTGCAAAGGAAGTGCATTTGTGTCTGTCTATTTATGCTGTCTGCGTAGTTCATAAAGTTGCCCTAGTCCATTTCCAATTTCACTGATTGCGCCGCTCCCGAGTTGTGAGCATGCGCACATCGGAGCTGACCATGGTCTCCTTCAAGCGCGCATGCGCGAGCTGGCCGGCCCTTCATTTGCATGGGGTCACGGCTCATTTCAATGTAACACGCCCACGTCCCTCCCAATTTGTATTACTCCTCCTTACGCCTCTGGAAAAAATCTTACGCTTGCGCAATTTCCTGCGCAAAAGCTACGTGAATCGGGGGATTACGCGGCTAGATGGCGCAAGTCTAACGTAATGGTGCGCTACGCCGGACCGATAATGCGCCGATGTACGTGAATCTGGGCCACTCTCTTTAGCCAGGTGCAAAATTATTTGGCACACAAAACAAGCCCCTTTTTTGCATATGACAAGTAGGCTTGTTTGCAAGCTGAAACATTCCTGTAGGTTGTACTGTAATTAATTTAATGATATATTTTGCTTGCCAGCAAATGCATTAGTAAATAATGTCTGTCAGAATCAACAAAACCTCCTACGCAGAGCTTTAACCATTGAAGTATGTAAATAAAGTATGTTATTAGGATTATGGTTTGTTAAATACACACACCTATTTTTATTTACTGTCTTACATTTGTAAACTCATTCTGGCCACAATGAGACCCAAAGGCAAGCTGAAAGTTGATAACATAAAAAGCGCCGCCTGAAAATGGTATTTTACAAAGAAATACAAGGGTTTTCTAAGAAAATGAAAGCATAACCAAAGTAGGTGTTGAGACCTTGGACTAGTGCCAAATGAAAAAAAAGGGGGGTAGAAATCCTATCACTAGAGGACTGATTGAAGAAAAAAATGGATGTTCTTGGTAGTACCTTATAGACATATACAATAATTTTGTCAAAAAAATAAAAATTAAATTCAAATCACAAATACATCATTAACTGCGTGCCGACCAGCCGCCGTATAACAGGTCGGCTCGGCTGCACGAGATCACGTAGCTATATGTCATCTCGCGAATCAGCCGGCAGGCGCGATCATCGCAGAGCGAGAACTGGGAGCTGTGTGTGTAAAGTGCCTGATCGTCTGTTTATACAATGTATGAACAGCGATCAGTCATTTCCCCAAGTCAGTCCCACCCCCTTCAGTTAGAACACACCCAGGGAACATAATTAACCTCTTCCTCGCCCACTAGTGCTAACCCCTTCCCTGCCAGTGGCATTTTTATAGTAATCAATGCATTTTTATAGCACTGATCGCTATAAAAATGCCAATGGTCCCAAAAATGTGTCAAAAGTGTCCGAAGTGTCCGCCATAAGGTCGCAGTACCGATAAAAATCACTGATCGCCGCCATTACTAGTGATATTAATAAAAATGCCATAAAACTATGCCCTATTTTGTAGACGCTATAACTTTTGCGCAAACCAATCAATAAACGCTTATTGCGATTTTTTTAGAAGAATGCGTATCGGCCTAAACTGAGGAAAAAAAATGTTTTTTTATATATATATTTTGGGGGATATTTATTACAGCAAAAAGTAAAAAATATTATTTTTTTTCAAAATTTTCGCTCTATTTTTTTTTAAAGCGAAAAAAAATAAAAACCGCAGAGGTGATCAAATACCACCAAAAGAAAGCTCTATTTGTGGGAGAAAAAGGACGCAATTTTTTTTGGGAGCCACATCGCACGAATTGTCAGTTGAAACGATGCAGTGCCGAATCGCAAAAAGTGGCCCGGTCATTGACCAGCAATATGGTCCAGGGCTGAAATGGTTAAAATAGAATGTCCATGTATAGTTTTTCTTCAGTCAGATTTTAAAGTAGGTATTGTTCTGAACAATAAACATTATCAGGTCTGACACTTTCTTTACAATATTGCAATACAATTTACTAACAATAAAACATGAATAAAGATCATCAGATAATTCCTTGTCAAAAGAGCAGGTTAATGCCAAGAGTATTTATTGTGTAACTGAAGATTTGAGGGATGGGGGAAATGTGGAGGTTAATCCTTCCCAATGTGATAGTAGACACAAAATCACTGCCTTGATGGGATTTTATTCCACCCCATTGTTTTTCATTGTACACTAGATCAGAACAGTTATAGAAGGACCACAGAAACGAGATATTACCACCTGAAGAACAGATGAGTCCAAAGGGGGTCAGTTTGAGAATATTGTAAGCATGTATGAGGAAAAGAGGCTACAAATAGGGTGAGATTTCTAAACTTCTCCTTTATTGCTTAACCAATAGACGTCCTCCCAGAGTTAAGGAACTGCCTTGTAGCCGTAATTCGGCTATGAGGCGGTGACTAACTGGTTAAAGTGGTTGTAAATCCTCACATAAACCCAGTGAAGTCAACAGCCTCAGATGATATACAGATATACAGATATACAGAGATGAAACAAATCTCCCTACATACATTTTACTTGTATATCCACTGTCTTCAGCTTTCTACACTCTTTGGAAAGCGTAGATCATGTTAAGAGTCTTTCTCCTTATTTCAGCAGCACATAGGAGTGGGTAGGGATACTGGACTTACACCGTGTGAGAGCGGATCGGAGGAAAGGGACCCCCCTTCACTTAGACAGAGGAACAAGAGCACATGCAGGGATGAAGTCTGAATAGACAGGTTCTCTGCTGATCTCCCTCTAAACTCGATCCATGACACAAATTTTAAGCTACTGTCAGAAGTGACTCATACTGATAACAGAGGAATAGAGCACCAGAGAGAAACGGAACTAAGAGCTTTGGAGAGAGGTGGACGGTAAAGGTTTAAAGTGTATGTCAGTGCAAACTCTCCTCCAAAATTTGCAGTACGTCTCTCTAATAGATATGCAGACCCCCAGAGCCAGTTCACACATGGGCAGCACGACTTGCCGAGCGACTTCAGAGGCGACTTGCAAAATTACTTCTGCATTGAAGTCAATGCAAGTCACCCTGAAGCTGTCCCAAAGTAATACAGGAACCTTTTTCTAAGTCGGAGCAACTTGAGTCACTCCTATTAGAACGGTTCCATAGTACAGAACGGTGCGCGACTTGTCAGTCGCCTGACGAGTTGCACCTATGTGAACTGGCTCTAAAAGTACATGAGATCTGTTTTACTGCCAGAAATGTATTTGAATTTTTATTTCTGTTGTGGGCTGACAAGGCAAAGCAATCTTGTGGAATGAATGATGTCAATCCTGCCCAATTGCCTTTTTCTAAACTTCTCAATTTTATCCCCCTCTTCTCATCTCTCCAGCATAGGGACCAAGTGTTCTGTAATTCAGATACGAATTGGGAGGGGTAGTTTCCTTAAGATAACACAGCAAGTGTGCACAGGACACAGTGCAGATGTGACTTTCTAACACGATCAACAGATCATGTCAGAAATTCAAACAGATAGATCATCATATTGCTTACACAAATGGGGGACAGAACACTTTGGGGTATTTAGACGATTTTAGCTGTAAAAGTTGTTCTGTGGTGACTCAAATGGAAGAAGACATGTTAAAATGCATTGGTTAGCCTCAAGAATCACAATTTCTCTTGAACAATAACTGCCAGGCTGATTTTGACACAGCAACCTCTTGGGATTCTAGCTCACAGGTTGTAAAACAATAGTGTTGCACTGATTAAACTGTTATGTTTATGTTATTACACCTATGCAGAATGTCCTAATTTCCCTTCAGATTAAAATCAATGTAATTTTATTAAAATTATTGTGCTGTCAAGTCCATAGAGCTTCCTGTTGCCACATTGATAGTTCTTCTCCAGAATAACCTGTCATCTGTTTGGTCTTGGCATGTTCATAGTATTTGTTCTGTTCACGGTTTCTGTTGCTGTATCCACCCATCTTATTGCTGGCTGCTGGTTCTTCAGTTCCCTTCAAATTGTCCAAAGTCAATTCTTCTCATTTTATTATTCATGGTGGGTTTTATAACTTTACATCAGTTTTCACACCACATATGTATTCTGCATTTTACATTTGTTTTCTAAGTGTCCTAGAAGTAACCAGTGTTGTCAGTAACGGCGTTTAAATAAACTTTTGAGGGTAACGAGTAATCTAACTGATTACTCTTCCCCTCGTGGTAAAGCCGTTTTCATTACTTGTGCGGTGTTACCGCAATTACATCTACCGCCACTAGATGTCAGCAGAGTAATTGCTTCTCTCAGGAGGGAGGGGCCTGATGCAGACGCAGGTCAGGTGTGGATGCTGAGGGACGGAGATCCACCCTCCAGCGGCATGGATTAGTGCCAGTTCTATTGCTCCCGCACCCCCCCCCCCCATCAATCCGGAGTAGTTTGTTTTTTGTCCCCCTGACAAGCCTGCTAGCTAGCGATCCGTAACCCTGGCTGGCGCTGAGAGCTGGAAGTCAGTGTCGAGCTGCCTACATGGCGGTGTCTCTTCGTGCAGGGGGTGGACAGTAAATGGTCCTGGTCCTGGTCGGTATGTAGAGATGTGTGGAGCTGTGATGGCTGGTGAGAACAGCCTGCAGCCTGTGGCTGAAATCGGCAAGACACAAAGCAGCGTGGTGACAGACCAGAAGTAGTGGCGGTGAGTAGGAGATCCACCTCGCAGGGAGACATTACTGCAACCAGCCAGCACAGAGACATCCAGGCACAGAGATATTCTCGGAGATGGAGGAGATCGGCAGTGGCATTTGAAGTATTCAAGGTAGGATAAGGAGACATAGAGCTAATATAGAAGAAATGAAGAGCATTTACTGAAATCGTATAAAGTGAAAAATGAAAGTGAAAGTAACAGTATGATTTTTACTTTACACCATCAATAAGGAGACAAGTGTGCTCTCAGACAGCTGACTTCATGAAGTGAAGTGCATGGTTGCTAAATTCACCTATGCTTGCTTAACCTGTTTAAACAACCTAGGGCCAGATTCAGGTAGATGCGCGCACATTTTCGCCAGCGTATCGCAGCGCATATACGCTGCGCTGACGCAAACTAGCGAGTGAAGTACAGAGGCTTACGTTCAGCGCATCATCCACAGAGCATGCGCAGTGAGTGAGGCTCCACTCGCCCCCCTGTGCGCATGTTTACAACTTCCGTCGGCACCACTTCACGGGAAACGTCAGCGCAATGTGTTCCGTTGTGCGTTTAAAAGCGCTAGCGGAAGCGCCATTCCGGCGCAAAAGTATTTCCGTTTCCCCCCACCCCAGGGAAGTTACTTTTGCAAAGAGATGGCTGCTCCCGCTCCCCCCAAAGAGAGGAGAAACCTTAATTTCAATTCACAGGAGGTCTCTGTTATCATCTCCGCTATGGAGACTTTTAATGACTTCCTCCACGGCAAAAAAAGTCGGAAGACCAGCCGGGATAGGAAGCAAGCCATCCTGGAGACCATTGCTGGCAGGGTGAATGTTTTGGGGTACTCCACCCGGACTGCTGGCGATATACAAAAAAAAAAAAAGACCTGCGGCGCAAGGTCCGTGGCAAGGTAGCCACCATCAGGAGGCATGAGAGGGGCACGTGTGGTGGACCCCCATGTGCGGTTAGCCTGACCACGGAGGAGGAGGTGGTCGCCCACTGCCTGGACAGGGAGCAGTTGGAGGGGGTCCCTGGATATGACTCCATGGAGGAAGGCTCCAGGACAGGTAAGTGATTTTTACCCCCTTTTTGGTGTGTTGCATGTGGGGGGGGAGGGTACATGTGCCAAGTGTGTGGGACCACCCAACATGTGTCTGCTTTGTGTCATCCACAGATGACGGAGCTGGGCCATCATCTGTTGGCGGCCAGTCCACCCCATCCCCCCAACGGCATCCTGTGCCCGAGCCCCTGGGTGGTGAAGAGACCGAGGTGGAGGAGGAGAGTGCCCACACCTCACCTGCAGAGGTGGTTGAGGAGAAGCCTGGTGTGGCAGAGCAGGACATTATTTTATTTTTGGAGGAGTCCTCCTCTTCTGAAGGGCCCTCTGTAATACCCTCCCCCATCCTAGGAAGCCCCTCAAGGGCGACTCCATCCCCCCGGGGACAACCATCTCCTGGCCCCAGGAAGGCCACCTGGAAGACCAGGGGGGTGTCTGATCTGGTCCAGGACCAGGTGGCGAGGGATCACGCCAGGCAGACCCAGCAAATGGGGGACATAGTTGGGCACCTGGACAGAGTGGCTGACAACCTGTGCTCCGTGGCCCAGATATCCAATGCAGTGCAGGATGTCAGCTGCAACTGCGCTGCAGTGGTGACCAGTCTGGGGGAGGTGCAGGGTGATATAAGGCACCTCACTGCAGCCGTCCAGGCAAACACTGCTGCCATCCGGGACCAGGGGAGGCAGAGTTGGCGGGCCCAACAATACCAGGTCACCCGGCAGCTCAGGATGCAAGCCCAGCAGCTCAGGATGCAGGCCCAGACAAACTGTTACCTCGGCCGGATAGCCATGGCCTTGGAGGGCATGCAGGCCACACCTGCCAGGAGTGGCCCACCCGGGGATCAGCCACCTCCAGATGCCCCCCCACCCCCACCCACTCCATCCAGGCAGCTGAGGAGCCAGAGAGGGGCCACCAGAAGGAGCCCCCGGCATCCCAGATGATGTGTTTTTTTTTTTTTGTTCTTAATGCTCAGGACATGAGTTTTTTATTTTTTTGGTTCTTCATGCTCAGGACATGAGTTTTTTTTTTTGGTTCTTAATGCTCAGGACATGAGATTTTTATTTTATTTGTTATTAATGCTCAGGACATGAGATTTTTATTTTATTTGTTATTAATGCTCAGGACATGAGATTTTTATTTTATTGATACTGCACACGTTGCAGTGTGAATGGTGTGTGAATGTGAGGGGGTGGCACTCCTGCCAGTAAGGGGTGTCACCCTCGGCCGTGGTGGAGAAGTTATCCCCACGGCTGTGTGAATGACGTGTGAAAGGTGTATGAATGGACAGAGACATCATTGGGGCCTTGACGCTGGCGTTGCTGCTCCCAAGTCCTACATGTTGGACTTAGGCTAATCCAATGCGATGTGGATGTGGTGTGTGTGATCTAGGGACATCAGTGGTGTGCATGCGTGCATTGTCCGTGTGATCATTGTATTTGTTTAGTGTCCAAAGATGCCTACGGCGAGGACCCTCCTGACTGCTCTTCCATCAGCTGAATGGGTCTCCTCTGGCAGGGGGGGGATGTCTGGTTGGGGGGTCAGGTCATCACGTACGTCAATCTGCAGGCCTTTTCTCATGGCAAAGTTGTGCAGAATGCAACATGCACCGATGATCTGACACACGAAGGTAGGGGAATACAATAAGGCCCCCCAGACTTATCCAGGCAGCGGAAACGGGACTTCAGGAGCCCAAATGTTTGCTCCACCACTGCATGGGTTTTGATGTGTGCTTCATTGTATCTTCTCTCTCCTCTGGTTTGGGGGTTCCGGAAAGGAGTCATTAGATGGGGTCCCAGTGCATATGCCGAGTCACCTGGAAGGGAAAAGACAGGAGGTGCATGTGCCCCTTGTGATGTGTGCATCATGGGAGGGGATAGTCATGCCTGCCACCCATGTCACTCACCAACCAGCCAGCTGTCCCCATACATGTTCTGTTCGAATTCCATTGGGATGGGGCTCTGATTGTATATGAAGCTGTCATGGCTGGATCCGGGGTGTTTGGCACGGACGTGCCATATAAGGCGTTGGGCATCAGCTATCACCTGTACGTTGATGGAATGCCAATGCTTCCGATTGCGGTATATGTGCTCTGTGGCACTGGGGGGCTGTAGGGCCACATGTGTGCAATCAATGGCCTCCACAGTGTGTGGGAATCCTGCAATGTTGTAGAAATCTGTCATTGTCTTCAGCCGCAGCTCCTCAGTGGTGGGTCTGATGAACTGGTTGGACATGCGTCTGAGGATTGCAGGGACAACCTGGTGCACACATCTGCTCATGGAGGACTGTGACATCCCAGCCACCACTCCACTTGTACGCTGGAATGATCCACTTGCAAGGAAATGAAGTGTTGCCAGTACCTTCACCAGTGGCTGCACTGCTTGTGAGCGGTGTGTCTTGCTGGTGATGTCATCCTGCAGGGTTGTGGTTAGTTCAAGTATTGCATCAGGGCTGAATCTAAATAGGCGATACATCTCCTCATCCCCCATGCCAAAGAGGCTCATGCGCGTGCGGTATATCCTCTCACGTGCCCGCCTCCTCCGTACCGGGGGACCCAGTACTAGTGCTAGGACCGCGACTGCCCCTGGCATGTTGGCACACAGAGGTGTTGTCCGTGCACGTGTGGTTGTTCAGCTTGCTAGTTTCGTCGGTAACGCTGCTGCTGTAGCTGCTCTCCTGCTGACCTGTGGCCGTCTGGAGTAAAGATAAAGCAGCTATTTGTAGAAATAACTTTGCGACGGACAGACGAGATACGTGCGGCGCATGTAGCCAGCGTATGGTGCTAATCCGTTCGCGAATCGGGAAATCTCCCTCATTTGCATATTTGCATGGCAAATCAATAGGCGCGACGGATGCGACAAGCGAAAATATGCGCTAACGATACTCTGGCAAGGGAAAGTTAAGCCGATCGGAAAAGGCCCGTTTTCTGGCGCATCTAGGTTGGTGGGTACGGCCACATAGATACAACGCCGCATCTTTACAGTTACGCGGCGCATATCGATATACTCCAGCGCAAGTCTTGCTGAATCTGGCCCCAGGTGTTTATCTGGAACAGCTCACAAAATAAGAGCAAATAAATAGAATTATTAGACGGTATATTCTATCTGCTTAAACCAACATATTGTTTAAGAGGACTGACCTGTTGAATCTGCTTGAGCTGCCCCCCCCTTTTTTTGCTCTTTATGTCAAGGTTGTTTAAAGCATTTAAAGGACCAGGGCCTGACATAATCTAACTGATTACTCTTCCCCTTAGTCAGTTACTTTGCTAAGTAACTAATTACTTTTTCAATGTAGTAACTGAGTCACTAACGCAATTACTTTTTCGGAGAAGTAATTTGTAACTGTAACTAATTACTTTTTTTAAAGTGAGATGAGCAACACTGGAAGTAACTGGTATTCATCCAGTGTGGAAAAACATCAGCCCTATAAACTGCCCTTAAATAACAGTAATAAAACAAAAATAAGGGTAGGGCACTAAAAATTACAGCCTATAAAACCCACAAATAGAACTTTAAAACACATCTAAAGTGAAAAGGGAGCTGGCTTATCCCAGGTATATAACCTCTCCCAGTCCAGCAGGCTCTCAGTTTAACGGCTCGAACATCAGCTGTTTGTTTGTAGAAAAAAAAAACATATGGGGTGCTCACGGCAAATTTGCCCACCGCGGAGCACCTCATAATGCAGTGCATTGCCGACTGCTGATTTACCAAAGCATGCACCTGACCTGCATGCTTTGGCCAATCACAGTACAATGTGCTGTAGGAGCCATGATTGGCCAAAGGCAGGTATTATTATGGTAGCAGCTATAGCCTTAATTGGCTTTTTTCTTTTTTACACCTAGTTTGGGTGTGTATGTTTAAATTTCACTGCCACATGAGTGCTTGTTTATTAGGAATGGGCCGTTTGTATTTGAGCAGTGTAGTATGTATAAGTCCAGAGTATATATTGCCATCAGTATAGTATATATAATACATTGCAGAGTATATAGTGCAGTCATTCTAGTATATATAATACAGTGGAGAATATAGAGTGCAGTCAGTGTAGCATATATAATGCAGTGCAGAGTATATAATATAGTGTATTGAAGTGGTTAAGGGAAACCGTATGACAGAATTAAGGAAAAAAAAAACAGCATGGGGTCCCCCCAAAATCAATACCAGGCCCTTTGGGTCTGGTAAAGATTTTAAAGGGAACTCCACGCAATTTAAAAAAAAAACAGCATGGGGTCCCCCCAAATCCATAGATTTTAATGGGAAGACCACGCCAACATTTAAATACATTTGGCATGGAGTCCCCCCCCAAATCCATACCAGACCCTTATCTGAGCATGCAGCGTGGCAGGCCAGGAAAGGGAAGGGACAGGCAAACGCCCCTCTACTGAACCATACTAGGCTGCTTGCCCTCAACATGGGGAGGGTGCTTTGGGGTAATGAGGACATGTTTCTCTTCCCAACAACCCTGGCCGGTGGTTGTCAGGGCAACGGGCAGGGGGTTTATCGGAATCTGTGTGAGTGGGTATCAGATACATTGTACCCCTACCCATTCACTAAAAAAAGTGTCAAAAAGTTAAAACCACAAGTGACAGTTTTTGACAATTCCTTTATTAGAAAAAAAGAAACAAAAAGGTGTCCTGTGATGTACATCTGCAATCACGCCGCTCGACGGACCCAAAAAATAGAAACAATTCTAAAAGCTCTGCCTCAATGGGAGGCCTCCTGGCGACTGCTGTCTCTTAGCTTTGACAGCCGTTATATAGACAAGATCGGGGCCACCCGGTGGCGTACCAAGTGACCCCCCCCTTCCTCTGACATGTGATGTCAGAGGAGACAGGGTCATCTGGTTACGTCAGCGGGTGGCCCGTCCTTAAGAGCTGGCAAAGCAAAAAGACAGCAGAGATTTTTTTAGTTTTTTCTATTTTTCAGGTCCGTCGGGCAGCGCGATTGATGATGGATTTACATTTTCTTTAAAATAAAGGAATTGTCAAAAACTGTCTTTTGTGGTTTTTACTTTTTGACACTTTTTTGGGTGAATGTGTAGGGGTACAATGTACCTGATACCCATTCACATATTGAGGGGGGCCAGGATCTGGGGCCCCCTGCCCACAGACCCTGACAACCAATGGCCAGGGTCATCGAGAAGAACATCAACATGAGGACAAGGTGCTTTTGGATGTGGGCCCCCCTGCTCCAAAGCACTCATCCCCCCATGATGAGGGCATGATGCCTGGTATGGTTAAGGAGGGGATGGGGTGCTTGCTCATCCCCCCTATCCTTACCTCCTGGATACATGCTTGGATAAGGGTCTGGTATGGATTTGGGGGGACCCACGACAACCTTCTTAAAAAATGTTGGTGTTTTTTTCCATTGCTTTTTCATCTACAGTATATTGCCGGGAGTCGGCAATACGTTACAGCCGAAAGCAAGTTTAAATTACATATTTTAATTTAGAAATGTCATTAGTGTTGCGCCATGTTCTATACATTGCACATATGCGCCACTTTACAGGCAGACAAAGGGGACCCCCCAGGCACGATATTCAAAGGAATAATTTATTCTTATTGTTTGACTTTAAGCATCATTATAATCACTGCTCCTGAAAAAACAATTGCTCTAAAAACTTTCTGTCCCCAGGTCAGTATCCCAGTCCCAGTACACTTTTTATGGCAATATCTTGCATATAAGCCTGTAAAATTAGGTATTTTTTTAATGTTCGTGTCCCATAGACTTTAATAGGGTTTGCATGTTCGCTAGAACTTTTTGCCTGTTCGAGGTGTTCTGGTGTGAACCGAACGGGGGGTGTTAGGCCCATCCCTAGTAGCAAGCAATAGGGGAACAGACACCTGGGATCCCTTTGTCCTGTAATGTACTTCAAGAAAAGCATTTTACGGGTAATTAAAAAATCAAGTTTTCTTTATCATAATTCTCAGGACACAGGACTTTCCAATCATTGCTGTTGGGACATTGTCAAGCAGTACTATATAGGGAGCGAACAGGCCTACTACAAGGCTACCTGAGAGATCTTATATCCAAAATTGCATCAGCTAATGCTTGAACTTCTCCTTATAACATTTTGTAAAGGTAGCTGCAATACAGACCTAGGAAGCAGAGACTTGATGATGAAACACCCATGAAGCATCTTTGCACCTCGTAGAATGACTCTTACTAGAATAGGAGGAACTTCCACTGGCAGGTTAAAAGCCTGAATGATAACCTGCCTGATCCATCTACCAATATGAAAACAAGAGGCTGCTTGACCCTTTTGTGACCCCTCTGGTAAGATAAACAATGAGTCTGACCTATGTAAAGACACCGTTGCTGAGATATTTGCCCCGATAACCATTGCTCGAAGTACGCCTAAACAATGTAAAACCACTTATTTTGTCTGTTGGGTTGGAACAGAAAGAAGTTAAGATGATGTCTTGATTAATGTGTAATGCTGCAAGAACCTTGGACAAAAAATCTTGCTTAGGCCCTAGGACAAACTCATCTTTGTGTAGAAGTACAATACTCTTTGGGCAGAAGTAATGCCCACCAGAAAGGCCACATTCCTGGTAAGATCAGAGAGAATTTAAAGCTGAGAACAATAGTTTGAATCCTGAAAAGTATAGATAAAGCCAAAATCTGACCTCTAATAGTACTCAGATCCAAACAATGATTAAATGCGATTGGAGATACCCTGAGATATACTTCACTGTGTATTTTGTAGCAATTCTTTATCTTCACACCATGCAAAATATGCTTTCCATGTTCGATGGTAAACCCTGCATGAAGATTGTTAGCCTCTAGACTAGCCAGTATTATTGAGTTTGAAGTCACCTGTTTCTCAAGACCGTGATCTTAACAGCCAGTCTGTCTAAGCCAGCAACTGTAAAGCAGGATGGAATACTGGATCCTGTTAGTTTAGGTCCAGCTGTGATGGAAGAACCCACAGAGTGTCTGTGCTGGTTTTGTCTGAGTATTATATCAGCCATGGCCAATTTGGAAAATTAGAATTATGGGAATGCCTTCTTCCTCTAATTCAGCTCAGTAAATGCAGCAGTAATCTCATGGAAGGTGACATGTAGGTTAGTCGAACTTGATCCCATGCAGTTACTAGTACATCCACAGTGAAAGCCTTTAGCTCTATTTTTCTATCTACAAATCTATCCTGCTTGTTGTTGAATCTGAAAGCAAGGAGATCTACAGCCAGAGCCCTGAAGTTGTGAGATACAGTTGTGCTCATAAGTTTACATACCCTGGCAGAATTTATGATTTCTTGGCCATTTTTCAGAGCATATGAATGATAACAAAAAAACTTTACTTTCACTCGTGGTTAGTGTTTGGCTGAAGCCATTTATTATCAATCTAATGTGTTTACTCTTTTTAGATCATAATGACAACAGAAACTACCCAAATGATCCTGATTAAAAGTTTACATACCCCAGTTCTTAATATTGTGTATTGCCCCTTTAACATCAATGACAGCTTGAAGTCTTGTGTGGTATTTGTGGATGAGGATCTTTATCTTCTCAGATCGTAAAGCTGCCCCTTCCTCCAGGCAAAAAGCCTCCAGTTCCTGTAAATTCTTGGGCTGTCTTGCATGAACTGCACATTTGAGATCAAGATCAAGGCCACCCAGAACCTTCACTTTATTATGCTGTAGCCAATGACAGGTCGACTTGGCCTTGTGTCCAATTACGTCCCATGCGCAGCTTCCTGGTTTATAAATGCAAATGTTCCTCCAATATTTTTTGATAACATACTGCATTCATCTTGCCATCATTTTTGACCAGTTTACTGCGCCTTTGTAGCTCACACATCCCCAAAACATCAATGATCCACCTCTGTACCTTTCATCATAGGCCTTGTTGACTCCTCTCCAAATTAAGCGTTTATGGTTGTGGCCAAAAAGCTCACTTTTGATCTCATCACTCCAATTACTTTGTGCCAAAAGGTTTGAGGCTTGTCTCTGTGCTGTTTGGCGTATCATAAGCAGGATACTTTGTGGCATTTAGGTAGTATGGCTTTCTTCTGGTGACTCGACCATGAAGCCCATCTTTTTTCAAGTGCCTCCTTATTGTGCATCTTAAAACAGCCACACCACATGTTTTCAGAGAGTCCTGTATTTTACCTGAAGTTATTTGTGAGTTTTTCTTTGCATCCCAAACAATTTTCCTGGCAGTTGTGCCTAAAATGTTAGTTGGTCTACCTGACCGTGGTTTGGTTTCAATAGAACCCCTAATTTTTCACTTCTTGAGAGTTTGAACACTGCTGATTGGCATTCTCAATTCCCTATATATCTTTTTATATCCCTGTACATTTTCTCACAGATCTTTTGACAATTCTTTTGCTTTCCCCATGACTCAGAATCCAGAAATGTCAGTGCAGCACTGGATGAAAGATGCAAGGGTCTGTCAGGAGTCCAGAAACTCATTGACCTTTTATATACACATACTAATTACAAGCAAGCAGATCACAGGTGAGGATGGTTACCTTTAATAGCTATTCAAACCCCTTTGTGTCAACTTGTGTGCATGTTATTAGGCCAAAGTCACCAGGGTATGTAACTTTTGATAACGTTTCTGTTGTTGTTAGGATTTAAAAAGCGTAAACACAGTTAATTGATAATAAATGACTTCAGCCAAACACTAACCATGAGTGCAAAAATAAAGAAAAATATTGCGCTAACCGAAATAGAAAATTAATTATAAAACTAAAGCAGCTACACTACAATGTGACAAAAATTTAATGGAAGTGTGAAAATAAATGTAGCGCTGTGAAAAAACAAAGTGATATCTACAATAAATGAAATCAATCACTATGTGCAAACATAATAATGTGAAGATAATCAAATTCAACAAAAATGCAGGTAAAGTCCTTGTATAACAGGTGTTGTGATACACCAATCAAAACAAAACATATAAAAATAGTCCATCCACAGTAGAGGAATAAATGTGTGTAGAATGACTTCATAGATCCTCAAGGACGAAAAGGCACTTGTATCAAAACGAAGATAGAATGCGCTTACCGGAAATGTAGGACCTGTCTGTCATGAACAGCAGATCGATAAGGCATAAGGACTCCTAGGGCACAATCGGCTGGGCTCACTCAAACTGGAGGAAGAAAATTTGAATCCTCAATGGAAAGCCAGACACGCACAATTTCCTGGGCCGGTATCCTTGTTTCAACTAAGCCCGCTCTCAGAGGGAGAAAAAAAAAGAAAAAACGCAACCCCAATGGTGCAGATCAATAAAGAAACGGTTTTATTGAAATAAAACCAACAATTACATAAAAGTGATCACAAATAAAAGGCAATGTGGGAAGAGGTAAAAACCAAGCCCTAAGGGCTTGGTTTTTACCTCTTCCCACATTGCCTTTTATGTAATTGTTGCTTTTATTTCAATAAAACCATTTCTTTATTGATCTGCACCATTGGGGTTGCGTTTTTTCTTTTTTTCCCCCCATGGTGCTTGGAGCCATCCAATTCCATCTACCCCACCCGTTCAAGGGTGGTACCATCGCCTTCTTACTCCCTCTGAGAGCGGGCTTCGTTGAAACAAGGATACCGGCCCAGGGTCCCCAGAGAGCCCCCCTTACATCAGAGTCCCCAGAGAGCCCCCTTTATCAACGTTTCTAGAGAGATCCCACTTACATCAGAGTCTCCAGAGAGCCTTAGGCCGCGTACACACGATCAAATCTATCTGCTGGAAACGGTCGGCCCCACCGTCCCAGCAGACAGATTCAATCGTGTGTACGGACGAGCCGACGGATTTGGCCAGCCGACAGATTTGAAAGCATGCTTTCAAATCTTTCAGCTGGGAACCCTGTCCACCCGACATGTCTGCTGGTTAGTACGCTAACCAGCAGACATGTCTTCTCGCACACGCGTCGAATGGTTTTGACGCATGCGCGGAAGTGTTTCACATCCTGGAGCGGTGACGTGGCGGCGCCAACGTCACCGCCACGTCAGCGCGCCGTCTGCCGGCGGGGATATTGGTTTGATCGTGTGTACACGATCAAACCAATATGTCCCCAGCAGACAGATTTGTTCAAAACGGTCTGTCTGACCGATTTGAACAAATCTGTCTGCTCGTGTGTATGGGGCCTTAGTCTTGCATCTGGGTCCACAGAGAGCCACCCTTACATAAGAGTCCCCAGAAAGCCTCTTCTTTACAACAGGGTCCCCAGAGAGCCTCAATCGTATTCCCTGTACACACGATCAGTTCATCCGATGAAAATTAACTGATGGATTTTTCATCAGATATGCGATGAAGCCGACTTTCATCAGCCGTGTCTACACACCATTGGTTAAAAGAACTATTGTTTTAGAATGTGGTGATGTAAAACACAACGACGTACTGAGAAAAATGAAGATCAATGCTTCCGAGCATGCGTCGACTTGATTCTGAGCATGCGTTAGTTTTAACCATCAGATAATTTTAAAACAAGTTTCTAGTTTTTTAAATGATGGATAAAAAAACGACGGGGCCCACACACGATCGGTTAGTCTGATAAAAACAGTCCATCAGTACGTTTTCATCAGACAAACCGGTCGTGTGTACGTGGCATTACATCAAGGTGCCAAGAGAGCCCCCCTTACATCAGAGTTCCCAGAGAGCCTCAGTCTTACATCAGGGTGCCCAGAGAGCCTCCCTTTCATCAGGGTCCCCAGTGAGAACCCCCCTTACATCAGGGTCCCCAGAGAGCCTCCCCCTTACATCCCCGAATAAATATGATGTATTCAACCAAAAAGAAGAAAACAGAAGCTTGTGATACGTGCTACGTCACTTCCACCACCAGTTGGATGCACTCTATTTTGTAGTGTAGTCTGTAGTTTTAACAAATATGCTTTTTAACGTTACTGCACTATGAGGAGCTTCTGTTTTCTTCTTTTTGGTTGAATATACCATATCCATTCGGGGAACATTATTTGTCTAAGCTGCTGTCTCTGGATCCTTGGCCGTTTGCTGTTTTTGACTACTTGTCATGGGTATCAAATTCATCTGGTGAGTAGGATACTTACCTAGTAGCTGGTGAAAGGAGATGCACTTTTCTTTGGAGACACCATTGTTTTTCATCATCATGTCTGATGAACTAGTAAATATACTGGCACTTGGTGGTGGATTATTGGACTTTGTTTATCCATTTACTTACCGTACCTGTTTGTGTATGTTCTTTTTGAAAAACATTATTTTTCTCACACATCTTTATTGTTTAGCGCAGTATAGAATCCATTGTATTGTATTATATTGTTTATCAAATTTCCACGGTGTGCAGGAGGAAGGGGTTTGTAGATCTCTTTATTTTTCTTTCATAGCAGTCACATTGCAGCTACATTTTATTCCAGCTACATCTTCCATTTTCTGATGAAGGCTTGAAAAATATAAACTGTTTTTGTACTGGTTATTCCAGTTATCCTTTCTCACATGTTTTACATACCATGGGTTATAGAAGCCACACAGTATATCCATAATGCACCTGATACCTCCCTGTGTCTAATATATCCCGACGGGTAAGCGTATTTGTTATGTACTGCACATTACACAAAAAATAAGATGATATCAAATGAACATTATGATATATCGTCTCAGTCCCATGCTTTCTGTGAATATATTACCTTTTTTTTGCACCATAAGACAAACCCCCCCCCCCCCAAATGGGGGAAAATGTCTTCACGTCTTATGGAGCAAATAATGACCAGGGACCGCCCCACCCCGCCATCGCTATTACAGAGGCAGAAGAGAGGCAGGAGAGCAGAGGACGGACATCCCAAGCCCCGTGAGCGCCGTGATCTTCCCTCTGGGCCAGTCACTCAGACAGAAGACAGAGTAGCGAATTGAGGATGGTGTCAGGTCAGGCTGCATTTTTGGCACTGGTAAGGCTGCATTTCCGGCACTGGTAAGGCTGCATTTCCGGCACTGGTAAGGCTGCATTTCTGGCACTGGCAAGGCTGTATTTTTGGCACTGGCAAGGCTGTATTTTGGGCACTGGAAAGGCTGTATTTCTGCACTTGCAATGCTGCATTTTTTGGCACAGGTCAGGCTGCTTTTAATAGGCACTGATAAATATTTTAGTACACCATTTGGTTTAGAATAATTTTTTTCTTGTTTTCCACCTCTAAAACCTAGATGCATATTATAGAGAGAAAAATACGGTATATTAATCGATTACTTTTCCCTTTATTTATGTATACAGTTATGAGTGAACAAACATTTGTTAAGGATGGTCTGCATTTATTTAAAGTGAAGAATTCCTTTTCTACAATAAGATCATAATACAGCTACTGTAATTAACTACTTAGAATTATTTTTGCTAGCTGACAAGTATAATTTTTTCCTAATCTGTTCCTTTTTTACTATGGATATTAGCTATGGTCTTCAAGCAGTAGGCCTTTTGTATAATGAATAGCATACATTTTAGTGTAGCACATGTATACTATAATGAATAGTTTCCTGGGAGCTCTCATACGGGTAATGTGTCATGTTAATATAAATACTATGGGCCATATTCAGGTACATCTGCGCATTATTGGACCGGCGTAGCGCACCGCCTTTACGTTAGACTTGCGCAATGTAGCCGCGCAATCACCCTATTCTCGTCGCTTTTACGCAGAAAATAGCGCCTACGCAACGTTATTTCTGAGGCGCAAGGCGGAGTAATCCAAATTGGGAAGGACGTGGGCGTGTTACATTAAAATGAGCCGTGACCCCATGCAAATGAAGGGCCGGCCGGCTCGCGCATGCGCGCTTGAAGCAGACCATGTCAGCACCTCTGTGCGCATGCTCACAACTCGGGAACGGCGCAATCAGTGAAATTGGAAATGGACTAGGGCAAAATCATGAACTACGCAGACAGCATAAATAGACACACACAAACGCACTTCCATTGCAAAAGTACATCCCTTTGTATCCCTCCCTATACAGCAAGGTGCTTTTGTTCCTTAGTTAGTTGCGTTGTGATTTGTATTTGTCAGATTTGTGTACTGTGTGATCTTGTGTTTGTTAGAAGATATTTGAAAGTGTTTTTTGCTAAGTGTTTGTGAGATATTTTGTTTGATATTTTTCTGTGTGTTTGTTTTCTTGCTTGATTGTTCCTGTTTGTTTTTGTGACTGCTTTTTGCTGAGTGTTGGTGAGAGTTTTTGTTTGATATTTTTCTGTTTGTTTGTTTGTTTTCTTGCTTGATTGGTCGTGCTTGTTTTTGTGAGTGATTTTTGTTGACTGGGAGTGTTTTTTTTTCAGTATGACTGAGAGGAAGAGAAAATTAAATTTTTCTTTGAGGGAGAAACAAATTCTTGCCCGGGCCATTTCCGATTATGGGCGTTTCCTCCATGGCCCGGACAGTGCCAACACCACCCCGGCCAGGAGGAGAGAGATTTTGTACATGATCACTGACCAGGTGAATTCAGCGGGGGAGGGGGAGACACGGAACCGGTCTGGGATTGAGAAAAAGATTAATGACCTCCGGCGTCTGGTCAAAAAGAAGCTGGCCAGAATGCTTGCCCATGCCAGGGGCACAGGGGGGGGCCCACCATGCCCTGTTGGGCTGACAGCGGAGGAGCGTGCGGTGGCCCAGACCTTTCATAGGCAAGAAGCGGAGGGCCTGCCCGGCTATGACTCAAGTCATGAAGGCGTGATGCCAGGTAAGGTTATTTTGCCCTATCAGGTGTCTAGCATGTGTGGGGGAGGGGGTGAAAGGGAATATGTGGCAAGTGTGTGGATCCTCCAACCTGTGAATGTTTTGTGTCATCCACAGATGTGCAGGAGGGTGCTGAGCCATCTGGCCTGACCACACCATCCCCAGGACAGCAGCCTAATGAGGCCCCCCCGACAAGGCCGGAGTCCGGGGAGGAGGTTGAAGAGGAGGAGGAGGTTGAAGAGGAGGAGGTTGAGGAGGAGGTGGAGTCCATGTCAGGCACTGGCCTATTGTTGTTGGAGGACCGTTCCCCTCTGGCTGGAAGAAGCCAGCCCTCCCCAAGGGGGAGCCCCCCCTCCTCCCCCAACATGGCTCCCCTCCCAAGGGCCTCCCCTTCTCCCCGGCCACAAGCATCAGCTGGAGGCAGGAAGGCGACCCAGAAGACCAGGGGGGTGGCCGATCTCCTGCCCGCCACTCTGAGAAGGGACCAGTTCCTCCAGACCCGCCATCTGGGACAGGTCAGCCAGACATTGGTGCGGATGGAGGAGAGCCTGTCCTCCATCAAGGATACGCTTGGGAACCTGGACTGCAACTCCACGGCCTTTAACAAACTGCCTTAACGACCTGCAGACTACATCAGCAGGCGTTGGGCAGGATGTGAGGGCCCTTACCCAGGCTATCCAGGCCAACACGGCAACACTTGGTGCTGCCCTGGACAGAATAGCCGTGGCCTTGGAGGGCAGGCCGTCCAGGTGGGCAGAGACCAGGGGCTGCTCCTCCTTCCCCGGTTTACCCCCTCCCCCATGAGTCTCCCCAGAGGAGCCGGGGCCATGGCCGGGGGCGCCCCAGGCGTGGCTCACATCAAGGGCACTAATTTGTTTTTCCCCCTTTTTTTTTTTTTGCTGGAAATTTTTTGATTTTGCTGGTATTTTTTTTATTTTTTTGGTTGTGAATGCTGTTTGAATGTGGAGGTGACATTCCTGCCGGAAAAGGGGTGTCACCCTCAATTTTGGTGGAGAAGGGTTCCCCAGGACCAGGAAGAAGTGATCCCCAGGTCCGTGTGAATGGTGTATGAATGTACAGTGACATAATTGGAGCCTTGGCGTGGCGTTGCTGCTCACAAGTCCTGCATGGTGGACTGGTGCCAATCCAATTTGATGAGGATGTGGGGTGTGTGTGCTAGGGACCACAGTGGTGTGCATGCATGCATTCTCATTGTGCCATGATTAATGTGTGTCTTTAACGTGCAAAGATGCCCAATGTGAGCTGTCTCCTGGCTGCTCTTCCCTCAGAAGACAGGGTAACCTCGGTTAGGGGGGGATTGTCTGGTTGGGGGGTCAGGTCATCACGTAGGTCAATCTGCAGCCCCTTTCTCACTGCGAAGTTGTGCAGCATGCAACAGGCACCGATGATATGGCACACAAAGTTTGGGGAATACAAGAGGGTACCCCCAGACTTATCCAGGCATCGGAAACGTGACTTCAGGAGGCCAAAGGTGCGCTCCACCACTGCACGTGTTTGGGCGTGGGCTTGATTGTATCTTTCTTCTCCTGGGGTTTGGGGGTCCCGGAAAGGAGTCATGAGATGGGGTCCCAGTGGATATGCAGAGTCACCTGTAAGGGAAAGGAAAGGAGGATGTTAGACATGCATGTGCCCCTTGAGATGTGTGCATCATGGGGGGGTACAGTCATGCCTGCCACCCATGTCACTCACCAACCAGCCAGGTGTCCCCATACACGTTCTGTTCGAATTCCATTCGGATGGGGCTCTGATTGTATATGTAGCTGTCATGGCTGGACCCTGGGTGTTTGGCACGGACGTGCCATATGAAGCCTTGGGCATCGACTATCACCTGTACGTTGATGGAATGCCAATGCTTCCGATTGCGGTATATGTGCTCTGTCTCCTGGGGGGGCTGGAGTGCCACATGTGTGCAATCAATGGCCCCCACGGTGCGTGGGAATCTGGCAATTCTGTAGAAATCTGTCATTGCCTTCAGCCGCAGGTCCTCAGTGGTGGGTTTGATGATTTGGTTGGCCATGCGTCTGAGGATTGCAGGGACAACCTGGTGCACACATCTGCTCATGGAGGATTGTGACATCCCAGCCACCACTCCACTTGTACGCTGAAAAGAGCCACTGGCAAGGAAATAGAGTGTTGCCATGACCTTGACCAGTGGCTGCACTGCATGTGAGCGGTGTGTTCGGCTGGTGATGTCCTCCTGCAAGGTTGTGGTTAATTCCAGGATGGCATGAGGGGTGAATCTGAAGATGCGATACACCTCAGAATCACTCATGCCAAACAGGTCTATGCGTGTGCGGTATATCCTCTACCGTGCCATCCTCCGTGCCCTCCTCCTTCTTTGCTCATCTAAAGTCAGTAGTATAGCTATGCGCGACGATGCCCCTGGCATGTTAGCATACAGATTGTTGTGCAACACGTGTGACTGCTGAGCTCCTCACTAACAGTGTTGCTTTATCTGACATGTAGAAGTTTTTTCTCTTTTTAGACCAGCTTTTATATGGTCTAATTTTAGACAGGGCATTTTGCTGTTGCGCACACTGCGTAGCCTGCGCTGCCCCAACGTTCTTTTGTGGATCCCCGTAAGTCCCTCATTAGCACATTTGACTAGCAAATCAATGGTCTGTCTAGCGCAGTTTTGAGCGGACGGATGCGCCTGTCTAACGAAATTACTCTGGACAAAAAAAAGTAGATTTCTTGCGTATCTCGTTTTGGGGATGCCGTGCATCGAAACGCACGCGCACATTTAGACTTACGCCGCGCATCTCCTGTTACGCAGGCGTAATCGCTCTGTGAATCTGGGCCTATGTTCCTATATTTGACAATTGCCAGCACTAAAAGCAAAAAAAAAAAAAAACATTGATCTCCAGCTTATTGTGTAACACAGATAATTTTATACTGCACTACGTGCAAACACTTCAGCCAGGGCAGTGGGAAACCAATTCTATATAATAAAATATACTAGCCTAAAAAACCTATTAGGGCTTTTCCTTATAATACAAAATGATATAATACATTTACCTGAAAGCTAAGTACAAAGAGTCACACAGGCATTTATGTCCGCTCTGCAGGGGATATGCATAAGGAAAAGGAGAGCAGCTTTACCAATCTATCTTTAAAGGGACTGGGTTTAAAGATGGCAGACAACATTGAAGGTGAGAGTAAGTGGAAGAATTTGGAGCATTCTAGTTTTCTAACAACAGAACATGGATTTGGGCTAACTATAAATAGCCATGAACAAAAAACAGCCCAGATGTCAATATTTTTCTCGGTTGGTATCAAATGAAACTAATTTGGCCCCAGCAGGCGTTTTTGTAGTGCTAATGGAAGTTATTTTCAGTTATCACATCAGAACATAAGTATTCAAAGGTGGTAATTTCTATTGTAATCTAGAGATCAGTTTATATGTGGGGGGTATGCTTTAGATTAAGCCTTTATCCTGTCAAATGCTAAAACCATAAACTACAATGGAATGATGGCCTATATTACTCTCACAAGAGTTAATACACGACCTTGAATTCTACTATGATGTTCTCTCAGAGTGATCTGTCACAGTGTCAGGTTTGAACCACTGTGAAGGTTGATATTCCTGTAAAGGAAATATATCCTTTTTTTTTTTTTCTTTAATTCTCTATTTTTATTTTATTTTAAGATAGAAAGAGATACAGAAACCAAAAAAAAGGAACAAACAGAATCCAATAAAACATCATATATGGATATTACATTATATTTCTCTCTTCATCTCTATTTACATTTCATATATTACCTATAAAATATATAATTTCCCCGGCGACTTTTCTTTCCTTAAGTCCAATACCACTAGGAGAAATGATATAGCCAACTACTATTCCTTCTATAACTTAAATTCATTCTTTCCTAGTTATTTCATCACCCATCCTAATTATCCATATATTCCCTACTCCTTGACCTAATTCCCTCTTTAGCTCCGTCCTCCTTCCTTCCCTATTTCTTTCCCCAAATACCCTCCCCCTTATCCTCTCCTCAAGACCCCCATTTCCTCTACTTCTCCTCCTCCGTCCGTGGAAAGCAACGGAACGAAAGAAGAGAGGGGGAGAAAAAAAAAATTGGAACCCCCCTCCGCTGTCCCCTCCCGTGTACGAAATCCAGACCTTCTTCCTACTTTTCTCTTTTCCCCCCTTTTTCTTATTTTTTCCCCTTCTTTCTCCTTCCTTCCCTTCTTCCTTCACTTTTCATTTTCCCCTCCCTTCCTTCCCTTCCTCCCTTCCTCTCTCCCTATCCGATTTAATCTTATTCTTGCGCCCCTAATAACTTTTTACCTTCCTCTGATTGTACAAATAATTCCCATGGAGCCCATATAATTTTAATTTGCTCTTTCTTGTCTATTGTCCTTGGCAAGTGTTTCTCCATTATTCCTATTTTCCTAACTTTTTTAAGCCACATAGAGATTGGAGGTGCTTTAGAGTCTTTCCAATTTATTGCAATACAACTTTTGGCTGCATTTATCAGATGGCATATCACTGACCTCATATATCTTTTTGGTGAAATTTGTATATGATGTAATAGGAAAAAAGCAGGGTCATCAGGGATCTGATATTCCGTAAGTGATTGAGTAATTCTCCGGACTGTTTGCCAAAATTGTCTTATTATTGGACAACTCCAAAATATATGTACCATTGTCCCTTTATCCCCACATCCTCTCCAACATCTTTCTGAAACTTCTAGGAAAAAATGTATTTAAACGCGCTGGCGTATAATACCAACGTGATATTTTGACATCGTTTGATCTAGCTCTCTCTCCCATTTGGCCAGGCATGACATCTTAGGCCGCGTACACACGATCGGTCCAAACCGATGAAAATGGACTGAAGTCCAGTTTCATCGGTCCAAACCGACCGTGTGAACGGCCCATCGGTCCGTCGTCCTTCGGACCAAAGTTTGAATACTTGCTTTAAAATCGGACTGATGGATGCCTGACCATCGGTCCAAACCGATGTTTAGTACGCAAAAGCATCGGTTCAAAAACCCGCGCATGCTCAGAATCAAGTCGACGCATGCTTGGAAGCATTGAACTTCGTTTTTTCAGCACGTTGTTGTGTTTTACATCACTGCGTTCTGACACGATCGGTTTTTGAACTGATGGTGTGTACGCACAGACCATCAGGCCACTTCAGCACTACCCCATACAGTTCTGTGTGTAAACACAGAGCTCCACGTCCTGTCAGGGAGAGGTGACAGATGCTGTTTCTCTTGTACATAGGGAGACAGCATCGGTCACCTCCCCCAGTCACCCCCCTCCCCCCACACAGTTAGAACACACCCAGGACTCACATTTAACCCCTTCCTCACCCCCTAGTGTTAACCCCTTCACTGCCAGTCACATTTATACAGTAATTAGTGCGTTTTTATAGCACTGATCGCTGTATAAATGTGAATGGTCCCAAAAATGTGTCAAAAGTGTCCGATGTGTCCGTCGCAATATCGCAGTCCTGACAAAATTCGCAGATCGCCGTATTACTAGTAAAAAAAAAAAAAAAATTGTCAGAATTCTATCCCTTATTTCCTAGCCACTATAATCTTTGCGCAAACCAATTACTATACGCTTATTGCGATTGTTTTTTTTACCAAAAATATGTAGAATACATATCGGCCTAAACTGAGAAAAAATATATTTTTTTTTTTAAAAATTGGATTTTTATTATAGCAAAAAGTAAAAAATATTCTGTGTTTTTTTTCAAAATTGTCGCTCTTTTTTGTTTATAGCGCAAAAAAAAAAAAAACGCAGAGGCGATCAAATACCACCAAAAGAAAGCTTTATTTGTGGGGAAAAAAGGACGTCAATTTTGTTTGTAAGACACGTCGCACGACCGCGCAATTTTAATTTAAAGCGAGGCAGTGCTGAAAGCTGAAATTTCGCCTGGACAGGAAGGGGGTATATGTGCCCAGTAAGCAAGTGGTTAAAGTTCATCAATTTAGTGAGTACTTTAACTAAAAATCTGTCTTGATGTACATTCGGTGCATATATAGTGGCTAGAGTTACCTTCTCTCTACCTATTGCCCCTTATAGAAAAATAAATCTCCCTCCCGGATCTACATGTTTATCCGTTAAGGACCATGGTATTCTGTTCGCTATTAAAATAGCCACTCCATTACTTTTAGCTTCCCGATTTGAGGCCTGATATACATCCGGGAAGTACCTAGTTTGAAGGTAAGGATATGCACCTTCTTTAAAATGGGTTTCCTGAATAAATCCTATATCCGTATTAAGAGATTTTAGTTCATTTAATAGTATCTTGCGTTTTTCGGGGATATTAAGTCCTCTCACATTTAAGGAGGTAACCCTTATTTTATCCATCTGTCGCACCTCGGTGGAACAACAGCGGAGAGGTAAAAAAAAAAAAATGAAGGGGTCTCAGAAGGTTATATGTTACGGCTCCTACGTGGGACTACTATTTTCCTGACGCATTCATGGCAGCACACACTGGGTTGTGACTCCGCCCCCACAACCTGACAGGATTGGTTATCTATACATTTGAAGTGGAGACACCCGGCATCATTCTCTTTTTTTATCCTCACCTGACAGGACGTGGACGTACAGCTTGCCTCCTACCGCTATCGCCCCAGCAGGTTCAGCCTCTCCTGTTTGGAAGTCCCCCTTGTACAGTCTCTAATAGAGCTTTATGGGGGGAACCCCGCTCTGGTGGTCTCAGGGGGTAAAAATCCCGGCAAAATCCTGACATCTAACAGACTCTAAATGAGTTTCTTCCAGGCAGTGGCTCTCCTTCCTTTTTTCTTCCCTTTGACCTCCCAGTGTTTCCTGGCGGCTGTCCCTGTGGCTTATTTGTCCCTCGTTTCGTCTGATTGTTTGGTTTACCTGAAACCCAGCAGGTCATGCTGGGCCTTGTTGTTCCATGCCCCTCTGCTCCAGATCGCGTCCCCGGGCCGTTCTGCGCATGCGCTCAGCCCAGTGATGACGCCGGCGGCCTCCCTCGCCCTCATCCAAGATGGCGTCGGGACACGCACGGCGCTACTGCGCATGCGCGACCGCGTCATCAGCACCGCGACGGCGGCGCCGGATTTAAAAAACAAAATTTTACTTTTTACATCCTAGGCTGCTGCTTTGCCCGATTCCATAGACGATTTCTTCCCAGAGGTACCTTACACTCCTTTCTCCTATTTGACCATTGTTTCCTGCCTTTCTGACCTTTCTCTTTTCTTTCCTCTAGTTTCCACAGCTGCTGTCTCTGTGCATCCTATGGAGCCCACTGCCCTCGCAGACCATTACCAACAAACTAGGTATGGAGGCCGTCATAAATTGGGTAAGTAGTGAAGAGAAAAAAGAAAGCCGGCCACTGAACACTGCTTTTTTTTCAGTCCCACCAGGCCCAAAGATGCAAGCCCACGGCGCAGGGAACGGTCCAGGCATACATCAAGCAGGAGGTCCCGCAAGAGCCGATCAAGATCTTCCTCCCGCTACCACCGATCTAGGCATAGCCGATCACGTCGCAGCCGATCCTGTCACAGCAGGTCTCATCGTAGACGGTCGCCCTCATTGCACTGCGAACGTTACCATGCCCGTCCTGCGGCTAATGCCTGCTGGGTATGCGGTGCTGTTGCATTGCCAGGGAAACTAGCCTGTCGCACCTGCTTCAATGAAGCAACCACAGAAAAGGAGGCGGATGCCAGAGCGGCTACAGACCTTATGAGAGAGCCAGTGCGGGAACCAATCTGGACCTCGGCTCCCCTGGCCTGTGATGATCCCACCCCAGGCACTTCATCGGCCTTCGGCCCATATGCCCAGCTAGCGGGAATCCTTTCCGATCATGAAGAACATGAGGTAGTATCGGGATTTGACTTTAGCCTGGTTGAGCCTTTTGCACGCTCTGTTAAAGAGGCTAAAGGTTGGGAGGAACCAGTAGCGGAGCCACTGAAAGTTGGGAAGTACTTTCCCGAGTTAAGGAGGGACCCTGAACTGTTCCCCTTCATTGAGGAATTGGAAGACCACATCAGAGATGAGTGGGAAAAAACAAATAAACGGCCTGGCCTGTCTAATAAACTAGCGAAGTTGTACCCTCTGAATGAGGCTAAAGTTTCTTCCCTCATTAACGCTCCCGTTGTGGATTCATCCCTAATGCGGCTTGCCAGGCACGTCACTTTACCAATAGAGGACGCCGTCTCGTTTCGAGATGTTCTCGACCGCAAGATCGACCTGGAATTAAAGAAAGCATATTGTATGGCAGGAGGAGCATGTAGACCAGCCATTGCCACAGCGGCTGTCGCCAGGGCTATGTCCGCATGGGCAGCCAATACCGAAAGAGCTCTTCTAGAGGGCACTGACCAGGGGGAGGTGATTTCTGCCTTGCAGGAGATCAGGCTAGCAGGCGACTTCGTGGCAGGGGCTTCAGTGGATATCATCCGCTCCTCATGTAGATCCATGTTAGCCTCAGTGATGGCCCGCAGAGCCCTATGGCTGAAACCCTGGGTCGCTGACACGACTTTAAAATCCAACTGGTGCAAGATACCGTATGATGGCACAAACTTGTTCGGGGCCAAATTGGACTCGGCGATTTCCAAAGTTACTGGGGGCAAGTCGGGCTCATCCCCTCTGACAGGAGGCCCAAGCCTCATAAAGGCCCTACCTTTAGACGTAACCTGCCCGATAGATACAGGGAAGCCAGAACCTATCGTCCCGGCAAAGAATTCAGGCGAGATTGGAGAACTTCTCGTCCCCCCTTTTCGAAGGCTCAGAGAACCAAGGCCATTACCTCAGGGGACCAACAAAAGTCCTTTTGAAGGCTCGCCTGCCCACCCCACTCAGGTGGGCGCCAGGCTCAGAGGTTTCGCACAAGTTTGGTCAGAAAACATAGAGGACCCATGGACTCTTTCCACGATCAAGCAGGGTCACAAATGGAACTTTATAGGGGCATTGCCTCACACTGTCTTCCAACCCACCAAAATTCCATCCTCCATGGACAAGAGGAAACTGCTCATTCAGTACGTTTCAGAATTAATACTGAAGGGGGCAGTCGTGGAAGCTCCTGCGCACCAAAGGGGCAGGGGTTTTTATTCCCCTCTATTTTTGGTGCGAAAGAAATCAGGGGATCTTCGTCCCGTGCTGGACCTCAAACAACTCAACAGAAGAATCCAAATAGAGGCCTTCAAGATGGAAAGTCTCCAGTCCATCCTTCTGGCAGTGAATCTAGGAGATTGGATGCTGTCAATCGATCTATCAGACGCCTACCTTCATGTGCCAATTCACCCTGCATTCCAAAAATTTCTACGCTTCTCCATCAGTCAGCATCACTTCCAGTTCCGATGCCTACCTTTCGGGATCTCTTCGGCACCCAGGACGTTCACAAAGGTCCTCCTCCCGCTCATAGCACTCCTCAGGGAGAGAGGGCTGAGGGTACACCATTATCTGGACGATATTCTGCTTCTAGCAGCAAATCAGGAGACTCTGCTCCTCCAGCGGGAGATCCTAATTTCGACCCTCCAGAACTTTGGTTGGCTAATCAACTGGCAGAAGAGCAGCCTCCAACCCTCACAAACTATGATATTTCTGGGGGCAGAGTTGGATACGAAGCAGAACAGAGTGCAGTTGCCCTTGGAGAAGGTGGGTCCGCTAACTCGGAAGGTGCACACTCTATTGTCCTCCAAACTCACATCAGCCAGAACCTGCCTCAGCATCCTGGGCTCTATGTCTTCGACTATACCCATGATCCAGT